>UELW01000844.1:3214720-3930220 GCA_900490495.1 Danionella dracula | reverse complement strand
TGGACCCATTGCCTTTTGCGGATTTTAATTCACCCAATCAAAACATTTTATGTTAAAAACTTAAACAATATTTCCTTTAGCTAAGAAACAAGTGATATAAACAGCAAATATACTTTATTTATTGTTCTTTAACCTGATTTATTCATGTTTAGAATTTGAACCATGTGTGGTGTTCTCATTATTGTTACTTTGGCAGGGTTGGTGGCTCTGCTGGACCCATTGCATTTTGGGCCTTTTAATTCACACAATCAGACAATTTTATTCTAAATTGTAAAATGTTATGTTTATGTGTGATTTATGTTTGTGTGGGAAGAGATAATTAAGGTAAAGAATCTACCATTTTCACACTTTAACATGCCCCGGGTCCAGCAGACCCGAACACCTTGTGTGTAATATAAATGTGTAGGGGGCGTACGTGTGGGGTCATAAAAAATCTGTTCTGATATATGTTTTTCACAGGAAATGAGCCAAGCCCAGTGAATCTCAGCTTCAAATAATAAATGCTTGTTTAATTTTTCTTCTGATGAAAACTGAAAATGGGTCCCACAGACCCGAACACCATACAAGGGTTAATTATGTTCTGAATAGGTTTGCAGTCGGCGTCTGAACTTGCTTGTCCTGAAGCTTATATGTGCGGGAAGCGTTATGGCCTAGGAGTGCAGGAGGCAGCTTTCCACTTGGATCTCTAGGCAAATTCTAAGAGTCTTCTGCCACGGCTTCTTAGTTGGGTTAAGGTTGGGGATCAGAGTCGTTTGGAGCGCTGGAGGAGTTTGGAGTCTTCTGCAAGTATTCTTACATCTCAGAGCTTTGAAGCACTGGAAGAGTCTAGAACGCTGAGCCTTCCTTTCACAACAGGCAACTCAATCTGGTTGTTAGTTGGGTCAGTGTTAAACAGACCATGAGTTATTCCCATTATTCCCGCTAGTGCCGCGAGTGAACTCTTCTCGTGTGTTTGGAGCTTGGTGTGAATGCCCTGGTATGCTGGGAACTTAAGTCGGCTACCAGATGTACTGACATTATCCCATTTCTTAACACTTCTCGGATGGCAGAGAGGATACTAAACGTCACTGACTACAATGTTGTTTTTTTTTAATGAAGCACTACTCACCAAATTATTGTTGAGCTGGTTGCTTTCGGATACACTATCTTTGTACTTTCCTGCTCTTACTTCTTAACTGCTGTGTGCTACGCCTATGCTTTCTTTGTTTGGTAAAAATAAAATATTTTATTAAATGTGTAAGGGCCTTCATATTGGTAGTGCATAGCAAGGTCATATAATATAACAATCTATGTACACACCCCTAATCTATGATGAAATTAAATAAATAAATATTATTTATAATAATAAATAATAGTCAATTTTATACAAGTACAAGCCTTTTTCTGTTGTTTGCTTTAAAACATACTGTGCTGCTTACAGGGTTGATCTGATCCACAGAAGGATGGTGGTGGAAGAAAGTGGCCGCACACCTTCAGAGGTTAGTTCAGATGGATCTTTGCACAGAATTGTGCACCTTTACACTACCTCAGATGACTACTGCCTGGGCTTCAATATCCGTGGTGGCAAAGAGTTTGGCCTCGGGATCTATGTCTCAAAGTAAGAGCCATTTAAAAAATAAAATTGTATAGTTGTACATTTTATGATGTATTATTTTGATGTTTTCATTAGGCTCGACCCTGGTGGCCTGGCAGAACTTCATGGAATTAAAATGGGTGATCAAATTCTGGCTGCCAATGGTGTGAGTTTTGAGGAAGTCACACACAGCAATGCAGTGGAAGTGCTAAAGAGCCACACTCATGTCATGCTGACTATCAAGGTTAGAGCTGATTAAATAGTGTACCAATACTTTTTTTCTTTTCTATAGATGTAATAAGTACATTTTGTTTTCATGATTTTGAACTCAATTACAGTCTGCCATTATTCAAATGTGAGAATTAAGTTTTGTTCACATGGGAAGTGTCAAGCAGTAACATGAAAAAAAGAAAGAAAAAAAAACTACCACCCCTTTACACAAAGATGAACCCTAAACTCATCCATCTCAGGATTGATTCTGGTCTTTCTACTACCATTTAATGTGGGGTTCATTTTGTTTTACGATTTGTAGTTTCATATTGCCATTAAAGCTACTGGCTGTGAATTTGAATCCAGCTGTGCACATATTTTGGAAGGTTTCCCTTTTCATGTTTGAATCATTCTCTCAAATCTATCATGTGATGCCTCTCACATGGTTCTTTCATAATATAGGCTATATACCCTGGTCCATTGCCACACTGATAAAAACTCAGAAAACCAAACTGTGGAATTATTGAACACAATCAAAAATGTAAAAAAAATAAATAAATAAATTAAAAAAAAAAAAAAAAAAAAAAAAAAAAATATATATATATATATATATATATCTATATATATATATATATATATATATTCATCTATATCTATATATATATATATATATATTATATATATATATATATATATATATATATATATATATTGAAAATGACATCAGCAGTCATTGTGCAGCGGCCACTTTCATTAAATAGCAGTAAAGTTTTCAAAAAAGATAATTGTTTCTGGCACAGGTTAAAAGTGAAAGTTGCAATTGTTAATGCTTATTTGTTTCTGCAAAGTGAAGTAAACTTGTCAATATATATTTATAGCCTACAGGGTTATTTAGTATCATTTTATATATTTTTATATGTGTGTATATATTCCCTAAGATGGGTTGAACTATGACATGACATGGAAAATAGTTTGTTGTATTGTTATTTTTATGTTAAATTACGACATCATTGATTGATTTTTCCCTTTGTCGTCATTATTAGGTTTGTAGTTTAATAAAAAAACCATTTGAAATACGTAGCCTATAAGCTTTGCCTTTCATTAATGAGGAGAAATCGCATGTGTTGTAAAGATTTTATGAAGGCTACAGTGTTTTTACCCTCATTAAAAAAATGGCCCAAGTTTCCACAGTCAAAGACATATATTATATAAATATAGTTGTACATAATTCTAATATCCTTACAACCTAATACAAATATAAAACCCCAATGAACTTGTTCTTGTGTGTGTAAATATTTTGTCAGCCAGATGTCGATCACCTTTCAATGTCTGTAAAAATCTTAACACAAAGAACACGCAGCAAATCCAACACCAATGTATAAAAGTGTTGACAAAAATTAAAAAGATATTAAGGCTCCAGTCACTCTAAAACTTTGTAAAACAGAAACACAAGAAAAAAACAAGCAACACTGATCATAATCACTTTTTTTAATAAAGGTGTAAAAAAATGGAAAAATGCCTGAGATGCCACAGGAGAGCTCCTTCAAAGTCTTTAATGAGGGAAATAACAATAACCCACAGAACAGGACAAACTAAAAAGTCACTGGCAGAAGTCAGACACAGGTTCTTCTGAACCGTAACCGGAGACCGTTAACCAGGCTCAGGTGCAGCTGCTGGATGATCTGTCGCCTCCAGACAAGTAGCCGTGCGCAGGTAAGAGCCACTCCTCCTTCCTCTCCTCAAGGGAACAAACACACACTAAGGGTCTTAATGGCACAAGACAACACAAGGAGAATGCGAACAGAACCAGAGAGCGTAGCACATTAGCAAGCAATAATCCAAAAATGACATGAAGAGCGGGAAGCCTTAAATGGAGAGCCTAATCAGAAGGCAAGCAGTGGCACGTGAGATGATTGAGGGAAATCAGAGACAGGTGACGAGAGGGGAAAACACTAATGACAGACAGGACTATGACAGTACCCCCCCTCTAACGGTGCGCCCCCTGGCACACCCAAAGAAGCATTACGAGAGTGAAGAAACAAGTCAATCAAAGAACGATCTAGAATATCTCAAGAGGAGACCACGACCTCTCCACCGGCCCATAACCCTCCCAGTCCACAAGAAACTGTCTACCCCTACCACGGTTGCGGACGCCACAGGCCTAAGGGCACAGGGTTATTGAAAAAGGACCGATAAATAAGGGAGACATCTTGCGGGAGGGAAACCCCAGGGGTAAGTTCTGGGTGGAAAGCCATACCCTTTGACCCGTGATATAACGTGGGGCTGCGGACCTGTGGCGATTAGCCCAAAGACGCATACGTTCCTGGGTCTTACGCAACTCTGCTCTCACTACTCTCCAAGTGGTGCGGCTGATGAAGTGTTGCACCGAGGGAACATTAGCCTTGCGTACTTTGTTTTGAAAAAGGGGAGGTTGTTAGCCTAGGGAGGCATAGAAAGGAGAGACCCCGGTGGCGGAAAAGGGGAGGGTGTTGTGAGCGTATTCTGCCCAAGCAAGCCTGTCACACCAAGACGCGGGACAACCTCATACTAGACAGCGAAGGATGCGACCTACATCCTGATTGGCTCATTCGGCCTGACTGTTGGTCTGGGGATGGAAGTGTCAAGTGTCACAACAATCAAACAGCAGAACTCACGCCAGAACTGGGAGGTGAATTGAACTCCCCTGTCAGAAACCACGTCGCTGCTAGGCAACCCGTGGATCAGAAAGACGTGGTTAAAAACAGCTGCGGCGGTCTCACATGCGGAGGGTAACTTCGGTAGGGAGATGAAATGAGCCGACTTCGAGAATCGATAGACTATGGTAAGGATGACGGTATTGCCTCTGGACTCGGGAAGGCCAGTAAAAAACTTCATGGCAATATGGGACCAGGGTCTGGAAGGGACAGCGAGAGGCTCTGTGCCTCTGCTCAATGCCCCAGGAGACACTCCCCACCACCAACCCCTAGAGTGGGATGGGCTCGGGAGGTGAGGAACCCTCGGATGTATCGAATTGGCGAGAGAGGGCATCTGGCTTGATGTTCTTTGAGCCGGGCTGAAAGGATATGGAAAACAGGAAGTGGCAAAAATCAATGAGCTACGAACCTGCCGGGCGTTGAGACATTTGGCCGAGTGGATGTACTCTAGATTCCTATGGTCGGTCCAAACTAAAAACGGTAGGCGAGTGCCCTCGAGTCAATGGCACTACTCCTCCGGCGCCAAGCGGATTGCTAGCAACTCACGGTCGCCCACGTCATAATTGTGTTCGGCTGGAGTCAGCCGAGGAGAGAAGAAAGTGCACGGATGTAATCTACCATGTCTCTCACCCTCTTGAGATAAAATGGCTCCAACCCCAATGTCGGAAGCATCTACTTCAACGATAAATTGCTTAGCAGGGTCAGGGGTTATAAGAATGGCACATATCGAAGGCAAACTGAGCAGAACATGACCACTTATAATGGGTCCAAGGGGAGGTCAAGGCAGTCAACGGGGTGGCGACTTGGCTAAAGTTGCAAATAAATCGCCTATAGAAATGAGCGAACCCCAGAAAGCGTTGAACGCTGCCTGGACTTTAGCCTGGCCCATGCTAATGCCAGTACTGGAGACGACATACCCAAAGAAGGGAACGCTCTCCTTGTGAAAGAGACACTTCTCGGCCTTGACGAATAACTTGTTCTCTAGTAGGCGGTGCAAGACGCATCAAGGTCGGCCGAAAAAATCAAAATGTCATCTAAATATACGTAAACGAATACATTGAGCATATCTCTTAGGACGTCGTTGAGGAATGCCTGGAACACGGCAGGAGCGTTGACGGTTAGTCAACTAACCTGAAGGGAAGGACGCGGTACTCAAAGTGACCAAGGGGGGTGTTAAACGCAGTCCTTCACTCATCCTCCTTCTGTATGCTCAAAAGAGGATAGGAGTTGCGCAAATCCAGCTTAGTGAAGATAGTGGATCTCTACAGGAGATCAATGGCAGAGGACATGAGAGGAAGAGGATAACGGTTCTTAACAGTGATCTCACTTAAACCTCTGTAATCAATACATGGACGCAAAGTACTGTCCCTCTTCTTGACAAAGAAGAACCCTGCCCCGGTGGGAGATGTAGAGTGTACAATGGTGCCCGCAGCCAGGTACTGGGATAAATAACTCTTGAGCGCCTCCCTCTCCTGCGAGGATAACGAGTAAAGACGTCCATGAGGGGGCGTGGCCCCCAGAACCAGCTCGATGGCACAGTTGTAGGGACGGGTCGGAGGAAAAGAGGCCACCCACTACTTGCTGAACACGTCTCCAAAGTCATGGTACTCAGAAGGAACGCCCCCTAAACATATTCTCTCCTCCTGTAATACAGACTTAACAGAGCCAAGGAAGACAAGGCAGACACCAAACACGTATTATGGCATTGAAGCCCCCAAGACACAACAATATTATTAGCCACGGATGCCCCAAAATTATCTGACACATAGGAGAGTCTCAAGATGATTACCCGAGACAGAGAGTCTGACAGGTGCAGTCTGTTAGGTGATCTCAGCCATCCTCCTCCATCAAGAGTGTGAATGGTGGGGGGAAGCGCTAGAGGTCGCAGCGGAATCCCACACAAGAAACCAAAAGCTTCATCATTAAAAGAACCCTCGCTGTCGGAGTCGATGAGGGGGCGGAGCCAGAGTAAGTGCGCGGACTGACGCCGAGGATGACGGGAAGTGTAGTCCTAAGAGCTGAGCAGCTGGTTGACCCAAGGCCAGAAAGATGACGCGCCCAGCCGTTCTCCTCGATCTGAAAGTGCAGCCTTCGCAAAGGGCTATTTGTAGGCTTGTCTTACAAGTATAGATTTATCGTCTTTTGTTTTTGTTTTCTTGACAGTTATTGGACTCGGTCGAGACCACCGATCAAGTCCGAGACAAGACCAAGTCCATAAAATGTAATTTTAGTTTTTTTCCCATCAATGTCCTGTATTTTATTAATACAGGGAGTTTCATGCATTTTGGCATTTTCACACACTCACACACAACACTAAAGATTTTTAGTTTTAAATTTAAGCAGATCATAAGCACAGTATTTATTATAATTTTTTATTATCATTTTAACTGATTTGACAGAAATATTACTTGTCGGGTCTAAAAATCAAATGCCAAATCTTTCAGTTCTAATTATGGAGCTTAGGCAACATAACAACTAGGTCTTTCTTTCTTTATTTTTAATTATTATTTATCTATTTTTATAACTGGGGCTGGCTGTTTAACTCAAGTACACCTGTCTGCAGTCTGGGGCTGAACGTGTAGCCCCATCAACAGGTTTTGATTGGTTGTAGGACAGATCGAGCTGGGGCTGACAGTGTAGTCCCATCCACATGTTTTGATTGGTTTCATCGAGTGAGGCTCAATCTGAAGACGGACAGAGAATGTTTTAGTACATGAATGTCCACACATCATGGGTTCGCTGCTGTGCATATTAAATGTATTTGTAAGTGTTAATTATTTGTATACTTGTAGCTGCAGGCAAAAATATAATTAAGTAAATAATTTAAATAGCTTTCTGATGTGTACAAATCTCAACTAAGATTGAAACAAAAGTACTCGTCTGACTAGTTTGTGGTCACATAAACGTACAAGCAAGATTTAATTATAATTGTATGCAAATAACAATCAATGACCATAAACCACAATGTCAATGTTGATTACTCAGTGCGTCTTTTATTAATTTGTTTTTTTAAATTAATTTCTGATTTATGCACTTGTGAATAAGACCTATTGGTACTGACTCATAAAACAGCAGTCTGGGGTCTCTTCACCATCATAAAAACATTGGAGACAAAACCGGTTCCTATTACCATGGTACCATAGCAGGGCTTAAATGATTATTAAATGATTAAATTGGGAAATTTTACTTTCTCTAATTGAGCCATGTAATTTGATTGAGTACCTGTAATTTAGCCCTCAATTGAGCACTCGATTTTTCCCAGTTTACATCACCTAGCAAAGGTGATGTAAAAAAAACAACATTACTTATTGCCATTGCCTTAAACATGTCCCCTTGCCACAACTTCGAGGTCATGAGTTTTTGAAATTATTCTGACTCACAGGAACTTAAAAAGGAAGTGTTATTCGAAGTCTCTGTACAATAGATAGCTTCCCTATTAGCCCCTTAAAGGTAACTACTATGTTCACTTAAGCATGTTTCCATAGTCAAGTTGTTTTAAAAGCATTTCTGTTTAATATTTGTTCAATTTACAGAAGTCAAGTTAAATACAATCATCAATATGTTATATAATCTGTGGGCAATTTAGAGTAATAATTTCATGTTTTGATGTTGAGAGGAAGACAAAACACACTCACATTAAGAAAACATGAACTCCCACACAGAAGACATGATTCATGAGCTATAGTGTATTAAATGCCAGAAGAGCGTGGTAAACAATACTGCCTCTAATTGCACCGGGAGTGCAAAAGTATGGAAAAGCAGACAGCTGGCATTTAGCAGTCACATTCTTGGTCAGCTCTGGGAGAGCTCAGGTTCCACCTGTGAAAAACAGCCAGCAGGTGTGCATTATTTATAAGTCTTTGGGATCAAGTTATAATCAGCAGAAAGCCTAGGTTTACTTCCTTTTCACATCACCTCCACTGAACGCCTCTATTTAACCTACTTCAGTACCCTACTGTAAAAAAATGTATCTGCGTGAAAGTGCTATGAGCTAATGATGACTGATGAGCTATTTGGTGCGATGCATGTGAGTCTTGCTAAGGAAGGAGAGAGTGAGTTTGACAGTTGTGATACAGTGATCACAGTAAAAGTGAAAATGTTTATTGGAGACTTATTAAAGTTTCTTGGTTTGAGCTAACAAAATTTATCTTATATATATATATATATATATATATATATATATATATATATATAAGCAAAATAAAGCAATGTTTAAAAAAGCAAAAATAGACTTGATCCCCCATGACCAGTGACATGCTGTGAGCTTCATGTCTGGTGAGGAACTGACATCACAGTTGAACTTATACATTTATACTTCAACATATGATTGGCAACATTTAATGTTTTTTGTTTAACATATCATATCAACATTTTTATATATACAAACTGTAGCATAGAGAACAACAACAAAAAAGTTTTAAAATCCTAACCCTTATCTTCTTACCATTACTTTTTCTTAACCCACAAAAGGGCAATATAATCTAACACTGATGTGAAATGTCCAATGAGCAGACAGGAGGAGTGTCATACTTGCATCCGCTTTATGCGGGATAGTGTGGTCATCAACACGGCCGCTGATGGGTTTTTTAAAAAGAGTGTGGAGAGAGTTGAGCACCCATAGCAGAGCTTCCCATAGTCGGTACCAACATAAGTCATAGTGACTGATTGATAGGGAACTAGGCATCTTCAACTGAGATTTTCAACACACCTGCAAAAAGCAAACAACAAAAAAACATTAGCAACACCAGTAGTATTAAAATGCCTCTCCATCCCAGTTGTAGTTTATTTCACACACAATAGACACCATTTGAATACAGATTTCTTTTTTTTCTTTGAAACATTCATTACATGTTTTCATATATTCATTCATTACATTATCATGTTTCCTTCTAAGGGAGAGGGTTAATCATGAACAATAGAGTACAGAGGTCCAGAACTCTTTTAGATCATGATGAACCATGGGATGCAAAAGAGTAAGAGTGTTTTTCATAAACCACTTTATGGTGTAGTGTCACGGTCGTCTCACAGCAAGAAGGTCGCTGGTTCGAGCCTCGGCTGGGTCGGTTGGCATTTCTGTTTGGACTTTGCATGTTCTCCCCGTGATCACGTGGGTTTACTCCGGGTGCTCCGGTTTCCCCACAAATCCAGAGACATGCGGTATAAGTGAATAAAATTTTTCCTCTTGCTGCGTCTGTTGTAAATATCCTGGAGGAAGGGAAGTTCACCTACAACATGCCGGGCAGCTCGCACAACCCTCTGGAGATCTTTTCCATTCAGCCATTCAGAATACTCTCCACAGTGCAGGTATAGAAGGAGCGGAGAATTTGGGGGCTCAACGCCTGAGGAAGAAGAGATGCTGCTATGCCTTCTTCAGCACTGCATCTGTGTGTGTATTCCATATGAGGTCCTCAGCGATGTGGACACCAAGGAACTTGAAGCTGCTGACCCGTTCCACAGGTGTCCCGGCTATGGTGATGGGTGCGAGGTCTCTCTTCTGCCTTCTAAAATCCACCACCAGCTCCTTGGTCTTATTGATGGTGAGTGAGAAGTGATTTTCCTGACACCAGTGTGTCAGAGCACTCACCTCCTCTCTGTCTCATTGTTATCGGTGATTAGGCCTACCACCGTTGTGTCATCGGCGAACTTAACGATGACATTGGAGCTGTGTTTAGCTGTACAGTCGTGCGTGTACAGGGAGTACAGGAGAGGACTAATAATATTTAGTCCACCTAATAATAATAGTTGTCTTCCCTTCAATGCTCACTAAAAGAATCCATGTTGAGTGAATCAATGAATGATTACTGAACTGTGATTTAGTGCTTGCGTTGAGATAACAGAGAGGGAACAAACCAACCTGGGTCCAACCATTGTCTAATAGAAATTAATAGAGGTTTTGAGGCAGAGAGCTCCTCAGTGGCAAGGCACCAGGGGTTGATGAGATCCGCCCTGAGAACCTCAAGTGTCTAGATGCTGTGGGACTGTCCTGGCTGACACGTCTCTGCAGCATCACGTGGCGGTCAGGGACAGTACCTCTGAATTGGCAGACCGGGGTGGTGGTCCCTCTTTTCAAGAAGGGGGACCGGAGAATGTGTTCCAACTACCGGGGAATCACACTCCTCAGCCTCCCTGGGAAAGTCAATTCCAGGGTACTGGAGAGGAGAGTTCGGCCGATAGTCGAACCTCGGATGCAGGAGGAAAAATGCGGCTTTCGACCTGGTCGTGGACCAGCTCTATACCCTCTGCAGGGTCCTCGAGGGGTCATGGGAGTTCACCCAACCGGTCCACATGTGCTTTGTGGATTTGGAGAAGGCGTTCGACCGTGTCCCTCGTGGTGTTCTGTGGGAGGTTCTCTGGGAGTATGGGGTCCGGGGCCCTCTGCTAAGGGCTGTCCGGTCTCTGTACAACCAGAGCAGGAGCTTGGTCCGCATTGCCGGCAGAAAGTCAGACCTGTTCCCAGTGCGCGTTGGCCTCCGGCAGGGCTGCCCCTTATCACCGGTTCTGTTCATAGTTTATATGGACAGAATCGCTAGGTGCAGCCAGGGGCCGGAGGGGCTCCAGTTCGGGGACCTCAGGATTTCATATCTGCTGTTTGCGGACGAGGTTGTCCTGTTCGCTTCTTCGGACCTAGTCCTGCAGCGCACGTTGAGGCGGTTTGCAGCCGAGTGTGAAGCGGCTGGGATGAGGATCAGCACCTCCAAGTCTGAGGCCATGGTTCTCGACCGGAAAAGGGTGGCCTGCCCTCTTCAGGTCAGTGGAGTGCTCCTGCCTCAGGTGGAGGAGTTTAAGTATCTCGGGGTCCTGTTCACGAGTGAGGTTAGGATGGAGCGTGAAATCGACAGACAGATCGGTGCAGCATCTGCAGTGATGCGGTCGCTGTATCGGTCTGTTGTGGTGAAAAGGGAGCTGAGCCGAAAGGCGAAGATCTCGATTTACCGGTTGATCTACGTCCCTACTCTCACCTATGGTCATAAGCTCTGAGTCATGACCGAAAGGACAAGATCCCAGATACAAGCGGCCGAAATGAGCTTCCTCCGCCGGGTGGCTGGGCGCTCCCTTAGAGATAGGGTGAGAAGCTCCGTCACCCGGGGGGAGCTCGGAGTAGAGCCGCTGCTCCTCCACATCGAGAGGAGCCAGCTGAGGTGGCTTGGGCATCTGTTCCGGATGCCTCCTGGACGCCTCCCAGGGGAGGTGTTCCGGGCACATCCCACTGGGAGGAGGCCCCGGGAAAGACCCAGGACGCGCTGGAGGGACTATGTCTCCCAGCTGGCCAGGGAACGGCTCGCGATCCCTCCCGGGGAGCTGGAAGAAGTGTCTGTAGAGAGGGAAGTCTGGGCATCCCTGCTTAGACTGCTGCCCCCGTGACCCGGCCCCAGATAAGATGTCCTTTGAGGCAGAGGATTTTTGCCTCAACCATTTTTTGTAATCACGTTAATGAAGTAACTTGAGAAATCGTTTCAGCCCTAGTTGTTGATAATAAAAATGAACACTGTGCCTTGTACACCTGCTGAACTATTTAAACGTAATTCACATAGTAAAAGTTTTGGAGAATTTTAACAGTGGCATGCACAGAGACAAAATACTCACTGCAAACAATGCTAGCACATCATAGTGACTGCGCATTATGTGGTGAGGCTCATGTGAAATGAAATGAAAAAGAAAAAACCCAATAAAACAGAATAAATATAACTATTTAATAATTTTTTTTCATTTTACATTTGCATGATGACAGATGAGGCTGGGCGTGTGAGTTTCACAAGTAACCATAGCCTAGCCATCACCAAATGGTGGACCGTGGTCTGGATCCACATCTAGACCGAGGAGTGGCTCTGACAAAACCCGTGACCAATTTTTTATAAATTTGCAAGAATAGTTTACTTAAAATAGGACATTTTGTTAAAACTAAGCTCAACTTGTTTGCGGAAATGGTTCTCCTGAAATCTGAGGTGAGAGTGCAAAAATGTGGTCAAGAATCTGTCTGAAGCCAAAACAAACCGGCGGCTGTGTGATGGGCCCTGGACCCCAAAAGGAAAAAGAGAAAAATAACTGAGGAGAACAGAGGATTCAACATTTGTTGGACTGAATCATTTGCGTTCATTATCAATTGCAGAAGGATTGCCTGAATGTTTGCTCTGTAGTGAGAAGTTGTCAAATAACAAGAAGAGTAACATGGAAAGACATTTCCAGGGAAATAATGCACATATTTAGTTACAAAGTGGCTGTTTTCATAAAGTAATTTCAAATTTTTGTCAGTATATATCTGGAATGACACTTAGGGATATTATCAAATCAAAGTTTAACTGTATTAATTTGATTTTATATTCTTTATCTTTTCAAAAGGCTGCTGTTTTATTTTTATAAATGCAGACTGTGTTTTATTGCACTGTTTGTTGCCCAGATAAGGGGCACGTTATGCACGTTCCATTTTGATGCTGTTTTTTGGAATCCTCAAAATAAAAATGACATCATAAATCTGATTTCTTTATTGCATTTCTTTAAATTCATCAAAGCAATGAAACATAATTGATTATTGTAATGAAGTTAAACTTGAGACGGCATCGTACAACAGAGTAGTCACATCATTCTCTACACAAATGAAAAAATATTAATCATGAAGGCTCATTATGTATTTGTAGCCAACTTACTCATTTTTATAGTAGACTAATATTGATACATACATCATGTGTTGCCTTCATTATAAGGCTTATACAAGCCTACATTTAATTCTTTGTGGCTCCAGACATATTTGTTTGTTTTTGTGCAATATGGCTCTTTCAACATTTTGTGTTGCCAACCCCTGGCCTAGGTTCACAGCAAATTGTAAAATAAAAAACCCAACGACCTAAGAGTTGTGGTGAGCTTGCTTGTTGTTCAACACCAGCCTACAATCCCCATCCCACCCCATCGACAAAGGGGGCAACATCACCACCCCCTGGCTGCAGACCTTTGGATCGGCGACAACCAAATATTCATTAAACAAGCAGTTCTCTACTTCCCTGGGTGGTGCCTTATGGATATTTTCATGTGGGAATACTACCTTGACAGATAGTTTTTCAGTTTTGCCTCAAAGGTCAAGCACAAATACACATTGTTAAATAATAAAAAAGCATTCTAGACAGTCTAAACAGTATACAGCTTGAAACTAAAGGCTATTGTCAATGTATGTTGGATATTGTCCTTTTTAGCCTACTGCAAGCTAGCAGATGTTCTAAATCAGCGGTCCCAAACCTTTTTTTGTGCCACGGACCGATTTAATGTCTGACAATGTTATCAGGGACTGGTCTTTGAGGTGTGGTCAACAAAATATTGTAATATGACCTGCATGTAAACTGTGGTCAATTCTAAACATAATAATTAAAGTGAATCCACTCTAGCTGTTTGCTGCTCCAGCATCCTCTTAACAAGAGTTTTGAGGGCTTCATTGCCTCATTAATTCGAGAGCCGGTTGCCACATATTATGCAGAGTTGGTTTGGTGTGTGGGAATCTCCTGTCGAGATAAATCCATATTTTAAATAGGACCCTTGATATTGTCTGTTAAATACAGCTTTATTTTCTTGGAAGTTGCAGGCTCTTCCTCTGTCTCCTCGCTGTGCCTTTTCCTCGTCGCAAAGAAACTTGCCAAAGATGTTTGTTTTTTTACTTATTTTGCTAGCTCCTGGGCTTCATTTCAGAGGTAGCCTATCACGTGACCGAGAATAGTGTCTTGATCTGCGTGAAGAGTGACATAGACAGATGTAACTAAGAGAGTCGGGTCATTTTTCAGAATAAAACATCACTCAGATTCCGAAATAAATAAAATGGAAGTAATGTAAGTTTTTTATTCTTTCTGTGTGGCCCTGTACCGAATGACCCATGGTTGAATGAATGGCCCGGTAGTTGGGGACCACTACTCTAAATTAAACATACAACTTCAGTATCTTTGTGTATATGTGTATTTCACATCATGGTCATTCAAGGCAGAGAGAGATGGATGTGGGCCTATTTAAGGAGTAGCTGCTCTGGTGTCATTGCAAATGAATTAGTGCTCGAAGCTGGCCAGTCCTTGTGGGGTCCTTCTGGCCCAGGCCCCAAGCAATTGCCTACCTTGCTTGTTAAAAGGCAACACCTTTGTGTGTGCGGAACAATATTTGGGAATACGTGTCATTGCAATCATGGATTCATGAACATTTGTTCTTTTAGGAGGCTGGGCGATACCCTGCTTTCAAGGAGATGGTGGCAGAATACAGCTGGCTCAATAAATGTACGTAAATATAATTCCACTTATGGTGGTTGCTGACTTTTGATCTTTTTGAGATTTAATTTAACAGGCCAAAGAATGAGTTGACCTTTTTGAATTGTTAACTTATGTGAGAAACACAATTCTTTTAATTTGAAATGTAAGTAGTCAATCATGTTTCCAAAAATATTGAGCAAGACTAGTGTCAAGCAAGATTGTGTTAAATTTGACTTAATTTTTTATTTAATAATGTCTATAAATAGTAATGGGTTAGATTGTAATGCCCACATTAATATTGGTTTATATGGGCTGTGTATATGTGTTTACTCTTTATGTTTGAAGAAGTCATGAACTAATTAACCAAAAAGTCAATCAATCGATATGTTTTTATAAAGCACAGTTAAAAGTAACTCCAAAACAGCTTTACAGGTAAGGGGCCAAATGTAAATATAGTAATTCATATAATATTGTTTGATTTGGAATTGGAATGGGAAATAGGGATTTGTCTGTATTATGACATTGTTCTCTGCAAACAAATTCCTTGAATAATTAACAAGGACCTTTTCAAATGGTTAAAAATGAATACTCAAAACTAGAAAATGCCGCTCAGATGTGACATGACTGCATTAACACCCAGACTACACTGTTAACACAAATACACATTTACATGGACGCTCTAGGGTAGGGGACTCCAAATCCGGTCCTGAAGGACCAGAGCCCTTCACATTTAGAATCCTTGAACAGACCTGTTGCGCTATTTAGAATCCTCTCTGATTGTCTGAAGCTAGAGTAGTATGCATACTAGAGCAGGGCTGCGACCTTCCAGGGCTGGCGGAACCCTGCTTGAGGGCATTCTTGTGGCTTTGTTGATATACATATCTAATCAGAGAATACTTTATTAGCATTTGAACACATGTTCCATTGACAAATAGAGAGAAGCAAAAACAGGTTTCCTTTCAATTCAGGACAAGACAGAATTAAGCTCTCATTAAAGTATTCTATATATGTATGCAAGTGAAGTGCTCAGAATGGGCTGGAAGTATCTTAGTCTCATTTCAAACACAGACCTCTGGTGGGTCCAATAGCTTCAGGTTGAGTATGGTTTGGAGCGTTTCCTCAACCTTACTACAAGAAAGCAAACGGGAAGGACAACAACAACAGTTACTGAGGTGTGTGCAGGTGTGAAGGAGGATTTTTTTTGTGCTAATATCAGTGGTGAAAAAGATATTTGCCTTATTTTATTTAAACCTTCAACCAATCAGACATCTGTGTTACGCCTATGTCATCATACAAATCGCCATGGATTCTACGTCCATATAAACACACTGCCAGAGACGAAACCTGACAGCCCCATTGATGAACTGCATAATTTTCACATTATTCATTGGGTACTATTATTACTGTTAGAAAATAGAGGTAGTATTACTTGTTCTTTTTAGAACTTTTAATGACCCACTATTATAGACTTTTGGACATAGCTTTAAGTTTGAGGAACTCTCGGTTTTAATGCTTTAATGTGTTTAATATCATGTTATCTTTAATAACAAAGAGTCGAGTCATTTCTGGAAGATGAATTGGAAGAAAAAATCAGGGATATCTACAGTTGAGGAGAGGGACAAGATTCTTTGGGTGTAGTCCAAAGCCTTTATGGATGAAGATGGATGACAAGAGTTGTATATGTCGCCTGGGCTATGCCAGCAGGTTGATTGATAATGCAGCTTCTATTTGGGTAAGGTGTTGTACACAGACAATAACGTTAGTTAATCAGAAGTTTATTGTACAAATGTAATGAATAAAGATAATGACATTGCTTTCGTGAAACTTGAACAATACTCATTGATTGTGTCTGCAGGTATGGCAGGGAGCAAAGAACGATGGAAAGGAAAAAGTGTGGTGACGATGAGGAGACCATCAGGAGTATGATGAAAGTGTCATAGGAGATGAACAGATGATAATGAGGAATTCAGGAATATAAGAAGTATGTGTAGTAAACAACCAGTTTGACAATCAGGAGGTATTGACGATGCTGGACACTGGGTCAGGGTTCTGGGAGATGGTGCCTATTATGACTAGATATGTCCTGATTATAGTCCAGATCTTTGCAAACCATTAACACATTAGGGTAAACAAATGTAATATTTCAAATAAATACAACCCACATAAAAATAAATAACTTCCTGCTTGAATTAAGGATCTGAAGACTAAACATATGACAATACATTAAGTTCACAGGGGGCAGAAACTTGACTAGAAAGAGAGATAGAGACATGGTGTCTGACCTAATCACATGTGCTACAATGAGCTTAATGAAGAAATGAAGCTTAAGTAGAAATGACATAAAAATATGTGTTCATTCTAATAAATGTCATGGGCCTGTACCATGAATGTAGCTGAACAAATTCCGTATTAACGGAACGGTTCAAACATGCATAAACTTTCTTTGTTAAGTCAAGCTTTGATTCTAAAGCTATGATTAGTTCACAGGCACGTGCATGTAAAATACTGACACAGGGATTGAATAACCAATTGCAATGAACATGGATAGAGTGTGATTTCAATGTAGAGGATCAAGAAATTATAGTTCAAAAGTACAATGAGTTTAAACATATATTGTTGTAGCTGCTGCCAAAACCAGACAAGATTGTTGGCCGAAAATTGCTGATTGTGTGAATGCTTAAGTTAAAGAAGCACATTCTTTATTAACGTAAAATGAGTATCATGCGTGATATGCGTATGGCAGGAGTGTTCAAAGTCGGTCCTGGAGGGCCTGAGCCCTGCACATTTTTGGTTCAACCATCATGAAACACACCTGTGGCACTAATTATGGTCCTCTGATTGGCTGAAGTAGAGTAGTATGCATACTACAGCAGGGATGCAACTAAAATGTGCAGGACAGTGGCACTCCAAGACCGACTTTGGACACCCCTGGCGTATGGTAATGGTGGCATATTTTTGCAGTGTTAATTCCAATACGTTTACTTTTTTATGCAATGTTAACATGTTTATGGTTGTATTATAAAATAAAGTTAATTCTTATTTGTCTACATACTAAATGTATGTTCAAATTTACATTTTTTTCTTTTTTTGGAAGATGTAGCCTTAAACCAAAACAATCATTGTTACCATGCTGGTGTGTTACGTCACTTTAAAGTTCCTTTTAAACCACTAATTGGATGAATGTAAGCTTGCAATCTCTTACCCTGAACATAACCTGCCCCTAAGCAGATTAGCCATGAGGCGTAAGTAACCAGGGTGACGAAGATTGATCAAATCCTAGTTCTTTTCATAGTACCCAGGATTGGTTCTAAACTTAGAAAAAAACCCAGGAACTAATTCTAAACTTAGCTGGCTAGCCAGTTATTCCGGCTTCATGGTACAGGCCCCAGCTGTGAGCTTGAGTGATGGATCCAAACTTGGAATCAGAAACAGAAGAATTGTTTTTTCTCTAAACAAAACACAAAGAAACCGTTCAATAGAACCGAATAGGAAAAACATGAAATATAACAGAAAGTAATCGCAAAACCTTTCCACAGAATTAAAGATGTCCCTTGGGATGAGTGTCACGGGTAGCCATTACAAAAGATAGTGCAGGTTGGAGATTTGCACAATAGAAATTCTCAGTCAGCTACAGAGGTGGGCAAAGGGAACTACTAGACACAACTACATAGGACAACGCTACAATTACAATTAAAGTTAGGTTGATCATGAGCGCAGAGCTGAAGGGGAAAAAAAAACTCACAAAAACAAGATAAACTGTGGGGCTTAAAAGGTCAATATTTTAGAAACACAACATTTGAAGTTGTTACTGTAGAACATAAATGTCTACACTTATGTAATACAACTATATTAGAGTGGTTTTATTTTATTGAGTCTACTCTGCAAAACTTGTAAAAAGCTAAATGGGGTGCAAAACAGGAGCTGTTTTCAACTGATTGCATTAAAGTGTCACAAATTTCACCACCCCTAAATATTGATTTCCAGTCGAACATTAGCTTAGCATTTTTCAGTGTCAGTTGATGGGGATGTCGCCTCCACCATTATCTACTCGCACAAGTCAAATGAAAAGTAGAACCAGTATCCACTAAGAACCAAAACCCCTGTTCTGTTTTAGGATATACATACATGTATGGTTGAGTTTCATTGCTGCTCCTCCCGCTTGTGTTTTGACACCTCGCTATTTCTCATTAGTTTACCATTAGTGCTGGCGGCGACAGGAGATGTGACACGAATTTACCTCTTCAGCAACACACCCCAAAAACAACATAAATCATTGATGCCCCAAAATCGGGAGTTTTTGACTATAATATATCGAATCTGGATAGTTTTTTGTTTTTACAAATATAACGAATCTGGATCATTTTTTAAACTACAATTTAACTTGGCCTGTATACCAATATCACCTCTTATTATGTTCCAATAATATTTGTTCTTTAAGCAGCAGAGTAATGAGCAGGAAGAGATGCAACTGAAACAAATACAGGTGAAGAACTACAGAAATACAAACAGGTGACAAAGGGACAGAGATAATGAGCTTAACACGCAGGTGAGACTGCAAAGGGATTTGGTGGTTTATTTCACAATTAAAGTCACTTAAACCGGGCTTTAAATCTATACATTCTTCATACTAGTAAACTTTACAATCCCCAAGGTAGCAGCATATGGTAGTTTTATTTCAACCCATAGAATTATCCAATAGGAATTCCTATCTAACTCCTAATACCCATTAGTCTTTTGTGAAGCTCTTCACAAAAAGCTCTATATAAAACATTTTGATTGATTGATTGACTAATCGATTGATTGAAATAACAAACATAATTGTATTATGTTAACTTTACTTTGCTTTCCTTCACCTTACTCAGTTTTTTA
The DNA here is from genome assembly GCA_900490495.1 of Danionella dracula. Lineage (NCBI taxonomy): Eukaryota > Metazoa > Chordata > Actinopteri > Cypriniformes > Danionidae > Danionella > Danionella dracula. The sequence continues at coordinate 3,910,664 of UELW01000844.1, read as the reverse complement.
TGCTTAAAATGTATTTAAATGTATTCCATTCTTATTTTTGTTTGAAATTTTGTTTGTGTTTGCATGTATTTACTGATGTGTTATAAATATCTAAAGGAAATGTTTAATGACGAACTCTCGTCCACCAGTGGCTAATGGAGCTCAAGCAACATCCTCTCAAGGTTCAGATTCATACTCTTCTGGCTCCTCTATGTCATCTGAGACACCGGTCAGCTCTCTCAGTGGCCTCTCACAGGTCCTGTTCCCACCAGCTTTTGGCTCCGAGATGGTGGATGTCTGTATCTCCACTGAGGACCGCTCTCGTATACTCAGCTCAGACCGGATAGAGATGGCCATCCAGACAGACCCTCCTGAGCCTGACACCACATACAGAGCAGACATGTCTAGAGAAATCAGCCCAACAGTGGGGGAAACTGTATTCTTGAAAGACACAGTGATCCGCAGTGGGACAGCCCACTCTTGGACAAGGACCTTCTCTGCTGGGGACAAAGAGATTCTAGACTCTCCTAAAACTGCTCTCTTAGTGGCACTCAGCAAGCCTCGGAAACCCATCCACCGCTCCCAGAGTCACATCACTGTGTCAGGTACAATTAATACATTTTGTATAGAAGAAAAGAGATCATATAAAACGATTGTTTATCAAGTTAGTAATATATCATCCTAGCTCATTAATGTAATAGCATATAAGCAACATATGCTCAAGCATCATTGATGACTAGGCACCATTATCCCCCCCCCCCCCCCCTGCACCTCACATTGTTATTACAAGTACTGGTACAGCTTTCTGTCTTTTTACAGCTTTCTGTCTGTCTTTTAGCTTACAGCCTTTACAATACTTTAGTTACAAATGCACCCAGTTGATCAAGGTTTTCATTCATATCTTTTCCAGAAATAGAATTAACAATATGCTAATTAAAAAAATTATAAAGAGGGGATAATAAAAAACTAATTACAAAGTGATGAGATCAAGGCATTCCGAAACTCCAACTCCAACCTTAAAAAACACATAGTAGTAAGTGACAATGTTAATGTATTTGAATCAAATCAGTGTTTAATGTTACTATGTTTACTGCGAGTGCTTTGGTTGTAATGGCAAAAATTTAAGTATCGATGCTTTCCCATACACTTGGTTGTGAACGTCAAACATGTTTGTGCACATTCACATTACCCCGCTTTGGCCCCTGTTGCAAAACCTGCTGTGCACCTCTATTTTCTAACTTTGCATCAAGGCTTTGTATAGCACTAACTCTGTGATTGTTTGAGGTGAAGCAGCGAAAGCATTTTCACTCTCTCTTTTGGCTTGCGCTCCATGTTAAACACTGGATAATGGAGTCAAACTTTGCCGATAAAGTAAATAACCTTCCTTTATTATCTGTGCTGAGTTTTGGCTAGCTTGAAGTTGGCATCATCATCATGGCGCATTGGAATATGGATCAATGCAAAGATAGTGCTTCTACCACAGCGGGTGCATGTATGGAGTTATATTTATTTGATGAGACAAATAAAACATGCCCTTTGTTAACATATGTGTTGTGTTTTGGTTAGATAATAGTTAGCATTCTTACATGTTGAAATTGATCTGTAAATGCATAGATCTATGCATGAGCGTAGAATTATTGATGCCATGTTGACAAATTGTTGTGGGCAGAGCCTTCATAGAAAGCAGTTTGTAGGCTTTTTGCAGAACTATAGATTGGGCTTTAGCCCTTCAGACAGTGCTAGGCTCTTTGGAACAACAGCAAAGCTGATTCTCTTTGTAGAACACAGTTCAGCTTTCAATACAATCATTCCTAACATACTCATCAGGCTGTGAGACTCGGCCCTCCCTTGTCCTCCACTCACACAGGCTTACACTTTCTCCATGTTCTCATCTCAGATCTCTTGGTCAAAGAACATTACAGCAACCATCAAGAAGGCCCAGCAGAAACTTCACTTCCTTAGAGTCCTCAGGAAGCACGACCAAGACCCCAGCCTGTTGCTGACTTTCTATCAAGATTCTGCTTATGTTTTGCACCATAGCATGATATGATAGCTGCACTATGACAGACAGGGAGAGGAAGTCAAGCAGGTCTAAAGATCATCGACTGCCCTCTCCCCTGCTTGTTGGTCATTATAGACAGCTTGTCAGTGAAAACTGAGAGGTGAAATGACTCAATAAAGACAGAAAAGATTTTCCGATTGAAATTTCACTTTACTGGATGAAAATATGAACAGCTCTTGGTTGCAGGGCTGGACCACAAGCTGCACACTCTGATGGTCACATGTTGGCAAAATATATTGTATCTTATCAGGACCTTACATAACAGTTTGAATCAACGTGTCCCAGGTTTATGCCATGCAAATGTTTTTCAATGCCTTAGACACTACTTAATGACGAATAATTTCCGTGTGCGTTTGATCACGTCCCAATGAGATGTTGCTGTGAAAGGATTGTTCTGGAGAAAGTCAGCTGAGGTTTTCATGAATCAAAGCATAATTAGTACAATAAATAGCCATATTGTTGTGTCATTAAATAGCCAAAATCCCACAAGCTCCATTCCTGCTGATAAACTTTTTTCATCTTAAACCTGTTACCCTCTGCAATATACTACAGATGAATCCGAATTAGGACAAATAAAACATTTTGTCACCAATCTATAAAGTTTTTAACTGTGCTTGCTGTTTTTCTTTTTAGTTGTGACTTGTGTTGTTTTTGCCATACATTTGCCAATAAGTAGTCAGTCATTTATTGTCATTGTACATGTTTATAATGTGCGTTGTATTTTTGTACAGTGAAAATGAAAGGACATTTTTCCATTCTATTCTATTCACACTAGAGCAGGTGGTCAATTTGTCCTTGTTAGTGTTGTGATTTTTTTATAAAAATGTGCAAACTTTTGAGCAGCTGAGTTATGATCATATAACAATTGAATCAAAAGCTAGTATGAGTGGCCCATTGAACATGAATGAAGAAATACATTAGTTCAGCATAATTCATATTTACAGGCACAAATGATCCCTAATTAATATCTTGTTCTGGCCTAGTTTTAAGTTAATCATTAATTAATTATTAACTAATGCATTGCTTTAAACTAAAGTTGTGCAAACAGCCTTTATTTTCACTCTTTCCTGAGTTAGAGATTATAATATATAATTAAATGTATAAGTTATATATTATTATTATATATTTTTACTTTTTATATATTGACATGTTTTGCTTAATGTTCATCAGAGGAGAAGTTGAAGAAAAGAAAACGTCAGAAGATGAAGGTAGATCTGGAAGGCAACAAACTGCAGCACTCCAAAACATCTGTAAGCTTGCTGTTTAAAAGTGGATGTTGGAGGGAAAGGTCAATCTCTAGAGAGCGGAAGGACACAAGGACAGTGGATGGACGTAAAGGCAGATCTAAATCCCCAAAACATTTACATAATGAATCAGGTGAGTTATTTTTTGTCATTCTTTAAAGATCACCCTATATTAACTTCACTAAAAATATTTGAAAAAAAAATCAAAGACCAAGGCATATCATACTCCTTAAGGGCATCACTTTCAGGCACAGACAATGAGAAACTGTGTCTCTTCCCTAGGGGAGGCGGAACCAGGTAGAATTTCGATAGAGAAATCATACGCTCATGAAGGAGGTAGTGTGTTGGCTAGTGACTTGCTGAAGACCAGCCCAAGATTTTTATACTCCTCGGGAACCCCCACCAGATCACAAGGTTCGATTTGTAACACAGAATTAGGAGAAACACTACAATCTGCAGATTCAAGACAAGATTTATGACAATCTATATTCCAGGGTCTAATAGTTCCCTGCTCCAATCAAGCTGAGGGTTGTTTTTGCCCAGCCAGGGGTGAACTAGCACCAATGAAACCTTGGGAGACTAAAAAAAAAATAACTAAACAAGTTCATGGTGATTGCCAGAAACGAAAGTGATCTCGCAACAGGAAAGAAACGCTCAGCACTGTGTAGGTTCCCCTGCATGAATGGGAGGATTTTTAATTTTACATTTATGCATTTAGCAGATGCTTTTGTCCAAAGCGACTTACAGTAGGGGGAAACAATATGCAATTTGTTAGACAAAGTCTATCTCCATTTTATCATAACAGAAGTTGTGTCAACTGATTAATCAACCAAAAAGCAGGAAGAAAATAAAGAGAAAAGAGGAAAAATCTGTTTTATTGTTGCTGCTTTCCTGACTGGATCAGGGAGTTTGTTCCACCAGCCAGGAACAGTGAGAGAGAAGGTTTTCTGGCATTGTAGGGCGGAACCACAAGATGATGTTACTTCTCTTAGGACAGACTTCTGAGGGGCATGTAAGAGTGTATGAGCTTGTGGAGGTAAACAGGGCTGAGCTGGAGATGGTTTTGTAAGCCAGCATCTGTGATTGGAACATAACACGAGCTGCAATGGGGACCCAGTGAAGAGAGATGAAGAGTGGAGTAACATGAGCTCTCTTCAGTTTCTTGAAGATGAGATGAGCTGCAGAGTTCTGGATCATCTGAGGTTTGAGTGCATTTGCTGGAAGTTCTGCTAGGAGAGCGTTGCAGGAATCCAGAAGTGAGAGGATCAGAGAGACCAGGAGTTGAGTTGCGCTTTCAGTTAAGAAGGGCCTGATCTTTTGGATGTTGTGCCAAGCAAACCTACACACTCGAGTTATCTTAGTGATGAGGTCTTTGAAGGACAACCATTCATCTAAAATTACCCAGAGGTTACTGATTGAAGGAGAAGGGGTGATTTTTGAGGATTCTAGTTGAATAGTGAGGTTGTGATGCATGGAGGGATTTGCTGGGATAACCAGAAGTTCTGTCTTGGGGTGAGGGGGATGGGGGGTAAGCAGCGGTATGAGCAGCGGACCCAGGGAGGTGGTGAAGATAGAGAAGAGAAGGGGACCAATGACTGAGCCCTGAGCAACCCATGTGAGCAAGCGATGAGTGTTGGAAAACTTACCCCTCCACCCAACACTAAAAGATCTTCTCAGTGAGATAGGACTCAAGCCAGTCAAGTGCATCGCAGAGAGCCTGGAGAGAAGGATCGTTGACTGTGATGGTTGACTGGTTGGTTTCAAAATGGTTGATGAAAGTGAGCTGTATATAGTGAGGATGTGCGTTACAAAAGGGGAAGTGATAGTGACAGCTATTCAAAGGAAAATGTCTTCTACCCGCCCACTCATGCTAATGGCCTGGAGATTGTAACTTTAAGGCTTTAACTGCAAATAAGCTACAACGTCCTATGTAATGTCTTCAAATTCTGTCATGGACTAATAGATACACTTACGTCTGTACTGAAAAAAGGACAGGTGAGTGGACATATCCACACTATCTATCGGATGTGTCTGCTGGTTGATATTAGCAATGCATTATTAATCTGACATGGACCATTTTCAAGGCACTTGGGAGCAATAAGTGGTCTAATGACTAAATTTTAGGGAGGGAGAATTACATCTAGAAAAGAACTGGATGGATCATACTCTTGATAATAATCCAAACACCTTCAATGATAACACACTGAAAAGAAAAGGTAAGAGCAACTAATCACACGTTTTTAAGGGAGGCTACATCAGCATGAAACACATTAGAACACACACATTAAATCTTGTCCATTTCGTGAACTGAGTATCAAATTATTCAACCAGTCCTTCCTCATGTTTGAATGTCATTAAAAATGTGAAACTTGTATGTTATATTTATTCATTACACACAGAATGATATATTTTGCATGATTATTTCCTTTCAATCTTATGATTATAATCTGGTGTACAACATCCTCCTCTTACGCTAGCGATTCTCTCTGGGGTTAAGATCAGATCAGGTGAGTCTGCTGACCAATTAAGAACAGGGCTACCATGCTCCTTAGCCTGGGGCACTGGTAAATTTGGCACTGTGTTATGGGCTGTTCTGGGCCTCCCTTTTCTCCATTTTAACAAAGACGCAAATTTATTTTGAAAACCTTCCAATCAAATTCATTTCGGGCAAATCTGTTAAATCCTTCCCTTAACATGAAAAAGACTCATGGGATAATGATCAGTTAATTGCTCACTTGAGGCACTTTCAAACTGGGAACGTCTTGCCAATTCTGTTTCTAAGAATGATTTGTTCCCCTCCCAAAATGCCCCACAGTTTATGTTCATATAGCAACTTCTGATCCATTTCAGAGACGCTTATGTAGTTACGGCACCAAAGTTACATGAAAAATGAGGACAGTTCACCACAACACAGTGCAACATGGAGTGTAAGCTTCCTCTTTTGAGCCAGATCTCCAGCCCATCATTACGTTAGACAGCTGGAACTGTTCTCGAGACTCCGGAACTGCGTCCCGTTTGTTTACTGAATAATGATTACAACATTTTTGCTTCACTTTTGGCCAAAAGAATAAAAAAAAGTCCTTAAGTCCATAATTGACAAATCTCAATCTGTTTTTTTAGATTTACTCGATTATTCTTATTTAATACAAGATGAAAGTTTTATACTGTTTTTGGATTTTTTCAAGGCGTTTGATATAGTTGAGCATGATTCCCTGAATTTATAATTAAAACAGTTTAGATTTGGTGAATTCTTCTGTAATGCAATTAAAACTTTATACAATAATGGCAATTGTTCTATTAAACTTAAAACCGGATCCTCTACAAGATTTAATGTTAATCGGGGTATCCCCCAAGGATGCCCTATTTCTCCTTATCTTTTTTTACTAACTGCTCAACTCTTATGCGAACAAGTTAAATCTTCCAATGTACAAGGTATTTCTATTGCAGGCAGAACATTCACTATTAGCCAACTTGCAGATGATACTACTCTCTTTCTAACAATAAAGATGCGATTTCTTCAGGTCTTGTCTCTCTCATTAGAGGCTCTACTGAAGGTGATTGTACGCAATTAATGTTGGATGTTAGGGATTTTAGCACTGGTAAAATTTGTTTCTCTTGACATCCTAAGACCAGAAATAAAAGAAGTCATAATTTATTTCAACTGAGTATTGTAAGTACCCCATCTGCTGTTTCATATTGGTCTAAATATGTCAGAAATGTTGAATGGGAGAAGGTATGGCTCCTACCACACAAATTGTTCTTAACAAAGTGAGAGAAGTTTCTTTTAAAATGCTTCACAGGTTTTATCCTACAAACTCTTATTTGAAAAGATTTAAAAAGGATATTAACACACTTTGTTCTTTTGCAAAAATGCTGAAGAAACGGTAGCCCATTTATTTTGGTCCTGTCTTCACACTAGGCTTTTATGGCAAGATGTTTCTGCCTTTATCTCCATCACCCTGCAATCAAAATTCTCTTTGTTCTGAGAAAATGTGTTATTTGGCTTGGTTATATGTGTTATGTGTCAGTCGACCAATCCACTTGCTCGAGCCTATACCTGATTAAGCTAATTATTTTTCTAACTAAATGTTATGTCCATAAATCAGGAGTTTTAAACAGACCACCACGTTATATTGAACTCCTCGTTTACATAAAAGAGTATGTTAATTCAATTGATTCTTGTACTAATAAGAAGGCTGGGAAAACTGTTAAATTGTTTACGCTTTACAACATTTGTGAATGATTGTATTTTTTTCTCCATCTTTTTTTTGTTTTTCTAATCCCCATGGCTTGTTCTCTCTGTTCTTGTACTGAATTGTGACTGTGCTCAATTTGTTACTGACATTCTGTTAATAAAAAGAAAAAAACTAGCTCTGGAAGTAATTCTGGTGACGGTTCCTGAAAACAAAAGTATTGCTTTCAAACCATACAATTGTAACATTAAACAAAAAAAGTTAAGTGTGTTTGGAAATGGTTAATAGTCTGCCTTTCACCATTTCACTGGGTTTGGGGTCATAAGTCACAATCTTTCTTTCTCAAACTCACTGTAAACACAGGGCTAAAACCACAATGAAATAAACCCTTTAATCTGGGGTGAAATATAGATTATTGATAATCTAGAGACTTGAATAAGCCAATAGCTTATTCAAATATTCAAAATTGCCCTTTTTTATTTGTGCATATTGATTGCTGAAGAGGGAACACCTGATCTGACCAATTATTAAAAACAAACTCTACCCGAACTTTTTTTAATTGAATAATTAACATATTATCATATTAAACATATGAACACAATCGCCACATATATGAACTTAGCGTCACAGACCCAACTTTTGACTAGCTGGCTGTCTCTCTTTGAAACATTTCCTCACTCTGGTTTTACATTCCAATCCAAGTGCAGCTGTTCACTTTTTACAGAGTCGGGGAGTCTTAATATTGCAACACACAGAGAGCTTCTTCAAGACTGAAAATGAACACAAAACATTCAATATCAGCTCATTTTATTCAATTAATAAGGCATGACATATGGGCACAAATTGTAGATGCTATTGTTAATTTATCTTAAGCTTTGTTTTTTAATTAAACAAGACCCTCTGACTCTTGTTAGATCATAGACTGACTCATGTACCTTTGTTCGCAGATGGACCCATTGTTAACCTCTTGAGTTCACCTAAAGAGACTCACACAGATGTGAGTGAGAAATGCCCCATGTCCATCCAGAATAGCATGACCATGGTGGAGAACATGGCACGCAAGCTGCTAAATGACGATGAAGTTGCTGCAGTCATGAGACACTGTAGACGGGTGAGTTGTGTTGAGCTAATAAAAACTAAAACTATTCAGTCACCTGTAGCTCCAAAATAAGATTCCCATATGTACTATTTACCCTTACCAATATGTTTAGTTTATATACTTAATCAGTTTTGCACTGCTTTCTTTTTCGTTGCCAGTTTATTCCTGTTTATTTTCAGCTCTATTTGTGTAAATAGGCAGTAGGGGTGTGATAAATAATCGATGCATCGGTGAATCACGATTCTTTCTCTAACAATTTAGATATAAATATTATATTAAATTATAGATATAATTTAGAATAAAGATTCAGAAATGGTTCTGTTTTCAGTGAAATTGTGAGTGCACTACAGAAATATAAACGTCACTACACTCGCCTCTTGCATTTTTTTGTGGAAATCCCTTCTTTTAAGCTAGGGACAAACTACAACCTGCACCATAACATTTCAAATTGTCATCGTGGGAACATTTAGGATATTATGAACACGAGGTGAAAGGAGTAGGCAAAAGCCAACCTGTGTGCAAAATCTGTATCATTAGGTTTCATTGCCGAGAGTTTGCACTTTTACGCTGTAGAGAAGCCATCACCAAAGGGCAGATAGAGAAACGGTTCTGTCCGGACCAGTTACCAATTTCTAATAAATTTGCAAGAATAGTTTACCTGAAATGGGACATTTTGTTTGGTTTGCGCAGAGCTTACCTCAGTTGAGCACAAATCCAATCACTTAAACTATGTTTCCAGTGCAGAGGGTGCATTTAATCAGAGAGGAGTAGATGATATTGGCAGACAGCACGACTCACTCCAAAGAATGAAAGGCTGATGTGGAAAACTGCTGTTTTAGTGGACGGTGAAGTATTTGTTGGTTCTTCCATCAAGCAGTTCCAAACCAGTTTACCTGATATTTTCCGAAACTATGTAATTAACTAAAAGTACCACTATGAAACTAAGCTCAGTTCATTGCACAAATGCTTCTCCTGAAGTCCGCTGTGAGATTTTGACACATTTAGTAACTGCCAGCGATCTACAAGATTAATCACACATACATTTACCAGAAACGTGCAAATGATTGTTTTCTGAAGGAATTGTGGATTTTGAGGAAACATAAAAAAGCGTTCAGTGAACGGATTGTTGTGAAAGAGGGCTTAAGACAGATGAGCCATGTTTTTATACAATTAACATTATCAAAACCAAGTGGTGCACATGTATATGTGCAAGACAATGGCACCCTTAACCCTAGGATTCAACGCTTCTTGGGCCGAATCATTTGTTGCCAATACGGAAGGATCGCCTGAATGTTTGCTCTGTAGTGAGAAGTTGTCAAATAACAAGAAGAGTAATATGGAAAGACATTTCCAGGGAAATAATGCACATATTTAGTAACAAAGCGGCAGTTTTTATAAAGTGATTTCTTTTTTTTGTCAGTATATATTTGGAATGGTATTATCAAATCAAACTTAAACTGTATTAATTTGATTTTATATACTTTATATTCTCAAAAGGCTGCTGTTTTGTTTGTATAAATGCAGACAAGGGGTGTGTTATGCACGTTCCATTTTGATGTTGTTTTTTTGGAATCCTCAAAATCAAAAATCATATTTTTTTATTGCATTTTCTTTAATTTCATCAAAGCAATGAAACATAATTCATTAATATTGTAATGAAGTTAAACTTGAGGCGGCATCGTACAACAGAGTTGTCACGTGGTGGATTATTCTCTACAGGATCCACTGCTGGGAAAATAAACATTTAATCATGAAGGCTCATTATGTATTTGTAGCCAACTTAGTCATTTTATAGTAGGCTAATATAGATACATACAGCATGTGTTGCCTTCATTATAAGGCTTATACAAGACTTTAAATTTTTTGAGCTCCAGACATATTTCTTTTGTTGTTTTTCTGTCCAATATAGCTATTTTAACATTTTGGGTTCCTGACCCCTGCCATAGCCTCACGATGAAAATGGAATTATGCATTTCCTAACCGAAAATATAAATGCATTCAGGATAAACAGCATTTGAACGCTCATTTTGTTACTACTGTTACGTGTACAGGTTACAGCTGTCATTCAATTTTTGGCTAGTGCATTTTCTATTTAATTTTGAAACTTATAAAGAATTAAAATGTTTATGCAATTCACATTCTAAAACTACAGCTGTAAATAACAAACGCATACTATATATATTTTAACTTTGCACAAATATAATGTGAAAATGCTTATTTAATTACAGAAATGCATTTTCATTTGACGTATTGTATGTTGTTTCCATAAGAAACTACTCTTCAGACAACTCTAATGCAGTGACTCTATTCACAGTGGAGCACTAGATTGAGGGTTCTCAAGTCCACATCCACACACACTCAAACAAAAAAGGTTACTCAATGTACACGCCCTGCATGCATAAACCCAAGATGTTAACTTTTGCTGGACTTGTCCTTTAGTGTGCTCAAGTTTTGTGTTAGTTTAAATGAGGAGAGTATAAAGGGTATTTTCTATACTGGAAACAGTCTTTATTCAGATCTTTTGTGATCAGAAAGTGTTTCTGTCATGGTTTTAAATTTGTATCTAACCCTTGAAGGCCAATTAAAACATATAATAGTGTTATAAATACTTTATTGAGGATCAAAAATCTGTGAGAACGACCCATCACTACTCTGAACCTGAGAGCAAAAACACTCTGTCGTGAGCGAGGGGAGGGGCTTACGTGCTCGCTTTCTCTCAAATCTCCCTCCCTTGCTCACTCTCAATCTTAACCATCGTGGACAAAATTCAATGTGTCGTGAATGAGTCGTGCACACGACAGATTGATTTTAGTCCAAGATGGGGTGGGACCCTCATTTCCCGGAAGACAGCTGTGATGGACGCCTGTCTGTCAGTCAATTCTGTTCCTTTAACGCTCAGAGACAAGTCTCTTCCAACAAAGACATTAACCTACTTATAAAAATGACTCTTTAATCAAACAACAATCACAAGCCAAAGAGATTTACAACTATTACAACAAAAATAATAAAGATGACAAGATTAACAGAAATTACAAACGTCCTGTAAATATCCTACAAATAAAATGTATATCCATGTTCCAGAACACTTAATAAGACAGTATTTGTTTACAAGCAAAAGCAACAGTCAAAGTAAGGACTGTATCTTTATATAAAATTTGTTAGAAGCTGTGTTAGTAATTTTTGTCATTTAAATTGTAAGTCTTGTCAGCTATATTGTTTTTGTTGTAATATTTGTGAGTCTCCATGGCTTGTCAACATCTGAATTTTTTTACAGATAGGATTAAAAAGTACACACCCAATATTAACAATTAATAAGATATGCGTGAATCTGATTTAGCAATTGAAGGAAATGAAAATGAGCTTATTATCCAAGAGCCCTGGAGTGGATGGATTGTTTTGCTCTCAGGTTCAGAGATGCACGCGTAGGTTGGAAAAAAAACCTTAAGGTTTGTTTTTTTTGCACGCACGGATCTGTTTCTGCTCGCGCAAATTTTAATATTGCGTGCGCACGATTATAAAAAATACACGCTTGAATAATGGCATGGATTCGCCGCCATAAAACATCTCCATCCACAATGTTGTGTATATGTGAAAAATAAAAATACAGATTTGTTTTAACGCTGTGTGATGTATTTATTGACAACACCAGCTTTTTCATGTCTCCAAACAGACTTGATGAAAATTTAACCATTCTTTGTGAATGATTATTTGTTTAAATTTTATGACAAATTCATCTAATCAAGATCTCTCACAAAGTCAAATAAACGTCAAGAAAAAAACAGTATTTTAAAGACACGGTACACTTATCTATTATAAAAAAGATATTATTTCTTCAGCTTTAGAGAAAAAAAAACATAACTTTATAAAGTGAATAAGATCAGATGTTTAATAAGCCTATAAATCAGTGACATGTCAATAAATGTAAATATATTTCATTTTCTAATATAACGAGCAAAAAAAGTCTATGGGTTAAAGATGCTTTATCTTCATTAGTGAAATAATGGTTTTACAGTTTAGGATGCTTGGTTCAGACAATTAACAGTATATAACAGGTTCAACGCTCGTATCCTGTGATTCTGACCAATCAGATGGGGTTTCAGGAGGTGCGCAGGGATGAAAACCTATTAAAATGCGCCGAAGCTTGGGTCACGTGACTCAAGTGTTTCAAAACATTTGAAGCTTCTTTACATCAAAATCACGTGACGACTGTTTTAAGTGAAGCTTTGGATCAACGTTCCGAATTGTCTAATATTAATTTTTTTTTTGCTATTTTTAATTTACTTATTAAGCACATACATACACATATGATACATAACATAAAATATAGATACACAAGATACATTAACTCTTTACATTGATTCATTGCGGCTGAAATGTCTGATAAGAAATAACTAAAAAAGAGTTGAGACCTAGAAAACATTTTTTCTTGTATTAGAAATATTTACCATATACAATATAAAAAAATGTATACTATTGCTATGCTCGATATTAGAATAATTAATATAAAAGCAAATTATATCACGTAAATGAAATGGTCTGGCAAAGTCAAGGAGGTTCCTCAGATATGAATGCAACTGTTCCAATAAATTCTGTTTTTTGGACAAGAAAAGAATAAATGAATTATAATTTCATCCATATTACAGCCACATGAGCAGTTACTATCGATTGTTTTAAATTTTGCTTATGTGTAATTGACTGGGCATATTTTATGGAATATGTTAAAATTAATCTCTTTCGCTTTATTGGGAATCGTCTGAGATTCGAGGTCTCAGCACAGTGTCAAAACGTCCGTCTCTCGGCAGCCATCCCTACAGTCTATGTCCACAAACACACCCACAGATGAACAGACACCAAAGCTAAAGTGGAAAAACAATATGCGCCGTACAGTACTGTGCCGTGCTGCGCCGAAATGAACTGTTCTGTACAGTGGAAAAGAGCCATATGTGGAGAAGTTCTGGAACAACTTTGCGGAGCTCAAAATGCTTTGGTAATTAAATAGTTTTCTTTTACTTAAGGTCATCAACAGAGTTACAAGCTCTGAGAGAGAATTTTATGGGTTTAGGAGACCTTTTTAGAGGAGATATGAGAAGCCAATTTAACACAAGTTAATTAGTTCTTTTTTTATGGTATATATGTAAAGCCTGTAACAAAACGAAGTTTATATTTATGAATGTTTTTTGTAAAAAAAAATTTCTTTAAATGTACCTAAAAAACAGCTTCTGGCAAAACCAAGCTATTTTGGGCACTGTGCCAAAAGACTCACCACGCCCCTCACCGCATGTAGGCATGTTTAGCTATGTGCTGTGTTTTTGTAATGCACATTCAGTGAAAACTTGTGAAAGTGATATAATATTAATAAAAAGTAAAAATATGCTTTTATATTTTTTCTTATTGCACGGCAACATGATCTCTTGTAAGAGTTTTGAATAGTATTGCATCCAAAAAGTTTTTCAACATTGTTAGGATTGCTATTGTGATATTTCAGTAGGTATTTATTTGTTTCATTTTAAACAATAGGCTTACTTGTTCTGGAGTTGGGGGTGGATCATGATCCAAGTTTCAGTCTTAACTTCATTTCAAATACTGCTTAGTACCGACTCTCGTTCAAAAACAGTGTGCAGCAAAATTACTTGAGCAAACAAATATATTTTTTGGTATATCTGCTGGTGCATTTCCTCCATAAATAAAAGTTAGTCACTCAGTCCTTAAAAGTTTCTTTGCTGGGAATTTAGCAGAGTTTTGTACTTCTTTATAACCCAAAACATCGCAGACCTTCAAAGACCTCGACCTTAGCAGACCTTCTCATATACAAACATAGTGATTGATTGTGTTTACAATGTGGATGTGGCGAGGCAGAGTTTATGGTAGTTAATGGGACCGCCTCATTTACTGTGAGTTTCACACGGGCTTGATCTCAGACGGTATATGATTCAATTAGCCACATTTCTGTCCAAACAGATGGAAAGTTTTGATCTTTATCTGAAAGTCTCCTTTAAGACCTACCACTGAGGGAGCAAAACCAGCCCCTTAATGATGGTTAGCTGAGAAGCTAACTTAAGCAAGCCTGTCGTGCATTCGAGCAATGAAGGCTAACTCGAGATGTGAAACAATATTACAAAGATTTAAACCCTTATGTAAACCTCTGGAAACCCTAACAGAGAATGCTCAATAAAAATGTATAGACTAAATAGTTAGCATTAGCATTTCAGAGTTAAAGTCATAGACTGGAGCACCAATCTAACAATAAATTAAGTTAAAAAAAACCTACCAGGAGCAATCCTTTGTGTTCTTGTTTTGAACCCTGTAAACTTGTTAAAAAAAGCACAATTGAAACTATTCCAACTTGTGCAATAGATCTACAGGAAAAGAGTGTAGAAATCCCGTCACTCGATTCAGCTCAGCTTCCACATTGTCCTGATGGGTGTTCATTTTAACATGGTTGGTTGCATTACAGTATTGATACAGTCTGTGTACATATGTCATCGCGAGACTCCCCTAAACCATCACAAATAAAAAATTAAAAAAACATCTAACAATTGTGGCTGAATAACATAATTATTCAGCGACCTGTTCAAGTCAGAGCTAGCGCAATGTTTTCAAATTGATCCACACAAGTTCTTCACCAGCACAGGTTTGGTTACATGGCTGTTTTTATTGTGATCTTCAATGTCTGTGGGCTCCAGTCAAAAGATTCAGATTCCCGTCTGAAAAGATCATATTCTTGGGAACTGTTGAAGCAAGAGGTAGTGCAATGTGTTGATCATGCTGGCGTATTTATTACAATTTATGTAATTTGCAACAACTTTAGTGTCTATAATTCAGTAAAAAGACAGCTCATAATCCAAATTCAAAAGTGTGAACTGTTTAATCATGTTAGGAGCTCCTTGGGTGCGGGGTTGTTTTTTTCTCATCCTGCTCTAACTTGCGAGGATGGAGTCTTCCCTCAAAATTGGGTTACGGAACGAGTCAAATGAAAAAGTCTCCCATTTAAAATACAGTTTACATTTCAGGGACACTCTTGCAATGTGTTTGTATTCAGTTTTAAACAAATTAAAGGGATAAAAATAAATAATTCCTGTAATTGCACGTAAAAAAAAGCATTTAAAAAAACAATTTTACAAATCCCTATGAGGGATTGGCAGTTCTGATTTGTACACACTATCAGGTCTGAATTACCACTTCAGATGTTTAAGGTAGAATCACAGAAATCTCCTTCATTGTTCTTTAGTTTCTAGAAGAGCGTGTGGTTGAAGATCTTGTGCGCCCCCTGCTAGCTATCTTGGACAAGCCTGAAAAGCTTCTGCTGTTCAGAGAGGTCAGGTGAGGAGTTTATGCTGAATTTCTAAACACTTCCCTCTTTTTAGTTTCTGTATATCTAATGTATAACTTGTTGTTGTAGAATGATCATGGCTCCTACGGATCTGACCCAATTTGACAATATGGTTTTGCCTTTTGAGCTTGAGGCCTACAACATACTTAAAAGCCGATCCGGTAAGAAATATTACTTTTGAAACAACTTTATTCTGCTCACATAGAATCATTAAAAAATAAGTTAATTATGTTTGCTTGAGAAAGCCAACACACTGATCTAGTTTTTTAACGTATTATTATTATTATCCTTGTCAAAACTTTTGACACTCTCTCCTACTAAATGCTTAAACCTAATGACTTCAAACTTTTTTCCTATTGGTCTGACTAGAGTTATGTCTTTTCGTTCTAGTATCACTAAAGTATTTTGGGATATCACTAAGAATACTGTGAATTTTTGTCATTGACTTAACATGGGGAAAAACTTAGCAAAGCTGTAGCTCAAACTGAGAATCTCGTAGAAACTTCAAACTCACTCCACTTAAGGAACTTATCAGTCAGAAAAATACCGTGCTGAGCAAGGCAAAAAAGTAATTGACCCCGAGAAGAGGTCAAAGGTCACTATTGACTTAACATTGGAAATGGGTCCCACGCTATCTCAAACACGAAACAAGCTAAAGACACAGGGTTGGGATTATGTTACTCATAGTGACATGGTAGAATTTTAACATGATGCCGAATTTACATTAATTAATTTGGTCACGTACACTTTTCAATAAAACTTCAAAGTAAAATAGTAGTAGGGTAGAATGTAACTTGTTACCCAATTTGCAAAATTATATAGACCACACCTACTTTACCTGAATATTCGAAGTCAAACATCTCAAAAATAACGCAACCTACAGTGTGATGTTATGCAATTGCATAAATTAATTAACCCATGCCCACTTTTATATGTAAACGTCAAAGTCAAATATCTTGGAAGCTAAATGACATACAGGTGCAGGGTTTATTTAATCTTGAACATAACCGGAGATTTATTATGATGCAGCATTAAACATTACCAGCTTTTAAAAAACATGGTTTCCCTGAACTTGCTCAAACCAACATCAAAGTTTGAGTATCAAACTTTAAAATCTAGTTATTCCTTTTCTTCTTGCCATTTCTTTAAACATTAATGCGGCCCAAAATCGCTTAAGCTACAAACACCAAACTTTCCAGAAACACCCCAAACGGTCTGACATTTCGGTCGCTATGTATTTTTATACTCTAAAAGTTCATAGGTTCTCAAAAATAAATGCAAAATATAAAATATGTAATCCTGTGGAGAAGTTTGTTCTTGTGCCTTTATCTTACAGCTTTAAAAACTAAAAATACATCAAAGTGGTAGAGCTTTTAGTCCTTCAGATGATGTTGTTTTTATTTTCATATATCCAATAGTTTTCAGAATATAAGACAAAAATCACAGCAAGTGTGTGTGTGTGTGTGTGTGTGTGTGTGTTGAAATCGCTAACATTCGCTTACCTTAAAACACTTTAAAACACCTTACAACACTCCAGCACCAAGGCTGGGCAGCAGGCAGAAGAGACTTCAGAATCCTGACTAGGAAACATATTAAACACTAAAAGTTATGTGTGGACAACAGAGAAAGATTTTATTTTATTTTTCCTGAACACTTACATCTGGATAATCAAAATGTAGAAACTTTGTGATCAAATGTTAAGAACACACAACAGCTTCTATCAGAACTGCAGAGCTCACTATTAGTGATGCTTGGACTACAGAACTCCACGTGGAACACAGGAGAGAGAGAGAGAGAGAGAGAGCGAGAGAGAGAGAGAGAGAGAAAAAGTGAGTTCAGCTCAGGAGATGAAGAGGCAGACGCAATAAATTATACTGACTAAAACATATATTTTCAGTGAAGGAGAACGTGTCCTCAGGACAAACAGGAAAATGTGCTCTTTCCTTAAACCACTGGCAAAACACAAAGCAACCACATATTGAATTAACAATTTTTATTTTTACAAAATAGTTATTATTTAAAAAACAGTATTACAAAGGGTTTTAAAAGTGCACACACAAAACGAGGATTTCATCCTATTTAAAATATGCAAACATTACACAAGTGTAACAAAAGATTAGTCTATGCATACGTAACAAAATAATGCTTCAATTAGCAACTTCGCTCGATTTCCAGTTGTTATTGCATAAAAGGGAAGAGACATCCAGAAGGGAACAGAATCAGCTGTGTATGTGTTGTCACTGGGTCACCATGTCTTGCTTCCACACACACACCACAAGGTCTAAAATTTCTGTCTTTAAAGCTTTAATTGCCGCCATGTTTTAAATCGATAACAGGCCAAAGCAATGAATTCGACGTGGATCCGCATTAGCTCCACCCACCTTACTTTGATGGGTGACAAACAGATAAAAGTATTCATGAAACGCTGCGACACAACGACCATGCATTAATTAATTTAATAGTGAAATAATTTTTAATAAAGAAAAGTTGTATTTAATTCATTAATTAAACATTCAGTAACACATTATTAACAGTAATGACTTAACTACACGTTTGCTTATTTAAGTTCACATTTTAATTAGCTTGTTACAATTTGAATTAATTAATGTCACATTTAATTAATTAATGTCACATTAAAATAATGTCACAATTAATTAACTAATGAATGATGTTATTATTTAACAATTTGTAAATGGCTGCTGCCATCCTTGGCGCCACCTTGGATGTCTTGGATTTTAGTAACAGTATAAAGTTTGTATCTACAATAAACGTGTTTTTAATCACAGATAACTTTACAATGAGTAGTCACTTTTGGCACATAACAGTTTACAGTAGCTGAAGATCGCTGTCTTCTGCGAGGTGGTGAAAAACAGGGGACTGAGAAGATTTTCTTTGGCGTCAAGTAGGCAGTGGGGGCGCTGTCCTAGAAGGAGACCTGCTACATCTTCTCTTCCATAGCGCCATGATTTCTGCCAGACCCTCCATCTGCTTCCTGATCTTAGAGACCTGTGACATCTATGGCCGCATTGAGGAAATGCTTGTAAACTTATAGCAAAATATCATCCTGGGTGGCTAGGGACAATTAAAATGGACATTGCCCATAAGGTAGAAAAAAACTGGAAACTAAAATATTGCAACCACTGTCTTTCTCCCAAAAGAAACTAGATTTTTTTACAATGTATACATTTTTTTTAAATATATCTCAATGAAAACTAAAAACATTAAAGTATATATGTTTAGCTTTATATAGACATCAGGCGTTTATGTTAACTTAAATCCGTTATGTTCATAGATGCATAGATGATTGGGATATCATCATTGGTTATCACAAAAGTATGTTCATGAATTGGTTTCTTTTGTATAAAAAAAATCTCGTTTTAACATGTTGGTCAATGGGCTGTGATTGTCACACTACATATATGTTAGAGAATATTACCATATTGTTGTTGTTGTTTTATTGAAACGTTAAACATTACAATTTGTTAAAATATTCTAAGGCCTGCTATCACATAGCATTTTTTAAATCTAAAGACAATGATAAGATCTTATTTATTGTTATTCTAGTAATAATACTGATTCCACACACAGGCTGCTGTAATTAAATTACTAATTAGAAATGATATTACAAACCACATTTGTTTATTAATTATATACAAACTCTTTACCTAACTTACCCAATCATGGTTAGCAGCTGTAGGATAATTTATTTCATCAACTACAAAATGGACATACATTTTGAACATCATGTTAATAAAATGAATGACATTTATAGATGTGTAGTATATAGTTCTTTCTTCTGGTTTTTCAGTTAGATTTCCTGTTCTGCGGTCCTCTCGTCAAGCTGGAAAACCCCGACGTCATCTAATAACATCTATTCCAGGTAACTCTATGTGAACTGCTTTATCTTGTTCTTTCATTTACATTGCTTTTACATTTTCCACTGAAAAATTTTCCCTCTTATTTTGCTATTGTGTTATCAAATGAAAACATTAGCTGTGAGATGAAAGTTAAATAACAATTATAAAAGCAATTTTAAAAAGATATTTACAAATCTAAAAGGAAAATAATAAAAATGATGAAGTTAGCATTTCAGGAAACACTGCAAATGGAACAATCCGAAAAAGGGTGGTATAGTAATAATATCATATTACTTAATGCTTAGGGACATGTCGTGATGATAGAGGCGTTTATAATATTCAGAGACAACATTTAACAATTAAGACAGCATATAACTTGAGGTACTGTCATAAAATTACACAGACATTACACAGAGGACAAAGTTAGAAACTGATTATCACCCGATTTTTTTTTTCAATTACATTTAATTTAATGAGTGTTTTTAAATACACAAAGACTTTCAGATTTAAAACTCCAGCAGGGTCTTACTCAAAGCTAAAGCTATGTTTCACACCCCATGAGAGATCATTTTTAAAAATCCATAACTAGCAGCCATTTAATAATTCTAATTTCAGTGATAATGTCACAGCGGCTCTCTTCTAATAGGAATGCAGCAGCTAGAAAGTAAGCACAATTCCATCTCTGCCCTGTAAGTATGCTATCTCCTATTGACCTATTGCATCTGAACAAGCTCCAAATTTGAGAGTGTGTGTGTGAGAATTAAATGTACCAGAGAAGTACACATGAATGCAATCACAATAACTGAAGAATTCTAGTGATTGGTTTAAAAAGAATGGAAAATTTATTGTAGTGTTCTTACCAAATAAGTGTGCTCTCGACATTCATTGAAACCCTACACAGAGTGAGGAAATGCTTAAAATTGCTATGCGACTGATGGGGGTTAAATTAAACTGGCAACTAGCAGGGGGTGTTGTCTAAGGTGCTTGGCTCACTAATCAATGAGACTCTCTTGATCCCTCGCAAGTTTGAAGGGGACCCTCCCTGCAGAGTGGGGGGACTCTTCCTGTGGAGAGTGGGTTAGAAGAAAAACTGTGCAGTGCTCCGACTTGAAGTGCTTGTAAAATATAATTTTGAAGCCTTGGCATCGTCAGTTCAATTGATGCCAGAGGGGGGCCCAAACAGCTGATTAGTAATGGGTTGGCCAAATAATTTATGGACCAAAAGTTAGTGAAAAAAAAACCTTGTCATAACCTTATGTAACTGGCTAGTGTAAAATAGTATTGTAGGATGTATGAGGTAGCTTCTGTCCTATTTTGTCCTATATAGATTAAAATTCTAGCTGTTAAGGGGTACAATGTGTTTCAGCCTCTCATAACAGTAAAAATTCGAACATGCACCATTGCTAGGGTTTTAAAGTAGAAATCTTGAACAGTCTCAAAATGTTTTTTTGGTTCAGAATTCTGTATGCTTTGCTGTTGATGATGTTAATGTTCATTATGTGTCTAAATATGTCTTTCTTAATTTTGTGTTCTCAAACAGACTACAATGGCGGATTTCAACTCCAGCCAGTGCAGGATCGGATGAGAGAATTGCAGCTCATTGAAGATTTAGAAAAATTGTGTTTGGCTGGTTTACCGACCGGGCAACTTCCTTCCCAAGCTTTCACAACTTTGTTGGATGTACCAGTGGATACCTATATGAAAGACACTCTCCATCATCATTCATTGAGTCCCTCGCGGCCTATCTGTTCACACTTTGTGTCCCATCATAATACACAACACACAAGGCGCTCTACACAAAGACGCGATAACCGCCTCCCCCATGACTCTTTATGCAACAGGGATGATTCTGTCTCTGATCGTGGAAGACCCACTTACAGAAATGGAAACAAAATAAAAACAGACAAATCTATAAATGGAAAAAATGTAAAGTATACAGTGATGAGTGCACAGCGACGAAGGACACCACTGTCCCAGCTGTTTGGGGATTTTCACTGGAAAGAGCCATTGAATGGACAAGCATAGAGCTAGGAAAGAGTCTCGGGGCAGGAGTAGTAACAGGCCACTATGACAGCCTCAATAGCAAAACAATCCTAGGTTGAGTTTAAAGGGTAATGAATAGAGTACACATCTAACTTTGTTTTACACATTGTATGTTGAAATCATAAAACAAATAACATGCAATCTATTAATAACATGCAATCCCAATAAACAAACAGATACAGTCAGAAGTACTGTCGATCAATATTTTGGTAAATTTTGTTCCCGTCTTCAATAATCATAAGAATATTTTTATTTTTGTCCAGTACTTGAAGTAAAAAACCCAAAATGAACAAAAATAGCAATACACTTTTTTGTTGAATTGATTTTAGTTTACACGCTTAGTAGACATTTACACGTAATGACTTTTAACTAGTAGAAATGGTTTAATTATAACCTAAATCTAAATTATAATCTAAATTTATTTAGGCACATCCTCGATAAATGGGGTCTAGCAACGCCTACGACTATCTTTAAGTACCAAAAAACAACAATAGCTGTAACCAAGATTCTGAATAGCAAAAGGGCTAAAACTAACAATTTCAAATTAACTCTATTTGACCCTTGCACTCCAACTCCAGGGCCTCTATTGACCAATTTTAACATGTGTATACATTTTTTTCAGAGTTTTAAAACCATTGAAAAAGATTATATTCAATTTATAGGAGATTATTACTATTACCTGTTAGCAATACCTCTATATTATTTATTGCAATTCCCCAGGGAAACAGATTGAGATATTAAATCTTGATTGGTCACTGACTGAATTTGCTGAATGCTGGAAACCCACAGTTGGAGGAGTATTTCAAAATAAATTTAGCAATGGGCATTTGTGGCCCTTAACTCGCACTCGCACGATGAACTTTAGTTGGTACTTTATCTGACATGTAATTATTTCACAGATATCTCAAAGACACGCGAGTACTTCAGAATGTATACAAAATTCCACTCAATTAGCCAAAATCATTGAGTTACAAACAAAGAAATCTAAAAATCTGACATTTGCAATGAATAGGCTTAAATGGCAATTGGATGATTGGTTGGTAAAAGATGGCGATAAGCAGTGCCTATATATAGATTGAGCATGATGATTTTACGTAAATGATTTTGTAGTGCGGATGCTTGAGATTGTTGGTTGAGTCTAAACCATTTATTCAAAAAAATAAATAAGTCTTGCTCGATTTAGCTTGTGATTGATGTCTCACTCCTACCCTTACCATGATGTCTCCCACACAAGCAAGAGCAGGAGTCCCTGCTGATGTGTAATCTAAAGATATCTTGATTATCAATATGCCAAATTCCATCAGTTCATGGCTCATTTTATCTTGACATTTGCCAGTTCATATAATTGTTCTCATGTTCATATAATGTTTCTCATGTTAGTTTAAAATGTGTTTGCGATAAGAATGTGAAGGACAACTCAGATTCAGCGGAGTAGATGATTTGCCGGTTATTTCAAGAGGGAAACAAAATCCATCGATCAGCAGGGGCAGGGTGGGAGTAGGATTAGGGTGAGTTAAAGAGAGGACAACAGGCTTGATGCATGACACATAGAAAACAGGTGAATATGAGACAGATAATGAGGTAGTCACAGGCAGACAGAAATTCATGGCAATGTCAGACCATGGTCGCGAGGGTATGGCAAGAGGATGGGCGTGAATAGACTACGACTGGGAGCAAGTGGCACAAGCATTGATAAATCTTTTACCGTCTTGTGTCATGGATGACCACCAGAAGCATTGTCTGATAGCAGAAAGCGCCTACTATTACCTCCGGCGGAACTGCCCGATTCGGGAGAGGAGACACTGTCAGAGACGTTGAACTGCCTGGAAAGCGCTTGGTATTTCTCGAGCCTGGGCAAAAGATGAGAAAAAACAGGGACCAATGAGCTTGAAGTGTATTTAGCTGTTTAGCAGAGCTTACGGTGTTCGGTCCACACCAACAAAGGCATGGAGGACCCCTCGAGCCATTGCTGCAACTCGAGGGATGTACCTTGCCAATTGTGACATAACGTTGCTATAAAATGGCCCCAACCGCCACATCCAAGGCATTAACCTCCACAATTAATCGGTTCCTCGGATTGGGGGTAAAGAGAATAGGAGCGGAGCAGAAGTGTCGTTTGAGGTCGTCAAAGGCAGTTTGGGCAGGACACGGCCAAGAGAAACGAGACTTTGGTAAAGTTAAAGCAGACAAGGAGGGCACTATCTGACTGAAACCACAGTTGAACCATAAATAAATGTTGGCAAAGCCCAGAAAAAAGTTGGAGGGTGTTGTGTGAGCTGGGTACTGGCCATTCAATCACAGCTATGACTTAGGTCTGGTACATACTGATGCCGGTAATGGAGACCATATAACCCAAGAAGGGAACGCTCTCCTGGTGAAATAAGCACTTCTCTGCCTTGACAAACAACTCTTTAATCATTTAAAAATTCTTTAATAATCTATGCAATACGCTGCGCACATGCAGGACGTGTGTCGACCGGTGCAGAGAGATCAATATGTCATCTAAATAAATGTAAACAAAAATGTTTAGCATGTCATGGAGAACATCATTACATCATTAAGAAATGCCTAGAAAACAGCAAGTGTGTTAACTAAGCCAAAGGGCAGGACCCGATACTCAAAATGACCAAGGGGCGTGCAAAAGGCTATCTTCTATTCATCCTCCTCACTGACTTGCAAGAGGTGGTACGCATTACGCAGGTCCAGCTTTGTTAATATGGTAGACCCCTGCAAAAATCAAAGCAAGAGGACATAAGAGGAAGAGGATAGTGATTCTTTACAGTTAACTCGTTTAAACCTCTATACTGTGTATACTGACAAAGAAGAACACCACCCCGGCAGGTGCTATAAAGGGAACGATGATCGCCGCAGAAAGAGATTCTGATGGATACCGCTAGAGAGCGCCTCCCTCTCGGGCAGGACAGGGCGTAAAGATGACCCGAGGGGACGTAGTCCTCAAAAACAGCTCATTAGCGCAATCATAAGTAAGTGTCAGAGGGAGGGAGGCGGAATGAGACTTGTTAAAAACGATCTGCAAGTCATGGTACTCAGGGTGTTGTAAGGTCCCGGTGCTTGGCCCAAAAACGGATACCAGTCGGGACTGAAGGCTCACGTGTTCTGTCTTGAAACAGTGCTAAAGGATTTTTAATAATTCACATAAATTTATATATCTGACTCCATAACTGATTTAAAAGGTTATTCTTGGTCACGGCCAAATAAATTAGCATGTTAATTATTGATGATGATATTAAGTTTTAATCCACTCAGTGACCCTTAAATTTACTCACACTTGACGTTAATATTCTTATTAACCCTTAAAAGTGTTTCAGTAAAAGAAGAATGACCGAAAAAGGTTCAAACATTTATTATCATTGATGTGTATAAACAATGCATTACATTATACAGCCTATCAAGTATGAACCAAGAATAAGGAGTTATTGTCTACACTTAATTTGGAATTGATCATTCTAAAAAAGCATTACATTTTAACTCCAAGTTTACTACATGATAAGGGAGCTTTAGAGCTCTTCCTTCATGGGCCGATTTCAGAGACAAAAGGGCCAGGATTTCAGTCTGCTATCTACTTTTGAAAGCTTCTTCAGACCAATCTCCTCCAGAGAGGTGTGACTTAATTAGGAATGCGAATCAGGAGAGCATTAGCCAAAGCTGTTTGGAGTTTTAGATATTTAAGGCATACAGGATTGGCTCTCTCAGAGAAAAGGTGAGGCTCATCGAGAGACAAAGCTGGTGAGATGTAGGTGTAAATTTAGGGCTAGTCCCATGGGCTTCTGATAATCAAACACACTCATATGCAGATTCAGTAAACACAGCGGGGCACATATTACTCTGACACCCTGAACTGGTTTTTGGCTCTTTGCATTGTCAATTCAATTGGCTCGTTTTGCATGGTGAGCCTGTGAAAATATAGCAGTTCGCATTGGTTCCTGTGCTTCGTTTGGTCTTTTCAAACAGATCATACAATGACATAATTCAGTTTCTTACAGTGTACACCCACTTCGATGATAATGGGAGGAAAAGTCTTTGCTGGTTGTCCTGAAGAGACCGATGACACGCCCAGCCGTACTTATCTACGGCTGGACGGGGCTTTTAACGGGCACATGGAAAAAAGGTGTCCCTTTCCTGTGCAGTAAAGGCATAATCGATTGGTTATCCAGCTCTGTCTCTCTTTAGGAGAAATCTGGATGCGGCTTTACCTGCATGGGTTTGTTGGATGGAGAAGCAATATCGGAGCCCACTGTGGACTCAAGTCCTCTGCTCCCTCTATTGGTCTCCTTTCGTTGGTGTGATGAACAAGACCAGTAATGAGTGGCGAGTCGGTTGTTTACCCAGAAACAAATCTCCGCAACCCTCTCAAAGCCCTCCGGTTAAGCATGTACATAAAGCTCTTCCCGGAGCTGTGGGTTGAGACCGTCTATAAAACGAGCTGTGAGTGCAGCCTCTTTTCAGCCTGCAGTAGCCAAGAGCGTTTGAAACTCTATGTCAGGGGTCAGCAACCCGCGGCTCTGGAGCCATATGCAGCACTTTGCGCTCCCCTAGTGGCTCCCTAGAGCTTTTTAAAAATTATTGAAAATGGAAAAGGATGGGAGTTAAATATATTTTTGTTTTAAAATGGTTTCTATAGGAGGACTAACATTCTTAACGTTTTCCAATGGTGTAAAAGTGTGTAGAATAAATATTTAATTTCAACATTTCTGTCAACGAAGATTTGCGTCATAGCCTGCGACACACGTTTCTACCTGCAGGGCGGGATGCCAGGCAGGTGGCTGTTGTTAACACACTGGCGGCTGTGATATGGGCCATGGATCCCAAAGAGAAAAATAACTGAGGAGAACAGAGCATTCAACGGTGAGAGGAAAAGTGCGATTGCATTACTTCTGGAAAAATTAGAGCGCAAAAATAGATTTAAGAAGTGGATTGCACCACAACACCACTACTGCTGTAAGTTTTGTTGCAACCAGGGAGATAATAAAGAGTGGAAAAACTGTTCACAGATGGTGACTACATGAAGGAGTCATTCATCAACATATCAGAACACCTATTTACAGACTTCAAAAACAAAATTGAGATAATGCAAAAAATTAAAGACATGCCTCTCTCCGCTAAGACAGTGAAGGAAAGGGCCATTAAAATGGCATGCGACATCAACGATCAACAAATCAAGGACATTAATTCAGCGCCAGCATACTCAATTACCGGTGATGTGGCCTATATTGAACAAACTGCGCTTTTATGCAGGTATGTGAACTCCGATGGGCCGCAAGAAGAAATGATCCAATGACATAGCAGACAAAGATTTCTGGGTGTCTAAATTCAAATGTCTGACAGCCAAGCTTGAAGACGTCACTCCAGAAATCCCAGCTTGCACAAAGCCACAAAAGGAGCGAAATGGAAAGCCTCCCAACACCTGAGAAACTTGTCTTTGACACATGGAATGCTCTTCCTGAAAGTTATAGGAACATGAAGAAATATCCATTTGGGGTATTATCAACATACTTGTGTGAGCATATTCTCAAGCATGAACTACATCAAATCAAAATTTAAACCCGCTTCACAGATGAGACCTTGCAGTCCTGTGTCAAGATTAAAGTTACATCTTACATGCCCAGTGTTGAGAAGCTGACTAGTGATGCCCGAAAACAGAAGTCACATTAAAAGGGTAAAAGTGTTATATACTTTATCTTTTCAAAAAGTTTTATTTTTATAAATGCTGTTTGCGTTTTATTGCACTATTTGTTGCCAGATAAGGGGCATGTTTTGCACATTCCATTTTAATTTAGTTTTTTTGGAATAAAAATGACCTAAAAAAAGTCTGATTTCTTTATTGCATTTCTTTAATTTCATCAAAGCAATGAAAAACATAATTCATTAACATACATGCAGTAACACATGCAGCATGTGTTACCTTCATTAAAAAGGCTTATACAAGGCTTTTAATTTTTTGTGGCTCCAGACATAAATTATTTTTTTGGTCCAAAATGGCTCTTGCAACATTTTGGGTTGCCAACCCCTGCTCTATGGCAAAATCCATCACATAGGGCATTCCCTGACAGAGATGGTACATCGCTCTCCCCCTCTGGGGTGACGGCAGATTGTGCTGTGGAGGAGATGGCCGAGTTGCTTACCCGGGCTGCCAGAGAAATTGGGTTGCAGGTGGTTCAGTCCCTAGCACCCGAGATCTCCAGGCTGGACGTGTGGTTTGTGAGGTCTCTCCTATCCCGTTCTTCCTGGAAGTGCATCGGGAACTCTCGCTGCCCTTGACGGCACGGTAGCTAGTGGGTACGAAGTGATTCCCCAGGTGGCTGTGCACTTATGCCCGGGTAAACCTGCCGCCTGGCGTGAACAGCCGATGTCGTTGGACCTGACTTCGAGGGCTTACACTGCTGCGGGTCAAGCTGGCGCTTTTCTGCATGCCATGGCAGCCTTTCAGGTGTTCCAAGCCAAAGCCCTGAAAGAGATGCAGGAGGGGAGTTGTGGCCCAGGTCTTACAGAGGATCTGAGGGCGGCTACCGACTTTGTGCTCAAGGCGACAAAAGTTGCAGCTAGCTCGCTTGGCCACACGATGTCTACGTTAGTAGTCCACAGCCAACATCTTTGGTTGACCCAGGCTGACATGCTCCCTCAAGACCAGAGGCGTTTCCACAACACACTTGTGGTCCCAGATGGCCTCTTCGGCGTCGCTATAGATGACATTATGTCGTGGGTCTCTACGATCAGGAAGCAGGCGGAGGATTCATGATGCCGCGTAGGAAAAGATGTCGGCGCCCCCACCGCCTGCTCCTCAGTCCTCCCCTGATTGTCAGCCTCCACATCGAAGACGTCGACCAAGAGCGGCTACAGGGAGTTGACGGAGGAGCAGTCCTGTCCAGGGCCCCCCCCAACATCATCAGGGGAAGAGGGTCCAACGGAAGCGGCCCTAGGACAGGCCGCCCAGGGAGTCCAGGTGCTGCGTGGGGTTCGCCACTTCCGTTAATATGGAACTTTATTAAAAACATTCACTCTCATAAATTCTATTTTAAAAGCTTTAAATAATTTGTTATTAAAATAAAATATGTAAGATTTAATGGTTTTTAGAGCCTATAAGTTAGTCATTGTCTTTTCTTACCCTTTGTGTGGCTAAAGTTAGTACAGAAACTTCCATTTGCGAACACATATCGTGAAATATCCTCTACAAAAAGTGAAATAACATTTTATTACTAAGCTCAGCAAGCTCAAACAGAACACTATCTACGGCAAGAGGGATATCCTGTATTGATCCTCAGTAGATAAAGCGAAAAGCTGAGTGGTTTAAACAGCATTACATTGAGATTGCAAATCAGTCTCCACAGAAATGAATGAGATTTTGCACTCAGAAGAGCAAAATAGCATGTCCACTACCTGGAAGTAGACAGTTTAAAAAGGTTTTTAAAAATCACTACCATTGTTTCCAACAGCACAGATGGATTTTGTCCATCTAATCTTTAAAGCAAACATTTAGTTGAGTTTTTATTTCATGCATGATCTGATAATCAAGCATTTACAGGTAACTTTAACACCTTTTTTTTCACTAGAAGCATTGTTGTAAACTTCAGGAGTAAACCCCCCGCTACCAGCATTAAACTCATGTTTATAACAGAATATACCATTCCCACTGAATCACAAAAATTAAGTCCTGGTAGGTTCCATATGGCAGTTTGAGTCTTTTTCTCGTGTCTTGAAAAAGAAAGTACACAATCGGATTTATTAAAAAAATCTCTACAATCCACTGTGTAGTTTGTATTGTACTACAGTTCTTATTCAGCGCTTTTTGTTCTATATTTATCCATTATTGGTTATAGCCCAGTCAATGCTCATTAAAACAAACTCATGGCATCAAACTCCTGACTTGTAGGTTAAAATAATCTAAGCCAAGGGTATGTACTGCAGCTTCCTATTTATATACCCATTATATGCTGTTACTTTGCAATTCATCTAGTAAAGTTAAAATCTCGGATTAATAAATACACTCCAAGGCTCAACATTAATTTAATTATTTACGTATATCCCTACAAATACAGACACACAAGTCTTTACAGGTGTCATTTATTGCTCATGTTTACTCACAGATTAAGTTTTGGCTGCTCACTGACCAAACCCATTGGTTCTGGATGCATATGTAAGCATCAAATCTGCTCTTTCTTTGATGAGTTTAGAGTCAGATTATCATTAAAACACATACCTTCAAACACCAGCAAGTTTGTAGCAGGGAACAAAAGGAACACTGAGGTAAAAACAACCACCCATAATTAGACATTTCTACAGTGCAAACTAAAATGTGCTCAACGTCACAAAATGAACAAAACTGGCTAAAAATGACATTGCATTTCAACTACATGTCATAAGTTTGTTAGTGCAGATAATTGTACTGTATTAGGTGAATTTTGACTTTCCTTAATTCCTATTTTGATGAAACATCTACTTTTCAACTTCCACTTTCTTAGCTGCTTCCAGTACAGACACCATGCTGACTTTATCTCCAAACTCCCTTTCCCTGTGCTCCAGAAGAATCCCCTGAAAGCAGAGAAAATGAAAGGATAAAGGCTTTTTCTGGGTCTTCTAAACTTACAATCAAGACTTGTACCTGATTACAACTAAACGTACCTGTTCTCCAGATCCAATGACAAAAATGCCACCCAGAATGAACCCCTCTCCATTCATGTTGCCACTGTAACCTGCCCTCCAGGCTCTTATGAGGTTTTGCCAGACTCCCAATCGAATGAATCCGAGCCCAGCCATCTTTCTCTCCTGTGGCCCATAGAATACTTTCTGCAGATGAATTAACAACCAAATCATTAGATTACATTCACTTTCAGAAGGTGTTTACAGATAAATTTAGCATTGAATTCATGTTAGACTGTTTAAAATTCATAGCAATTTTTGTAAAATCAGTAAAAGTAAAATAAGTTAAAAACTGTTTTCAGATCTGTTTTGAGAGTAGTAGTTTATGAAGTAGTTTATGATGTGCAAATGGTTTATGAAAAATAATGTTGGTTGCCGTGAAAATCTAACCATGTCCTTTCCCCTCCAATTTTTTCACATCAAGGCTTTGCAGAGCTTGAGCTCTGTGATTGGTCGAGGGGGTGCAGAGTACGGCTTCCCACTCTCTTTCTTGGCGTATGCCCAATATTAAAAACTGGATTATGGAGTCAAAATTTGGAGATGAATAAATAACCTTCCTTTGTTATCTGAGTTGTGTTTTGGCTAACTAGAAGTTAGCACTGTTATCACATCATGTTGCAATATCAATCAGAGCAAAGACTTTACAGTGGCTGTATACATGGAATCTGTCCTTTGTGTAATGGATTATCTAATCATTGTAATTAATGGTCCAATAAGATTGAATATTAATGTGCCTGTGTTTGCTTTGAATGGTCCAGGGGAGGAGAAATGGGAGTGATGTCGAGGGGCGGGACTTATACTGGAGTAAATCTTAAGAAATTACCCTTTTCGGGTCTCTTCCATCCTGCCTGTCTTTTCTCTCGGATGTCCATTTTTCTCTCCCCCTCTCCCTCTCCCTATTTTTCTCTCTCCCCCTCTCCCTCTCCCTATTTTTCTCTCTCCCCCTCTCCCTCTCCCTATTTTTCTCTCTCCCCCTCCTTATTTTTCTCTCTCCCTCTCTCTCTTGATATTAATTTCCATGACATTTGTTAGCATCTTTTTCTGTGTTTTGATTAGGTAGTAGTTAGGTGTTTTTAACATGCCAATATTGATCAATGCAGACAGCATGTGATGCTTTGCAAACCAAGGAAGCTTTGTTGACAAATAGGTGAGTGAGGACCCTCTGTAATGGGCAGCTTGTAGACTTGACGCACAATAAGAGAGCAAGAGTGGCAGAGATAAACCCTTGAAGAGCTGTCATCATATGCAGGGTAGGCACAGCCATACCCTCTTGACATAAGCCCTCAAACACCAGATTAGAACCTGTAGTTTGTATCACATTGTTTACATTCCTCTACATCAGAGAAAACAATGCACTCCTAAAGTCCTATCCAGTTTCTGATTCTGTGCAATATTTTTTTTTAAGATTTGTGATGGTTTTTGGGGGGTGGGAGTTATTGTGTATAATTTCATTAACATAATTAATGATGTGTTTTTTCATATCCTATAGTGTGCACAGGTGAGTCAAAATTAGAGCCTGAACGCAACCATCTTGTATTCTAAGGTTTCACCACACTGTTTCCTGAGCGAGGCTTGGCCATCGACTGTGTATAAAATATAACATTTACATTTATGCATTAGGCAGATGCTTTTGTCCAAAGCGACAGTAGGGGAGATTCAATCTGCAACAGAGATGGAAAAAAGATTCTAGATAGTTTTCAGCTGCTTTTTGAAAGCTGTTAGTGCTTGTTAGTGTTAGTGCTTGTTCCACCAGCCAGGAACAGTGACAGAGAAGGTTCTGCTGAGAGATCGTCTGCCTTTGTAGGGCGCAGAGGGATTGGCCGGGATTACCAGAAGTTCTGTCTTGGCCATGTTAAGCTGTAGGTGATGGTTCTTCATCCAAGTAGAGATGTTGTTCAGTCAGTCAGTTATGAGGGTAAATACTGATTGGTCATCAGGGGCGAACGACAGATAGAGTTGAGTGTCACAAATAACAAAGCTGTCTCTGTTGAGTGTCCATTCTTGCAGCCTGAGTGGTTGTCATCGAGCACCATTGGAATAAATCAACTGTATATTTACACGCACATCATTAAAGAGTTTGCGGAGTAGCAGATGAAGCCCTGAAAGCTTTTTGATTGGGCTGCGGGTGGCCAGTCAATATCTCAATGTTATCAAAACAAACCCCAAAATGGACCAAATGCATGCTGTGTTGGGAATTGTTCTGAAACCACTTTAATTAATTATTTACTAGACTATAGTTGCTAAAAATAGATTGTGTCACCCCCCCCCCCACACACACACACACACATTAATTTGCATTTCATGTGCAACATTCTAAATAATTTAAGATTAATTGCAATATATTTTTGGAAAACCATGTGCGATGAGGCCCTGTGAGACCTCATCCCAAAGACTTATTAGCGATGGCACCCCTGTGCATGGTTTAGTCCAATTAAGGCTGCAGGCCTCATGACTGTTAAAAGACGGGTAGAAACCTCCAGTCGGAAGGGGGGCCCATGTACACAAGGCCAGAAGCCTTTGGCTCGGGGGTGAGAGCTGCATAAACTTTGAGGCTGCGATGAGTCTTTGTTGTAGTTAGCTAGGGAGCTTACCCAAGTGAGATACATCCAGGTTCTGCTCTCATGCATTTTTCTTATTTTGGTTAATTAGAGCTAAGTGTTTTGTTTATTAGGTGTGTTTAGTTCATTTATTGGTTTGTTTATTTTGCTTGTGGGGTATCAATAAACCACTGGTGTTTTGCAAAACTTCGTGTGTCATCTCCTATTTCCTCAACTCTAAAACCCTCGGTTACCACGCTACGACATCATGCGATTAATTAGTTCATTTTTATAACCTATTGATGAGTTGGCATTAGATGTGGCCATAAACTAGGTGGAAAAAAAATACAATCAATCTTCAGCAGCACCTGAAGAACCAATATGTCTCAAGCTAATGTAGCTGACGCAAGCTCAAACACCAGGCCGAGCATCGGGCTCAATAAAATTAGGCTCTACCATTCTGTCTTGTTTTTGCGAAGCGAAAATAAGCATTTCATTGCAGATAACCAATGAAAGTTTTCTCTTTGGATGACATGTTCAGAAAGATGTTGGAACATAATAGGGAGACTGGAAGCTGCTGGGTCGATAAACACCCTCAGATCAACATA
Organism: Danionella dracula; assembly: GCA_900490495.1. Taxonomy (NCBI): domain Eukaryota; kingdom Metazoa; phylum Chordata; class Actinopteri; order Cypriniformes; family Danionidae; genus Danionella; species Danionella dracula. The sequence goes on along the minus strand of UELW01000844.1, from coordinate 3,877,057 downwards.
AACACTAATCTGTTCAACAATGTCCACAAAGATCATAATACAGCTGGGCATGTCACCGTTGCCCCCTGAGCTCTATCCAAGAGCAAGGACTGTCCCTGCACCACCATTAAACAGCAGAGGTATGAAGCTAGTGAAAAAGCCCCCTACAGAGAATCCATCCGAGTGAGTGACTTTGAATCTGTCTAGATTTGTGGAGACCTTAAGTTAACTTATTAAAAAAATTGGGATACTTCCCCAACCTTTTCATCCAGAAAAATTTCCCCACTGAAGTGAAGCCTAAAGTCCTGAATCTCTGTAGTGATGTTTTCCTTGACAACAGCATACAGAGGGACCCCAAGTTCATCCAGCTGGGGCTTCAGAGAGGACAGCTCAGAGGCCTCCTGCACAAAAAAAGCATACTTTAAAACTAAACCTATCAAAAAGTATCACAAGACAAGTAGCTTATAAAAACACATATTTAGAGGTCCACTAGAGGTCAGGCCGATATAGTAGCAGTTATTTCAATGTTTATTAATAATTCAGCTGATTATAATTGCCTGTGCTTTTGTAGGCCAGGAAGCACAATCGATCACACGTCACTCCTCCCTTTATCTCTAGTAGTCTCCCTCAGGTCATGTTCAGACCAGGAATTGGTAAATGTGCAGATCAATCCTGTATGTATGCTAGAAACGGACTACATGCTTGCTTTTCAAGTAGATGAACCCTGAAACCCTATCCCCCAACACTCTCTCGATAAAAAGGTAGAGCTGCAGGAATTGCTCGTTTGCCAGTTAAACAATTACAGTAAAATTAATTCGACCCTCTCCAATATCCCACAATGCTTTGCATGCAAAAATGTTGTTCTTCTGTGTTTAAAAGCAACTATCAGTTGCAAACAGCTGTTGAGAGCCCCTGTATTAGTGTGTTCCCTGAGCGCATCCAAGAGCAAGGTGCATCAACATTAAGCAGCAAAGATTGTGAAGCTAGCATAAAGTCCATGGCAGAGAAGCCATTTAAGCAAGAGAACAAATTACAATTTTATAGGTGCGTGGTGGACTTTGCAATTAAGTGATTCCATATAGTATCAGTATCACGCTTTAGGAATAGTTGGTTCGTGTATTATTATTTATTGGTAGGAAAAAGTATTATGTTTTTAATTATTACTATATCCTTCATAGCATTAACAAATAATATCCTAAAACAGTGAACTCCTTCTGCAAATATTTCAAATTCAAATCTCCATTAAGGAAAGGTATTATTGTAAAACGGACTTTAAAATACTTTATTTAATGAGCTTTTATTTTTGCAGTACTATGGATGAAATAAAGACTCCAGGATACTATACTATATTTTGTTTATTATGTTTTATGATAAAAAAGTACACAGTAATTTGATAAATAAATTCCTTCATTTTTATTTTTATTTCAAGTATGTTTTCATCCATTCTAATATTCCAAAACTGTTGAAACATATGTAATATTTTTGTTTATAAAATCAGCTACTAAGATTTTCACATCCTTATCGGTCAACCTCTATTCATATACCAACATTCACATATTAAAGTCATAATTACCTTTTGAACTGTTGGTTATAATGCGAATTTAAAAATTACACAACTACGCAAATTAGTTAAACGATGAGTCTAATGATCCTTAATAGACACAGTAGGGTTGCAACACTAAATGTATTCATAGGGTGCCTATTGTAGATACTGTTATAACATGTTTGGATACACATGAAACTTATGTTACTGTAGTTGAAATTCATGTACTCATTTTTGGTAATTTAAAAAAAAACAGCATAGAAAATGTAAAGCTGTTTTTGCAAACACGTGACCTCATAAACCATTATCCCCCACCCACCACTAACTTTCCAAAAATCCAGTCACTGCACCGAGGCCCCACAGAAACCAAAAGGTGAGCACCCCCTGCTGGCTCCACTAATACCAGTTTTCACAGCACCCTGGCAATCCCTTGAGATCGAATTTTGATTACGATATCAATTTCAAGTCTTAATGATCATTAAAAGTATATAATCGAGAATTTTTTTTTGTGTTTATTGTGTTTTATTTCTGAGCATGAGCATTAGCGTACTACAAAAGCCCATTCAGGAGTGCATCTCAGTTGCGCACATGTCGGGAATTCTGGAATTTCTTCCGACAATTTCTTTTGCAGTAGTTGATCAATGCATCTAGAACACCCATTGTTCAGTTATGGTTACCGAACACAATAATAAGGCTAGTAGCAGAGAAGATAGCTCCACACAGGACATAAACAAAACTTTGTTTTGATGTTCTCTCTAACCTAGACAGTTTTGTAACATTAAGACCACAATGTATAGAGAGATAAGAGGTTAAGAGAAGGCACCCCATTGTTTTCTTATGTGAATGCTAAAATTAACACTTCAGACACAGAACGCGGTCTATAATTTCCAGCCTTACATATGTATATATATTGCATGCCACCGCCGGTCTGAAAACTCAATTCTGGTCATCTGTCATACACGGGTTGTAAAATTCTCGATATACCACACGCATTGTGTTTAAAAATGAATATACAATGCTTAGTCGTTGTATATCCCTTACATAAATATATACAAAGACATAATATGGTATCTAGTCCAGCGTCAGAGTGGGGAACAAATATAGTGCTGAAAAAAAATGGTTTATGTAAATAATGAGCAGATCATTTTGAAAATGGTGAAAAAAGTTTATTCTCTGAATAAGTACTGTTTATGATATGGTTACCATCATAGTGCATTAATTGCAATATAATCATCAATGATCAAACCGACAGAGACTATTTGTGTGCTTCTTCAAAATATACACCCGTTACTGCCAATCAGAATACTTTTGAAGCTGATCATGACAAATTTCTATATGTTCAGTAATGACTAACTAAAACAGCAACTATAAAGCCAACAGATCAATATCTATTGCAATTTCTAATCAGTGCTGATATTAAAGTATGCAATTGAGCTTTCTTTTTTACATGGGTGCTCTCTCCTGCTCTTTCCCTCAGTCACCTTCTCGTGGAACCCTCTCTGACATTTTCAATTGGTAACCTTGGAGTGTCAAAGGTTGTTTAAAGTATTTGTTTAATCTATTTCAAAACAAAATTAAATCCGAACTTCATCCACATTTTTGAAAATAGCACCAGCTCTCTTTCACGCTTTCCATAGATGCTGTGAATTCAGATAACATTTTAATGAAAAGCAAGAGAACTTTACCTCTCTGCACAAAAATCATCCAGGTCGCCGAACAGCCATGATAACAGCACCAGACTTCTCCCAGAGAGTTTTTGCTTTTAACAGCCTTTCGCCTAAATCCACCACAAACAGATACAAAGTCACACGCCATGATCTCCACAGTGCTATTAATAGTGATGACAAAAAACTTCTCCATAAAAATGTCCATGATTCAAGTCCTTCGTTTAAATACTTACTATTAGTGCTGCTTTTGAGGTCAGCATTTCCAAGATACTCCACAGTAGCAGGTGGGGATTTAGTTAGCAGAATGTCAGTGTTTGCCAGTATTAGGCCAGCGATGGCGGCTCCTACAGCACCTAGACCCATTGACCAAATTCCCATGGCAGGCACCTCACCTTCCAGGACAGACACTACTGCAGAGAGAGTCAGTGAGAGCCTTGATTTTTTAGTAAACCCTCAGGAATTTGCAAATCTTTGCTAAAATGAGTTATGTACTAATATTAATGATATTACAGATTTGTTTGTTTGTAGTATCAAAAGTATTAAAGGAAACACAGTCAGAGACTATACATTAAAGAGAACAGACCTGTCTGAACAGAACCATTTTCACACTGGATTTAAAGTTCTTAAGGTCAGGAGTTTTCTGTACAGAGACAAGGGGCAGCTGAGTTAAATGCACAAGAGCATAAAGCTGACTTAAATGATTTAGGAAGAACTGAGGACATGTAATAAAAGAATAGCAATACGTTCTGAGAGGTATACAGATGTTAAGTTATAAAGAGCTTTGTATGCCAGTAAGCTTAAATATGATTTAAATATGAGTTACAATAGGCTGGCAGTGCAGGTATAAAAAAAAAAAAAACACGAGTGATGTTCTGTGATGAAAGTTCATATGACTAATCTGGCTCTTGCATTTTGAATGAGCTGTAGATAGTGTATGGATTTGGATGGAAGGAGGTGGAGTAAGGAATTGCAAAAATCGAGAAGTCTCAAGTAGGGCAGGGCAATACACTGATTTTTTTTGTGGTTAACATAGGTTCGCTTGAAATGAAAGGCGCTCAGGTCTCTCCGCTCATGTTTTATCACCGAAACCCACACAAGAAACAGATTGTTGTGACAGAGCAGAAAGTAAACCATGGCACACGTTTGCTCAGAATACTGCCTGCGCACATTCACTGCGACTCGGATCAGCTCCATACTTTCTTCGTAGCAATTTAGATAAAATAAACAACAGCATGAGAACTAATTCAGACCCCGACATGGACCCACAATTGGACGAGAAGCTCTGCTCGAGAGTGACAGAGCGCAGCATTGCAATGTCTATACTTTTTTTGCACAAAACAAAGCAGTTTTAATATATATCTAATCATTTTAAGCCACAAATATCTCTGAACACCAGCTTTTTTAACTAAGTCGAGCTGACGCATATTAAACTAGATTTTACAGGATATGAGTCTAAGAATTCAAAGGGCAGAGCAGATTGTTAAGAAAAACCAAACATCATAGTTGCTTGATTTGTATATATATACTTTATTTTGTATAAGCAACCACAATAGTCGATATATAATTAATTCTTGTAATATAAAAGTTAACATAAAACAATTATATAGACGATGACATTCATAGCTTGAACCGTGGACTCTTTTAGCAAGATGTTTTTTTAAATGCTCTACCACTAAAATAATTTCACCATGCTTGAATACAAACGATCTCACTCTATTAATGCCCTTTTAATTTTTAAGTTTTACCTTCATCCTGAAAAATCTAAGGGGCTTTAAGCACCTGAATACACCCTTTTACCCTAAAGTTTTTACCAGAATATAAAAGTTTCTCTTGAAACTTCAGGACCAGAAAATGTTCCTCTTATTAAAGAGTAATGAAAAAAAAAAACAAGTAGTAGAGAGTACATTTTTTTTTAGATTTTAATAATTTAACCAGCAACCGAAAGGTAATCCTCCAGAGACAAACTTCTGTTTCACCTCAGCATTCATTTTCACATCTCTTACAGCAATCTAATCATGAGTCTGAGTATGTGTGCAATTACATAAATTGAGCATGAACACACGATTTGTCAGGTCCTGATGGCCCTGTTTAGTTGTGCAAAGATTCAGGTTTAGCAGTGGATGACTGTGATAGTGCTGGATGTATCAGGTATTTGTTTATGATGTGAAAGGCATGAGATGGCATTAATGTGAGCATTAAAAGACAGGTGAGAAACAAGTATCTTTTTGACAAGATTGGATGGCTTAATGGCAATAGAATCAATGCTGACAGATTGGCAATTGACTTTGGAGAGGGCCTTCAATTAACATTTCTGTTTTACTGCTGTTAACTTGAAGGAAATTATAAAGCCACCTACGTTTTAATTCTAAGTTTCTAAAAAGAAAACCTTTCTAGTAATGGTTCCAGGATCAACAATTTTCCTGAAAGAAAGAGTAGTCATGATGCTCATACCATGAGGGTTAGAGCGCTGAAGATGCTCTCTGCACACAGTGATTGGTTGTAAATAAACAAAATGACTTCCTTAAAAATCCCATGACAACATATCAACACAGTTAAATAGAGGCCCGTTAAAACTTTACAAATAATTAATGCAATGTATTGATTTTAGCAGGATTCGTACACAGGAACAGCATTTAGTGCAATGGCATTAATAATTGACATAATTTTTTTATGTTTTGGCCTTGGATTCCTCTGTTTGTCTTGTTTGTTTATTTCAACTACTATTCCGCCCATTCCCAGTTATTCATACAAAATTGTATGTATTATAGTATTATAGTCTAATAAATGCTAAGTATATCCATTGTTCAACAAAATTAAATAAAAACCAAATTACCAGAAAAGATAACTTGTTACTAGCTTGTTACTTCCCAAACTTTGCTGTATCCTCACCATCGTCTCAACCTTTGATCAACCCTAAACCATGAATTTAGAAGCCATTTATGCTTCTGTATCTTTGGCTAACTTCTAAGTGCCAGCTTATGAAAACTGAACGTTATTATTAGCAAAAAGTGAGGGAATGTATATATTATTGAACTATTTATTAAAAGAAAACTAATTTCACCGGATTCAACCGGAAAGCCATGGAGCTCTTCTAGACAGTTACAGGAAGGTGACTTATTTACATTGTTACCTGCGAGACTTCATTTCATTAACGTTAACAGAGAATAGCACAACAGGCTAAACATACTCACAGGTTGCAGTTGAGTTGAAACCTTGCCAACACAGAAAAGTCAAATAATATCTGTCTGAGAACTGCAAGAGGGGAGACGGAGACGGAGACTACGACTGCGGTCAAGTGCAATATTACGTGTAGCTGTGTCTCAATGAAGGGTCTGATTCCTTCGCGACATTAAGAGTTCAAGGAAAAAGATGGCAGTTGTCAACAGGAAGTAGCTGCCAAGATTAACTATGTCTCATTCCAGGTTCTGCATCCTTTCGAGTGCGCTTTGGAAGGCAGTTTATGTCACAATGCTACGCGAAGGCCGTCCATTTTAGATTTTTATAATATTGAATTTTTATTTAGAAAAGAAGATAACAGTCAAGTCAAGAAAGTCAAGAAAATTAAGCTTAAACACATGGAAATTACACAAAAATGTCAAAACAGCAAGGTTCATATATATATAAAAAAATACTAAAAACGAGCAGTTTAAAAGTTCTAGAAAAGGAAATACTGACAAATATCAGACTGAATTTTCATAGATTTTGTTCATTTTGACAATGCAATTCAATGACTTGTAATAGTTAGAGAACTAGTTTAAAATAAGGGCAGAGAGGGAGAGCACTTCCTCCATCTACATGCATAAATGTGACACTTGCAGAGAAGCAAAACCAGATTAACAGGATCAGAAATATTTAAGAGACAAGCAATTATATACCAAAAATGTATATATATCAAAATCATCAAATACATTCAGTTCAGTACAGTTTAAAGTACAAATCATTCATAAGAAGAATGACTTTCCAACTAAATGTATTCTGATTAACCCAATAACAAGGAGAAAACCTAATCATTATTTATCTGATCATGGAGAGAGAGGCTGCACACCACATGACCTGCTGCGGGAGCTCTGATTGCAGAAACTCCTTGAGCTAAGGGACAAGTCCCTTCAAATACCAGAGATATCAATATCAAATTACATCATTATGCTGATGTTCTTTGAGTGTGGAAGGCTGTCCTTCTGTGAAAACCCTTTATTTCAAGAAATACTCTCGTGTATGATTGGTTCTCTGAGATAGAATGGTGGGAGACCAGACATTGTGGTGCGAAGCAAAACACTTGAGGGTGTGGTTACTTAAATAAACTCATATGTAGATTCAATACACAGTCAGATGTTCATCACTCGGCACTCAGACCCAGTTTTGTGGCTCCACGTATTGTTATTATAATGTTTGAGTCAAGCTGAGATCACTCTCGGTTCTGTCCCAAAAGAACAGCTTGTTTATTTAGATTGCATAATCATGTCAGAGGCATCTCAGCTCAATCTGTGCCCTCTACCCAATATGCATCTGAAAAGGAGGCCGTCTCTGTAGGTTCCTGCGTTCAAAGCAAATGGCCAGGTCTTCTCAAGCTGATCACACAAAGGCATAAATAAGTTCCTTACAGATGCGTATTTTAACGTGAGTATATTCCCTTCGGCACAGACCCCTTCTTTGATTATCTAATGTGAGGGGCAGAGCCACCTGTAACTCAACCTCTCCGGCAGCCCGGATAAGCAACTTGCCCATCTCCTCCGCAGCACAACCAGCCGTCACCCAGAAGGGGAGAGCGATGTACTTTCTCCTTCGGGAGATGGACCGTCTCTCTTCGATGTAGCAGTGAAGATTGCATTATCAAGAACACAGGAGTTGTCAGAAGATGCAAGCAGCGCATGTTCCGATAACACTCTGCAAAAGCTGCAAAAACAGTTTGCAACCAACGATCCTGCTTCAGTCAGGCCTAAAGACCATCACAAACTACAAAGCTCCAGCATCTTCATCAATGGGCAATCAAAATTTGGTTAATGATCTGAACGTGTTTTTACTGCAGATTTGAGACAACCTCCGATTGTCTCCCTGGGCAGTCATTAACAACTCCAGCACACACCCTCACAAACACCTTCAACACAGACCATTCTCCCACTCCTTCTCTACAAATCAGTGAGGGTGATGTTTGTCAGGCTTCAGGAAGCATAAGAAGAGGAAATCACCAGGGGCCTCATGTATAAAACTTTGCGTAGATGTAATCCTTAAAGTGTGCGTACGCACATAAGTCAGAATTTGTGTACGCACAAAAGTTTTCAGATTCATAAAACCGTACGTACTCCAGAACCTGCGCAAGGTTCGCTTTATAAATCACAATTATCTGAATATTGTGCGCAGGTGCACGTGCTTATTGCTTACCCCAATCTCCTCCCGAAATAACCATATTTGGAGGTTAAGACCCCCCATTTTGAATATGTATGATCTCCCTGCATACTAATACCATCAATAATTGATCTGTTTGGCTAAAAATGGAAGAACAGAAACGAAAAGCAAAAAAAAGAAACTTCACCGACTGCGAGATGGAGGTACTGCTGTCTGAGGTGGAGGGCCGAAAAAAAGTTTTATGTGGTGGGCTCTCTGCAGGCATTTCAAATATAAGAAAAACATTAGAATGGGAACAAGTAACAGAAGCTGTCAATGCTGTTACCTCGGTACCTCGCACAGTCCAAGAAACAAAAAAGAATGGTCTGACTTAAAAGTAGCCGTTAAAAAAAAGATTATGTGCACACAGGCGCAGTGTTGTAACAACTGGTGGTGGTCAAGCAATCACTGACCTCTCAGCCTTTGATGCAAGGGTGGGTGCGATTATAGGGGAACAGGATTAAGTGGAGTTCTTCCAGAATCCTCAGGTGATATGGATGTGATTTGCGGTGATGATGGTAAGTAATTGATTTATCTACACATTACATAATTTTTTGTCTGTTAAAAATTCTGCTTTTTTATAGTGGATAATTTAAATCATGTGTATTCATATGCTAAAAATGTAACTTAAAAAGACAAAAGCAAGTCATCAAGTGCACATTTTATTTCACACATTTACAGATATACAATACAACCTTTATTTAATAAAAAAAAAATTTAATGACTAAAGGAAAACTTAGTCCTGGAATGCCTTCAAGCTCGGTGAGCGGTCCAAGTGGGGTAGACAAGGGATGTAGGCTTAGAGCCAATGTGCCATCACCGCCGGCATCCTGTGTGCCTCCACCACCATCTTGTGTGCCTCCACCACCTTCTTGTGTGCCTCCACCACCTTCTTGTGTGCCTCCACCACCGTCTTGTGTGCATCCAACAATGTCCAGTGTGCCTCCACCACCATCTTGTGTGCCTCCACCAACGTCCAGTGTGCCACCGTCATCAAATGCCCAAGCAACCACATCCTGTGCAGAATTCCGGTGCATCATCGTCATCATTTGTGCCACCACCGAGCGCTGGTAACTCAAGGCGTGTACTGACGGAAGAAGTCATGCAGACCCAACGTCACGTGGTTCATGCGGTCAATGCGATGTGTTCCGAACTGAAAGACATAAAAACTATTTTGTCAGAAATAAGTGGTTCACTTAAAGAACTTGTGAAAAAATAAAAAGTTGGAATTCACTTGCCTTTTTACATTCCATTTATTGCATTTAGACACCGCTGTATTGCCATAGCATTATTCTCTGCATTAGGAGGGCCAGGGTCGGGTTCATTATCTTCAGTATGGCGTTCGATGGAACAGGTATACCATTCTTTTGAGCAATGTTGTGCAACACTGCGCAAGCCACCACAATGCGGCAAACCTTTGTAGGGCTGTACAATACTGTGCCACCAGACCTATCCAAGCACCTCCAGTGTCCTTTTAGCAGACCAATAGTGCGTTCGACCACTGAACGCGTCCGGCAATGCTTCTCGTTATAACGCCGTTCTTGTTTGGTTTGGGGTCTAGTTAGTGGAGTTAGCAGCCACGTTCTGAGAGGATAACCACTGTCTCCTGAGAGGTAAAACATTTACAATTTTTTTAAGAAAATATAACAAAACGAATGCTTACAATGGGACAATTAATATAACATTTCACTTTATTTTTTTTTTACATGTTTCGTTTCCAGAAAATTGGCATTTATTATTGTGAAATTTCGCTTTAAAAACTATTAAAATAAGTGTGGGTGTGTTTGTCATTGGAGATTATAATTATACCTAAAAGAAAAAAAACTGCCGACTTACCAAGAAGCCATCCATCACGCACAGCTCCTGTTTGCAGTCTGTTCCCTACACTGCTGTTGGACAAAATGTAGGAATCATGAGTTGACCCAGGCCATCTCGCAACTACATTTGTCAGAGACATATGCGCATGACATATGATCTGCACGTTCAAAGAATGAAAATGTTTTCGGTTAACAAAAGCATATTCATTCTCAGATGGTGCCTTTATTGCAACATGAGTGCAGGCAATAGCACCGATTACATTGGGGAAACCGGCGATTGCTGCAAATTGCATTTTGATGTTGGCCTGTTGAGCTTGCGTGTAAGGAAAACGGATTTATCGGGGTGCCATCCCCACTATGGCATCCCATACATATGGCGTGACATGACTCAGGGATGACTGCGACATACCCGATCGGTCTGCCAACTCTTGCTGGAAAGTACCAGTGGCCAAGTGGCCTAATGTGGTCAATACTTGCACAGGAGCACACAGCGCATGGTTTCTCTGCGAGGGTCTTTCCAATACTGGCCGTAATTCAGAACACAATTCCAAGAGGATGGCTCTTGGAAATCGAAATCGGCTCATGAGCCAATCTTCATGAGCAAGGAAATCTTCACGGTCTCTGAAAACATGCTCCCTCCGTAGAGCGTCATTAGCAAGGTCTTCTAACAGCGCTAGAGCATCCATTACGATGAAAAGTTATATACGCACATACCTTTTTATAGCCCATTCATTAAAACAAATTAGTAAATTCGAAGTATTTGCACCTGGTTAAGAATGCTAATAATGATAATTCAGGTTGATACAATTTGGTTTATTGGGTGATGTAATAGGATAATTTAGAAGTTTTTCATTTTAAATAGCTATTGCTATTTGGGACAGTTGGTGTCGCCAAAACACATACTCTTCTAAAAGAGTGCGCACGCACGGTCAAGAGCATCCGTACGGTGCGCACTTATTTACACCAAGTTTATTTTTATAAATCCCGATATGTGCGTGGAAAAATGCATACGCATATTTCTATGCCCATTTTGTGCGTACGCAACGTTTATACATCAGGCCCCAGCTCCTGATGGTGACTCTTTAACCTGCCTCAGAACCTGTGCTGACCAACTAGCTCCCATCTTCTCTCTGATCTTCAACAGATCACTGGAGCTGTGTGAAGACCCTACATGCTTCAAACGCTCCACCATCATCCCCATCCCCAATAAGCCTAAATCTCAGGACTCAATGACTACAGACAAATGGCCCTGACATCTGTGGTCATGAAGTCCTTTGAAAGACTTGTGCTGGGCCACCTGAAGAATATCACATGACCCCCTGTAGTTTGCCTACCGATCTAACAGGTCTGTGGAGGATGCAGTTGACATGGGGCTGCACTACATCTTGGAAAATCTGGATAAGTCAGAAACCTATGTGAGGATTCTGTTTGTGGACTTCAGCTCAGCATTTAATACCGTCATCCCATCACTGCAGGGGGCAGTTGTGGTCCGGTGGATAAGGAGATCGACTTGTGATCTGAAGTTCCCAGAATCGATCCCCAGATCCACCGAGTTGAAGTTGGTGTGAGTGATGAAATACTTGCTCTCCCATCATCAATAACCACAGCTATGGTGTATTGAGCAAGGCACCAGTTCCCCGGCATCGCAGCCATGACTGCCCACTGCTCCGGGTGTGTGTTCATGGTGTGTTTGTTCACTGCTGTGTGTGTACACTGAATGGGTTAAATGCAGAGCACAAATTTCAGGTATGGGTCACTCCATATCTGGCCATATATTTTTATATTCATATTACATATATATATTTATATATTTATATTCATATTACATAAATTATATTTATATTCATATACATTTGTTAGAAACAAACCCAGCTCTGCGTCCCTGACTCCACCTGTGAGTGGATCACAAGCTTCTTGACAGACAGACAGACAGCAGCGTGTGAGGATGGAGGAATTCACATCATGCACCCATGCATGTTTAAAATTTCATACTAATGCAAAACAATGTTTTTTGAACAAATGTACTGTAAACAACTGGTTTTACCCTGTATGAATAAAATATTTTTAAATATTTTTTATTCTTTTTTTTAAACAAAGTCTTTATAGGTGTGAAGAGTGATGAGAGACTACTTTAACTGGATTCCAATGGAATCTGGACTATGTCCGTATTGAGGAACTTTGAGGTAAAGCTTTTAACTTTGCATGCAAATCATTATTATCAGCAGCCAAGTGTCAACATATAAATCATTAATAGTACATAATATAGACTCTGTGTACAAAATGGTATTATTTCACTTTTTATTAAAAGGGTGCACCTCTTCAGAATGGAGGGGTAGACTGTGGAATATTCATGTTAATGGTAAGTGGTCATTGTTGCCATATTATTGTCTTGTTTTATGCTAAACACAGCATTTGTTAATATAACATTAGCATTTTGGATTTTATGTTTTAGTACACCCTGTATGTGACCCTTGGGAAGCCCTTTGAGTTTTCATCTGTGAGTTTTTAATAAATTTTTGATACACTACAAAAGACTAAAAATACTATTATGTTTTATATTTATGATTATCGTTTGTATTTTAATATTGTGACATGCCTGCAGTAAGAAGGTGGTGGTGCCATCAGTTATTACTGGCTTTTCCTCTGACATGGTATGATACTGTCATCAAAAGTTTGAATAAAGACCTCTATATACAGGTCATTTGTTTAAAAGCAAAAAAAAAAACTACTATTTTGTCACTTTCAATGAAGCCAAATTATGGAAACTATTACAGAGGTTACCTCATCCTTCCCAGATGTCACTGAGGATGCTACATCTGTACCAGAGATTGTGAAGGAAGCCCCAACAACAAGAATCTATGTATTTACATGAAATGTGTATGTATTGTTTGGCTTTACTTTACTAATTACATCAATATTGAAATGTCATCTCTCTTGGCAGGACTCATCTCTCATGAAAAAGATTGTACTGGTGAGTGAATGGGTGGAGAAGATTCAGTCCCGCTTTGCTGGGAAATTTAACCTACCAGCGATCAGAAGAAGGAATGTTGGCCATTACATTGTGGGACCTTTTTATTGACCCAACTGACTTTGAAGGTGACATGGACGAGGACCAAAACCGAGGTCCCTTCTTGTTCACCTTTGAGAAAATCGAGGACATGCACTTTTTTAGACGTGTATTACAAGAGGAATATTCTTGTCACCTGCCAGCACAACCCTTTACTTTAAAAATACATTTTTGATATTCTTTTGATGTCTAAAAGTTTTGATGTAAATATGATGTTCTTTCATTCTAGATTTTGTGAAATGTATGGAATGTTCTTGAAAAATAAATGTTATATTATCTCCATTCCTTGACTCTAGAATTTGGCTAAAGTTAATAGCCTTAAAATGAAACATCAACATTTAAGTAAGTAATTACCTAATAAATTGTAAGTTAATTAACCTCCCCGATCTGCTAACGAATGTTGCTGCAATGCCTGGGGCTCAGATTTGGTTTCCAAGTGTGCATTTAAAATGATTTAACAAAATTGGACAAGCAAATGTGTTTATTTTCTTACATTTATAACACCTGTGAACACCTGTAGTGGAGGGTATACACTGGTTTACTGGTATGTCCACTTTTTAGTTGGCATAGAGTACACCCACTTCTAAGGTTTAATAAATTAAGTACAGTATACTCACTTTTCCAGGCACTACCTCTGGTTGTATACAAAGGGCAAAACCCAGTTTCAAATAAAAAAACACTTGTATTATTGCAGCTTGTTTGCTTTTGCAGTTACAGTAAACAAAGCGCTATTACTTTGGAGCTAGAGATCTGCCGAAACGATCTGAATTTGAACTATGTTGATTTGAATTATGGACAATTGTAATGAAATAAACCTTAATATTATATGGCATGAAAAAAGATTTTGTATTGGGCTGCAAACACTACCCTGGGGGGTTCCGCTCTCAACAGGATGTTTTTTGATAATGTTTGTCCTACTTTTACTTGTATTTTCTGTTTTTTGTTTGAGTGTATTATTAAAAAGCATCACGGTGGTGCAGTGGGTAGCACGGTCGTCTCACAGCAAGAAGGTTGCTGGTTCGAGCCTTGGCTGGGTCGGTTGGCATTTCTGTGTGGAGTTCTCATGTTCTCCTCGTGATCGCGTGGGTTTACTCCGGGTGCTCCGGTTTTCCCCACAAGTCCAAAGACATGCGGAATAAGTGAATTGAGTAAGAACGATTGTCCATAGTGTTAAAGTGTGAATGTGTGTGTGAATGTTTCCCAGCGATGGGTTGCGGCAGGGAAGGGCATCCGCTGTGTAAATATGCCAGAGAGTTGGCGGTTCATTCCGCTGTGGCGACCCCGAAAGGGAAGAAGTCGACATGAAAATGGATGGATGGATGTATTATTAACCTTTCTTTCCCCCTCACTGTTGGCTTATTACCACCACCAGTCCGTGGCAAAGGACAACCACCATGGATTGAGATTTAGAACAAAAGATTTTTATTAAATTAAATTAAATGTAATTAAACAAAAATTCCATAGCTCTTCGCCTCACTCACGGTGACATTAATGATATTTGCCTTCGATCTGTTCCAAAATTATGCGCTTCACCTCTCCAAACCACTTCAGACGTAGTACATAGAATTTTACCAAAGTAATTATTCTAAAATAGGATGGACAGGAAATATAAAGGCAAAACAATGGGACTTGACAAGTATGAGTATTGTGTCTCTAACATAAAAGCTGTCCGACTGCTGTGGCATGTGCAAATAATAAGAGTAAACTTAAACCTTATAGAGAATATTATTACATAATATTGAAGAATATTAAACATACAAAAAGCAACGCACGTAATAAATTATATAGAAGAATATTACAAAGACAAATTTCAAATATTTACATTTACATTTTATAAATCTAAGGAACCCAAAACAGGAATAACGGGATAACAGTAGTGATCCCAAAAAATTAAATAATAATTAAAGAATAAACAACAGATAACCTATGAATTAACATAGCAATAAATTGGATAGACAAAAACAAAATAAAAAATACAGTAATTTGCTCTGATAGTTCAGCAGCTCTAACAAGTTTAAACACAGGGAAAGCAGAGACAAGATAAGACTTAATGAAAGAAATAACAAATAAACTTGAGTAACTGGAAAAAGACCAAATAATAGTACAATTTCTATGGATACCAGTGCACGTAAGAATTGAAGGGAATGAAGAGGTAGACGCGGCTGCCAAACAAGCAGTGAAAATAAAAGAAGACAACAACAAGAATACCATTATGTAAAGATGAGGCAACAGTATTAGTAATAAAAGAATAGAGACAATGTGGCAAGAACAATTGGATGAAGGAGAGACAGGAAGAGATCTGTACAAAATACAGAAAAAAGTTGGGAAAAAGCAATTCAGTACAACAAACAGAAGAGAAGAGATAACAATAACTAGATTAAGAGTAGGACACACTAGATTAAATTATCATTAGTAAAAAAAAGGAAATCATAAAACAGGGAATTGTGATAAATGTTGAGAAGATGAAACTGGAGAACATATAATAATTCAATGTACAGCATATAAATTAGAAGAAAGGAAAGTGATGATTGGAGAACTTATAAATATATAATAATTGAATAAAGATAGACCCAATAACAATAGCAACAATATTAAAAGATAAACGTACATACAAAGTAATATTGGTATTCCTCAAAAAACAAGAAACATATATAGATTAAAGCAGCAAGCAGCGATGGAAGGGGTCTCGCACGATGCGTCCACCTGAGCGAAGGTACTGCCTCCCGGCCTTTTTCGAGTTTTTTCACTCGTCGTCGTCGAGAGCTCGAAACGAGGTGAAAAGGCACTTTACCTAGTATCCAACGTTACATATCTTTAAACGTGAAGACGATCCTTTTTGTTACACAAACAACACGTATAAAAACATGAATCAGTGTCATAAGATTAGCATATCAATCTGTTCAGAATATCAAGATTTTCACGCTTCAATTTTTTCACGTAAGTTGGATGAAGTATGTGGGAGATACAGCCACAAATATACAAAGGCAGTAGGTGGCGCTATAAGCGTATCGTCACTTAAGCATAGCAACTTGGTCAGAAGGGTAGGCTCGTAACTTTTTCATATTGTTTGGATAAAGTATGCGAGTGCTACAGTAACAAATCCATTTAGCCCTACACGTTTAAAAAAGGTCAAGTTGGTTAAGGTGCCACAGCAGGACCGTGCGACAAACTTCTAAGTTTTTGATAAATTTTGGTCCCAAATGCCTTAAGAGTCACCACACCAAAAATCAGCTCGATATGTAAATTTTCCTGGGAGGAGTTCGTTACATTCCGCGTTAAGCTTTTTTTCGCGTTTCGCGTTTTTTTTCGCTGCAGAGCTGTTGTCCAAGATACGATTTCAGTGATAGTGTTCATTTATTATACGTATTGAACATGACCTTCAAACTAATTGGGCTTTCTACCATGTTCAATAGGTCAAAACAGCTAAAAAGAAGATTTTGGTAGCATTTAAGGGGGCAGTAAGGAGGCACTGTAGAGCCAACTTTTGGAGCACAGTCACAGTGATGCATGTGCTTTTGTTGAGCCTGTTAAGGCTAATCATACCAGGCTGTTTTTGTTGATAGTGGATTATCTTGAAAAGAGATACAGACCACAATATGTAAAAAAAAATTCCACAATTTTGAAAGGTGAAATTTGCTGTGGCGCCACCTCAAGACCATTTGACGTACTTCTTAGCTTTTGATAACTTTTTTTCCCTAACGTGTTATGAGTAACCACACCAATTTTTAGCTTGATCGAACATTTCGCCTAGGAGGAGTTTGTCAAAGTTTGAAACGAGCGAAAATGCACACTTTTTGAGGTTTTTGTGGAATATTCGTCTTCCTGTCGATTTTGGATCAGGGTTTATATTACTAAAAGTTACAGCTTGGTCATTTACATATGTGTACCAAGTTTCATTTGCCTACGACATATTGTTTGCGCAACAGCTACAGAACCGCTTAAGGTGGCGCTATAGAGCGCCACCGAAAGGCCGTTTGACGTACTTCTTAGCTTTTGATAACTTTTTTTTCCCTAATGCCTTACGACTAACTACACCAATTTTCAGCTGGATCGGACATTTCGCCTAGGAGGAGTTCGTCAAAGTATGAAGTCTGTGTTTTTTACATAAAACCAAAAAAATCCGGTTTTCCGTTCAGTTTCGAAACTCGATCAAATGAACTTTTTGTAGGTCCTACACGCATGCGACAAGTTTTAAGTGTGTATGCAATACACAGCCTCAAATAGAAGGATAAAACTATAAAAAAAAACCTGCAAAAACGCGTTAGGTGGCGCTGTAGAGCCATTTTTTTTCAATTCATTTTTCGAAACACAATCAAACGTAAATTTTCACCAGGTCTGAGGCGTGTGCAAAAATATGTGACTTTTCGTTTATGTTCGGGTACCCAAAAGTCCTAGGAAAGACGGTAAATAAAAATAATAATAAAATAAAAATAAGAATTTTTGGAAAAACAATAGGTGTCTTATAGGTAAATATAGCAAGGATTTTTTAACGTAAGGATTTCCTTTCTTTATATACACTGTCCAAACTACTACCCAGATGGTGGCGGTAATGTACCACAAACAAACTTCCATAAAACACCTTTAGAAGAAGAAGAAAAAGAAGCCAACCGTGAGGTTTGTTAGCAGCAACAGAAGAAGAAGACACAACACATGTTTTACCATTTTCCCTTTCTCAGTTGAAATAAAAGGCCTTTTCAGAAGAGCTGGCGAGTTTGAGCTTCATCCAAGTCACTCAAAAAAGGTAACACAACGTATATGTATATTTTATACACGCCGTTTTCTTCCGAGTTTACGTTACCTCTGCTAACAAGTTTAAATTCAGTCACGTTAAGTTATGGTGACGTTAAATGTATAAGAAAAAATCTGCCTCCTGTGACATTCACACAGAATATTTTTATCACCAACTTTATCACTAATTTCCTTATGTTAATTATGTAAAGAACTTAAAAATAAAGTTCTCAGACTTTTGGACTCAGGACTTTGTTGCTTTATTTGCAACCACCAAATAATGTTCCCAGAACGTTACTTCATGGTTATTTGCAACCAGAAATTAAAGGGCATTTTAATGATTTATAAGAGTGATGAAATGTTTAAATCCAAAATCAGTGAATAGAAAATTTATAACCTTTTGTCCCAATCCGAACACTATACACAGTACCCTTATAGAAGTTACTTATTTTCTTGACGAGAGTGTGCACGATCTGAGACGCACTAAAACATCACGTGACAGAAGTCTCAGCTTAGGAAAATAGTTATAACATAGGGGCAGGTTTATATGAACGAAAGAAAATTATATGAACAAAAGAAATGTGGGGGTATAGGACTTCCAATGATGGCTACACCTCCAGGATGAATGTTTCCTAAGGGGTGATTTATATTAAAGTCAATGTGAAAATGTGACATTCTGCACTCATGTATTAATGTTAGGGATGTCCCAATTAGGTTTTTTTCCTCTCGAGACTGAGGATTGTATTTTTCACAATCTGCCGATACCGAGTCCCAATCTGATACTTTTTTAATAAACAAAGACTTAAGAACACTAAAGAAACAGAAATGGTTTATGTGATCTATTTAAATCACCTTTTAAAAAATATTCAACAACTCTCAAGGAACTTTATTGTTGTATTTAGCCCTAATTTTACTCCAGTAATTACTCCATTAATAAACTTTTGGAGATGTTTCAGAGGACACCATCACAGAGGTAGAGTAGAACTGTTCTTTTCATTACAATTTTGTAGCTTTATGAAAAAATTACAGATGAACTGTGTTTAAAGCAAACTCATTTATAGAACAACAAAGAAAATGTGAACCATAAGAATATAGATAAACAATCCTGTCCATATTACCTCTTCATGCTTCAACCTCACACTACTCTATTTTTTTTTTTTAGATTTGTGTAGAATGAACAAAATATATACATAAATATGTGTATACAAGATAATAAAAAAAATAAAACCGAGTCCTGATCTTGAGGCAACTTCCGATTTCAATCACTTTTGAAATCACGTGATTGAGCCTGGTTTTTGATCACGTAGTGGGAAAGCATGTAATATTTGTGTGTTGTTGATTTTTCCAAATTAGTTGCTCTGGTAACACAACATCTGAAACTTTGTTTAGATTTGTTGTAGCATTAGTGAATAAGACTAAATCTATATATATATTTTTCTTTCTGCATTTAGGAACTAAAGTCCAACTTTACCTCATGAGTTTTGTGGAGTATTCAGAGTTCATCCAGGAAGGCGATGTCATTATTGTCTTTCTGGGACATGAGTCAATGATACCCATCAAAGTTCAATCGGGAGCTCAAACTCAGACCAGGTTTGGAGTTATCCGGCATTCAAATGATCTGATTGGTCAGAGGTTTGGCTCCAAAATCACTTGCAGCAAGGGTGGTTGGGTTTATGTGCTGGACCCAACACCAGAACTCTGGACCGTTAACCTTCCCCACCGGACACAGATCCTTTACACCACAGATATCGCCAACATAACCCTAATGTTGGAGCTCAAACCCGGATCTGTCGTCTGTGAGTCAGGTGAGTCTTTTTTTCACCGTCGCATTTGTCCAGATGATGATGTTTGTTTAAAGTTTGCATTTTTTGGATTACCCTGTCCAGGGTTAACTTTGTAAACAGTTGGAGATTGTATTCGTATATATTGGTAGTTGTCTGTAATATTTTTTACTCAGTGAACGGCTTACAGAGAACTGTAGAACCTTACACAATAGTGTGTAGTAACATCAAAATGTTATTAAAAGCGACATTTTACGGACTCAGTTCTTCCCCACCCCTGAACCCTCCTATTCAAAAATCCTTAATGAAAGTTAGCAAATGAAAGTAAACCGGCAAAGACTTTTGAGCTTTAATCTGTAAACATTTATTTCTAGAAATTACATTAAAGGTCGAGTGTCCCGAACACCATGAGATTGTTAGTGTGCGTTCCACTTGATTGTTGAATTCTGTAGTTTTTGCATTCTGCATTATCTTCGCTCAAATCCTAAACATGTAAATAGTCTCTTCTTCTTCTTCTTCTTTCGGCTGTTCCCAGTTTAGGGGTCGCCACAGCAAATCATCTGTTTCCACCTAACTCTGGCCTCAGTATCCTCTACTCTTGCACCAATTACCTTCATGTCCTCCTTCTGCACACCCATATAACTTGTCTTTGGCCTTCCTCTCGCCCTCTTGCCTGGCAGCTCCATCTCCAACATCCTTCTACCAATATAACTACTTTCCCTTCTCTGCACATGTCCAAACCATCTCAATCTGGCTTCTCTGACTTTGTCTCCAAAACAACCAACCTGAGCTGTTCCTCTGATGTGCTCGTTCCTAATCTTGTCCATCCTTGTCACTCCTAAACTGAACCTCAACATCCTCATCTCTGCTACTTCCATCTCTGCCTCGTGTCTCTTCCTCACTGCTACAGTCTCTAACCCATACATCATAGCTGGTCTCACTACTGTTCTGTACACCTTTCCTTTGATTCTTGCTGACACTCTTCTGTCACACAACACCCCTGACACTTTTCTCCACCCACTCCAACCTGCCTGCACTCGCCTCTTCACCTCTTTTCCACACTCCCCGTCGCACTGGACTGTTGACCCCAAATACCTAAACTCCTCCACCTTCTTGACCTCAGCCCCCTGTAACCTCACTGTTCTACTTCCCTCCCTCTCGTTCAGACACATGTATTCTGTCTTACTACGACTGACTTTCATTCCTCTTCTTTCTAGAGCAGATCTCCAACTTTCCAGGTGTCCACCTGCTCTCTACTCTCACTACAGATTACAATGCCATCTGCAAACATCATTGTCCATGGAGATTCCTGTCTGACCTCATATGTCAAACTGTCCATCACCATAGCAAACAAGAAGGGACTCAAACCTGATTCTTGATGTAGCCCCACCTCCACCTTGAACTCCTCCGTCTGACCTATAGCCCATCTCACTGTTGTCATACTCCTCTCATACATATCCTGAACTACTCTGACGTACTTCTCTGCCACTCCTGACATCCTCATACAGGACCATAGCTCCTCTCTCGGCACCCTGTCATACGCTTTCTCTAAGTCCACAAAGACGCAGTGCAGCTCCTTCTGACCATCTCTGTACTTCCCCATTAGCATTCTCAGAGCAAAAATTGCATCAGTAGTGCTCTTCCTGGGCATGAAGCCATACTGCTGCTCGCAAATATCCACTTCCCTTCTTAGCCTAGCTTCCACTACTCTTTCCCAGAGTTTCATTGTGTGGCTCATCAACTTTATACCTCTGTAGTTGTTACAACTCTGCACATCACCCTTGTTCTTAAAGTGTTGTTCTTAATGTAAAGAGTCTCTGTGTGTGCTTAAACCAGATTTCCTTAATGGATTATAAAAATCTTGTCGTGTGGGCATATAATGTATTAAAACTTACTGTGTGTACCTCCAAATCAATGAACATGGGAGAGGTGGAAAAGCGCCCTTTGTAAGAGCCAGCCTCATCATAAAACCTTATTGGTTCGTTGATGATGAACCAAGTGAATGTGAAGTGCTGCTCACAAACAAAACTGATCTTTCCAAGTTTTTGCTGATGGCAGAGACAAA
The DNA here is from genome assembly GCA_900490495.1 of Danionella dracula. NCBI lineage: Eukaryota > Metazoa > Chordata > Actinopteri > Cypriniformes > Danionidae > Danionella > Danionella dracula. The sequence goes on along the minus strand of UELW01000844.1, from coordinate 3,855,028 downwards.
ATCGAGCCATTTCTGATAAATAAACTCATTCTTTCATAATTCAAACAAAAGGTCAGGCTCTGGACATCTGAAAACACATTTCTCTAGAATTGTTTATCCACTGCTGGCCTGTTGCGCTCACACTTCTGAGTCAAGTTGCGTTTCCTGCTCATCGTAGTGAGGGGCTGTACTAGTCATTAATTTGGTTGATGAGTGGATGGAGCTTGGGCGAGGATAAGGAAAACCATCCGTTTTCAGCTCACAAAAAAGGAATAAAGGATTACTCAAACATGCATGAACTAATCTGAATACAACTTGAGGCATGTTTTTGATGAGGGAACAACACCTAAGAAGCTGAACAGATCTGGAACGAGAATGCTCATGGACAATATAATTTTCTCCCTCCGCTATCTTTCTGAAAGACCCAAAAGCCATAAAATTGCCTGCAGTAACAATTTACCAAGTCCTTCCTCACCCCCTTACAGACATCACCACTGAATGAGGATTATCTGACCTCCCCAAGACATGATGAGGATCAACAATTGGATAACATGTAAAGCCACCAGGACATCTCAATAGCTACACCACCATCGAATAAAGAAGAGTCAACAACCGGAGTCAAGAGAACAACCACCTGGACACATCAACAATATCCACATCTTCAGGATCCCCCGCATCTTGGTTTTCCAGCACAGCTTGAAAAACTAGTCTCTGCAGGAACCAAGTTGTCCTACTCGTTCACAGCAAGCCCCAGACCATCACCCCAAAAAACCTCTCCCTCCTACGGCACAAAGAGTTCTGCAATCACTTTATCATCGATACAGATAAGGCCTGCTAGAAATAGAAAAAACAAGTGGGAGAAAAGGTCTAGAAATAAAAAAATCATGCAGCGCAAACCTGATCAAAATAAACTGAAAGTCAGAGGCCACGATATCTGAACCCACACATAACAGAGTGAAAATAGCAATTCTAAACGCTAGGTCACTTAGAAACAAGGCACACTTTGTAAATGATTTTATTTTAACACAAAAGTTATATTTTATGTTGCTAACTGAAACATAACTAGATTATAGCTGTAGTGCAACCATACTAAACGAGGGTGCACCAGGAAACTTCTTATATAGTCATGCCTTTCGTTTTGATAAGAAAGGAGGTGGAGTCTCAAAATTGTACAAGAATATTTTTGAATACAAACAGGTCAATCTTGGGGATTACACATCATGAATATTTGAGTATAGCTTTAAAAGGCACTAAACAGGTTCTTCAAAACAAACAAAGTGTGTATGTGTGTAAGACTACGTTGACTTATGTTATTCATACAATACATACTTACAAATAAACATCAAAAACAAAGCCGGCTGCAATGAATTTCTGTCTTAAACAGCTTAACACTTCCACACAAGCACATTGTCATCATGCAAGAAGATTTTGCTAGAAACAAATCATTTAAAGTTTTATATGTAGATAAAATTAGAATAAGTAAAAAGTAAATGTCTACAGGTCAATCTTTTGAATATTTGAGAATAGCTTTAAAAGGCACCAAACAGGTTCTTCTCACCACCTTATACAAGCCTCCAAAGTACACTACAGGGTTTACCGATAATTTCACTGAACTGCTCTCAGCAATCTCATCGGAGTTTGACTCTTTTATCATCGCTGGGGATTTTAATATTCACATGGACGAGCCCGATAATAATGCTGCCAGAGAACTCAACAATATTTTAAACACCTTCGACGTGACTCAACACGTTTAGGGTGTCACACAATGTCACGGTCACACACTGGACTTAGTAATTAGTAAGGGTTTAAATATTTTATCCACCGTTGTGCAAAATATTGCTCTGTCTGATCACTTCTGTGTTTTTGTTGCTGCGTCAATCTCCCACGTCAAAATAGCAAAATCAATTTCTGTTAGAAAGAGACATATAAACGATAACACCAGCGAGATGTTTATGCATGCCATATCTCAAACACCAAGGGTTAGGCACAGCTGAATTTCTTCTTGATGCAATTACTTAGAGCATCAACATGCGGTCTTGACACACTATCAGCAGTCTTTTTAAAAAATGGTTCTTAAGAGTCTAGAAAAGGACCTCTTAAAAGTTATAAACACCTCCTTGTGCTCTGACTCTTTCCCAAAATATCTTTAAAAACTGCAGTGGTAAAATCAATTCTGAAAAAGACAAACTTGGTTAATACTGTACTGAGCAACTACAGACCTGTCTCAAATCTCCCTTTCATTAGGCAAAACAACTGATTGAATTCCTGACCCAAAATGAACACATGGATTGTTATCAGTCGGGTTTCAGAGCTCATCACAGCACAGAGACAGCACTACTGAACCTGAAGGAGGACATCCGGTTCAGGAAAAGTGACTTTCCTGGTTCTACTCGATCTGAGCGCTGCCTTCGATACAGTTGACCACAAAATCCTTCTCGATAGACTAGAAAACTATGCTGGTCTTTCAGGAACTGTAATAAAATAGTTCGAATTTGATATACAAATTTATCTAGCTATCTCCCCAAATGACTACAACCCCATAAATTCTCTCTGCCAATGTCTTGATGAGATTAAAAACTGGATGCAAAACAACTAAATTCAATTAAACAAGGACAAAACTGAAGCCATTGCATTCGGAAGCAAAAGTGAGGTCTTTAAGGTTAGCAGGCATCTCACTGCCAAGGTCCTAACAACTACAAATCAGGTCCTGAATCTCGGGGTGGTTTGGGACTCTGATGTTAGTTTAAATAGCCACGTCAAAGCAATGACAAAATTAGTTTATTACAGTCTTAGAAACATTGCAAGAATCAGATGCTTTGTTTCCAGACAAGATTTAGACAAATTGATTCATGCTTTCATCTCCAGCAGGCTGGAATACTGTAACACTCTTCTCAAAAACACCATTAAACAGCTCCAGCTCGTTCAGAATGCAGCGGCTCGAATTCTAACCAAAACTAGAAAGTCAGAACACATTTCTCCAGTTCTTAAGTCTCTACACTGGCTGCCGGTCTCCTTCAGAATAGATGTTAAAGTTTTGCTGCTCGTCTATTAAGTCCAAACATAACTTAGCACCTAAATACCTAACAGACATTATCAGTGAATACACACCAAACAGAGAGCTGAGATCCCTCAGATCAAATAAATTAGATCTACCCCAGGTAAATTCCACACAGGGAAAATACTCCTTTTGTTACCATGCGGCCCACAGATGGAACCAACTTCCAGAGGAGATCAAGGGTGCCAACACTTTAGTTACGTTTAAATCCTGGCTAAAGACTAACCTGTTTAGTTGCGCTTTTGTCGACTGAGAACCAACATCCGAACAAATATTTTATCGCTGCACTTCACTATCTATGTCTTAATTTTCAGTTTTTAATCAATATGATTTTATCTGATTTTTTAATCTTGATTTTATTAAATGTACTTTCTTTTTTTATTCTTTGTTTCCCATGTAAAGCACTTTAAATTACCCTGTGTACGAAATGTGCTATACAAACTTGCCTTGCCTTACCTATACAAATAAACTTGCCTTGGCTTCAAGATGCCAGGAATGTCAGAAAATTCACATTATCATCGCATGGCACCTTTAATGTTTTTAGCAGTCCGTCGAAGCGATGGTTATGTTTGAGGTGACTGAGCAGGTTTGTAGTGTAGAGGCTAACGAAAGGGGCAACCTCCTGCTTTCCCTCTTGGGTTTTGTTGATTCAGATATCTAGTTTTGACCTTCATGAACATTCTGAGGGGTGAATTTTTTTTCACATTTGTTTGTTTGAGATGTTTGCGGCTGGAAGGGCATCTGCCACGTAAAACATATGCCAGAGAGTTGGCGGTTCATTGCGTTGTGGCGACCCCGAAAGGGAAGAAAGCCGACATGAAGATGAATGAATGAATGAATGATTGAGATGTATAAAATGTAAACCTTATAGACAATCAGGCATCTTCACAACGGCCATGTCCTGCCTCTGAAGGGTTTCAAGTTTGGCTTTAACCATTTTGAGCTTCATTTGACTTTAAAATGAAAGTCACCCTATGGGTGGCGTCACAAACATTCTGTCCATGTTATATACAGTCAATGGGCTAGCGCTACTATTCCCTCGTCATGTTACAATTAACCACCTCTTCTGAAAAAAAGTCCTACAATACCGACCCCATGTTCTCTGTTGCCACTTTATGGTGCGGACTGCTGCTGCTGCTGATGTCACCTGAACACAGAATCATTTTATGTCTTAGTGTTAGCGGAGCATGGCAGAGCTGACAAAAAAATCATGTTTTCGGTGCAAAATGTCATGATATAGCGCTTATCAGAATGATGCCATTTTTACTGTGACCCCATAGTTATCGTGCACACAAAAAAATACTGATAAAAATGCTAATAAAAAGCTTGAAAACGAAGCACTTTGCTGTGTTGCGTTCTACTTTTCGAAAGCATATATAGCTTATCTGAAAGTGGCCAAAAGCTGAGCAGTTTGTGTATTAAAAACCTAATGTTAAATTTTATGTGATTCATATAAGCAAATAAAAGAATCTCACTTAATTAATTTGTTTCTATTTATATTGTTTTTCAAGTTTCATTGCAGTTGTTTACTACAATGTAATAAATACATTAGTTTTGAAAAAACCCAATTTTCTGAATGTTTGTTCATTGTTATGATATTGTCTTTTTTTTTTTTTTTTTTTTACATGGTGCCGTTGTAAATGGCTAACAGTTACTGGCTCTCCAGTCTGTTTGTGTTTGTTTGAATTATTTTCACATTTGCACTAATGGGCACTTACAGCAATTTTTTTTTAAACATTTTCCTTTTAATTACCATTCAAAGACATTTCGATCAGCTTTATTGCAGCGGCCTATTGGCCAGTTGTCAAGTAACACAAAAAAACAAGCATCTTTTTAAAATTCTTCTCATCCGGATTTCAGTCCTGGTATGATTTTCTGACAGAATTAATACTTTTTGACCTGCGTTGCTCTCAAAGAAGCTGCAATTATTCATCACGATTACAAGACTGCAACTTTTTTCAAATCTATAAATGTAAAATGTAAATAATTAATGTAAACTGAAGACGAAGACAAAGAAAGCGTCACGGTGGCGCAGTGGGTAGCACAGTCGTGTCACAGCAAGAAGGTCGCTGGTTTGAGCCTCGGCTGGGGCAGGTTGGCATTTCTGTGTGGAGTTCTCATGTTCTCCCCGTGATTGCGTGGGTTTTCTCCGGGTGCTCCGGTTTCCCCACAAGTCCAAAGACATGCGGAATAAGTGAATTGAGTAAGAACGATTGTCCATAGTGTTAAAGTGTGAATGTGTGTGTGAATGTTTCACAGCGATGGGTTGCGGCTGGAAGGGCATCCGCTGCGTAAAACATATGCCAGAGATTTGGCGGTTCATTTTGCTGTGGCGACCCCGAAAGGGAAGAAAGCCGACATGAAGTTGAATGAAGACAAAGAAACTATTTAAATTCAAAATATGATTTTTTTGTTGAACTTGTTGCTCAGGTTTTGTTATGGCACAAGGCTGGCAATACCACTGAGCAGTAGAAAATGTATTTTACTTACATTGTTCAACACCATATTTATTACTTCTTCAACTTTTTAAAAATGGTTTACACTACTCTGAACTTATTTTTATTTCATGCAGCATACCTTGACAATGGACAAGCATGCGCACGCACGCACGCACGCACACAAGTTCATGGGCATTGCATGTACTTGTTTAAGGTGCCCAACAATCTCGCAATAGCGCACTTTCAAAACCGCTACCGTGAATGGAATTATGGAAACCTGACAGTTTGGTGCAGCATGTGGGCCGTGCAAGACAGGTGTTCACATGGAAGTGTGCATTAACTTGTCCTCGCTTTTTCCATTCTCTCACCACTTCGAGACAATGAGCCACACATGGCTCCACATACTGGCGTACCTCAGTGTTAGACACAGTTGGTGTGAATAAATGCAATTTCAACAAAGATCCCTGTGATGCCTCAGTAGTTGTCATTGCTCACAGAAGCCCAGCGGTCCCCATGAGCGCTATGAGTGTTGCGTGCTGTAATGTGTCCCCCCGTGCCTTCTCATAATCATACAAACTGCATACGTAAAAAATGTTTTACGCGTTATACATTTCAAATGAATAGCATGCATTAACGCATTAAATTTGACAGCAATATATAGATAGATAGATAGATGGATGGATATATATATTTCCTGTGTAAAAGAGCATGATTTGTTGTTTGTAAATTTAAAGCATTAATTTCCTGTGTTATTTGCTCTAACATCAGGCCTTGTTTCGATTTTTTTCAGGGACTGGCAGTGGTTCTCTGTCTCATGCAATTCTTCGCACCATTGCTCCAACCGGTCATCTCCATACAATGGAGTTTCATGCACAGCGTGCTGAAAAAGCCATGGAAGAGTTTAAGGAGCATAAGGTCTCTCACCTGGTCACTGTCAGAAATCAGGATGTGTGCAAAGATGGATTCGGCATCACGGCAAAGGCTGACGCTGTATTTTTAGACATTCCTTCACCATGGGAGGCAATAACTCATGCAAAGAGGGCTTTGAAAAGTAAAGGTAGGTGAGAGTATCCACTTGGAGAGTAGTTTCATGAATGTATTCACTGCTAACCAACCCACCAGACTCCAAATGAGCTTCTCTCTGAAGATAAATGCAATGAGTTTGCTTCATTTTTCATCAATAAAATCAGTAACATAAGAAAAGGCATTAGTGTCTCCCCCTGCAGGGCCTCAGCCTCCACTCTCAATGTGCACCTTCAATCTAATCGATAGCAAAACTTTAATAGAGACGGTTGAGAGCCTTAGAACATCAACATGCAGTCTTGACACTCTACCAACAGTCTTTTTTTAAAATGGTTCTTAAGAGTCTAGAAAAGGACCTCTTAGAAGTTATAAACACCTCCTTGTGCTCCAGCTCTTTCCACAAATCTCTTAAAACTGCAGTGGTAAAGCCACTACTGAAAAAGACAAACTTAGATAACACTGTACTGAGCAACTACAGGCCCATCTCAAATCTCCCTTTTATTAGTAAATTCATGGAAAAGATTGTGGCAAACCAACTGATTGAATTCCTGACCCAAAATGAACACATGGATTGTTATCAGTCTGGTTTCAGAGCTCATCACAGCACAGAGACAGCTCTACTGAAGATAGTCAATGACATCCGGTTAAACACCGATTCAGGAAAAGTCACTGTCCTGGTTCTACTCGATCTGAGCGCTGCCTTCGACACAGTTGATCACAAAATCCTTCTTGATAGACTAGAAAACTATGTTGGTCTTTCAGGAACTGTGATAAAATGGTTCAGATCATACTTAGAAAGAAGAGGCTTCTATATAAACATAGGTGATTACATGTCGAAGTGGACTGCAAGTCTTCTGGAGTCCCTCAAAGCTCAATCCTTGCTTCTTTACTATTTAACCTGTACATGCTTCCACTGGGCCAAATTATGAGAAGGAACCAGATATCATACCATAGTTATGCTGATGACACACACATTTATCTAGCTATCTCCCCAAATGACTACAACCCCATAAACTCTCTCTGCCAATGTCTTGATGAGATTAAAAACTGGATGGAAAACAACTTTTTTCAATTAAACAAGGACAAAACTGAAGTCATTGCATTCGGATTTATAATGTTGTAGTCTTAAACAATATTATATTTAATTGCAAGCTGCAGAAGTGGCCCACTGCTGACCGCTTTCCTTTTCCTCTTAATTTCCTCACCAGGGGGCCGACTCTGCTCATTCTCACCTTGTATAGAGCAGGTACAGAGGACTTGCGAGGCTTTACTGGAGCAGGGATTTGAGGAGATCTGCACTATAGAGGTTCTTCTCAGGGTGCACGATGTTCGGACAATAACTCTGCCGTTACCAGATTTTGGACCAAAAGATGTCTGTCCAGATCTTGGTTTAGCAGATGTCCCAAACTCCCCCAACACCTCTGTGACCTGCAAGACAGCAACCCCTCCCAGAGAAATTGCTGGACACACAGGATACCTCAGCTTTGCTACCAAACCGTGTGGTTGCTGGTAAGATGTTGGCCTAATAGATTAGCTTTGCTAATTGTAAATTTTACCTATATGAGTACAATGAATTAATTTTGAAAACGGTTTGCATTTTTTTTGAACAAAGGTTAAAAAAACTGGTTTATTTTTCATTTATATGTTGTCACTCTAATAAATGGATTTGGAATGGAACACTTCAATGATTGATTAATTTCTCTTTCAACCTTATTATGTGTGTCATGTTCTGTGTGTGAGTGTTTTGTAGTTTCAGGAAATTTGACCTTTCTATTATGTTTCCAGAGAGAAAGTTGGGGTTTGCTGTTTGGTCTCACTTTGCTAACACTCCCTCTGTCTATTTTGGTGAATACAGAGGAAAGAAAACAAAAATAGCTTTATTAGTAATATATAGTTTATTACCAGCAATTACATCTCGAGTTATTGAGCTGGGAAAAGCAGTTTATTAACATAGCAGCTAAATTTAATGAACTGAGTGAGTAGGAGTAACAGCGAGATTTCACAAAGTATTTATATGTACAGCTACCTGGCTACCTCAGCTAGCCACAGATAACATGTTAAAAGTAGTGTTTTAGATTAAATAATATTAATTAGCATTACATTTTTAGGATCATTTTATTTCTCTTGCATAAAAGTCTCTATGATGGAGGCTATGCTGTCTAACATTAACACTCAAGCGCATGTCAGGCTCAACTACGAATTCTTCACTAATATTTAATTAAAACCCAAGAACATTTTGGCCTATTGATTATGTGGACCCGATGTCATCTTTGAGTGACTTGTTGCAACTTCAGCTGATATACTATGTCTACTGCCACTTTGACAACCTTGGCATTAATGACCAGTGCTTGTGAGAGCTGTGTTTTATAAAGTTGTTGGAATAAATAATGTATGTGTCATTAAGCCTTCCATTGAATTGCTGAGTGGTAAAGCTCAGCTGATATTGTACACACTATAAAAAATATGGGTTTGAACTGAGAAACAGAAACTGTGTGGTGTTTCTGTGGGTCTTACAAATGTGTTTTCCTGTTTCTGAAACTTCCATTGTGTTAAAACTTTCTGTGGCTGACTTGTACATATGGACCGCAGATATTATAAAGAAAAGGCAAACCTGGAGACTCATTGCTCTTCTCCGAATCCATTCGCACGTGCGCCGTTACGTGTGACCGAAAGCCCAGTTCTGATTTTGTTTTGTGGTGGCTCTGCAAATAGTTATATACCCATTTACCTTTGTTTTGTACTGTTTCAAATTTATGTAAATAAATTTTAGTTAAAACCTTCTCTTGCTTTGTGGAAATTGGACCTCTTTGCATCAACATTGATCTTCATTTCTACAACAGTGCTGGTGAGATGCTTTTTAAAATATTTTATATGGTTAAAATATTTTTCTATGCAAACTATAGAAACTTGGCCATGAAACATGGTCATGGGGTTTGGTGTAAACAACTTATTGCTTGGGGTAAGGGAATTTACCACAAAGTACACATTGAAACAAATGTTAAAGATGTATAGATGATTTTTGGTTGCCTTTAATATTTCAAGTCAAATGTGTTCATTTGCTCATTTGTGGCATTATCTTAATATGAGAAGTGGATTATCACAACCACTTTTAAAAGTATTTTAATATGGTAAGAGTTTTTTTCTACTTGTGTAAGTTGTCGTTAAAATGTTTACTTTTGCTTGAGAATATTTTAAAAGAAACGCATCAGGTACACTCTGCTTCCAAAGCAGATTTTTTTTTGCAAATTAATTACTTCATATAATACTTCACATCTCTGCAAGGATGTTTAGGTCATATGTATCTTATTTCTCCCAATTTGCTCACACATTGTGATTGACTTGAGATAAAATATACTACATATGTAAAAATTGGACTAAAAAACATTATGTTTTAGACATTAGCTAGTCGTACATTATCATGTTACAGAATAGAACCCATTATTATTAGTTAAAATATAATTACAATTATTTAGTATCACTGACTGTGACAATGCTTTTAAGTGTCCTGAGAGAAATTAATCCGCACTCAAAAGTACTCCTCCAAGTACTTTTTTCAATTAACTAATTTTTAATTAAGTAGATTGTTTGACGGGTATCTTTATTTCTACCTTTCAACTAAATAGCAGCACCTTTACTTGCGTATAAAAAAATCTGCGTACTATATCCACCCCATCAAAATTTACCCGATGTGTTTTGCTATGAAATTCCGGAGCATAAAGTCCAATATTGTTTTATCAAAACCTTGTTTCATTTATAATCATGTCAGTCGGACACATTGTTCTTTATTTCAGATTATGTAATATTTGCAGATAAGTAACCTGTATGATCTTAAGAAAAGAGATGCTTCGTTATTTCTATAATGCACAAGAGCAACAAGAAAGGCTAAAATAAAATAACATTTACAAGTGCAAAGTCTGAAGTGAATTACCACATTTTTTAATTATTATTTTGCTTCATTGCCAAATGAACTTGTAGATAACGGTGTTGACTATTTCACAATTTTCTTTTTTATTTATATTGACAGGAAAGCAAATAAATCAAACTTACACTGTGTAATATTGTAAATGCGTCCATAGTAAATCAGTGTGGATCTAAACCCCCCTCTCTGCTTTCATCAGTTTAAACAATGAAATAGATAACACCAGTCAGCCTCTATTGTCTGGCGCCTTGGATAGGCACTTTTCAGCCAACATTAAAACACAATGGAGACCAACACCTATGTGAAACTAGTTTTTTTCCTATTTCATACCTTCACATTTACTGAAAATGCCTGCAGGGTAATCCTTACATTTTTTTTTTTTTTTAACTTTGAGCAGTAAAAATGTCTTGTTTAAATGTCAGACAGTAAAGCTATTTTACCACAAATACACACATTTTAAATTAAATGAATAAAGTTATCTAACACGCTTTTTCTTACTATAACTTTTGAGATGTCTGTGATATTATCAGGGCCCTTAACGTAAAAAAGTAAATGAAGAAAATAATAAAACAGCTCTTAATGTAAATTGTGACCTTTCTTTGCCATTGGCTGTGCTGGATGAATCGGGGAATAACAGTGCCAATCTTGTTTATCACCCTCTCAATACTCCCACTCATCTGTCTTCATATCCAGATAGCTAAGAATGTTCTGGGCATGTTTTACAGCTTGTTTGCGAGCAGTTTTAGTCCCCTGGTCCCCCTGAGGGTCTACGGCATCCAGTGCAAGTAGCTGTTTGGTCAGCATCTCTTCCAGAAGCATGTAGCTCTTGTCAGCCCTCTTGCCGCCAAAGCCCAGCACCTGTGCCTGCAGCTCACACAGACTGGCTAACACACGCCACACGGCCGCATGTGCTGAATGCTCTTCTGCCCTGGGATTCCGCCGCCCCAGCGCCTCCCACAGGTCCAGGAATGTGATGAGAGCCTGTATTTCTAGCACGGCCCTGCGACGTGCCTCCCGGATGCAGGGGTTTCGCCCTGTGTCCACTTGATCCAGATGTGTGAGCAAACCCTGTAGCTCATTCTTCTGCCCAGCAGCGCCATGCCGAATTACTTCCTCCCTCAGCACTGAAACCCGGGCCCTGATTGCCTCGATCTCTCGAATAGAGTCATTCTGAGCCAGATCAAACCTGCACATCACAATGAGTTTAAGAGTATTTGCTATAGGTCATCTCTTCATGACTGAGCAAATACATTAATGCAATACTGGGGCCCTTTGAGTACAAATGCATCATCAAGAATGCAGCTGAGGTTTGTAAAAAATAGCATTTTATTTTATTAAACTGAAACAATAACGTTGCTTTCTTGCCAAATCTCTTAACTGAAATTAAAAACTCAAATGAAAATTCCACACAAAGTTTGTTCTCCATCAGTCGGTCACTAAGACTTATGGGAAGCTCTGCTAAGAGCGCCCAACTCTCTCCACACTCTTTTTAAAACACCAATCATGTGACCATGCCATCGCAAACAAAACGGATGCAACCATGACACTCTTCATGTCTTTTTTTGTTGGAGCCAAACTCTAGATAGCTACCATCATTGCCTCAGTTGTCTTGGGCATAGACATGCAGAGGCAGTGATTGAGGGTTCAGACTTTGCTGATTGCTTTGTTCTGTCCGGCAACACAATTAGGACTAGGCAGGCATACTTTCAGGCAACCACTGGAGATGTTGTAGCCTCTGCTTTTGAGGGTCGGCGAGTACATATCTCCGGGGTCAGGAGGAGTCTAGCTGGGTCAGATACAGTGCTCACCAGGAGTGCTCACCAGGAGCGTCCACTATCTGCCACAGTGAGTTATCGGATGATGCACTACTTGCATCTTCCGATGACTCCTGTGCACCGGATGAGGTGATCTCCACTGCTGCATTGGAGAGAGAATGTGCATATCCCGATGGAGACAGTACACCCTTCTGGTCAGATTGTGCTGCGGAGGAGATGGCCGAGTTGTTTACACGGGTCGTCTGAGAAATTGGGTTGCAGATGGCTCCACCACTTGTGCCTGAAATCTCCAGGCTGATCGCATGGTTTGTGGGGTCACGCCGGGATGATGCCCCTCAGCCGCCTCCAATCCCCTTCCTCCCAGAATGAATAGGAAGTATGACGCGATTCCTCAGGTAGAGCAGGTGCTGGCAATGCATTATGCCCAGGTAACCCTGCCGCCTGGCGTGAACAGCCAAGGCCTCCCTCCTGCCAGCTAAGTTTCTTGTTGGACCAGGCTTACGCTGCTGCAGGTCAAGCTGCCGCTGCCCTGCATCCCATGTCAGCCTTTCAGGTGTTCCAGGCCAAGGCTTTGAATGAAATGCAGGAGGGGAATTGTGACCCAGGTCTTACACATGACCTGAGCAAGAGCAACTACCGACTTTGCGCTCAAGGCGACAAAAGTTGCGTCAAGCTTGCTTGGCCACACAAAGTCTATTTTAGTAGTTCATAGCTGCCATCTTTGGTTGACCCAGGCTGAGATGTTACCACATGATCGGAAGCATTTCCTAAATGCACTTGTGGTCCCAGATGGCCTCTTTGGCGTCGCTGTAAATGACCTTACATCGCAAGTCTGGAAGAACTCATGATGCAGCGTAGGAAGAGTTCCCCTTCTAAGTCGGCGCCCCCACCGCCTGCTCGACGCAGGAGAAATCCTCCTCAGTCTTCCAAGGATCATCAGCCCCCACATCAGAGACATCGACCGAGAGTGGCTACAAGGAGTCGACAGAGGAGCAGACCTGTCCAGACCTACTCGGCTGGAACCAAGTTCTGATCAGCTCTTTGTATGCATGGAGGACAGCAGACGATAAGGAAGGCTGTCTTCAAACACAGGTCGGCCCACTGGCTAGTGGAGGCCATCTCTACACATTGTTTGATGCCCTTTGCCCACTACAGTTGAGAGCCCACTCTATTAAAGGTGTGGCGGCCTCTTGGGCCTAACAGTTCCCTGAAAGACTAACTCAATAGTAAATAGAAAAATATTTTTCTAGCTAGTTCCATCTATGCTATCTTCCCTTGGTTCACGGAAACTATTCCATAGGTCCTTCAATGAAACCGTTTATTGATAGACTGTCTACTTAAGTCTATACTTAAGGCCAGGGCAGAGGAGGGCCCGCTCGGTAACGGACTACTAAAGTGCCCGGCTTGGCTGGCTGTCGGTCGATGCATAAGGACCTTGGTTGTGTCATTTTGCAAGGCATTCCTAAAGTCACTACCAACATAAGTTGTAGTGACCGACTGATGGGGAATGTAATGGTTATCTTGATAACCCCCGTTCCCTGAATAGGGAACAGAGACTTATGTCCACACAACTGTACGGTCGTGAGCAAGTCTGGTTGCCTAGGGGGTGAGTATGGCTCCAGCTTCACAACAGAAAGGAGAGAGTTGGGTGCCCCTAGCGGAGCAGTGTGTGTGTGTGTGTGTGTGTGTGTAATCTGTTACCTGTGCGAGTCATCTCCTTCTCCCTCCAGATCCAGATGTTTCAGCAGACCATTAATCTCATCTACCACTTGCTTCCTGTAGTTCCTTACAGCTGCGTCACTAGACACATCGAGAGCATCAAGTTTGACCAACAGCTCTGTGAGGATCCTAGCAAGATGGGCACAGCTGTCACGCCCACTCAGTCCCATCAGCAGAGAAACCTCCTGGCAACGGGCACTACTGACCTGCAGAAGATGATTGCAGCATATACGATGCATTATTTCATAATGTTTATATTTGAATGTCATACTATTCTAATGACAAATCAGAGGAAGAACCTACATTGAAATGGATCGCTCAGACAGATCTAGATGAATCAGTTTGATTGCATATCAGGAGAGGTGCATTCACATTGTCCCAACTCTGCTTGTGAGTATGTCCCTATTAGTTCAGCTTCATAAATCTATATCTTTCTTTCATAAAATATCCCGAAAGTAAGACTTAAGCACGTTTTTTAGCACTACATCATTCTTTTTTTTTTTTAAGTGTAATATGAGTTGGGTAAAACTAGGGGTGGACGATATGAGGTAAAATTCATTTCACGATATTTTCCACTGTCCAGAGGGTATCATTATCAAATTGCGATATGATGGGGAAAAGTTGGGCATCACATTTTAGTAGACCTTAATAACATTAGTGGAAAAACTTGCAGTTCAACCTTATTTAAAGTGCAAGATTAGACAGAGAACTGAAAACTGTTTTTGTCACTGTTTAATACAAAAGGTGCAAATGTGCAACTTGAGGAAGCCCTGAAAGAATTAAATTAAACTAGGGGTAAGCATAGATTAATTTTTTATTCTATAATAATCTCACTCTAATATTTAAAGTAATCTAAATTAAAATGCATCATTTACATTCTGCCAAAGGCATTCAGAACATGTGTGCTACCCAAAATAATGACAAAGTCAGTCTTTGCCAGGTGGTACTTTAGATAAGTCTCATCTCCTGTTTCCTAAATTAATCACAAACTGCTTGAGAAAGCTTTTGTACAATCATAATAACATCATAATTGGTGATGAAAATAAATAATGTTCAATAGGATGTCCTTGTGTCTACTAACTGTTTATTCAGTTGATCATGATTTGTAAACTGTAGGCCTACAAAGAAGGTTGTGATCATTTTAAACAATAAAATGTAATAGTTTGTCACCATTTCGTGCATGTTAGTTTGTAGTGTGGTTGAATGGGGTGCTTGGGCCGTGTTTAAAAGTGTAATTTAATTACTGTCAATTCAAAACATTACAATTGACAACAAAGAAAACACAAATAATCCCTGTTTTTTTTTTACAAAACCCTAAAAATAACACTTATAACGTTCCTTTTGGTAATGTTACATATATAATATATATTAAATATAACTTTGCTGTACATTCATTTTTAAAGTAGCACAGTTCTTTTGACACTGTGCTTCAGACCAACATATTACTAACATTATATAATAAAATATTTTTGCTCAATTGATCTTGAACCCCACCTCAACACACGAAACAAGCTTGTTTGATACAGGTGCGTGTAATAAAGCTGTGCTGGAACAAACATCTGTTGAACAGTATCACTCTAATACAAATGTTGCTTCACTTTGGGTATACTTTTACAGTTTCTCTCACCTGTACCATAGCTTGGTTGATGCCCTGCACAGCCTCGTGAGTCTCATCAGATAATGGCAACGCCAGTGTATGTGTGCATACTCGACCCTCCAATATCTCTTGTACGGCACAAATCCGAGTCAGCTCTCTGTACCGCGCCTTTCTGAGTGGCACACTGCCTCCCGTCTTCACCTGAGCCATCCTCATTGCCACATCCTGTACAGCCTCCACCAGTTCTTCACCAATCTCAAAAGCACTCAGCGCCTGGCCCTGGCGAAACGGCATCACCACCCCTTCGTTCAGCAGGTTCCTTGCTTCCTGGCTCAGTGCCTCAATGGCTAGCCGGGACGGATGTGTAGCGTTACTCTCCAGATACCGAAGCAGACCCTCAACCTCTCCAGCTACCTGCTTCCGTGCTTGTTGAAGCTCAGGGCGGCCCTCTGTCTCCACCTGGAAGCAAATAAATGTTTACAAATGTGTATGTGAAAAGAAGCTTTTTTTATAAATATTTTTGTTTTACTTTTTTTAAATTTTATTTAGAACCCATAGAACTGTAGGGATTATCAAAGACATTTCCCAACCAGTTTTTATCAAAACATTTCCAAACCAGTTATGCATTGCAACACTAGACATGGTGTGATAACCAAATCCATAACGTTAATATTATCAAATCCAAACGTGACTTCTGCTGCTCCTGTTTGCTGAACTAGAATACACATGCAGTGATTCCTCAAGATACAAAATTAATCTATTTGAGGTTGGCCTTTGTATGCTGCATTTTGAATGTTGAAGCACGTTTTACATGTAAAATGTATAATCTGTTCCAAGCCACACAGAAATAACACAAAAAATTTAAAATAACAAGGAAAACCAGAGAAAAATAAAGTAGGATTCTTCTTAAAAGTACACATTATAAATCAAATAAATAGAAATAAAAATGAAAACAGAATAAAATAAATGAAAAGTAATAACCCTTACCTTTCGAGTTAGGCGATGTAGCCAAGTGTGAGAATGAATGGTAGGGGAGGAGAGCCATGGCCATAAAAATACGCTTTGCCAGAAAATTATGGAATTTATTTTGAGACTATAAGATGAACAAAAATTATTTGGGAAAAACATGAAAACAAAAACTCCCTCAAAATTTTTTTTTACTAATTAGTATTGAAAATGTATTACAACTTCACTTCATAAGCTTAATACTTCACCACATTTGTTACAAGACTATAGGGAGACAAATCAAGATGGATAACTCTAACTGGTGAAAATCGGCTCCTCGTGAAGAATTGCCCCACTGGCTAAAGCAATAAACAACCCCATTAATGTTCCAATAAAGCTTTTCATAATGTTCTTGGAGGGTTGTGTGGTAAAAAATTGTGTTGAAATCTATCTCAAAGTAAAACAAATGAGTTGGGTTTGTTGTTTAGCTAAATAAACTTTAGTTTTAGTTCTAAAATTAGCTCAAAATAGCTCCACTTACCAGTGAGCTGCATTTATTTTATTTTGATTCCTGTGTTTGTTATATTTAAACTTGCATATGGGAGTCCATTAAACAATAAAAAAAATCTATTAATATAAATTAACTATGATCTAGTATAGTATATGGCCTAATATGCTGCGCTACGATGAAACAAACAAGCTGATGCAGCGAAAGGGAGATTACTGACCCAAGAGGGCAGAAAAAAGAAAGCAACAAAATTCTAATGAGAAGGGAGAGGTCTTTTTATTATTATTTTTTTTTTTTACCTCTGTTAAAGGAGCATTTGTTTGTCTCATTTTCGGGACGACTGTGGCGACGGCCAAGCGACAATTGATTATGTTAAAATGTTAACAATGTAAAAAAATAAATAAATAAATAAAATAAATAAATAAAAAAATCAGCAGTTCAAAATGTAATCAGATTTACTTAAAGCTGTGAAAGTTCATTTTTGTTTTCATTCTTTATTTTTTGTACAAACGTGGTGCAAAGTAATTGACGGTATGTTAAAAATGTTAGTGAAATGGGACATTGTGATTTTCAAGGACTGTTGTAAAAGCGATCATTTTAAATAGAAAAAAGTTTTTTTAACTTGTACCAAGGCAAAATATAAAAATAAAGGGTTGCATATTGATATTTATCTGCTTCCTATCTTTTTAAATCATTGTTGATATTCATTGTGAGAAATTATATAATCATTGTCTTCGCAGAAATTAATATAATTATTTATTAATAATGACATTTAGTTATTGGTATATTGAGCAAATTTGCTATTTCAGAATAGTGTATCAAACGGGTAGCCCCTTGCGTTAATCAGTACCCCGGAAGTACCCCTTGATTTCAAAAAGGTTGGTGAGCCCTTATCTAGCCCATTATGATGGATAGCATCTTAAGTTTCTCAAGCCAACATAATAAAGATAAGTTACACACAAATTACCCCGTCAATTTTATAGCAGTAATACCTACTTAAATATGATGTGCAATGCATCCTTGCCTGACCTAACATACAGAGGGGATTACATGAAACCACCCAAAATAAGTGCCAAAAACATTAAACTAGTTGACGAAATAGTGGCAGCACCAGCAATACACGCATCATCCGGCCCCCGAGAGTGAAAGAAGAGCCTGAGGAATCGTGTTCTGTTACCGCGCCTAAGAAGATTACTCTTAAGTCCAACATCGCTCGTAAATATTTGTGCGTTGTGTTACCTGTGTTCAGCGCAGCAGGTAATGTTGTTACTCCAGTTTCTGCTTATTAAAGCCAGAAAAGGTGAAATATTATAGATTTACAATGTTTTTTTGTTGCTCCAAGCTCGTTCGTTGTGTAAAAAAAAGATATATCAAAGTGGATTCACGTCTTCAGCAATACACCCAAAATCAGCATGAATTGTTGACACCATCAAAATTAAGAGTTTTTAGCTCATAAATATAATAACAACTAAAATGTAGCTTTTCTACATCACCTCTTATATTCCATATTTCCCCTTTAAGTTTTAATAAAAAATTCATACTTTAACTAATTTCTCCTGAAGATTTTACCCATTTCTTACATCTTAAGGTATGTAGATATTAAACTGCAACGCTTTTTGGCAGCGCCATATATCTTTTTTTTTTTTTACCAGTTTTGCTATAGCCCGGCTGGTTATTCTAAAACTTACCACATTCACATCTGACTGATTGTTTTTTATGTGCTATTGATCGATTAACAAAAAAATTATTTCACTTTAAATTTAATTGCAGCTTGGAGCATTAATTAGACCTTGTGTCTTACTGACCTTGTCCACCTCAAGCAGAAGTCTGGTGAGCTCCCGTTCCAGGTGTTTGTACTCCCTGTCGCTCTGAAGGCCGCTGTAAGAGCATACTTGAGGTCCCAGGTTACTCATCTCCCGATGCACCTCATTAAGTCGTGACAGGGCAGGGTGCTGCTCAGCAAACAGCCCCCGAGGTCGAGTAAAGGGCCCCGACATCTGCTGAGTCTGTGACTGCTGGCTGTCATGATCCATGGTCCTCTTCCCACCATCAAAAGGCTTCCCAAAGAGGCTAGAAAATTAAGTAAAACTGGTCATGATATGGACTTGGTATACATATTAATTTCCAAAAGTATCAGCAGCTTCTCAATTTTGGGAAAATGCAACCAAACATTTTGGTATTCAGATGATAATAGTTTTTTTGCACTATAACTTAAAAATAAAATTATTTATTATTAAATTGAAGTACATTGAAACACTTGCTCTTACTAACTAGGATCTTACAAATGATCATGAAGGACATAAGTAATAGTATTGGCAGCAACCCATCACTTTAGTTATTGTAATAAAATTACTTTTTTCGTAACAATAATTTAACATGTGGACAATACTGTCACATATACATCCAATACCGTGGATACAGTCACATTCATAAATGTCAAGAATTCAGCTTGATGTTTCGCTTGCACACGCTCAATTTATTTGATGTTTAGATGAGGAGCTGATGTGACTCGAGAGGTGAGGGGGAAGCTAGTCAGCGATAGTCTGAAATCCAGTCAGCCAGAACAAACTAAGTTGCTAAAAGCTTTGTCACTATTTGCTGGATTATAAAAAAAGTCGATACGTGGTCCGAAGAGTCGCTAAATCTGGCAACAAAGTCGCTAAGTTGACAACGCTTGATGAGCTGTGAGGAACGGCTGCACGGGGCATCAGTGTAGTAAACCTGGTAGAAATGAACAAAAATATTTGTCATCTTTAACAGTAGCAAAAACAGTTTTCAGTCTAATATCGCACTGTAAATATGTTTAAAATGCAACTTTTGCCTCTAATGTTATTAGGTCCATGTGATGTGATGTCCAATTTTTCCCCGTCAAATCGCGATATAATACAGATACCGTCTAAACAGTGGCAAATATTGTGATATGAATAGTGCTAATATTGTGAGAGTAGAATAAATAGTGCCACTGAGAAATAATGAAGGTAACGTGATACACAAACTGCAAGGCTAACCCTAAAGTTTGCTAATGTTGGCATGTTATGATTCTGACATGACTGAACTCAAGTAGTTTGTAGGTTTATATTAACAGATGAGTGGACACTCACCCTCTTCTATTTAAATGAGTCTCACAAGCAAAGTGAAGTTATGTTGTACCACCTTGTGGCCTGGGTTCACTTGCAATTTACCAAAGTGCAATCTGAACAGTACATGAACACCAGCGGAGGTCTGTCATTAATTTTAGACCCAAGAGAATTAATGCAGTGTCAAATGCAGATGAATAGATGTGTAAAGGTCTTTCGCTTTGGATAAACTCAAATATAGCATGTCTCTATCTCTGAGGATAATGGCTTATGGCCTTAACGCACCTATGCAGCTCTGCTGCATCGCGTTTCTGTGCTGCAGGATTTCCATTTAAAGGATAAAGAGAAAATAAAAGAGAAGAGATAGCTTCTCTCCTCGATGCTAGAAGGTGAGTGAGTGGACAGAGATTTTGAAGACTTTTGGAGATTTTGAGCTTTACAAGTTCTCGGTTAGCAGATTTTTTCCTTCGCTTTTCTTAAAAAAACAAGAGCTTTTTAAGTCCCTTAAGAGTCGCTGTTCAAGCCAGAAAACAACCCTTCTGCATTGCATTCAGAGAACTCCTTCACTGTAAAAAGATGTTTCTTCATTATTTAATGAAACACGAAAGCACATAAAACAAGAACGGTGAGACTGTGTTTGAGAGATCATGATCACATCACTTAAACACTGACACAAATGCACTTCATGACTTTTTCTCTTGATTTTCATCCGTTGACTGTTTACAAAATGAACGTAAAGGTGCGAAACATCTCCCATAGGTTTAAGCCGAAAGCAAAAGAGGCTTAAAGTTTAGTCATATCAGCCACTTCTAGACAAAGCATTTCTACAAAAATAGGCGGTGGATCAAAAATGATAATTTATTGCCACTTGATAAGTGGTTCTCACTTGATCAACCTAAGGCTTTATTATGTAAAAATGTGAAGTTTAATACAAAATTCACTCCTTTCAGAGTCGTCATGAAGGCTAAAATTATCGATAGGGAAAACCTTGAGAAGCCAGTCTTTAAACATGTTTTTTCTGCAGTAAATTTTTAACACAAGTGTTAAGGAACACCTGCTCACTTCCAGCCCCAGCCTCAAGAGGTCAATCAAAGCATTACAAGTCCAACCAATTCCTATTTCACGTTGCAAGAAAAAGTGAGGGGCTGCCTCACATTTCAATTTGGTTGAAGTCATTAGAGAATAATTGTTGTTACCATTTTGTTATCTATATGATTGCAGTAGAGACATATCTAAAAGCATCAGAACTAATTTGAAAAGAAATAATGAATAGAAGTGTGCTAGAGTCAACAAAAGAATGTTTTATTTTAAGATTTAAGCAGAAAAAGATTTCAACAAAAACTTAATTTTATATTTTCAGGAGGCATTATTTATTGCCAAATATATGCATCAATGTGTTTACATATATATTTCGTGTATTTACTTTTTTAATTGTTTATTTGTACCATTATTTCAATCTTTCTTTACACATTTGCAGTTCAGATTAAAATGGGGAGTAAAATATTCTGTCCACAGCACAGATGATGCTGATGTCCCTAAAAGCAGCTTCCTCTGTTCATGGAGAAAGAATAAAGCAGAGCCATCAGCCGCCCAGATCATCATCATCATCACACACAGGTTACAGTCGTTTAAAAACAGCAGCGACGTTTGTAATCGATGAACGTACATTTTGTCCCAATAACAATATTAGATCGCAAATCTGTACAATGTGCCACTGTAACAATAGAGAGACTGTTCACCAGACAATGGCGTGTTTGGGTTTTTCTTCACCATTAAACCACCGCACAAATACATTCCAATCTTCTGCGAAGCCTCTCAGAGACCGTCTCGCCCTTTTCTGAGACCCAGTTTTCTCACCTCTTCAAGGCGCTGAAAACGTTCGCGCACATGCCTACCGGAGTCGGTTTCCATCAGCCGCGCCGGTGAAACGTGGAGCGCGGTGTAACTGACTTTAGAAATTTCTGGAAGGGAATTCTGTAGAGCCACGGTCAGGGGCAGCAGACGGCTCGGAACGGACTCCGCTGCATTCAATGTTGCACCTCCCACCTCCCGTCAAAAACAAAAAAATCAGCGTAGTGGTGACTTTTTTTACTAGGCGCACTATAAAAATCATTCTGTAACGCCCAACTTATAAAAACATAGAGCCAAGCAGCACCGCACCCACAGAGGTCTTCTGATCTTTTCAAGGGTAAAAGGCAGTTGTTCCACCTGTTGTTCCTGAGCAGGATGTCAAAGTCAAAAAACAGAGGGACAAAAAAAAAGTCGAGGGCCTGACTGATTCAACGTTTGTTAAAACATATTGAAATGATTGCACATAGCCTATTGAACCAATGCCTAATATTATTATGTATAGTACTTAATGATAAGATGAATAAAGCAATACTTCTAATGGCTCTGTCAGTAATTTCAAGGGAAAAGGTTTTTAACAGGCAACCAGCAAAAATCATTGAAAAACAAAATATATGTTTCTCAATATAAAAAAATGCATAAATTAATTGGAATACATTATAAACTGAAAATGCTTTTTTGTGCTGTGTTATAATCATACCAATCACTGCTTGCACTATAGAGGGAATATAATCTTATCCAGTTATCCTTAAAGTGCCACAACAAGCCAAAACAGTTTTTAAAAATATTAACATGTATAATACTATACAGCAATCTCTGTTTGTGAAAGACTGGAATCCTTTTTTGAACTTCCTTTTTTAAAAGAAAGTTCAGGCTGTGATGTCATAACAGCACTCTAAACAAAATCAAAATTTGGTGACTTACAAGTTTCTGTTAATATGCAAGACAAAGGACGGTGAACGGTCCAATCAGTCCTATCAGGTCCTATCAGGCCAATCAGGTCCCAATAGTGCTATATTGCTGAAAAAAATATGTTTAATGCCTGGTACCTCAAGGTTTTTTCATTTACATTAGGTTGCATTAAACTTGAAATGTTTTGCCTAATAAAGGGCAAGGTTAATTTTGTGAGAGCCACTTATTAATTGAGGAGAATTTGTTCTCATCATTTATGATCCACTATAGCAGTGTTTCTCAATTATTTCCTGTCACGCCCCCCTAGGAAGAACCCCCCCCGCGCAACTATAAATAGTATTGTCTTTAAATTTATTATAAGTACACCTCTGCATAACACAGTAATGTATAAGAGAAGAAAAAAAAGAAATATGGACCAACTTACAACAAAGAATGGCTTTATTAACTGTAGCAGAAAAGATTTAAGGTGCGTCTGAAATGTAAAAAAACATTAACTCCTTAATAAAACTATAAACATTGTTTGACCGATCGTGATTGCAGACAATATTCGGCAAGTTTTCGCTGTAAAAACTCAAGTAGCTTTTCAGAGTGATTGAAGTGTAATGTCTTTAAGTGACGCCTTAATGTATGTAATGTAATGGCTTAATGCTGTCCGCTGACAACATTTTTAGACTCAGTAAGCACACCTGTCTCTCCTCGTCTCCCACCGTAGTCACAGTGAAGCCAAGCGCTACATACGCGTTTTCATATTTCCTCATCTTAGCTTTCGGAAGACTTTCATTTGTCTCTTTATCTCCTTCTCTCTCCACCTGTCTTCTATACTTCGTGTCTACACTTCATACTCTGCCAATGAGAGCGCCACTGTCCCCTAATGTAGTGGAGTGGTATTGCACTTTATTCTAGAACAGTAAAAAAAAAAACTAGAAAATATAAAAGCATGTTCCCCGAGGTCAAACGCGCCCCCAAGGGTGCCCCACTATTTGAGAACCACTGCACTATAGTAAAATTGTAGTAAAGTTTGCATTAATGCTTTGTCTAGGGGGAAGTATTACTATTAGACATGACTCCAGTGTGTGCGCTTTGGAATGTAAATGTGAAAATGTGATGTAATAACAGACTTGTTCTTTCATTATAAACAGCAACATGGCAGGGAAAGAATGTTTTCAACTTACAAACTGTACAGTAAATGTGCAAATATGAAGGCAGTGCTAAAAACTGTTATTTCTATAGAGTTCCATCCAGAAAAGAACATTTTCATGAGCCCTGAGGCCTGTCTCAAAACTTTATTTGTTCAGGCGACACAAATCTGTGCATGCAAGGTGTGTGATGACCTTAAGTGATAGCAGTAAGTGCAAAAGATGTTTTCTTCATATGACAGTCTTCTCAATCCGACAATGCACTGCCATTGAAAATAACAGAACATTTATCACCTTTGAATATCAATTTTGAATATAACAGAACACGATCATTACTTAGTATATAAAATAAATGTGTTATTTGCTTTATTAAAAAGTTGTAGGATAGCTCTGAAGAACAAAATGTGTCTAAAAATGCATTTCTAAATAATTTCATCGCATGTGCACCACAACATCTTATACGTATAAGGTCATCATCGCACGAAAACGTGTCCACAGAGTTCTGACATGGCCATAGTGGAGACGTCTACAGTGGCCGAGAGGTGCAATACACATTTAGATAATGAGAAACATTCTTACAAGTTAATACACACTTTTACATTTCAGATAACACATTTGCATGTGGTAAAACAAATTTACAAATTCCGAAACCATTTGAGACTTCTATAAATCAAAGTACTGAGGAAGTGACTTCACAGTCTGTCAGGGGGAAAGCTTAGAGCTGGAGATCGTAAACTAATGTTAGATTTGGAGAAATTGTTGGTTGTTTATGACTGTGTAGAATGTATGGTGCCTTTTGTGGAATACAACACGATGCTACTCCAGAGGTCTGCATCGAGAGTTTGAAAGAGATGCAGCAGACATTGTAACGTTAAACTGCTGAGGAATGTTCCAAGAACACCATTATCTGACATTTACCACAATTGAAACAATCAATGCTGTAGTCTGTTGCTAAGATAATCTTCTTAAATGTGTAACTTGTATTTATGTAAAAGCTCTAGCCACGTTGCCCCGCTAGTTAAACCACTGTTCTCCAAAGACACATCTTCCTTCAGACGTGTTTCTAACCAAAGACTGACAGTTACTCCATGGACTGCTGACATGTTCACAATCACCAAATAATAATTTCCTTCCTCATAAAAGTTTTTTACTTAATCCTGTTAAAGTCATCATAACCCTTATTTTTTTTGCAAAAGATACAGAAATAGTTTACTTAAATGAGCACTTGTAATGATTGATAGAAGTCTCGTCCAAGTTGCCAGTTCTCAATGGTTCCCTCCCTTTCCGGGTTTTCTGTATTTGTAATTTTGTGTTATCACATGCAAATGTGTTTTTCTGAAATGTGAAAGTGTGTTGTAACTTGTAAATATGCTTTCTTAAATGTTAATTTGTTTTGTAACTAATACTGTATGAGTGTTATACATTATGTAAATGTCTATTGCACCTCTCTGCCACTGCAGATGTCAGATTAGCTGAAGGTTTAAATTGTAATAAAACTTAAACAGATTATTCACTAAGGTCAAAAC
This sequence comes from Danionella dracula, assembly GCA_900490495.1. Classification (NCBI taxonomy): domain Eukaryota; kingdom Metazoa; phylum Chordata; class Actinopteri; order Cypriniformes; family Danionidae; genus Danionella; species Danionella dracula. The sequence goes on along the minus strand of UELW01000844.1, from coordinate 3,829,571 downwards.
TAGCAATCGGAGTCAACAAACCCAATGGCGGGTGGAGTGAAAACCCGTTTTTTATTCAGTTCCAAAGTTGTTCTGTTTTAACATTGGAGTGAATGAGAACCTGATCCCTTCTGGAGACAGCCTCGGTCACTTTCTATTATGCATCGACAGGGAAAAAAGTGCTGTGTCCCAATCCAAACATTTATACTGCACCCTTAAAGTAGATACTCATTTTCAGAAGAAAATTAATATACTTTTTAGTGTGAGATGAGAAAGTGCACGATTTGGGACGCACTAAAGCGTCATATAATGGAACGTGGTGAGAACTTAGCTCCTTGTTTTCGATTCCTCATTAAAAAAAATCTAAGAATAAATATAACACTCTCTATTTTGATCTTGTTTATTTGTTTACTTATTTTAAAATTAGTTGTATTACAGATGGATCTCGTTTGTTTAGGTCCCAGAGAATACTCCTTCCGCCAGAGCGCAGTGGTTTGTGGGTAACATCAGCCAGTTGAGTTGTCATCGATCTGCACTTCAGAATCTAACCAGAAATTTATTTTTTTTACAACAGCAGGGGAGTTGCTAGACGTACAGCTCTACTGGGGCACAGGCCGCTCCCACTCCACACGCATAAAAGTGTGAATAGGGACGTAGCACCTGAGGTTGCCCCTTGGTTTGCAACTAAGCGAGCCTCCATTATTCACCGCCATACTTTCCAGCTACATCCAGCTGACGCCACTCAGTTACATCAGGGCTGCTATGACAACGTCACTATTATAAACAGGAAATATTGAAAACTGAATTTATTGCATCACTGGACACACCTGTCTTTAATATAACTTAGCATTTGCCGTCGTAATGTAGCAAAACAATCATAGAAAACACTTAATCACAACTCAACTGTTTACATGTAAAGGGTCCTTGACAATATTCTACCTCATGTTAATTGTTTTGTTAGTCGTGTTGCACTTTCTAATTCTACTGTAATTATGTTGCTTGCACTGACTGCTCCGTGTACCGCAGAAAATTCCTTGTCTGCTGAAAACCAAAGTGAACAAACTCCTGAGTGGGAAAGCACGGCGTAACGCCAACGTTACACGATTCCCCATCAGCTGATAATCTTCACGTTCAGCTGCCATCATTTTGAGAGGGGGACAGGAAGCTTGTCCAACAGTAAGCGCACAAGTAGATGAGCGTTTTCAACAACAGACATTTTAAAATAAAGACAGCTCTCGGTTAAGATCCCCTACCTGCAGAACCAGCGGACAGCCATCGCCCATGACCTTTGTTTACAGAGTAAGCCTTTGTTTACAGATTTAACAAAACGCCAGTTGCTTACAAGAGGCAACCTCCCGCTCTCGCTGCTTCAAGTGCATTAGTGCAATAGGAAGTGACTGAACTGTAATACATCGACTGGCCCCAAGGGGGTGGTGTCAGAAGTGAGCGAGTTCTCGTTCACTTTAATAATAAAAATACTCAACTTTGGAGCTGATAAAACATGTTTACACAGATGGTGCTATAATTTTTTAATTTAGATTGTTAGATTTGTCCTTCATAAATACTCTGAGGGGGCGAATTATTTAAAAATTGGTTTGTTTAGGATATATAAAATGTAAACAATCAGCCAATAGGACATCTGCGTTAAGTCTATGTCCCGCCTCCCTGGGCTCATATTTGGTTACCGGGAAGTTGTGGACTTTTCAGAAGGCGATGGTTGGCTACACCCATTTTCAGCTTTCACTGATCATACGGAAACATCGCGCATGCTACGTCCACGTTATTTGTAGGCCCTGTTTCAAATTGAAGTCTCCGGACTTGTGGACTTCACTCAAGTCCACACTCTGGCGATGTCATGAAGGCCAGACGCTAGGGGCCCTTGACTCAAGTCCTCGAAGGTGCTCTGAGATCGTATTTTGGCACAGAGGTGCGTCGCGCCGGAAGCTTACTCTACAGCTGTGATTATAATACCTTCTATGAACTCTATTTCTGTAAAAATACTTTTAATACAACAGAAGAGGTTTTCGTTGCAGTTTATTCGTTGTTAATGCACAGAGAATTAGGATCTATAATTCTTAAAATATTTTGGATAAATGTTGCTGATAATTTGCAAATAATACTGGATTGTAAGGCGCATAGAGGATGCCAGTCGCCCAACAATATGTACTACCGACATAGTTGGTTCTGCGCATGCTAACAAATCACGTGTTTCCGGTTTTTGCCACTTTTTATAACGACAGTAGTGCCGTGGTTACGGTCGCTCCACAATCTTTTTCATTTATTTATTTAAATTTTTATCTTTTTTTATTAACTAAATCTTAGTAAATCTTACATTACAAAGACAGTATCAACGTACCATGTAAAAATACAGTCTAATAGAGTAATGCAATCATGTAAATGAGAAAAAAAAAAATAGAGAAAATTAAACAAATAACCACAGCTAATAAATAAGAGAGAATGATAGGATAAAATCGAAAGGAGAAAAAAAAGTACATTTCAGATATCAGTTATGCAGGAGTTACTACAAATCACAAAAGTTTTCCAGAAAGTTAGCTAATACAGAAGCCTTTTTGTCCATTAGCGATCCTCAGGTCATTCAGAAAGTGTGTGAGAGAAGGAGGTGTTTTCATAAAGCGAAATTTGTGTAGAAAGAATTTAGCCAATAGGAAGAGATTGTTCACAAGGAAGTGTTGCATACAGTCTTTTATCAACACTCCAAATTGAACATGTTTTAAAGTTAATGCATTCAATGTCAATAGACACCGATGAAAGTCTATTATGCAGTAGAGTCCAAAATTGATTACAGCAGGTACAAGTAAAGAAGACATGTTCAGTAGTTTCAATATTAGATTTGCAAACATGACAAATGTTATCCTCAAGACCAAATTTCAATCTTAGAAACTCCTTAGATGGATATATGCCATTCAAAATTTTAAAATTCAGTTCTTTCACTTTAGGAAGGGTTGGAAAGGAAATATAGTTTACTCGTATCTCTTTTAGTTGAATAGAATCAAAATCTTGAAAGGCAAAGTGTTGTCTGGTTCTGTAAGGATGGAGTCTATGAATAACAACCTTTCTTATGATCCAGTTTGTGCATTTTCTGTCTCTGATTGAGAAGGAATCCAACAACAGGGGCGGAAGTGAAAGGGACACGGAGGAGTTTACTAACAAGCTTTTGGGAAAAGTGTTTGTAACAGTGAAGAATTCTTTAGGATGACATGAGAAGTTATGTTTCCATGGATGTTGCCATGGTCATCCGTTATATCCATCAAAGAGATAATATTGTGCTCAAACCAATTTTTAAGGAAAAGAGACTTCTTGCGATGCAAAATAAAACGATTATTCCAAATGCAAGTTTTGAGAGGACTGAAGTTGTGAGTGAATGCTAGTTTACAACACGTTAAAACCTGCTGATGAAAAGAAGATAGCTTAAGAGGAACTTTGGAGATTTCAAAATCACATCTAATAAAAAATTCAATGCCTCCTACTTTATCGAATATTGAAGATGCAACTGTAAACCATAAACTATTTGTTTCATTAAGGAATGATCGAAGCCGTTTAATCTTTAGGACACTATTCATCAATTTCAAATCGATAACGTTCAAACCTCCTACTTCATAACTGCAAACCATGTCGTTTTTGTTTACATAGTGATGTTTGGTTTTCAAAATAAAGTTAAAGATAGTTTAGTTATATGTAATATTTTCCTGAATGTTATGGGTATTACGCTTGGTGAAAGGTATTCCTAAATATTTAACAGACTTGTTAACAGGGATATTGCATATAGAATCTAAAGTATTATTATTCTTATTATGAATGCTGAAAAGCTTGCTGGGGTTACGAAAGAACCATTACGTTCCCCATCAGTCGTTCACTACGACTTATGTTGGTCACGACTATGGGAACACCCTGCAACACACCACAACGTAGGTCCTTCGCATCGGCCGATGGCAAGGCAAGCCGGGTAAACATCAGTAGTCTGACACTGAGCTTGCCCTCCTCCACCCTGGCCTTAAGTATAGACTTCATTTTTAATAAGCGATCAGGCAATAATTCCGACTAATATCAGAGTAAGGAGCATCGATCCCAGAGCTGAAGAGAGACGCACGGAGGCCATACTCGCCACCTCGTCTGGACTTAGAACTTCCGGCAGTTTAATACATATAAGGTTTCATTGTGGGACCTATGGAAAATGCGCCTTGAACCACTAGGGAAAGGTCTTTTTAAAGGGAAGATAGCATAGATGGAACTATCTAGAGCAATAGTTTTTGAATGTTAGCCTTTCGGGGAACCGTGCCCGGGGTCATAAAAGATGGCGCAACCTAAGCTGGACACTTCTTCTTACATCTCAGACAAGGCTAACACCACGGCTGAAAAGACGGATTCAACGCTCAGGTTATAGTACCTAGCGAAGGTGTTAGGTGTCAACCAACCCGCAGCCTTGCAGATCTCTGCCAGCAGAGTACTTCTTGCCAGCGATTAGGAGGCTGCAACACCCCTGATAGAGCAGGCTCTCAACTGCAGGGGGCAATGGACATTGGATGCTGTGTATGCGGTTGAGATGGCCTCCACTAGCCAGTGGGCCAACCTCTGTTTGGACACAGCCTTCCCTATTGTCTGCTGTACAAAGAGCTGATCAGAACTTTCCAGAAGGTTCCTGGTTCTTTCTACATAGATCTTCAGTGCTCGAACTGGGGAATTGGGACCAGGCAATTTATGCTCCAGGAAGCGTGTTTCGGTAGTTACTACTACGCACCTAGCAGGTCCTTCCAGAGGGACACTGGCACGTAGGAACCGAATATCCTTCCAAAGATGCAGGTGGAGGCGGCAATGAGATGTCACGTTCACCTTCAGTCACCCTGGACGGCATGCTTGCGACGGAACTCGGAACTTGATCCAAAGCTGGAGTGGTCTCATATGTAATAAACCGAGCGGAATAACCGCTGCTGCGGAAGCCATATGCCCAGGAGCCTCTGGAAGTTCCTCAGAGGGACAACTAATCTTGTGCAGACTCTGCAAACCCAATAAATAAAACACAAATCATCTGTTTTGCAAAGAAATATAAAGTAATCAATTGATGGCGAAACACTGAAACAAGTAAAAGAAGTCAAATTCTTAGGAGTAATATTTTATGAAAAACGGAATAACATAATCTATAAATATATAGATTATGTTAAAAACAAACGTAAACAGAAAAACTATGTATTAAGAAGTTTAGCTGGAAAAGATTGGGGAGTAAGCAAAAATGTCATTATCAAAATATATAGAAGCATAATGAGACCTCAATTAGATTATGGGAGTTTAGCTTATATGTCGACAGCAGAAACACATTTAAAGAGACTTGAAATAGAACAAATGAAAGCGCTGAGATTAGCGTGAGGAGCGGTATAAGTGAATTGAGAAAAAAACAATTGTCCATAGAGAATGAGTGTGAATGAGTGTTTTTGTGAATGTTTCCCAGCGATGGGTTGTGGCTGGAAGGGCATCCGCCTTGTAAAACATTTGCCAGAGAGTTAGCGGTTCATTCTGCTGTGGGAAGAAAGCTGACATGAAGATGGATGGAAAATAGGAAATCATCAAACAGGGAATTGTTATAAATGTGGAGAAGATGAATCTGGAGAACATATACTAATTCATTGTACAGGATATGAGGGAGAAAGGAAAATGATGATTGGAGAACTTAAAGAAATGAATATAGACCCAATAACAATAGCAACAATATTAAAAGACAAACTTACATACAAAGTAGTATTGGTATTCATCAAAAAACAAGAAACTTATAAAGCAAGGTTTTTTATGTAAGGATTTCCTTTCTTTCTATACACTGTCCAAACTACTACCCAGATGGTGGCGGTAATGTACCACAAACAGGTTTGGAAACTCTCATTAAACATCATTAGAAGAAGAAGTAAGGGTTCTTTAAGTGAGTACTACTGTGTAGAAAATGGTACTCCACAAGGAAGTATCATAAGCCCTTTGTTATTTTCAATTATGATTAATGGGATTTTTAAGGACATAAAAAAACTACATGGGAGTTGCGTTGTTTGCTGACAATGGTGCAATATGGAAAAGGGGGAGAAATAAAGAATTCATAGTGAGGCAAATGCAACAAGCATTAGATACAGTACAGGCCTGGGCCCTCCAGTGGGGATTTAGGATATCCCAAGAGAAAACAAAAACAATATTGTTTACTAAAAAGAAATCAAAAATGGAATTTAAACTGAAGTTGGCTGGAAAAGAACTGGAAAGTGTGGAATCCTTCAAATACTTAGGGTTGTGGTTTGACAGGAAACTCACATGGAAGGTACATATTAAAAAGATGATTGACTAATGTAAAAAGGTTTTGAATGTAATGAGATGTTTGTGTGGAGTAGATTGGGATGCAAGCAGGCTAGCATTAAAAACTATATACACAGGACTGGTGAGATCAGTATTTGACTATGGGTGCATAGTGTATGGGTCAGCAGCTAAAACAGCACTGAAACAGCTGGATGTAGTGCACAATCAGGCACTTAGAATATGCTGTGGAGCAATGAAAACCACTCCAGTGGCAGCTACGCAGGTGGAAATGGGAGAGATGCCTCTCCACCTTAGAAGAGATCAGCTGGCTATAGTGTACTGGGCTAACTTGAGGAGACATAATAACAAACATATGACACAGTCGGTCCTTCTCCACAGTCAAGAGAGAGAGAATGAAAGGAGCAATAGCTTTGGGTGGACAATAAAGCAGAAAATAACCGAAATGGAGTTAAGTACAGTTATAATTTCTCTTAGTGTAGTGTACCCAGTAGTTCCCCCATGGTTGATTGATGATGTTGACATCAACTTAGAATTAATGACGGTCAAACAAGAAACTGAGTTAAACAATAAAGTGATGATGTATATAAGGGAAAAATATAATGAAACACTTGTAGTATATACAGATGCATCAAAAATTAGTAAAAGGGTTGGAGTGGCATATGCTATTCCAAAGTTAAAATTTGCAACAGCAAAAATAATTAATAATGAGTTAGCAATATACACAGCAGAATTAATAGCAATATGGTTGGCATTAAATTGGATTGAGATTAATTAAACAAAAAAAGTAGTGATTGCATCAGACTCAAGCTCTGCACTTGTTAGTATTAAAAATGTAGAATTCAGAAGTTAAAAGCATTGTTAAAAATAAAATTTCTGACAAGTGGCAACACCTCTGGGATAATGGGGATACAGGACGTCAGTATCACACTATTCAAAACAAAGTGGGTAAAGGTAGGGTAACATGTAGAAGCAAAAAGGAAGAAGATGTGTTTACAAGAATGCGGTTTGGGCATACAGCACTTAACAGTACATTACATAAAATCAACAAACATACTGATGGGATGTGTGAGTGTAGGAATAACCAGGACACTATAGAGCATGTAATTATGTATTGTCCATTGTATTGCAGGGAAAGACAAAGACTATACAACTACAAGAAAAGCAAGTTGAAATAAATATAGACAACATTCTACAATTAAATACAGATAATAATTGTTTTAGGGATGTATATAGTTTTCTGCAATCCACGGGACTAAGTGGTAGAATTTAGTTTATTATTAGTATTACTGTTAGGAGTATTATTATTATTAGTAGTAGTAGTAGTAGTGGTACTATTATTGAAATATATATATATATATATATATATATATATATATATATATATATATATATATATATATATATATATATATATATATATATATATATATCTCTATCTATATACTATATATCTATCTATCTATATATATATCTATATATATAATAAGTATTATTATTGGGACTGGTATTTTTAATATCACAATTATTATGGATTAGCGAACTCCTGGTCCACACTCCAGTCCAGATGGTGGCGGTAATGCTCCAAAAGTTGGTTGCCAACCGCTAAAAGAAGAAGAAGTAAGGGTTGATAATTATTTCCACACGCCACCACAGTAGGTGGCAGTTTTCACCTTGTAGTTGGTCACAACCTGTCATAAAACCAACACTCGGGGAGGAGGAGGAGAAGAAGAAGGAAGAACGTCTTTGGAAATTCGAAAGAAAGATGAACGTAACAGTCTGTTGTTTAATTAATCAACGGCGATGTATTACCAGCCATGGTTTCTCATTTTGGACATGCTGTCGAGGCTTAAACCAAGAAGCTAAGCGAGCTGCGGTGAGATTACTTTCTGAAACCTTTCGAATAAGTTGTAACCTTACATATCGTACCTAAACATTACGCTCATTTACAAAAATGGTGTACACTAAAGATAAAGGTTCTAATTAAAATAAATTCAAATGGCTGTTATGAACCCCCGTTATTACAGGAAATTCCTTCATCGTGTTTATGTTTGCGTGACATGCCGATTGTGTGTCCCTCTGGCTTTTCCGTTCCCTTTACGCACCAACAGAGATCGTGCGGAGTTGCTAAGCTACCGTACGTACTTTTAGTTTGTGAATCGCTTAGAATTTTAAATCAGAATCGCTGATTAGAATTAGAATCGCTTGTTTTACATTGGAAATAAAGAGTAAAAAGAAAGTACATTTAATAAAATCAAGCATTAAAAAGTCATATAAAATCAATGTGATTAAAAACTGAAAATTTAAAAACATTTATTAAAACAAAGTTTAAGATGTGAAGTGCAGAGGTAAAATAGTTGTTCGGATGTTGGTGCTCAGTCGACAAAAGCGCAACTAAACAGGAGAGTCTTTAGCCTGGATTTAAACGTGACTAAAGTGTTGGCACCCTTGATCTCCTCTGGAAGTTGGTTCCATCTGTGGGTCGCATGGTAAGTAAAGGAGGATTTACCCTGTTTGGAATTTACCTGAGGTAGATCTAATTTATTTGAACCGACAGATCTCAGCTCTCTGTTTGGTGTGTATTCAGGGATAATGTCTGTTAGGTATTTAGGTACTAAGTTATGTTTGGACTTATATACGAGCAGCAAAACTGTAAAATCTATTCTGAAGGAGACCAGCAGCCAGTGTAGAGACTTAAGAACTGGAGAAATGTGTTCTGACTTTCTAGTTTTGGTTAGAATTCGAGCCGCTGCATTCTGAATGAGCTGGAGCTGTTTAATGTTTTTTTTTGTAAAGACCAGTGAGAAGAATCTCTAAATCTTGTCTGGAAACAAAGCATCTGATTCTTGCAATGTTTCTTAGATGGTAATAAGCTGATTTGATCATTGCATTTACGTGGCTATTTAAACTAAGATCAGAGCCCAGAATCACTCAAAGATTCCTGAACTGATTTGTAGTTGTTAGGCTCTTGGCATTGAGATATGAAAGTGTTTTCTCTATTAAATGATAAACTAACACAAGATAAAATGTTAAAACTTGCAAAGTTTAAGACAAACACAACTGTGAAAACGAATAATAATAACACACAAGTTTCTTTTAAGGACTTTATTGCTGCTCAACGTCGACATTTGAATGAACCGAAAGGAAATATGTCCTGTTTGGCTCTCCGTCGCTCCAGCTGAGCTTCTCTGCACATGCTCAGTTACTGGGGAACGTACATTCCAGTGGGGCGCAAAATCGGCTGCGACACCGTTAACAAACAAGGGCATATACATTGACGACACAAAAATAGGCAAAAGACAGACTTTTTATAACTAAAGTTGAGAAGACAAACAGACATCGTTCTTATTTTTTTTTTACATATTTAATATTTATTTTTGTTTTGATATTTTCAGTTTCTTAAGTGTTTTCTTGTTGTGATTTTCTTCCAGTCTAAAGCGACCAAGATTTCTCCTATCTATTAATAAAAAATATATAAGATGAATACATTTTCCAAATACCATAAAAATAATTAAAATTCCAATAAAGTTAATTAAAAAGCATATTTAACATTGAATGTTACATGCACATTTGTACTTTGTGCAAAATTTCCTTTTCCCTTTCACAGAAAGTACATTACACAAGCAAATGTTAAAATGTTACAAATGTTAAAGTAGTGTGTATTTTAGTAAATTAATTAAAGTAAATTAGTGTAAATTTGACCAGAAGAGAACGATGATAATGATAACCAGATTTTAAAGTTTGGTACCCAAACTTTGATGTTGGCTTGAGCAAGTTCAAAGAAACAATATTTTGAAAATGTTGGTAAGTTTTGATTCATATCCAATCTCTACTAGGGTTAAGATAAAACAACCCATATGTTGCTTTGCTTCCAAGATATTTCATTTTGAAATATACATAGAAATGTTGGTGTGGCCTGATTAATTTATGCAAATTCATGACATGTTCAATATGGGACTGCAACTAATGATTACTTTGACAATCAATTACTTGGCCGGTTATTTTCTTTCAATTAATCAGATGAAACTAAATGCATCTTGTATTTGATGTTTTACTTACAACTGTATAAAACCATGAATCAGGGTATTATTTATGTACAGAAGTAAACTTAAAAAATGCAAAACCCTGAAATGAAGCGCATCTATTACTTGACTTTATGATTGACTAAAATATAAAATAAAATAAATTCATGAAATTCTGCTGCATGCCATTAATTCATTTAATTGTTTAAGCATTTTAATAAAGAAAATTTGTATTTAATGAATTAATTACACATCTAATAACACATGCAATTATTTATTTGAATTAATTAATGCCATTTTATTTAACCAACTGTGACAATTTTCGTCCAGTGCCAAAGAATATTACTACACTTTTTTTGCTAGTTAAGTGTTCGTCAATTACTTCAATACGGCAAGTCACTGATCTGGCTGATGAGCTAATTTTTTCACATTTGTTCTTGCTCTCGGGGCATAAAATGCTCTCAATGCACTTTAAGAAACTCCCCTTCGGAGAAAGTCTTGCTGGCTTTTGTGAGTTTGAATGCCAGTAAATAATCAGTCTTTGTGCTTGCTTCTTGGATGGAAGTTGCTTGAATAAAGGTGTTTTGCTGAGCCTGGAAGCGGGCTACCAACCTGTCAACGGTAGCTATACGTTCTTGTGTTGAAAGGTTGCTGGCGTAATTATAATGTTTGGTGGAAAAATGACAGCTGATGTTGTATTCTTTAAAACCGCAATGATTTCTTGGCAAATAAGACAAACTGCCTTGGCCTGGACTTCAGTAAAATGTAAAAGTTTAGGCGTCCAGTCTTTGTTAAACACTCGGCACTCGCTGTCAACCTTTTTCTTTGATATCGCTGCAGATGGGTTCTTATCTGACAAGTAACGTTAGAAGAAGAGCGATAAATAGAAATGGCTCGGGCTCCGCTTAATCAAGTCACTGCACCACCTGATGTTGAAATACCTGTCATTTCAGGTCAAAATGAAATGGTTAAATGTAAACATAGCTTTTCAGAAGTGTGGGGCTTACCCGCTATGGCATTGTGAAGGTTTGTGCGATTTGAAGCTTCTTGATTAATCTAATTTCTTCATCCTTTGGCTCTTGCAGTCGCTGCAGCGATACAATGGCTCCGCACACTTTCCACCTGTTATATACAGTCAATGCTTTGCACCACCAGCGGCACAAGATGAACATTTTATTCTACACGCACACACACACACACGCATGCACGCACGCACACACACACACACACACACGCACACACACACACACTGGTATTTCTATCTTAATGGGTAAATATACTATTATACTAAGTAGTATAGATTGGAATACACACAAACAGATATGATCTCCACATACTTCTAATGGATGTTCGCGTACCACTGGAATAATAATACGTTTATCTACAACAACAGTATGATGGCTTGATGTTTATTGCAATTGTCCCTTGTAAATGTCTGAACTTCTAAATTACTATTCTAATTGCCTTTGTGTTTTTTGTTTAGAGGTCTGGATTCAGTCCAGCAACAACATCCAAATATGACTGGATTGGCCCTCCTGACAAACTGTCAAACCTGCGACCAATCATCTATCACATCCAGGAAAACGAGACCCCTCTACAGCGGAACCTGAGACATCTGAGACAGGAAACTGAGGACTGGAACCATGAATTCTGGGCAAATCAAAACTTCACTTTTAACAAGGTCTCCAATGAACATAAAATGTGAACTAATGAACATTTTGGGCACAGATAGCTCCATGTTTCATTTAGACTATGCATGTGCTGCAGGTCTTAATACATAGGAGTGTTTTCTATACAAAGGTTAAAGCAGAATAAGCTTATTTGTCTGAAAAGCAGTAGAAACTGTCTAAGGTTATTATGTTCACTTAAGTTTGGAATACCTGACTTTTGCTGGAATGTGTTTTTTGTTCACTTTGTAGACTGACTTTGTGTCACTGTTTTTACTTAGTTTGTTTCCTTTATTTTTGCTAACAGGAAAAAGAGCAATATGTGGTGTCAACACTGGCTGCGAAGGGTTTGTCCGAGAGAGATGAAGATGGTGAGCGGTCTGAACACAACACATTAAAAGGACTGTCACTATTGTATAATTACATCTGGCAGATGTGAAATACTGTTTGCATTAGCTGTTTTTGTACTCTTGGGACAAACAAGCCATTTGGAGCACTCCAGGAGTCCATTTCTTGATTGAAGTTGGCCTCATTGGAGCTTAAGATATCTACACAGCTATTAATCTGCTGCACTGCAGCAACTGGCTACGTGAATTTTCTTGGGTCAAATGAGTGCACAGACCTTCTCCTGAACAAAAGTTGGCACTTTGGCAAACTGCACATGAACTCAACTGTGAGTGAGGCTCGTTTATATAGAAGAAGAGCTCTAGCTTCTCCAGCTCAATTTCTTGTTATTTTATTCGTTTTTTACGATGTGTGAAGAGGAGAGAAAAGTGAGGTTTTCTCCTTGATGTTGGATAATTGATGGAGAAATCAATACAAGCTTGAATGCACATTTACATTTTTTATTCATATTATTTAGTTATTCAATCATCTATGTAAAAAACAAAATATACTTTTTCTTGTAAAAAAAAATCTTTCCACGCTGTGCAAACAGATTTAGTTCCTCTGATAGAGAAACTGCACAAGACTCTATCTTCTTCGGGGGATGGATGGCAGCACTGTCAAAGCACTCATTTACTGAAAGACATTTACTGGAACAAGACAACACACAAAAAGAGAACGGTTTTATAATGTTTTTCACATTGACATAAAGCACAACCTGAACGGAACATTTAGGGATTCTCCAGATTTAAAGCATGTTCTCACACTGGTGTGTGAAACACAAAACTGATTCTGATTGCACGGTACAAACCTCTCCATTCCACTGTCGTAAAACTGAGAGGGTTCCTTAGAAGAAGAAAACATTTTCTTACTTGGCTGTGATTGGTCGTGTTTTTGGAGAAATTACTAATGCCTCAAATTAATTGGTGAAAGTACTTTACAAATCAAACTATTTGAATTCATAATGAAGTCGTGCGATGTGCTAAAACTTGTGTTGACTTTGTCTTCAGGCAGGAAGAGGACATTAAACTGTGAAGAAATGGCAGTTTTCTACAAACACTTCCTGGACAAAAACATGAGGAAACATGCTGCTTATAACAGGTGAGAGATTAAGAATTTAATTGATTTGATATTATGTTACTATGGGAGTTTATTTGTCTCCTTTCATGGCATGTTTTTAGGGACTGGTACAAGAGAAACTTCATTATTACTCTTCTGATGGCGAGAGTAACTCTGCAGAACACTTGGAGGACAGTGACCAGACAGGCCAAGAGTATGGGACGAGGGAAAGTCAGAAATGCATAACAAAAATCTCTCCAAACTACTCTCTGTTAGTCTTTATTGTCATCAAATGCATCTCATAGTTTGAGAGAAAATGACAAACATTGTGAGTGTACTTTAAAGCCTTTGCTGCCAGATTTTGTGGGTTTCTGCTCAGTTGGGATACTTTTGATTAAATTAGGCTGGAAAATGAAGTATGTGAAGTATGTCACCACAAAATGATGTAAAAGTTGGACGACTGCAACCTCGCTGTTCAGACTGAGGTCACATGGCAATATGGGGATTCAGGACCGTATGTGAAAGTGACCTTGGTTAAAAAAAATCGCAATTGAATGGCTTCGAAATATGCATAAGGATTAAAGATGGCAAAGGACAGGGCCTAGGGTGTTAGGAGTTAAAATTAATTGCACAATTTTTCCACTGTCCAGACAATATTAGTGTCATAGCAAGATGTGAGGAGAAAAAAATTTACATCAAAGTTCAGTTGACATTATGAACATTAGAGGTAAAATTTGCAGTTTAACCTTATATAAAGTTCAAGATTAGACCAAAAACTAAATACTGTTTTTGCCACTGTTTAATTCAAAAGGTGCAATTATACAACATGGGGTAGGCCTGTATGAATTAAATAAACAAGGGATGGGGATAGAAAAAAGATATATTTAATTATCTAAATAATCTAATATTTAAATTAATCTAGATTCAAATGCCTCATTTGAATTCTGCCAAATGCATTCAGAACGTGAGCGACTCATAATGATTAAAAGTCTTTGATGACGAGCGTCTCAAGCCAGGTGGTGCTTTAGACCAGGGTTTCATCTGTTTCCTAAAACATCACAAACTGCTTGAGAAAACTGTTCGACTATCATAATACTATCATAATTGGTGATGAAAATAAATGATGTCTAAAAAGATGTACGAGTGTTTACTAACTGTTTGTTTGGTTAAACATGAATTATAAACTGTAGACCTACAAAGGAGGTCGTGATGAACAATTAAATTATATCATTTAAAATTGTCGCTCTGTGTATGTTTGTCATGTGATTGACTGGTGTGAATCGGCCATGTTTAAAAGTTTAACTAAATTGTCAATTTCATGAGAATTTGCATAAACCACACCCTACACCCTGATTTACAAAATATGTACAGTAAAAATGTCTCAAACTTGCTGCTAGTCTACATCAAGGTAATGATGAATGAAAAGGTTTTGGAGGCTAATTATTTGAAATAAAAATTAATTGCCTTCAAAGTTGACAAAAGGTGCCATTTGCAGGAGTAAAATGATCACTTGTGTCATTTTCAAAATTAATAAAACAAAATCTGTACAGTAAAAATGTTGTAAAAATTCTGTACTTCTAGGCTACATCATGCTAATGATGAATAAAATAGGTTTTGGAAACTAATTCTTTAAATATATCTTTTTAAAGGCGTTCAAAGTTGAGAAAAAGTGTAATGCTCTAGGGTGAAAATTTGTGTTATTGATATTTACCATTGGTCATGCCTTAAATTCATGTTTTGCTTTGAGATTGCGTTCTGATATGGAAGATTGTTGATAATATATTAGTGAAAAAGAGTAAAGAGCACAAAGTTTGCAGTGTACATAAGAAAACCATTGACTGTATATAACATGGACAGTGTTAATGATGTCACCCATAGGTTTCTGGCAAAGTCAAATGAAGCTCAAAATGGGTGGAGCCAGTGCTCGAAAAAAAAAACCCCATCCTCAGAAGTGAACTTGGTGGTAGTGAAGGCGTCTGATTGGCCGAATGCTTTATTTGTATATATTTGAAACTAATTCACCCCCTCAGAGTGTTCATAAAAGTCAACAGTAGCTGAATCATAAAACCTAATGGAACCAGGGATGGAAAAACTTTTTGCAGCCCCAAAGTTGGCCAGTTTTAAAATGAGAGTGAATGAGAACCTGCTCACATCTGACCCCACCTCCTTTGGGGCCAGTCAAGGTATTACAGTTCAGTCACTTCCTATTACACTGGAGCAGGAAGAGTAGTGATGGAAAGTTTTGTTCATTTTGGTGACTGTTTTTTTTTGAGTCTCTTAACTCAACAGAACAACTCTTTGAATTATTGTTTTTTTAGTTTATCCGTAAATAATTATTTCCTTAATTCTCTAACAAGATTACTTGCCAAAAGTTATGACAAAAGACTCCAAAAGGGAGCGAAATTCAATAATAAGTGAAAGTAATCTAGCTTACCTGTGTCTTAATATTTTTTGATATCACGCACCAGAAAAACTTCTTCTGAAACATTGATATTAGGTCAAAATCCACAAGGTGCCCTACATGTGGAGTCAAAAATGAGCTTTAGTATAAATTTCAGCAAAACAGGAATATCACCATAATACCACGTGAAATACCATCACATGTGAATGAGCGACTCAAATGAACTAAACTTCTCTAACATCCGGGTACTGTAGTCATTGAAAAGCATTGTGAACGATAATAAAGATTTGAAGAGAGTGATACAAACGACCTGTTCTTTTCTAGTTCTGCCGCTGGGTCCATTGAGAAGCAATCATGAGATTGAACGAGGCTGTGAGAACGAATCATTCACTAGGAAGAGTAGTTTCTCACGACTCACTACAAATATTTGTTCTTTTTGAGCGAATTGTTCATGAGCGACACATAACTAAGGGAGAGTGGGGGTTACCCCTTGGAGACAATACATCTCCTTGTCTAAACATCAAATAAATTGAGCGTGTGCAAGCGAAACCTTTATTCATGAAATTTATGAATGTGTAACGGTATCTACAGTATTGCAAAATCCATATCATAGCAAAACACAATACCGCTATTCACTTTCATACTGGTATAGCGCCCACTCCTAGTTTAACTATTTCTGTTTAAATTCTGTTTTGTATTTCCGTCTATATGGATAATAATTGAATATCAATAAACCAATTTTGATACAGTTTGGTTGATGATGAAAACTTTTTCAAATAGGTTTATCTTGATCACTTTACATTAAGGGCAAAGTTTAAAAAATATACAACAGCTCCACTCAGAGGGGCGCTTGGCGCTGTGCATCTGTGTATCTGCAGCCCATGACAAAAACACCCAGTGTTACTTTACCACAGTGTTACTGTACCAGAGTGTTACTTTACCACAGTGTTACTGTACCAGAGTGTTACTTTACCACAGTGTTACTGTACCAGAGTGTTACTGTACCAGAGTGTTACTGTACCACAGTGTTACTGTACCAGAGTGTTACTTTACCACAGTGTTACTGTACCACAGTGTTACTGTACCAGAGTGTTACTTTACCACAGTGTTACTGTACCAGAGTGTTACTTTACCACAGTGTTACTGTACCAGAGTGTTACTTTACCACAGTGTTACTGTACCAGAGTGTTACTTTAGCACAGTGTTACTGTACCAGAGTGTTACTGTACCAGAGTGTTACTGTACCACAGTGTTACTGTACCAGAGTGTTACTGTACCACAGTGTTACTGTACCAGAGTGTTACTTTACCACAGTGTTACTGTACCAGAGTGTTACTGTACCAGAGTGTTACTTTACCACAGTGTTACTGTACCAGAGTGTTACTGTACCACAGTGTTACTGTACCAGAGTGTTACTTTACCACAGTGTTACTGTACCAGAGTGTTACTTTACCACAGTGTTACTGTACCAGAGTGTTACTTTACCAGAGTGTTACTGTACCAGAGTGTTACTGTACCAGAGTGTTACTGTACCACAGTGTTATTTTACCACAGTGTTACTTTACCAGAGTGTTACTGTACCAGAGTGTTACTGTACCACAGTGTTACTTTACCACAGTGTTACTGTACCAGAGTGTTACTTTACCACAGTGTTACTGTACCAGAGTGTTACTGTACCACAGTGTTACTGTACCACAGTGTTACTTTACCACAGTGTTACTGTACCAGAGTGTTACTGTACCAGAGTGTTACTTTACCACAGTGTTACTGTACCAGAGTGTTACTTTACCACAGTGTTACTGTACCACAGTGTTACTGTACCAGAGTGTTACTTTACCACAGTGTTACTTTACCACAGTGTTACTGTACCAGAGTGTTACTGTACCACAGTGTTACTGTACCAGAGTGTTACTTTACCACAGTGTTACTGTACCACAGTGTTACTGTACCACAGTGTTACTGTACCAGAGTGTTACTGTACCACAGTGTTACTGTACCAGAGTGTTACTGTACCACAGTGTTACTGTACCAGAGTGTTACTGTACCAGAGTGTTACTGTACCACAGTGTTACTGTACCACAGTGTTACTGTACCACAGTGTTACTGTACCAGAGTGTTACTTTACCAGAGTGTTACTGTACCAGAGTGTTACTGTACCACAGTGTTACTTTACCACAGTGTTACTGTACCAGAGTGTTACTGTACCAGAGTGTTACTGTACCACAGTGTTACTGTACCAGAGTGTTACTGTACCACAGTGTTACTGTACCACAGTGTTACTTTACCAGAGTGTTACTTTACCACAGTGTTACTGTACCAGAGTGTTACTGTACCAGAGTGTTACTGTACCAGAGTGTTACTGTACCACAGTGTTACTGTACCAGAGTGTTACTTTACCACAGTGTTACTGTACCAGAGTGTTACTTTACCACAGTGTTACTGTACCAGAGTGTTACTGTACCACAGTGTTACTGTACCACAGTGTTACTTTACCACAGTGTTACTGTACCAGAGTGTTACTGTACCAGAGTGTTACTTTACCACAGTGTTACTGTACCAGAGTGTTACTTTACCACAGTGTTACTGTACCAGAGTGTTACTGTACCACAGTGTTACTGTACCACAGTGTTACTTTTCCACAGTGTTACTGTACCAGAGTGTTACTGTACCACAGGAACTAGTATTGACTGAGGTGCCATTGTTTAGTAATCATCAATAAAATATGGTCATGAACATTATTAACGAACATACATAATTGAGACTGGTAAGAATGTATTATTGTAATCAAAATAACTGATATAAACTGTACATGCTTTAATCCATGCTTTAGTGTCCACGTTTTACAAATAGATGAGCTGCTATGTACTTGTTTCTCTTTTAAATAAAATCTCTTATCCTCGCTTAACTCGATGACATCATCCCTAGGAGGAGCGAACAACAAGCTGGTGGAACACAACGCCATTTTCACTCAGCTCAGCTCAGCTCCTGAATGAGGCGCCCGAGCCCGGATTCCAGCGCTCTGCCATCGCCACAAAAACGCTCGCCATGGACTTAAGCGCTTTAACTCAGCATCTCCAAGATATCCAGTCATTTTAGGCCCGTATTTGAGGAAGCGGAAGTATAGGCGAGCGGTTGACAGCAACTTCCCCTCGGAGGAGCGGCTGTCGGTTCGTATTCATCCCCGGACCTCATTGACTCGTGTTTCGGGAAGAGACACGGAAGCGCTTACGTTGTTACGATCGTGTGGTTTGATGCTCCGCAGAACGGTAAGACATCGATCATACATGCTAAAGAGCTAACAACAACAACAACAACAAACAGTCTGCCTCAGTCCTTGCGCAGGAAGGGTCAGGGGGTGTCTGTCATATCTTTGTTTATATCTTGTTTTAACTTAAAACGATCGCTTTAGGATCAGTAAATGGACTGTAAAGTCGAAAGTTGGATTGAGTGGGAGGTAGAGATGGGTAATATATTTTAGTGATATGATATTGATTAAAGGAATAATGGGGAAATCCGTGTCAGCCAATTATGAGGTTGGGTTGATCAGATGACGTTAGATCGGCGTCAACACGTGGTTAACTTAAGTGTCGAGTCATGGTGATGGATTCTGAAATCTATACATTTTGGCGCTTCATATTTAAAAACATCTCTTCATTAAAGTAGTGGTCTCTTGCAAGCTCACTGAACCACACATACATGAAGTTGAATGATCCTTTCACATGGCCTCTGATTGCATTCTTTTTGTGGGAACAGTGTGGAACATTAAAGAGCATGTTTTTATTTATTTATATTTTTTAACCCTTGTATGGTGTTCGGGTCTGTGGGACCCATTTTCAGTTTTCATCAAAAGAAAAATTAGACAAGCATTTATTATTTGAAGCTGATATTCACTGGGCTTGGCTCATTTCCTGTGAAAAACATTTATCAGAACAGATTTTTTATGACCCCACACGTACACCCCTCTACACATTTATATTACACACAAGGTGTTTGGGTCTACTGGACCCGGGGCATGTTAAAGTGTGAAAATGGTAGATTCTTTACCTTTATTCTGTCTTCCCACACAAACATAAATCACACATAAACAAAACATTTTACATTTTAGAAAAAAATTTGATTATTGTGTGAATTAAAAGCGCCAAAATGCAATGGGTCCAGCAGAGCCACCAACCCTGCCAAAGTAACAATAATGAGAACACCACACATGGTTCAAATTCTAAACGTGAAGAAATCAGGTTAAAGAACAATAGATAAAGTATATTTGCTGTTTATGTTGCTTGTTTCTTGGCTAAAGGAAATATTGTTTAAGTTTTTAACATAAAATGTTTTGATTGGGTGAATTAAAATCCGCAAAAAGCAATGGGTCCACGAGACCCGCAAACATCGCCTGAGTAACAATAATATGAACACCACACAAGGGTTAACATAATCTCAAGCGAGTTCACGGGATTGACTGTATATAACATGGACAGAGTCTTCGTGACGTCAGCAATAGTGTTTTCACAAGTCAAATTAAGCTCAAAAATGGGTGGAGCCAGTGCTTGAAAACGCCTACACAGAGGGGGGACATGGCCCTGGTGAAGGTGTCTGATTACATTTTTTAAAAGGTTTAATTTTTTATATATTTGAAACATAAACATTTAAAAAATAACAAACCTCATAGAGCCATGGACGAAACATGTTTTTCAGCCCCAAAGTTGGCCATTTTTAACATTGGAGTGAATGAGAAGTTGCTCTGTTTTGGAGTCAGCCTCAAGCGGGTGCATTTCAGTCACTTCCTGTCGAGCTTCAAGCGGGAAAGAAGGAGGCTGCTCTTTATGGTCCGCACTTCTAAATGCCATGATGCGCTGCGGCAAACACCACCACCTGGTGGAACCAGCGAGTGACTTTTTAACTTGGCCGATGAAGACGAGGCTGAAATCCATGTCATAAATCGAGCGTGTATTTTTAATTATCACACACGCATGATATTAAAATTTACGCGCACAGAAACAGAACTGCACGTGCAAAAAAATAAACCACAAACTTTCTTTTCAACCCACACGCACAAAAAAGCAAACTGCAAGCTTTTTTCAACCGCTTCCTCAGAGGCGGGACATGGCCGTAGTGAAGTTTTCTTATTGGTTATAAGGTATAAATTCTATATATCTCATACAAACTAATGTAAAATAATTCGCCCCCTGTTTTGGAGTCAGCCTCTTGTGGCCGCTCCGTTGAGGATGGATTAACCCAGTGGTTTCAAAAAGTGGGGCCCCCAGTGGGGCGCGAGGCTCCGTCAAGGGGGGCGCATTTGATTTTGGGGAACGTGCTTTTTTATTTTTCTATTTAGTTTTTTTCTATTTCTATTTTTTTAACTGTTATAGAATAAAGTGCAATACCAGTACTCAACATTAGGGGGCAGTGACGCTCTCATTGGCAGAGTATGAGACAAACGAAAGTCTCCAGAAAGCTAAGACGCGGAAATATGACGACGCATATGTAGCGCTTGGCTTCACTGTAACTGCAGTATGAGGAGAGACAGGTGTGCTTACTGAGTCTACAAATGTTGGCAGCGGACAGCATGAAGCCAAATAAATGAAGGCGTCACTTAAAGACATTACACTTCAATCACTCTGAAAAGCCGCTTGAGTTTTTTCAGCGAAAACGTGCCAAATATTGCCAGCAATCAGTCAAACAATGTTTATAGTTTTATTAAGGATTTAATGTTCTTTTATATTTCAGATGCACCTTAAATCTTTTTTGCTACAGTTAATAAAGCTATTCTTTGTAAGTCCATATTTCTTTTTTTTCTCATACGTTAATAAGGATACTGTGTTATGCAGAGGTGCATTTATAATAAATTTAAAGACAAATAATACTATTTATAGTTGCGCGAGAGGGCGCAAGATGTTTTTTACTTCCTGTGGGGGCGCGACAGAAAATAATTGAGAAACACTGGATTAACCCGATTCTAGCATCAAAAACTTGTGGTCCTTTCCAAACAGTTTTTTTTAATTACAACAAAATTAAGGAAGTTCATTTTAAGATTCCTCATACCCAGTTCAAAAGATGTCGAATAACTATGGCGCCACCTAGCTGCCAATAATAAATCGACCACAGGATCAGGAATCGAGAGCTAAGAGTTGGGATCGAGTGCATATAAAGTGTTTAAAAGCCGATTATTACGATTGCTGTGATGCTGCGGTATCCTCTGCTCTCTTTAATTTACCCCGGTCCCTCAACGAGCTATCGATTTTTTTTTTTTTTTTCATGACAGATAAATTTGGGCTGTCATTAAAAGTTCAGAAGACATTTAACCATAGACCATAATTAGCCTAGTCTTCATTTAAGGCCGATACACATCTACCCCTACTGTGTATTCCTTTAGTTACCATGCGGCCCACAGATGGAACGAGCTTCCAGAGGACATCAAGGGTGCCAACACTTTAGTCACGTTTAAATCCAGGCTAAAGACTCACCTGTTTAGTTGCGCTTTTGTCTATTTTATCGCTGCGCTTCACTATCTTAATTTATTTCTTAATTTTCAGTTTTTAATCAATATGATTTTATATGACTTTTTTTATGCTTGATTTTTTATTAAATGTACTTTCTTTTTTTTACTCTTTGTTTCCAATGTAAAGCACTTTGAATTACCCTGTGTACGAAATGTGCTATACAAATAAACTTGCCTTGCCTTGAGTGAGTAATGTACATTTCAGAAGATGGTACCCATGGTAATGATTATCTAGCATTTTTTTAAAATTCACCAGCAATTTTCAAAAATACCCAGTTACAGTAAATTCGGGGGGTGTAATGGTGCTCCTTGCTGTGGTGCCAGGGAACAGCGAAAAGTCTCGGCCTTCGGCGCATTCGCATAATCAAACAGTAGAGAGCTGTGGTAGAGCTTTTTGAGAGCAAAGCAATGTTTAGTAAATACAGGCGAGCGTATGTTTGGAAAATACAGCTCACAAAGATCAGAACTAAGTCTTTTTTAGTCGTTGAATGGAAGCGCTAAGGGAAGCGTATAATTGGTCAATATAACTTCAGGGTTGAGGAGTTGCCTGCGCTCTGGTTTGACTCACTTTTTACAGTATTGTAGGAGTCTTTTACCGTATTTGTGTGGACAGAGTTTTTTTTGTAAATGTGGTAAGAAGAACTGGGTACATGTGGACATGGCCTGAAATGCAATGTGACCGAGGCTGAAATGATGTACTGCTCTTGGATTTGATTCTGTTAAATAAAACTAATCAATCCTTGCGTGAAAGTAGTGGTTGATCATGGCTTAAACTGATTTACAGTGTACAATCTGGTTTCTCGCTTCCCAGATATGTGGTGCAAGTTGTGTAATAAAACATGGAGGGCCAAATCTGAATTTACAGCATGGCGCTTGGTTTACCAAGCATTGCTATGGATCCCCTTAAGTGCACACAAACTTCCGTTAGTCACCATGGTGATTTAAAGTGGCTAGTAAAACATGTTTGTCTTTCCCTGGACAGGTATATTTGTTACCACTTTCACAGCTAAAGTGACTTGTGTTTTTCAAAGCAAAGATAACTCTTTTCAGGTCTAAACAATAAGTGTGTTGACAAGAAACGGTCACATATTTCTGTTCTCATTGCTGGTTTTTGGATCTCTGCTCAGAATGCGTGAGGACATGTCCAGCATGGTGTGCGTGAAGGAGGGACAGGGGGACCCCGTTGTGAAGCTGTCCCAGGACGAGCTCTTGTGTCGCACACGGGAGGTTATGCAAGGCCTGGATGCGCTCCGTGCAGAGCACCAGGTAATCCTGGAGGGGCTGATGGGAACCCTGCGCTGCCTCAAGGAGAGCGAGGAAGGGCGAGCCGTGGAGGAGAAGACTGCGATGCTGCAGCGATCAATGGAGATGCTGCAGCTAGGGCTCAGTGAAGCACAGGTATGTTTTGGACATGGCAGGAGGTTTGTCTTGTTTTGCCATGTTAACAGTGAACCTGTTGCTTTTCTTTCGGGGCGATTCATTGGGGCAGGTGATGATGGCTCTCTCAGGACATCTGAGTGCAGTGGAAGCAGAAAAACAGAAACTTCGAGCACAGGTACAAACACACACACACCCATACATGCATCACAACTTTAAACATTCTTCCTGTTTGTGTGTTGTACAGGACTTTGTACATAGTGTCCTTAATTTTGTAATTTATAGTTCACATTTGTGAAATCAGAAGGCACTTTTATCCAGTGACAAACAATTAAGGGACATCAACATAAAACATCAACAGCTTGTCATAAAGTGACAGTTTCTCATAGAAGTGATTTAAAATTCACACTTTTTTGTTTTTGTTGGAACCTCTTTTCACTGCACAGTCTCCTTAAAGGGGGACTTTTATCACACACTCCTGTTTTATTGTTTACAAATGCATCATGTAGTAACATTTCAGAGCTGTTTAAAAGTAACATTTTCATTTACATGAGTGCATTTTAATACATTTATATCAGTTCAAATAAGGGGTAATATTATTGCTATTAAAAGATATATTTATTTTAGCAAAGCTAAACACTGTACAGCCTGAGCATTAAGAAAGTAAAAATGATTATCTGTTTTAATGTGTTCAATCACTATATTTTTAACATTAATGGCCTTTTCATTTTTTTGCAGTGATAGTGTTTCAAAGCACCACCAAGTCCTTGGCTGCTTTTTCTCCATACATAAAGCTTACCATTTCTTTGGCTAAAAGTAAACTAAGATTTTTCCTTATTGTGTGTGGCTTATCTGTTAGATTGTATATAAACCCAACATTTCACAATCAATTTGAATGGTCTTTATACCATCTTTTGTCCACTCTCATCCAACACACATGCCCTTCAGACAACACCGAACCGGCACACACTTTCACACAAATAGCACCATAATTAACATAGTATACAATTATGAACTTGTATGCAGTACCATACCATAACAGAATGTAACATGTGAACATTACACACTTTTTTTGCTAACGCTATATGACACGCTATATAGCTTCTTTCATTTATCTCTTGGTTCTTGCAATGTTTGCAGTGATATGATCCCTCTGCGACCTGCACGACGGAGCTATCCAGCTACAGTTACTCATGATTTTCACACACCAGCAGCACAAGATTAACATGTTTTAATAAAATATCACACACTGGTATTTCTATCTTAGTAAGGATTATTCCCCACTAAGTAGTGTAGACAAGAATATACACACATGGAGAAATAACTACCATTTCCCTCTAACAGGCTTCTACATACTGTCATGGAAATATTAATACTCAAGAGACTTGATTTATGAACACAATCGCAAACAGCAATTTATTACTTATTCCAAACATGAATTAAGCTCATACCTTGATATTAATGAAGCATGTGATTACATTGCAAGCATCATGGAGAGAGAAAGAAAAGAGGGAACAGATAGGGAAAGAAGAGAGGAGAGAGAGAAAATGAAGAGCCCTTCTGTGAGGAGACTCGGGAGGGAAGAGACTGAAACAGGTCATCCCTTGAGGTTCCTTTCAGTATAAATCCCGCCCCACTACGTCACTTCCTGTTCCATCCCAAGTAAACATAGGCACATACAAACTCAGTCTTATTGGATAATTAATTACAATGATTAAATATTCTATAACAATACCTACAGTGGTACCACAGCTTGAGAACCACTGATTTAGATGATAATGCTGTGAAATAGGGGTAAACAGAAAGCATTGTCTTCATAAAATGTTAGGTATGTAAAAAAATATGAATATGATATATCTAATTCACCATTAATAGGGTTTTCCCCTTTAACCTAAACGACTAAGTAGCTTTTTTTTTCATGAAGCCTCAGATAAAAGCTCGCATTTAAGGCAACATTGACTTTTGAGCAGGCTTACCTGATCTTTCTTTTTGCAAACATACTAATCTTGTTATTTTTTTATATATTTTTTTATCTAATATGAGCATTAGCTTACAGGTGACGGCAGTATGTCAAATGGCTCGTCAGCTCTTCAGTTAAAAATATCATTGTTTCTTAAACGATCTGAGGGTAGTGAGGAAGGTAAAATTCACTTATCCAGGTCCAAATGGACCAGCAGAAAACAAAATTGACAAGGGAGCAATAATTAATGTTACAAATTCCAGAATGCTCCACTAATGTATAGGCACAAACCAGTATGCTAGCTGCTGCATTGACAGACAACTGCTTCAATAATGGTTAAAGAACACAATATGAAATGACAAGTACAAGGAGCTGGACATGACCCCAAAATGGCTGAAGGAGGATAAGAAAAAAGTTTTACTGATATGATACTGACACTGGTTTGGCAGAACCAGTCCTGGGGTAGTGGCTCGCTGGCAAGTGTCTGGTGGCCGGGTCTTTTCCCACAGGACCCGGCCCGGACCCACCACCCATTAGTGATGTGTCGTTCATGAACGATTCGTTCTTTTTGAATGACTCTTTAATGTGACTCGTAGGAACGAATCGTGTCGGAGAGGGATTCGTTCAATGGCGCATGTGCAACATTCTTCTGGTTTTCCGGCGTGTAACGCGCTCATCATTAATGATTAGAGATCGAAAGGAGCCGGACAACTAGGGAAAAGAACAAATCTTTTCTGTTTCCGGCTCAAACTGCATTAGGTTAATATTAGGGAGCATCACGTGACAGAAGGCCCCGGGGCCGGACTGCACTCGTTACCATCAGAGATAAGTAATGTGTGGAATGAATGAGACTTTAATCTAAAGAGCTGAATCAGACTAAAAGCTTAATTAAAATATCTTTTTTTGTCTTCAAGCATTATAGTTTTGTCTTATTTATAGTGTGATTCGGGTTTGTGTGTATACTAAATGTGTAAGGGAAGAAACACACAACATTTTATTGGTATTTTACTAAAATTAATGAAATGACTCAAAAAAAGATTCGTTCGGGACTCAAAAACGGGACTCAAAGATCCGAGTCGGAGAAATTATGCGAACTTCCCATCACTACCACCTATCAGAAGAGCCATGGGGTAGATGGAATCCGGGGCGCTCCCTTAGAGATAAGTGAGAAGCCACCGTCACTCGGGAGGAGCTTGGAGTAGAGCTGCTGCTCCTCCACATAGAGAGGAGTCAGTTGAGGAGGCTCAGGCATCTCTTCCAGATGACTCCTGAACGTCTCCCTAGGAAGGTGTTTCAGGCATGACCTGCCAGGGAGATTATTTCTCCAGATTGGCCTGAGAACGTCTTGGTATCCCCCCCAGTAGAGCTGGAGGAAGTGTCCTCGGTGAGGGAGGTTTGAGCTTCCTTGCTTATCCGGCCCCGGATACGCGGATGAAGATGGATGGATATGTTTCCAGAGTGCGTTGTGGAAAAGATTACAAAATCAAAACGATGGCATAAAATCAAGTGGCCCTTAAGTGAGGGAGAGTATTTAAAAAAAAAAACTTTGTGACATAGTTTTTCAAAATCAAAAGTGATTTATTTTTCTTTTTAAGAAGAAACACAGTAAAGCTGATCATGTGTCTGAACAAGCCACTGGTTTAAGTCTGGAATCAAAAGCCCAACTATTTATTACAATAAGGGAGAATTTAATGAATAAATATATTTTTTGGCATTAATTAAAGTTGTGGCAAGCTTGGTCTATAAGCTAATATACATATTCATATTCATGTCTGACACATAATCTGAAACATAATTTTGACATGTAACAAAGTTTCTGCGGATTTTGTGGATAGCATGCATTTCCATTGCTTATGAGAAAAGCTTATGATGCTCTCCCCTCTGTTACTGTAAAATCCCCATAAACCAATGGGGAAACACTACTCGGGATTTTACTCAAAACCGGCACACTTGATACCTGCTGGGTCATATTGGAAACTCTGCAATATTTTTCAGGTGCGCAGACTGTGCCAGGAAAATCAGTGGCTGCGAGACGAGCTGGCAGGGACTCAACAACGACTGCAGAAGAGCGAGCAGAGTGTTGCTCAGCTGGAGGAGGAGAAGAAACATTTAGAGTTCATGAACCAGCTCAAAAAATACGACCAGGACCTCAGCCCATCAGTCAGAATTATTTTCCCGCAGTTTTTATGGGTGGTGTAAGTTATTTAGTCTCACCTTATGTTTCTCTTTACTCAGGATGATAAAGACTGTGATTCCAGCAGGGAGACTCTGGATGATCTTTTCCCAGATGAACAGGACGAGCCCGGCCCTGGCAGTAAGTAGCACATCAGCACTCTACTCTGATCATCTGAGATTTTAACTTTAAACCAATTCAAAAGCTTCCAGTTTTGACATGCTACCAAAATATGCCAGGCCGCTTCTTTTCTCTTTCAAGCAAGTTTTCCTCAGTATTTGGCAAAATCCGTTTTTCAAAAGACTTCATGACCACAGATATCAGGGCCATTGGTCTGAAGTTATTGAGACCCAAGATTTTAGGCTTCTTGGGGATGGGGATGATGAGGGTCGTTTGAAGCATGCAGAGACTTCACACAGCTCCAGTAATCTTCTCAAGATGAGAGAGACGATGGGAGCCAGTTGGTCAGGACAGGTTCTGAGACATATTGGTGAGACCCATCAGGACCTGGTGATTTCCTCCTCTTCTGCTTCCTGAAGAGCTGACAAACAGCTTGCTGATCTGTAAAGCAGGAGTGAGAGAAAGGTGTGTGGTTGAGGTGTTAATGGTTGCTCAGGGAGACAGTGTCTCAAATCTGCAGTAAATGTCTTTCAGTTCATTCACCAAGTTTCTATTGCCCATTTATGAAGATGCTGGAGCTTTGTAGTTTGTGATACTCTTTAGGCCTGACCATACTGAAAGAGAATCAAACTAGTTTTGCAGCTTTTTTTGCAGATCGTGTTCTCTTAGCAGCTCTGATCTCCTTGTTCAACGTATTTCACGGTATCCACTTCTGTAGGCATCACCCTTGGCATAACAAAGCTGTTTGAATTTTCCCAGAGAACCATGTTTTGTCATTGTTGTATGTCACATAAGTCCGGGTGGGGATGCACATCTCTTCACAGAAACTGATGTAAGATGTAACAGATTCTGTGAGGTCATCCAGATCTATGACCGAGTCCTTAAACGCTCCAATCGGTACAATCAAAGCAGCCTTGAAGCATCTGCTCTGCATCACTCCCCCATCTTTTTACAGTTCTCACAAAAGGTTTATATGGGATGAGATGTACCAGACAGTGATCAGGAAATCCCAAGGCAGCTCTGGGGAAAGCGTGTAACGCGTCCTTTAATGTGGTGTAACAGTGGTCCAGAATATTCCCCTCTCTGGGGGGGCACTTTATGGGCTGATTGAATTTGGGTAGTTCTTTTCTCAAATTAGTCACCAAGAGTAAAAAAGACAGTGTGGATAATGCTGCTTCGCAATAGTGATCCCATCAGCCAGCACTTCGCTCTCTCTCTCTCTCTCTCTCTCTCTCTCTCTCTCTCTCTCTCTCTCTCTCTCTCTCTCTCTCTCTCTCTCTCTCTCTCTCTCACACGTCTTTAGATTTTGATTTCATGGTTTGTGTCAAGAAATTCATATCTAAAAAAGTTTTTATTGTGTCAAAAAGTGAGTGAGGAAAACCCCACACAGTCATAGGCTTCTATTCTTGTGCAAATATGTAAAGAAAACATTTTGTAGTTCTCATTTTTTTGTCATAAAGACCCACAACCTCGAAACTTTCCGGCAGGAATTGTGATAATTGTGGGGTAGAGGAAACAATAGAACATGTAATACTTAAATGTAAAACATATGAAATGAAAAGAAAAGAAATGATGAAAGAGATTAAGGAAATAATAACAGAGCCTATAACGATCAAAATCCTAAAGAAAACTAAAATGTAAAAGGCAATCCTTCTGTTTCCTAAAAATACTAAGAATAATTTTAAATATATTAATAATAGGAATGGTACGTTTTACCTTCTTCATATAAAGTTCATGCTACTTTCCAGTTGGTGGCGGTAATGTACCATTTAAGAAGGCTTGCAAACTGCCTTTAAACAGCATACGAAGAAGAAGAACCTTGCGCTGGGAGAATTGATTGTTATATACAGTGAATGGCCTTAACAGGGGAGCAGAAAGGCACAGCACAGACATTGCAGCAGCCTTCCTCCGTCCAAAAAGCCCATCAGCCAGAACGACAAAACAGTCGCCAGGAACAGCAGGAAAAGCTGCTTGATTTGTCGCTAGTCGCTAGGATACAAAAAAATAGCTAGACAGTCTGAAAAGTCACTAAATCTAGTGCTGAAGTCACTAGGTTTGCAGCACTGTTTGTATGACGATGAGCACGCGACACACATCGTGCTCACAGGCTTTTGTGAGCAATAACAGCTACTGAGGCATTATAGTGCACTTTGTTGACATTGCATTCGTTTGCTCTAACTGTGTCTAAAACTGATCAACAGCATTACACGGAGGCACATGTTGATCATTGTCTCAAAGTGGTGAGAGAATGGAAAAAACGAGGACAAGTTAATGTACACTTACCGTGCTCGTAATATGTTTGCTGCCACGAGATTAACGTTACTTCCACATGAACACCTGTCAGGCTTGCACCACATACTGCAGTATTACTTAATTCTCATAAGTTCCCCTACATGATAAATGTGAACTAAAAGTCTAAGGCTATGTTCAAACTGCAGCCCAAAGATAATATTTTTTGCCAATAAGTGATCTGGATCTGATATTTTCATGACAATCTGAACAGCTCAATTCCAACCTTTTTAATTCTAACCAGAGTGTTTCGTGCGTGGTCCTGAATCTGATCCACCATTTATAACTCTGCTTCCACCATTATCTCAAAATATGTGCTCTTTTCTATCTCAATCTTAAAACTAAGAATGACTAGAGAAACATTGGAGTATTGAAAAAGAACAATTCAATGTTGCCAGCTGTGTGGCAGCACATTAGATCCGCAATTTGTTCACACAGAAGATATATAGCAGTCTAATGTTATGTGTAATGTGAATGAACACACATAAATATTTTTTCCCCAAAACATCTGAAGTGAGAATTAAGACCTACAGTCTGAAAGAAGCTTTTGTTCAGTCATACAATCGAAATCTGGTACAAGAAAATGAGCAGCTTTACAGAACAACTAAACACTGCATTCTCAAAAGATCACTGCATACACTTTTTTAAAAGATTCAGGGGTGTTGCTTAAGGCAATTTGTGAAGTTTGTTTTTAATTTTTTTATTCCCTTTGCCAATATGATTTTTGAAGAGTTTTAGGCCAGCCTTCTCTTTCTTAGCATTTGAATAGTTCCCTGCATATCTAATTTTACTAGTTTTTTTTTCTTCTATTAATTATGGGAGTGTTACTTCCTTTTATCTCTTGTCTTTTGTGACATTGTCTGATTGTTGCCTATCTGTCATTTATTGTGGTGACATTTCCACAATCTGAAAAATGGCGCTATACATTACAACATGGGATTTTTTGTTTGACATGTCGATCAAACAGCCTCATGAGCAGGTATTGGCCAAAGAACTTCAGACCATCCTGAAGTTTTCCAGCTGTAGGTTCTGTCTGGTTCTTATCCATCTAGGAACTCTACTCTCGTTTCACTTTTTTTCAATCTGCACTGGTAATTGGCTCAGTGACCGAGCAACAGGATCAAAGTGTTTGTCTGAGAGGGCTTTGCTGAATCAAGTGTCGCAGTCTGAATGTGCTCAGCTCGGATCTTTCCACAGTTTTTCTTCTCTCAGGAAATAGTATGGAGTGAGTCTTTTTGATTATATCTAACTAAAATGTTGTTAGAGTATACTTCTTAATGTCAGAACCTCGGTTTTTGATCTGTTCAGTTCAAGAGATGCATAAAAATCTAAAATAATATCCTGAACAGACCCAGACTGTTTGTCTGGGATACACTCGCATCTATTCAGGAACAAAAGTGCTTAAGATGAATCAAATGAAGGTTGGTGTTATGAACATTTATTTGACACCAAAATTAGATTTTCAATTTTAAAGCAATTAACCTTTTCAGAAAGCCTCTGAATATCTGACAACCTGAGCCATCCTCACTTGTGCTGAAAGATTTAGTTAAATATTTTTTTAACCAATGCAGCAATAGGGATATATAATGGGAATAATTTCCCCAAAGACTTTACCAACAGTGACGGGTAATGAATCATTGAATGTCTCATAGAACTATATTTTAATTAGCAAAACACAAAATACAATTAAATAATTTCTTGCAACAATCAATATTAAACTCCCACATGACTGTGTTGATAATTATGACAGTGTAATTGTAGTTTCTGAAAAATAAATGTTCTAACAATAACCAGCCAATGGTGAAATATATTTACTAATCCATCTTTTGAGGCTGTAGAACCTCTTACTACACATTTATACACTTTTCTCAAACAGGCAATGACACTTCACAATTTTCTTTCTTGTTTAAACACCATCGAAGTTAGCTCCTTAGCTAATGTACAGAAGTGTAGCGTCTTTGTAGCACCTTCCTTTTTTGTTGCTGAGCAAGTGCTAAAAACTTTTTTTCTCAATGGATGAGCTGAATTTGGTATCAGTAAAGTGTTCTAGAGTCAAGCTACTTGATGTTTTATGCAGTAATGGGGTTATGTCTTTGCAGACGCTCACTAGATTTCTCTGGAACTTGTGTATTGAAAGCAATCTGTGAACCCGGAAAAAGGCATATTTTGTCTAAAACAGCATTGCACCTTGATACCTACATTACACAGACTAAAGAGTTCTCGTTTGTTTATTAAAAGGGAGTTGTAGACCTGGAAATGTGTATTTTATCAGTTTGCTCTTAATTTTAATGAAGTCAGATGAACTGTGCCGCTAGCATGCCGCTGTGCCGGACCATACGAGATCTCGGTTAAGAAATTGAGTCTAAAGCTGCTCACAAACTCTCACGTTGATATCTGCCTTCTGACCAAAAAAAATCTGACCAAGTGCTGGTTTGCAGTAGTAACCCCGTGCCCTGCTTTTCAGATTTCGCTACCATAGTGCCATTAACCCTAACCCAACAAAGACAGTCTGCTTCTATGAGCACAACCTATCAGCAGAGTTCCTTCAAAAACAGACATCTTGGAGAACTAATCGCTAGGCTATGTGGGGTCTATGCCGTCAATTCATGTACTTACTGTACTTCATTACAATGAAGATCTAATGACTTTAGCTATATGTTTGGAGTAATTACCCTGTTGCAAAATACATTTGGGGATAAATTATGGATGCACCGATACTACTTTTTTGGAAAACGAGTACGAGTACTTGCATTTCAGTACTCGCTGATACAGATACCGATACTTAATAAAAACATGATTTAAATTTACAGGTAACAGCTTTAGTCATATAATTAAAAAAGCAAAACAAAACAAGGGACTAGTTTGGAAGTTAAGACCATTTATTTACAATGAAAAGTATGTTGTATGCAACATATTACAGAATAAATCATTATAAAAAAATAAGGGCTTAAATCCTAATTCTTATAAATTAAGCCTGGCTAGTATTTGAGCCATGGAATTGTTTTGTATGTAATACAGCTCGTTGTGGCGTGAAACTCTGGGAGGTTAGGCTAATTAGCGACACAGGGCTAACACTGCTTGTCCAAAAATATATGGTGAAACTAAACGCAGAGGAGGTTTGCAGCAGACTGTGGATAATTATTTTTTTTCACAGAGTCCTATAGTTTAGGCAGCTCCTGTCAGTCATGTAGCAGCGGCTTGGGACATCATATCTGGACTCCAGAACATTCTAGGTGCTTGATTAAATAAATAACTTGCGTTAAATGCGCTAAATGCCTCCTTTGGACAATTTTGCTGAACACAGTCCACCTTTTTTTTTTTTCCTCTTATAAATAGTTCCACACGGCTGACATGTCTCGCCTCGTCTTCTCCCCGCTTAGAACTGCAGTCGATGTATGGGGGAGGGCACTCGGCGCCTGTGATTAACCCTTTACACAACGCTCAAACATAGACACTTATCAAATCGTTGTATCAGCCCCCGGTATCGGGGGTCTTCTAACAAGTACCGGTATCGGTGCATCTCTAGGATAAATATATGCCTCCCTGAGGGTATTGCATGATCGACAAGTGTCTGTCTTCATTTCTCAACATTGAAAACACCATTATTCCTGACCAAATACCCGACTCCATTTACAGAAATGCAGACACATTCGATCAAGAAACCTCCACTATGGAGGTTCCACTCTATAGTCTTCAATGAATTTCCTTCTGCCACAGTCACTACAGTCTACATAACTAACTTTTTTAGGGCTCATCAGGTCATTTTTATGCACCTTACTTAAAACTTGTCTATATCGCTGATTCTTGCTCTTTCTGCTCTCAGTTCAGCCTCCTCACAGCAGTGCGGTGGCGGCAGCAGCCCAGCAGGGCGGCTATGAGATCCCAGCTCGCCTCCGGACTCTTCACAACCTAGTGATTCAGTACGCCTCACAGGGCAGGTATGAGGTTGCTGTTCCCCTCTGCAAACAGGCTCTGGAAGATCTAGAGAAAACATCTGGACACGACCATCCTGATGTAGCCACCATGCTCAACATACTCGCTCTCGTCTACAGGTCAGCACCAGAACTTGTGTACTGGTTGTCAGGTACAGCCAGTAATACAAGTACTAAACAAAGTTTCTAGTGTGTAGTTTACTTTAAATGTATTTTTGGTATGAAATTTGCCAAACAAGAAATGTGGTTGACACAAGGAAACCAGAGTTTTTGTTGTTCAGAGATTTTATTGTTCACATGAAATCAAATATCTAACATGTTTTCAGTTTTACCCTTTAAAATAACCCTTTTCATTTTATTTTTTTTAAATTTTTTTTCTACATATTTATTGCTCAAAAGAAATTGTATCAAATCAAATAGTTTGTATTACGATGTAGATGAATATGAAGACATTATATGAAGAGCGTCACGGTGGCGCAGTGGGTAGCACGGTCGTCTCACAGCAAGAAGGTCGCTGGTTCGAGCCTCGGCTGGGTCGGTTGGCATTTCTGTGTGGAGTTTGCATGTTCTCCCCGTGATCGTGTGGGTTTTCTCCGGGTGCTCCGGTTTCCCCACAAGTCCAAAGACATGCAGTATAAGTGAATTGAGTAAGAACGATTGCCCATAGTGTTAAAGTGTGAATGAGTGTGTGTGAATGTTTTGGCGATGGGTTGCGGCTGGAAGGGCATCCGTCGCATAAAACATATGCCATAGAGTTGGCGGTTCATTCCACTGTGGCGACCCCGAAAGGGAAGACATGAAGATGAATGAATGAATGAACAATGTATATGGTTGTTATAACAACAAAAAAGAACAGGGAATTTTAGTGGACCAAAACGTTATATAGTCAACGGTTACAAAATGTTCCATAGCTTGACTTTATAATAATAATATAAATATAAATATAAAATAAATATAATAATAAATATAAAGCATGTATGATTGAGACCACATAAAATATTGTAAAGCTTATCTTTTATGGCAATCTTTTACATTTTTATCCTCTTCTAAAAATAGCATACACATACTTTTTTAGGCCCTGTCCACACATACCCGTTATTTTTTTTATTATAGATTTTTAAAAATCCATTTACAAGAAGAATTGTGTCCATTTGAGCACGGCTAGAAAAAAAACTTTGTCCACATGAGTCAAAAAAAAAAGTATGTCTATCCAGTAGAGGGCTGCAGACTCCTCACCCATTGACGTTAAATGCTATGGTTATAAAATAACTGTGTACGTGTGGACAGGGCCTTAGCTGAGTATGCACAATATAACACAATAATTTTCTTCTGCTGGATCTGTTCAAACCCGGCTCTTAACAACAAACAGGCAGAACAGGAGAGCAACAGATCAGATTCAGGAAAACCTTTTTTAGGGTTATGGCTTGCTGTTTGAACCTAGCCTCTGTTGATGATGCTTCCTCTTGAAATGCATGAACGTACATTAAATAATGATCATTATTAAAAATGGTTTTAAACTATATAAAAGGAAACTGCTTGTTATTAGTGTTCCACAATCTCAGAAAGATCAAACTAGATTAATCTTGTTTGTCATTTAAGAGAGAAGCTCATTAATGCACTTCTAATAAGACTACAGAAGTTGAGCGTTTAATCATATTTGACTCTTATCCTTAAGGCCTTCATGTGTGGACTATGAGCATTCATGTCACAAGATCTTAGGAAATTGTGCAACATCCCATTATCTTGCTACCATTGATACCATAGTGTTTATGAGGGACTCGCAATAGCAGGATTCCTTTGTTGACAACAAGCAGCAGTATATAAACAAGTATGTGTTTTTTTTTGTGTTTTTTTTTTGCTTTTCAGGGACCAGAACAAATACAAAGAGGCTGCAAACCTCCTCAATGATGCCCTGGCCATCAGAGAGAAGACACTGGGGAGGGACCACCCTGCGGTAAGAACCCTTCCTGCTCTTTTAGTTTTACCAAGAGTGGCTAAACGCTGATGGGTGCCACTGCCAGTCAGAGCTACATAGTACTGAAAAATACAGTGAGATTTCCTGTTCTGTGCAAACGATACTAATTTCACCTCATAAATCACAAATTTTTTGACGAGGTATTTTGACAGTTTCATTTTGATAGGTAATTGTGAAAATGAAGTGAAAGTGACCAGTTGACCAGATGTGGAGTGAACCATAGCCAAAATGTATGCACCGCATGTAACCCATCTCAGTGTACACACACAGCAGTGAACAAACACACCGTGAACATACACCTGGAGCAGTGGGCAGCCATGGCTGCGGTGCCCGGGGAGCAGTCCGGAAACGGGTGCCTTGCTCGAGGTCTCCACAGCTGTGGTTGTTGACGATGGAGAGCAAGTGTTTCATCACTCACACCACTTTCAATTTGGTGGATCTGGGGATCGAACCAGCGACCTTCTGATCACAAGTCGATCTCTTTATCCAACAGACAACAACTGCCCACAACTGTAAATATAATGTTGCTGTAATGTAAATTTAAAGAAAATTTAGATTAGAAAAGTATTGACTGATTTTAAGCATATTTACAAGCAATGCAACAACGATGTGCAGAAAGAGATTTGCTGCTTTACTTGTGGATTCAAAGTAATGTAAATGAATGTCTCCATATTAAATTCCCCTCTACACTAGGGCACGTCCTTTTCCAATATATTTGACTGGTGTTTCTGTAGAAAAGTCGAGTTGCTTAACTTTGTGGTTTTCAAACTGTTACACGTACCACTGGTGGTACTTGGACACCCCCCCAGTTAGTTCGCCAACGTTCGTTATAGATACGTTAAGGTCAATTCTGTTTGTGTGTCTTCCTGTCTATACTAACTTACTTAGAATATATCGTATATAGCCAATAAGACAGAAATACCCGTGTACATGTGTAGAGAAATACATTAGAATAAAACCTATTAATCTTGTGCCGTTGGTGTGAGTGAAGCATTGACTGTATATAACAGGTGCGTTGCGTGTGGAACTTTACCTCACCATTACTTGCTCTTACTAGCAGATTTATTTTAATTCTTCCGAGCAGAAGAAACATGTCAAATAGAAAGATAGCAAGAGAAAGCGATGTTTTAGGGAACATTATAAATATAAATATTATAAAATATAATATTGAACTTCACTCAACTATAGCTGAACAGTCAGCCCTAAACGCTGGGGCTTTTTTTCTGAGGTGGTACTTGGTGAAAAAAGTTTGACCCTGGAGGAACGTTTGCAGCTGGTTACACATGATGGACAGACGGGAGTTTGTGGAGCCTTGAGGTATCGATGATTGTCAAAAGCAATCAGTGAAGCTCAAAACCCCACCAAGCTGACCGTCTGGGTTGAATCGGCAGTAAGCAGAGCTGTCAGCACTCAGACTGTGATTATTAACCACAAGCTGAATTACAACATGGAGAAGCTAGCAGCTGTGCAGCAGATTTTGACCATCATGGAGATTGGTGATTGATAATAAATGTCTATAAATTGACAGATATTGATCCATAGCAAGCAGCAATTCTTCTCTTTTTCGGGTCCCTACATTCCATCGGCCTGGAGACAAAACAACTTCCCCCTGAGAAGCTCTGAATTCCTCCTCAAGGACAACGCCTTTGAGAGCACTTTGACAGGGGAATTTATTGAGCTATCCTTCCTGTTGTACCTCATTTCTTTTTTTCTAATGCTACCTCTTAGAGGACGTGTCATTTACATTTACATTTATGCATTTGGCAGACGCTTTTGTCCAAAGCGACTTACATTAGGGAGAGACAATATGCAATTTGTTACACCGTCAAAGTCTATCTCAACTTCTCACAATAGAAATTGTATCAACTGATCAAAAAACCTAAGCAGTAGGGGAACAAGATGAAGACAGAGGAGGGAAAAAGAAGGTAGTAGTTTTTTTTATTTATTTATTTTTTATAGAAGGTGTTCCCTGAAGAGAAGAGTTTTCAGTTGCTTTTTGAAAGCTGTTAGTGTTGTTGCTTTCCTGACTGGATCAGGGAGTTTGTTCCACCAACAAGGGACAGTGAAAGAGAAGGTTCTGCTGAAAGATCTTCTGCCCTTGTGGGATGGAACCACAAGTCGCTGTTCCTTCTCTGAGCGCAGGCTTCTGGAGGGCATGTTGGAGTGTATGAGCTCATGGAGGTAAACAGGGGCTGATCTGGAGATAGTTTTTTATGCCAGCATTAGCGATTTGAATTTAACCTGAGCTGCAATGGGGAGCCAATGAAGAGTAATGAAGAGGGGAGTAACATGAGCACATTTCGGTTCCTTGAAGATAAGACGAGCTGCAGAATTCTGGATCATCTGCAGAGGTTTGAGCGTATTCAATGGAAGTCCTGCTAGGAGAGCGTTGCAGTAGTCCAGACGTGAGAGGACCAGAGCCTGAACCAGGAGTGTCTTCCCCTATATTTTACTTTGATGTTCGTATGGTCAGCGGGGTTCAATTTCACTGCATGTAAGTGTAGTGACCAATAAAGGCATTCATTCATTCAAATCATCAAATCATTATCTTCACAAGGAACTTAAATTATTTTCCTATCTGTTAGAATAGCATTATAGCTAAAAGGTGATAGCAATTTTGCTATAACAATATTAAATGTTAATAAACACTTTCTATTTGTTGTTTAGCAGGGTAGGACTGTCTATTATCTTTATCAAAAAGATTTTTACCAGGGGGGAAATTATGTTGGAATCTTTTCAAATCACATCTAATATGTTCAATAAAAAACCTACAAGATTTACACTAACAAAAGCCCTTGTGATGCATCATCACTATTAAATTGGAATGTCTTATTCTCTGTGGACAAACAAATGCAGAAACTTGCAACAGTGCATCTTTGTGATAGTGACACTGCTTGAGGGTTGAGTGTGGGCTCAGACACAAGGACCGTGTTTACTGACATATATTTTGACAGTTTAACATTGTTATATCTTTAAAAAAAATAGCTTAAAGACAAATTTTCAAAGTGTGTCGGACTTGTACTGTTTGAAACAGCAGCTGTGAATCATGCCGTATTTCTTCAAAATACTTTTATTATAAGGATATTAAATAAGTTAGTTACCACATGAAGCAAAGAAGCATTTTAGATAGTTGGATTATTTGACAGGACCATCTACTATATAATGGTGCTAGTAAGTAAAAAAATTCACAAGACCGTGTAGATTCAAGTAGTTCAAGTTATTAATAAAAATGATTTTGAAATGATTGTTTTAGTTGTTTGAACCATCGTTATCATTACTGTGTCATTACTCACCATGTTTCAATGTGTCATATGGCGTCATAACTCACCTTATAAGGGGTAATAAGGCTGCAACAGTGAACTAAATGGACAAATTCACTATAAAGGGAGCGGGATCAGGAGTTAATGAGCTTGAAAAGATGTAAAGACGTAACTCCTGATCACACTAAAAAGACACAATGCTAATTAAGACACAAAGAGATTAAAACCTGACATGGAAATAAACAGGACTGAATGAAAAACCTCAACATTTACTAAAAGTCCTAACATTAAATAATGACGGGGTTCTAAAACTTGCTAAACAATAATAATAAAAAAACAGCCATTACAAATATACAAGTAAAAAAATACTAAACATAGAACCAGCCAATCGTACACATCTGTTCGCCACTGCTCTTTCTGGTTTTGAGGAAAATACTTCTCTCTGTCAAACTAATTTTATGCTGTTATTTTGTATTCATCTATCCTTTATCAAGCATTGCATTTATTTTTATAAAGCTTTTGTAGGGTAGAAAACAGATGTTGGCTTTGTTAAAAATAAATGACACACTATCCATAAATTTATTAATAATAAACTATCTTCAGTTGAACAACAATTTGAAATAAAAGGTTAAAACACAGCTAAAAATTACTGTAACAATATTACACAAAATATTATTGAACAATTTTAAACTTGTGTTCTCTAGCAGAAATGTCTGAAATAAATCATGTAATGAAATTCTCAAATTATTAAGTAAAATTGTTGAAACAATACTAAAAATCATATTTCTGTAAATCATAAGTAAGAAAAAAGGCTTAAATAAATTGACAAACTTCTAAATATTTTAAGCAAAATAGCTCAAATAAACTGTGCTAAAATACTTAATCTAAACCGAATACATTAAATATAATAAAAACCTGACTGTTTTTTATTGATGTTATTTATTTAATGTAATAAATTGTGTTTAATAAATGTATGCCATGCTTTATCAAGCAACATTTTTTTGGCAGATTTTTAAATGAAAACTACTGCCTTCATTTATATATTTTGACCTGGTGACTGAGATTGGTAAATATAATGATCACACTCTTTGGTGCCCTTTACTCTTTTAGTTTTTTTTAAATGTTTGGATTATTGACCGATGAAAATACTGCAGATAGAAACTGTTTCTAGTGAACTACCTCTACATGTCTGATCTTAAGCTGATCAGCAGATTGGGAGGATAATGCTGAGTATATCTGTGTGGTGAAAGTTCTTTGAGGAACTGAAGCTTTATTTTTGTCCTTTAACCAGGACCAGCACGTTGCAGTTCGTGGCAGAGGTTAGATAATGAAACACGTCTGTCTGATCAACCCTCTGTTTCTTTTTTCATTTCTCACCTGGTTTTTCATAAAGCTGGAAAAATGGGGGTATATTTACATAAATTTGAATGCAAACTGATTAGATCGGTTAAAGCAAATGCAATCAAAAGCTTATGAAAGCGAGTGATTAGGACACTTCTAAGTCCACTCTCAGTTGGAATATTTTTTCAATCAATCAAGTTTTTATATAGCGCTTCTTTAGCAGTTGCTTTCAAAGCAGCTTCACAAAGAACCACTAGTGTGGTTCCGGTAGAGTAAATAGGAGTTCCCTCTGTGAGGCCCCTGGGAGCCTCGCTGACTCAGACAAGGTGCTAATCACCTCCCCAGCATAAAGAATATACAAACTTAAAATCCATCGACGAAAAGTTTGCCGGGAGCACATGAACCCCCCCCCCCCCCCCCCCAACTAACAAACGATAAACAATGGTTTAGAAAAATGTAACCCAGACAACAAGCTAAATTTTCTGTGTGTGGGTGAGTGTGTGTGTGTGTGTTCTCAACTAAGAGAAATGACATTTTCACCATTTTTCATAATTCGTTTTTCATATTTTAATTAAAAATATTTTAAGTACATTTTGTTAGTAAAAGTAGCAAAACACATTTTGAAAAGATTTATGTCAAAGATGCATAGTCTTGTTTACAGATTTCTTTATTATGTATTTGATATAAAGCAGTAACAAGGTAATTTTAACAATATTTGAACTGAAGACATAGTTTATAATGGTACAAATGAGAGTTAACGTTTCATAAGATTTTTGGCATGTTAAGGCACACAGAAAGTGTCCATTTAGTCAGAGAGAAAACATAGACCATAAACTCACATCAAGATAAAATAAAAAAGAATTTAAATATATAGAGAAACAAATACAAAATGAGGGATGACCCTGACCACAGAATATATGCCCTGTGTATGTCTGAATGAGGTCGGTGAGGTACAAATTGGGACAAATTAAGTCAAATTAAAACCTTGAAAACAAGCATAAAATCTTATAACAAACCCTAAAGCATACAAGCATCCTGTGCAAGCATGCTAAAACTGGTGCCAAGTGTTGCATGCATTATAGGAGTCTAAACAAGAAGTTGTACATTTATTTTCCCTGTGCTTTAGAAATAAACTTGAATTTGATTCCTAATCTGGTGTTTAAAGTGAAACTTCTCTTTTTGATTCAAAGGAATTGGTTTCTTTTACACCACTTTCTGTAGAATGATGGAGATCAATTTCTTATTATTTAATTCATATCTTTCAATTCAAAATTTTCTGCCGATGTTTCTCAATCAAAAGCTGATCAGAACACAACTGTGGCCTCACACTGATACAGACTGAACACAATATGATTGCATGCTTCTTCACAGATTTGACCTTGATCAGATGTCGTCATTGGTTTCCATAAGAATTAAATTGTATTTTGTAAGTACATGTTTTATTTGAACCTTCCTTGTGTCCCGTGCTGTGTGCAGGTTGCCGCCACGCTCAACAATCTGGCTGTTCTCTATGGTAAGCGCGGGAAGTACAAGGAAGCAGAGCCTCTGTGTAAAAGAGCATTGGAGATCAGAGAGAAGGTAATTGAAAGAATCATGAGAATAAGTGAAAAATAAATTTTTGTCTACTATAAAAACCCATGGTCCGGTTCTCAATGAAAGTGGTAGCATCCATGTCTGGCAGTAGCCAATGGAAACCCATTTCTTGTTACCTCATGTGAGAACAGCTTTATACGTTTTCACTCAGACTAGGTCACAAGTAGCTGTTTGTATCTGTGTTTTCTTGTCAGGTGCTTGGAAAGGACCACCCAGATGTTGCAAAACAGTTGAATAATTTGGCCTTGTTGTGCCAGAATCAAGGAAAGTATGATGAGGTGGAGTACTACTACCAGAGAGCCCTAGAGATCTACCAGACCAGACTGGGCCCTGACGATCCCAATGTGGCCAAGACCAAAAACAACCTGGTATTAGCACACACTATAAACACAGCATTTTAATCAATTGCGTTGATAGAGGTGAAACTTAGCTTGCTGTTTATTGTTGACTTTGCTGAACACGACATATAGTTGGGTTAAAATCTCCAAATGGCAGCTTTTGAAGCAAATGAATACGTTTTTGTCCAGTAGTTGTCCTATATTAATAAGCTTCAATCAACATGCTCTCACCATTTCTTCATGCTTGTAGACTAATAATTGCAGTTGTTAAATAGTTGCTCACGCTGACCGGAAGGGTAACAAGATGAGTTCAAACATTTACATTTGATAATATGAAGAAAAAAAAATGTAGATAGGAGAGGACTACACACCAACAAGCAGAGAAGTGGGAGCGGCAGATGTTTTACATGTTAAGTTCTTAAGAAAATCTAAGTAGGTGGGGAAAGCCGAATGACGTAATAAATATTGATTCTGTGCGGTGCACAGTGTGTAGAAAGCAGATGTACAAGTGCATTGTTGTAGTTGTGGGAAAAACAGATAATTCGCAAGATTAAGATAATCTAAACTTCTAAATTCTAAATTCTGTTTCCTCCAACCAATTGGCTTGCTCTAGACCAGCTATTCATCGTCTGGAGAGAAGTAGCAACAGAAATATAGCAGAGCAACTTAGTTGCATTGTATGCACACCTGGTGCTGAACAACAGCATGCAGCCTTTTACAAAAAAAAAAAACAAGACTCAAACAGATGTTTTTGTTGTCAGTGAAGAGGTCAGAGTTTCAAGTTGTGCACTCTCATTGGGAATGCAATGACACTCTTTTAGCATTAGCCACTAGGCTATCATTTTTCACCTGATGAGTCTGTGTATTTGTAGTTGAAAATGCAAAGGCAAATGCATTTTTGCAAATGAAAATGAAGAACTGCAAGTAAAAATCAGCAGTTGAATAATAAACACACATAAAGTTGCATTCAAAAAAACAAATATTTGCTAAATATTTGTTTTGCAGAATTTGTGGTTCGCTTTGGATCATAAGCTGTTTTAATTCTACTCCAATCTTTCCTCTTCCCAACATTCAACAGATTAATCTTGGTCTTGAATTTTGTTAGAGGCTGATTAATGGTTTGCACCTTGTGGTAAATGCTTTATATTTACTCTAATATAAAGTCTCTTGAATTCAGACTGCTTAAATAAGGGTTTATTAGGTGAAGAAAGTTTGTATTGAATTTAGAAACAAAATTCTAAACGAGCATTATTCCACATTGGTTGAGTACTGTTTTATTTAATAAATATTTTTATGTTGGGTAATATATGTTAAAGAGTGATTAATTCAAATCATTTAATTGATTACAATTATTAGATCTTTGATTTAAAATGTTTCAAGACTTTGAGATAGAATATACAACAAAGGAGTCTTCTGACCAAGTGTATCAAATAAAATGCTTAGAACTTAGAGATAGTCGACTTACTTAACGCTCTTAAACCAGAGCTGTTGTCAGCGTCAGAAAAGTGACTTGCGGATTATACACTACTGTAGCTCCAGTTATTTCCGCATTTGAAAAATCTCAACAGATTCAGAAGGCTGAGAAATGACTCTTCCGAGGGATATTTTAGGTGTAGAAGGCTTAACATAACCTGAAATTAATAAATAAAAAGGTAGGGTGGAGGTGTAAATAGTTAACATGAACACCATCGATCATGGTACTAGGTTTATTTATTTAATGTTGGTTTCTTTCTTTCACAGGCATCATGCTATCTGAAGCAGGGGAAGTTCAAACAGGCTGAGACTTTGTATAAAGAGATCCTCACCCGCGCACACGAGAGAGAGTTCGGCTCAGTGGACGGTTCGTTTGCTATTAAACTATATACTCACCTAATATATTCCTATAAACCTAATAAACTCACCTTAACTAGATCTCTAAGCATGTCAATCTGGTGTAATTTAACCTCAGGAAACAGACTTCTAGTTTACAGAAAAACTTGTTTTATTTTACTTTATTTTA
Organism: Danionella dracula; assembly: GCA_900490495.1. NCBI lineage: Eukaryota > Metazoa > Chordata > Actinopteri > Cypriniformes > Danionidae > Danionella > Danionella dracula. Next base: position 3,784,912 of record UELW01000844.1, on the reverse strand, counting down.
TTTATTTATTTACCTAATCTACATGCATTACTGTGCTTAATGCATTGATGATGTGTTCAAATCTACAGGTGTTTACCAGTAAGCAAAAAGTTAGAAAACCTTGCCTATATTTCACAGAATTGAGTACACCTTTCACATTTGTTGTTTGTTATGTAATTATAATGTGAAAACAATACCTTTCTGAAAATGTGCATCTATTAATAAAAGTGAGTACACCCCTTAGAGAAAACATCCAAATTCAGTCCATAATGTCAAAGATTTCTATTGATGGTTCTTGAACATGGAGTTCATCTGAGCTTCAGAGGTTGCCACTGAAAGCTAATGAAGTTCATTCTGCTTCCCAAAATTGTAAACCATAGTCTAAAACTATGGACTAAAACTAAAAGGACTATTACATTGCTCTTTTATTAAAATGTAAAGGTAAATGATAAGAGATAGATAACTGTCCTTCAAGGAAGAAAACAGAGATGAAAGTAAATAAGATGCAAAACAAGCCGATTACAAGAGCAAAGGGACAGGAAGAGGAAGACAGTTGTTTAAAGGAAAATATATAATACAATACAAGGCAACTTTATTTATATAGCACACTGAAACAATCACCGTTGACCAATATACTTCACATTAAATCGACACATAAAATGCTATGTAATTAAATAAAACCTTTAAGAAACTGCAGTCAATAGAAATATAAACATGTTTTTTTTTTTTCATACCTGGTACCCATATTTGAGAATCTCTGAGTTTACTAATTAGCCAGAAAGAATCAAAGTGAAATCAAGTGCTTTCCAGCACTGTTTTATTATATTACAATTATAATATAAAAAAAATCAGCATATAAAATGATGATGATGATGGAAGTGACTTCACACACAGGACCCCAAACAGATGTTACTAACAGCTGTGAATGGACGAGACTCTCCTCATCCTCAAAACTCAGAAACAAAAAGTACTTTTGATCCCAAAACACTTTTTATTAAGACGTGTTAGCCGAGGACAGAGCTTGGGATCGAGTCGTTGAGGCTGTCGGTGCTGAAGAGAGCTATTCCTGTTTTTATCTGTTAATGAGAGCTCGAGGAAACTCCAACTTTACATAAAGTTAGAACAGATGTTGCTTTCATTGTGGATATTGATGAATATACTCTTCGTTTAAGAGTTTTTAATTATATCCATACTCTGTTGAGAACATTACATATAAAATGTAAAGGGATCTTTTTAACAATATAACATTATCAATTGTTTTTTATGTAACATTATTTTAAGTAACTTTTATGGGCAAAAAAAGCCCATCAGGCTTTTACAGCAATGTCCATGATATGCTATAATAAGTAATGAATGGAAAATAAGTTTGTTTAAATTCATCATAAAAAACTATTAAGTATGTTAAAGCTTTAAATACAGCTTGTTATACATGTTTAATCAAGAAATGTATTAAGTTATTTGTGGAACCTGCTCGATACGAAATAGAGGTCTTACATTGTATGCACTCAGCTAATGTGCTATTTATTTGTTTAAAATGAAGCCAAATTTCACTTCTTTCGATTGCTGCTCATAAAAATCATTTGCTCATCTTTATAAATCTGACAAACACAAAAATGATCACATGCAATGAAAACTAAGCATCCTGTACATACACACTGTAACAGGAAAGTTTTAATGTTGAAAGAAGATCGATGCTTCGTAGAGTTATTTTTAGCCTCACATTCCTAACTATCCCACATAACTTTTGCTTTCCTCAGAATTAATCAAAGAATCTCTAAATAAATGATTCTGTGTCAAACCGCTCAGGATTAGGTAAAATACTAATTGTTATAAGCACACACATTTTTAAGTGTAGATGTTGCTTTATTATTAACCATTTATAACCTTTTGCTCTGCAGAACTTCCTAATTGTCTATGACTTCCGAAACCGCAGATGTCATTATATTCACGTTATATCTCATTCTATTTGTGTGTGCAACTGTTTTCTTTAAGCAAGTCTTTATATTGCAGATGAAAATAAACCCATCTGGATGCATGCTGAGGAGAGGGAAGAACGGATCAAGGTAAAAACAGTCTGTTGGACTTCTGTTGTCTGTCTGTCATACGTTTTCTGTTTTCTCTGGATGATAGGTTTCATCAAACAAAGGAGCCAAAAACAGAGCATGATTGAATGCATGATCTCAATTATAAGATTTATGGTAGTCACTGTCAAACACATCTATCAACGTCAACCAGCTTGGAAGCAACAGCAGCTATGTAAAGAGATGAGCCAGTGGCACTGACTTTCTTTATTCGAATATCAGCATCAACGATTGAGGATAGCCAGGGGCATCATTTCCATGTGGGTCCCGATCCCCCAACGTTTAGTCAAATTCTCCACTTTCACAGAGAGCCATGGATAGAGAAGTTAAAGGGCTGTTTTTTTATGTTGTGAATCATTTTTCACAGATGTTTGAAAGGAAAGCAGTTCATAATGCTGGAAATGTTTCTAGGGTTCAGCCTTTTTTTCTAGTGCTTTGTGATGTCACCATGTTGCTGTTTGATCTTGATCTGAGAGTTTTGACAAATACTAGTAAATCCCAAAGTCAAATTTCATGTAAGTCTGTAATATAGAATATCTTGATTTCAAACACTTAATTATATTACATATTGAATGTAATTGAATGAAATAGTTGTATTGCTCTTATAAAAGTTAGACACACCTGAGGAGAGGTGCGGGCAATATAATAATTACACTTTTGACTTTTACCACATTGAACTTTTGAGTTTTTTGTGTTTGGGTGGAAAACAAACACTTGCAACACAGAAATTCAAATAATGCATTTGTAAAAACGAATTACAAGGGTAGCGAGAAGAATTACAAGAATTACGAGAAGCAGTTCACATCAAAAGCGACCCTTGAACAGGCTGCCCAGGTGCCAGTTTGCTGCCAAGCCACCTAGGTTCAATGGGGGTTCTAATGCTCCCCTGGCAGTCCATCAGATTTGGGATTGCTTTGGTATATCGGATGTAGACCTGTTCCCCAGCCCAGAGAATTCTCAGGGCTGGCTATTTGACTACATTACATAAATTGTACAAGACAAACCAGAAAGAAGGCAGAAGGCCATGAACATCCAACCGCTATCCAATTTTTCCCCACTAAGGTCAAATGTTCTCTCTGGCAAAATAAAGCAAAATCTCTCCAATCTGCTTTAAAGGGCCGATGCCATGGTGAGCCTTTTTGTGGTTTTTATATCTACTTATAAGAGATGATTGAATCAAAAATCAAACCATGGACATTTCCAAACAAAAAACGAATTAGTTTCTTTAAAAACTGGTTTAATTTGCACCATTGACAACATCACACGAGTCTCATTGTAACGTCACGGTCAGATATGTCAGATATCAAAGGGTCAGTTTCCCTCACCCGGAAGTGACGCACTATCCACAAAGCAACGCCTTGTCTTGTGATATTCTGAACCAACGCGGGCGAATCAAACAGAGCGAAACGGGAGAGCAGTACACAACTTGCACTTGTGTTATTAAAAGGACTTAAAAGAAGATGCTCAATGCCAGGGTGTACAGAAACCAAACATCTATATGACTCTGGCTCATAGAGGTAAAATGTATAATAGTGTTTCCTACAAACGCCATTTTAGTGTCTATGAATGTTGCTAGGTCTGTGTTCATGGGTTAGGGTTCGTGAATTTGCTTGTAATTAATCCCTCTATTATCTCTCGAATCTACGTTGACTGTCAGACAGTCACTTTGCATACACATAATGAATATGCAAATCACTAACCAATAGCTGATTAACTTGGGAGTGGTTACGAAGTTTGCCGAATGAAATCTCAGCTTATTTCCAGAATAAGCCTGGGCTAGAAAATGAGGAGATTGAATGCGATTTTAATTAAAAATAGAAACTTTATAAATAAAAGAATCACATCTCCCATACAATTAGATCAGTGTGAACAACGCATTATTGAAAATGTCATTGACCCTTTCAAGGTCAACTTTTATTTTCTTTTTTTATCTTAGAAAAAGAGAAATTGCATGGAAACAGCGAGGGGTTAAGATAATAGTTTTGAATTAATTGATAGACGTCAACGTCTTTGTGGATAAATGCCACTGTGAAATTAACAAAATCCACCTTGTGCCATATATGGTCATGAAGAACACGTGCAGCGGCCACACACATGCGCCAGTCATTAGGCTCTGTTTGTATAATGTGTGAAATCAGATTTTTAAGTGAAGTTAAATCGCTAGGAGTAAACATAACATGCTGAGTTCAGCAGTATACAGGACAGCCCATATGAGGGGCCAGGCAGAACCCATCCAGCCCGTGGGCAGCCATTTGGTGATCACTACTCGATGTCATCCTTAGTTCCCTCCTGGGACCTTTTGGTTGACCTCCTGAGAAGACTTAGGTTGTAGCGTTTTAGAGGGTGTTCCCATAGTCGAGTATATTATTGGAATACAAAGTTTGCAAACATTTTTATTGCATTTAAAAGATAATCACTGCCAGAGTGTATTGTTGATTACTTTTATTAGTTAGGTTAGTGAAAATCAGTAAAGCTTTTTCAAGTAAAATCAAATCAGGCTTTATGTTTTTATCCAAATTCGGTGTAGCCAGATCTCCCTTGTCTGAATATTTCAAGGACTGAGATCCGCTGGCCTTAAGGTCAGACTCTGTTGGTAAGCAACCTCTGAAAATATGTTCTGATCGTTCCAGGTGTGCCAATGTTAGTTTGAAACCTTTCCCAATTTGGGGATGGTGGGAGGACTACAAATCTCCCCAAGAGGGGTCATACATTTCATTTCACCCGTACACACTCTAAAAATGCTTCGTCTTCAAGGAGCTTGGAAGAATGAAACACATTTGATATGAGCTCATTTGGTCAACTCGAATAATCATATTGTAATAATTATTTGTATTCACAAGTTCAGTGAAATGGAAAAAGCAATTCAAAATACTTTACGGACTGATTCGAGTTGTTGAGTTCACGTTATATTAACTCTAGTTTGGAATATTTAGACTCTCGTCAGAGAAATGTACTTAGGTTTTGAAACATTTAAAGCTGAATGAACTCTAGAAATGGTCTAATCACTCCCTAATACTGTAGGCAAACCCCACCAGATGGTTTCAACTCACGTGACTAGATAAGGAAGCTTCTGATTAGTTTGATTTCACGCGAAATGATGAAAAAATTCTGTATTTCTTCATTGCATATGATGTCTACACTACTTGTTTTGCTTCACAATGCTATTCCATATATATATAAAAAGAAATAACTAATCATTAATGAGAGTTTTTTTCTGTGTTTTAGGGCAAGCAGAAGGATGGTTCTCCATTTGGAGAATATGGTGGCTGGTACAAGGCTTGTAAAGTGGACAGGCCAGTGATTAAACAGATTGAAGTCATAATAAATAAACGTAGGTGTAATCTAAAGTTGTTCACTGTGTTCTCCTTTGCCATGCAGCCCCACTGTTACCACCACACTGAAGAATCTGGGTGCTCTTTACAAGAGACAAGGCAAGTTTGAGGCCGCAGAGACTTTGGAGGAGGCAGCTTTGCGCTCCAGAAAACAGGTTTGTCATTGTTCAGATTGATATTTCTTTAGCCTTTGAATTTAATTTCATAGATTTTTTTTGTGAGCTAAAGAAAAGGATAGATATGAGCCATCATATTAAAATCCTCCAGTTTTTTTTTGTTGAGCTGATTGTACTCTATGTCCTCCTGCAGGGTCTGGACACAGCTCATAAACAGCGTGTGGCAGAGGTCCTTGGGGACCCTGAGGTTCGAGAGAAGCAACACAGTCGTGAAAGCCTCAACTCGGATAGTGTCAAGTATGAGAGTGGGCCAGATGGAGGAGAGGAAGTGAGTATGAGCGTGGAGTGGAACGGGGTGAGTACAGCACACACTGCCCAGCCCCATGCACACACAAGCATCAGTCAAGTGATGGGATCATGAGATACAAGATACTTTAAACACTCTAAAATGCGGCATTCGATTGCCCTAGGCAAATACATTTAAATCAGATGGAGGTCTTATTTGATGGTAAGACATGATTGATTTGAATCAGAGCAAACCTACAGTAAGTCTATAACATAAAAATGTCTATACCCATAATCAGTAGTGTCTGCTCTTTATGCTGATCTTTTTGCTTTTCATGCTTTAGAATAAAATGTATTAACCCTTTCAACCTTAACTAAACTCTCAAAAGCATGTGTTCACGTTTTGAAATGCTAGACAAGGCAAGTTTGTTTATTATGTTGTAGTTTAACATCATAAGTTAAAAATACTTCTGCCATTTCAGACAGCTGACAGGTTATTTTTAAAGCTATTTTGAAGTTGACCACTGAAATCTTCATCATGATTAGGGCAGAGTGATGATAATTAATCATCATGAGAAATATCAAGTTTCTGTTAAGTTTTTACCCTGTGAAAGTTGTACCCTGTGTTGGACCAGCCATGATTTTTCGACGTCCAGCTCAATTTTACGGTCTCAAATCAAGAGCTATCGATCTTCTGCTGATGTTTTCTTCATCTTCATAATGTGAAAGAATGGGCTGCTGTGGCATACCGACACAAAAATGGGATAGACTTCAACTAACCTCTTTTAGTTGTATATTAATGTAAACCACAAAGGATAAATGGTTGTTTGTTCTATGCTTCATTCACGTGTCATCATAGGTTTACATAGAAGTCAGTTAGTCTTCCTCATGAAATCTGGCTTCTGATTGGTCTTCTAGAAAATTACATTATGTCGATCCATTAATATAATATCTCTGCACTGTAGATGTGAGAAGGCGACTGTAGCTATGTTTGTGGTTTTAGTCTCAGAGCAGGAATAGTGCAAGTGGTTTACCCCACATGCCTCTAAAGCTCATGCTAACGTGAAGACAACAATCCCGCATGTTGAATACATAAATGTTTTTAGCAATGCGCTATTTAGACAGTCACGTATCTTTCTATCCACCTCTCAAGTATCTTATCTTGATTTCACGATCATTATCAAATTATCACCCAGCCCTAATCATGATGATGTTTTATATCATAAATATACCTATTCGTCAAAACCATCAAGTTTACTTAACCTGAAGGTTGTTGGTGAAAGTATAAATATTATTGTATTGGTGGATGCTTTCTATATTCATTGTTTTAAACGACTAATATTTAAAATGAATTATCATTGGAGAGATTCAAATCTTTTGGTGAATGTAGTTTATGCTGCATATGCATCCAGTATTCCTATTTAACGTGTTAATTTTGATTTTATTTAGCAAAATAGAGCACAAATTGTAGAGTTGTTTAAAGTGGGTGTCCATGTTTTCTCTTGCTTTGTTTTGGAGTGAAATTGAAAAACTTCATTGACCTTACTTTTACATTAAATTTGACCTAGTGTGGAAGTATAGTACGCATACTCAGCGAGTTGTTGAAGGAAAGGCACCAGGACCTCACACAGGACTCAATTTTTATTTGTTTATGGGGTAAAGAGTGAAACCGAGGGTATTTGATAATGTTTGATCGTGTTTATTATGTGGATCAAAATCTCCGGTATCCCAGGTGTCTGATTGACTAAATTGAACTTTGGCTGGAGTCTCTTTATAGAGCTACACAAAGAAGCTTCAAAATCAGAAACAGCTCCTTAAACAAACAGATTATTAGTTTAATGCTAGAGCTGCTCTGATATGCACAAAATGAATTTGAAATTGAAATTACTGCATAAACAAAAAAACTAACTATATATATATATATATATATATATATATATATATATATATATATATATATATATATATATATATATATATATATATATATATATATAAAATCAAATATCTGCTTTATGTCTCTATGTAAGTGTATGTCTCTATGTATTATGGCATTTTAAGTGAAAACTTAAAGAAATAAATAAAATAAATGCAAAATGTTCAATACTAATCGGTATACAAATTATGAATGGGTTCAATTCAGTTCAATACTTGGCCAACAAATGAAAACCAGCTTTTGTTAGATTGGTGTTTATCATTCATCGATCACTGAATTACTTTTATCTACTGGTCTAGATACCTACATTCTGAGCGAAAATAACCAAAGGCACACAGCTTTCTTCCCCTCAAAAACATCACACGTCTCAAAACTTGTCTTTTCTAGAAGTAACTGGAAATGATGTTGGGTGTATTCAATTCATCTTCCGTTTTAGTAATGCAACAGTCTTGGAGTCTCTTCAACGAATCTCACTTATTGTTGTTCACAAGCATCCAAAGGCCAAAGAAAAGGCTGATTTTAAAATGAGGTTAGATGTATGAATTAAGTTAGTAATCTTTTGAAGCTGTGTGTGCAACTCTCCAAAATCAAGAAAACATATTAAAAAGGTTTCTTGATATTTTATTACAAAAATCGTACATGTTTTAATAGATAAAAATACAAGTATTTTAAATTTCAGCTTATATCAGTGGACTGGTCTTTTAGTTCAAAGGAGGATTGTGTTACTTTCACGTTACTTTCTCACAAAAAGTGACAAATGTTTACTGATTAATATTGTGGACTGCCACTTTAAAGCCATAAGAAATCAGGGTTTTAATGGAATTTTAAACACTCCAACTTAAATTCTTTTCCATAAACATAATTTCCTCATGAAACCAACTCATCTCTAAAACTCTTATTCTTATATTATCGTAAGCTTGTTCACCTCAAAGCTGCTGTAGAAAGCTCACTCTGCTGTAGTCTCTGGAAACCTGATCATTTTCCTGCTACCGTAGCAACAGTTACTATAGCAGCAACACAAGCTCTCAGCATCCCTCCTGATGAGAGGTTCTGGGAGGCTCCTGTCATCTGCTTTGGCTGCAGTTACTTTCCCTGCTGATCTCTGCCCGTCTGTCCTTGTCTCTTTCTTTCGCACACATGCTGCTCAGCTCTTTATGAACACTGGGATATTCAATTGGAAATCTCTTTTCAACAGTTTTTACACTTTAGACCGGAAATCAAACAGATCTCATCATTTCTATGTCGGTGTGACTCAAACAGGGTGTGGGCTGTGTGTACTGTATTTGCCAGTGAAACTTATAATCTATTGGTAAGTGTGCTACCCTATGACTCCCTGCCAATCCAGTTTTCCTTTGTGCGTCTGCCCACTATTCATATCCTCCTCCCAAGCAAATCTGAGCTGCAGCTTGAAGCATTAGTGGGATCTCAGAGGGGAGAGTCTGCTGTTTTTAGAATTTTTGAATGGGTAGCATGAAGCCTAAAGCTTTTGGCCTTGAAATGGAACCACTGTCCTGAACTTGGGATGAGGCAAACAAGCACATGTTCAGAGGTCACAGTGCAGTCTTTTTCTTATTAAAATTTTAAACAATAAGAAAGGTTGATGAATAGGAAGGATAAGAATGGACCGGGAACAAATATGAATGATTTGTCACACATTAGATCTCCCTTTATTAGAATTAGAACATATGTATTCATTTGCTCATTGATGTGTTTCATTTGTTTGTTTTACTTCAATGCTTTCTACTTCAACTCACTTCTGTTATGTGTCTGCAGTTCAGCTTCCTAATGATCTAACATGTCTTTGTTCCTCTTTCCCTGTTACTTCTCTCCTACGTGAATACGACTTCCTCCTCCTATGTCTCTCTTCTTTTTCTCTTTCCTCTCTCTCTCTCTCTCTCTCTCTCTCTCTCTGGTGTGGTTGACAGGTTTAACTCCAAAAGCCTTGTTGTGCTTGTTGAACTTACCTTTTGCATGATGGAAGCTCTGCTCACCCTCTCTGCAGTTCCGTGTGTTGCATCTACTCCCCAAACGTGACCTGTCCTCCTCCTCCTCTTGTGGGCAGCCCTAACCAGATCTCAACCCTTGGTTTTTATTCCTCTGCTCTCTTCTATTTTGCAGCACTATATTAATATGTTGCTGATGCTATCTCAATCTTTTAAGCTCTTTCAGTTAATTGTTTTTCTATGTTAGTAATTAACTTGTAGTAAGTCTTCTGCTGTTTAAATTTCATTCATGTTTTAATCCTGGCCTTTCCAAAGCTGGAATTGTAGTCAAAGCAAAACTACTTTAAGTTGAAATTAACAGCAAATAAGGAGATTATTTTTGGATGCTGAAGCTTTCATTTCTGGCTAGTGTCAGATTTAATGTAAAGCGGTAACGTAAACATTTACTGTGCTGTGGTTTGTTCCAGTGTTTGTAGCATCTGCTGCAGAAGGTTATTTTCTTTCTCTTTCGAGCTCAAATACTGCATGGTGTCAGCGTGTTTGATTGTAAATTGTCTATTGTAAACCAGCAGTTCATGACCCCCTTCACTTGTTAAACTGTCATTCATGTGTATCCCTTTTAGTCACAGTTGCAGAGTACAATTGTTTAAAATTTTATTTTGTATCATGGCCAACTATTAAAGGGGAATAATGTACCAGGAGCTATAAATAAAATAAAATATTTTGAACAGTTATTGAAGTTCACATCACTGGAAAATGTTTAATGCATCTTGGTAAAAAACATCCTGTATTTCGCCATGTAATTAAAATAAAATGAAAACATTTCTTTATTTCAATAATTACATTCAAAAGGTGAAACTTGTTAATACTATTCATTCAATGCTCACAGACTGATATAGCTGAAAATCTTGTTTCTTTTAACTAATAACTAATTCAAGACACATTTTCCCCAGCTACAGTTCATGCAAAACACTTGCAGAGGCCTTTTAATGGTCTCTTTATCTAGTTCTCAATGATTTGATGTTTTTATTCTTGATGTGCTGTGAAAAGCTTGCCTCGTGTTTTTTCTTCTTTCTTTCTTTTTCAATTTGGTTTAGACGGCAGGTCTTCAGGCTCCTGTACTAGATCTCTTGGTTGTCACAGTGTTGCAAGCTGTGTTGCAGGCAGAGATGCACTTCCTGTGCAGGCTTTCAAAGAAGATTAATATCTTCAGGTTCAGTGGAGACCTGCCTCTGGCCTGCTATCATTATTATAGTGTTTATTATTATGGCTATTTCATTGAAGACTTGTGAGATAAAGTGGTTGAATGAAAGAAGCATGTGTGTGGAAGTTGTTGCTCCTGGTTTGTTTTCTACTAACATACTCTCTTCTGTGTTTCTGCTTCTAATAAAACTCACTCTGCTTCAACACAGCCTCGGCCTACGTCATCTCTCTTCTGCTCTTTCTGACAATATGCATTCTGAGTTTTTAGTTTTTGAAATTTCAAAGCTATACTTATTGTTTTTGTGCCTGTCTGATCGAGAAGCTGTTGGTTGTGGTTTAAATGTTACTTGTCCTCCATTTCTCCTCAATGCTTCTGGGATTTCCAGGAAGAGACTGCAGCAGAGCAGACTGTGGAGAGATCTGATGAGAAAAAGGGACCCTCAAATTATTTTCCGAGTTCATAAAATCTTCTGACTCTGGAGGAAATGGGGTCAAATGTAGATATCTCTTAAACAACATTATTCTGGTCGTGAAAATTATGTTTGAGCAGATGCTATTTTAAAGTAACCAATTACAGAAAGGTTATTAATAATCTGTTTTAAATCTCTTTATAAAATGTTTTAAAATGACATCATTGACCATGGTTTGGTACATTGTCTGTGAGATGTTTAGACCACTAGCAAGAGTTTAATGATTTACCATTAGCTGGTTGTTAACTGGTTCACCTACTAAACGATTTAAATTAGTAGAAGCTTTGAAGGTATCATGTTTTAATCAGAGTCAGTTAAATTAACTATAACAGTTCTATTTCCAAACAAACTTATCTTTGGTTCATCAAAATTACTCCAGTGCACTTTTTCATGTTGTGCTATGTTAATTTGTGCATATATTATCCTCTCTGTTTACTGAAGGCTAAACAATGTTATAAAATACTGCATTATATACAGTTCTCACTTGTCAAGTCAACTGTTTTGCAAGTATACTTCCATACTTTCCTTATTCTACTCAAGCTAAAAAAGATATAGTTGTGGTGGTTGAATCAGAGTTTTCTATTGAGCACTAATCGAGTGTCATCAGATGATATTTTTGCAGATGCAAAGCTAACAGAAGTGCACTGATTTACATTTTTTGTATCCATACTACACTGGGTAAAGCGTCACAAGTTTCACTCAAACTTTCCTCTAAGTTACTGATTCTGTTGATGCCATGTTCTAAAAAGACAAAACATGTAGATTATGTGAAGTCAGTTTTCAAGAAGTCAGTTTTAAAGGTTTACATTCTTTAGACAGGGTAGGGAAAAAAAAGTAATGATAAATGTGTCAATGATGCAGTTTTTGAAAGCATAGCTTGAACAAGTTCATGTTTTGACATTTGGGGCTTCTCCTGACTTTCCCTACAATCTCCACTGTTTGGAGCGTGTTAAGCTTCAGGTTGTTCTTGCCATGTAGACTCCTCGCTATCCTGGATGAGGCCGGCGACCATTCCAAAGTGAATTAATGCAACTATTTGCAAAATGAGAGATGGTTTAAATTTTGTGTTGCATGAATTAGAAGTGTCATTTAACAAAAAACGTACCACTACTTGGAATAGAAAATGTAATAAAGATTAGGAGTAAGTAGATGATGGTACATGTACATGAAATATACTCTTGTTACAGAATGTTTATTCTGACTGTAATTGTAAAATTACAAAGCACACAGAAATGAGCTGAACCTGGACAAATCTTTGCAATGACAGACAACCAGCGGTGGAAAATAGAATGTATACTTTTACTTGAACAAAGGACGTTCTGCTTGAAATCACTGTGATTGATTCTTTTGTGAGGTTAATTGGTTCCCAATTAATGCTGCTAAAATGCTCTTTTTAGCTGAAAATAACAACCAACCAGCAAAGATGTGTCTTTATCTGTGAGTGAATAATTTGTTGTTGTGTCGCTGGTGTTTGCAGGGTCTCTGAAGGGCCACGCAGTCTCTCACTGCGAGTGTGGCACTGGAACACCAGCGAGGGAAACAGCATTAGGAGAAAATGTTCTTTTAAGTGAACTAAATACATAACTTAACCTAACTTAAACTGCTAAATTTATTGTACGAATTCATAAAAGCAGAATGAAGCTTTTTATTATTATTTCTCAGTCCACTTGGGCACCATTTAGCATCTTTGAGACCTAAAAACTCAAACAGTGGTTCCCCGTGAGGAGATTGTGGGTGTATAGAGATCAAAATAGCAAAAAGGTGTTTAGATACTGTATGCATGCATGTATGTTTTCCCTGATCTGCTCTGAGATAAGTCGTGGCTATTTTGGTCATGAAAGAGGTTTAACATTTTTAATAGACCTAAAAACATTACGTTACAACAGTTCTTTCATGCATCGTTGCAGTGTATGTGGATGCATTTTTGCAGAAAAGTATGTCTGGAAGCAGCAACAACCAAAGTACCAACTTTCAAAACTTCTCCTCCAGGACTGCTTCTTTAAAAAAATAGTATCTTTTCCTTTCATCTTTTACGGTCTTCTATATTTGATTGATTAGCTGAGACTACTTCTATTGTGAGCTACTCGAGTTTAACATTCAAACAAATTGGATATTGTTACTCCCCCTAGTATAAGTTACTTTGTATAAAAGTGGCTGCTAATTGTGTAAATGTAAAGCTATGCGAATTGATTCACCAAAGATCGAGAATGCTTTTGAATACGTTGACTCTATTGAATAGTATCCAGTTAAAGATTTTATCCTTCTATTTGAGAGCTATCAGAGCGAGTTTATTGTGCATTAGCTGCTGATTTTTTTTTGCTTTAGAGTCATTAATAATTTGTTGCAGAGTATATTAAAAATATTTTCTGTATTTTAATGTTTGCAGTGATTTCCTCAAGAATAACAGTCAATTTGCAGGAAAATATTTTCTCAAACTTTTTACACAGAATAATGGGGTTTACAACACTGCATCCATAGAAAAATCATTATATTTTCTGCAAAACAGCAGATATAGATCTTTAATATCTTTAATAAACTTGATTTTCATAAAGTACCAAAACAAACTTGTAGCCAATCAGCACGAGCTATTAAAAAAAGAATTGCTTTATGTCTAGTGGCACCTTTTTTTGTGGATTTCAGATGTCAACATTGGATCCCAAAATTACATATATCCCCTTTCATATTATATAATAATACCTACTGCAAATGTGTTCAGATGTCCTTCAAAGCATCATAAAAAGATCATAAAAGCATCTTGATCAAATATGCCTTATTATAGACTAAAAGCTAAACTAATACATCAGTCTTTAGTTTTTCAGGTCTTCTGAATAGTTGCAACATGTTACAAGTTCTGCTTTCTGTGCAGCAGTTGTGAATGATTCCGCGTGCTGGTTAACCTGTAATGTACGGGTGAGAGGTTGTGGTGTTTGAGGATGATTCGTATCATTTTGTGTGTATCGGGGGAGTAACACTGCAGTCTTTCTGTCGACAGGACGGCACAGGCTCTCTGAAACGCAGTGGCTCTTTCAGTAAACTACGAGCTTCCATTCGCCGCAGCAGTGAGAAGCTGGTTCGCAAACTCAAAGGAGGAGGAGGCCTAAGGGAAAACGAACCCAAAAATCCTGGGTAACTATCAGTATTCCCAAATTTCCCATTATTTCCCAAGGGATTATCATGCCTAAAACACAACATGCACTGGATAAGCCAGCTAGTTATATTGCTACGGGATTTGAGAAGAATCGTAAACATAACAAGACCAAAGTTTCAGCCGCAGCTTGCTAGAGCAGGATCCTCACCAAAGCATGAAGCTAGCATAGGTCCTCAGAACACTGAAGCATTGAAGACAAATTGAAGGATGTAAGTAAGCAGTCAAAGTCTTTTTATCTTTATTGGGAGGCTTTCTTTTGAGAATGACTTCCTGTGGAAGGTCTTCATCCACAGGGCATCCTAAAAGATTTAAATGGAGACTTCATTTCTTCCATAGGCTATTAAAAAATATTTTAAGGTGGAACACTTCTCTTTGGTCAATCATCAAAGGTCAGTTACTTCACCAAGAACAAGCGTTAGAATACAACCCTTGTGATTTTACTTGTGATCTTGAGAAACGAGACATCTTGCTTTGTTTGATAGCTGAAAAATTTCTGAAGATGATGGTTTGTGGGATTTTTTTTGCTCACTGTGACAAATGTTTTCTCTTTCACGGCCCAGTTCTGAGCGGACAGAGACTTTTTCTTGCTTTATTAACTGGGCTGTATTGTTTGCACATGAACAAACCTGTCTAACCCTGAATGACCTGTGGCGTGGCCGGGGATGAGGTTTCTACAATGGATGGCTACTCTCTATTCCTATTCTGTAATGTTTTTTTTTTTTTGTTATTTCTTGCATTTTAACTTTGTTTTATGTTTATTTTTATGCTTGGTGACTTTTATGTGTTTGCGTGTTTGATTTATGTTGTACATATTTTTATGTTGTACATATTTGTATTGAATAAACGTTTCTAGGCAGATTGGCTGTCTGCTGCATGCCTGTTTCCAGTATTTCTCATCTCGTGCTTCTCTGGTTGCCTTCCCTTGATTCCGACAGCTTTCCTGTAAGGTTGTTCTTTTGAGCTGTGTTAAATTTCTTGGCAAAATGAACCCTTTTCACACACATACTTTTCGCTCAATATTAGCATTCTAAACATTGCTACTAGTTTCTAATTCGCCGTTAAAAGCACATTATCTCTCTGAAGAGGATTCAACTGTGTGAAGGACTGATGAGAGTATCTTCACTTCTTCTTTTTTATCTTGATGTCACTTTTTGTGAACACAAAAATAATGAACACAAGAATACACTAAAAAGTCTAATCTGCTAATAGACTAGCCTAGCAAATACCAAGCTTTACAAATATCTTTGTTGATATAGGCAACACAAACAACTCAAAGTGAACCTTTTCCATTCCTAAAGTACAAAGCAGAGTGATTGCTAGATTTTGGCACACCATGTAAAAGGATATCTCATGTGTACTATGAGAAGGGTCCATTTCTGCTCTCACTTGTTGTCTGACTTGTTTGTTTAGTTTTCTGCCCTGTATTATTCTATTCAAACCTTGGTGAATTGTTTCAAAATGAATACATTTCTTTCATTTAAAGTCATTTCTGATGCCAACCCCAGCGTTAAAAAATGGTCAGAGCTCTAATTCATTAACTGGCTTATAAGCTGTTAATTAACTTTTTAAAAAGTTTTATAAAAATTTAGAGTCAATGGTATAATGTCTACTTATTGTACACATGTCCACAGAGAGACAGCTATTTATTTGCATTTCTGGTTTAACACACTTCTATTTTAGAGTGCAGGATATAAATAACCTAACCTAACTAAAAATAATCTGTGATTGCAAAATATGTGAAGTAGTCAGCTTTATTTTTTGTCTTCAATTATTCTAGCTGTTATAAGGCCGTAAAACCCCTCACTAAACATCTTACAAACTTTTCAGTTTTTTTTTTTTCTATTGTATTTTTCGCATTGCATTGACTGCATATAACATGAACAGAACATGTGTGACTTCACCTATATGTTTCAACAGAAAACAAATGAGGCAGAGTTTGGGTAATTCAGTCAATCTCTTCTTTGAGCAATCAACACTTCTGGATGGTCAAAAAGACACCATTTGGTGAATTGGAAATGAGAACAAGACTTACTTTCTCATTCTAATAGCCCAACCCTGAATTATTAAAAACCTTCAATCTTAACTCTTGTATGGTGTTCGGGTCTGTGGGACCCATTTTCAGTTTTCATCAAAAGAAAAATGAAATAAGCATTTATTATTTGAAGCTGATATTCACTGGGCTTGGCTCATTTCCTGTGAAAAACATTTATCAGAACAGATTTTTTATGACCCCACACGTACACCCCTCTACACATTTATATTACACACAAGGTGTTCGGGTCTACTGGACCCGGGGCATGTTAAAGTGTGAAAATGGAAGATTATTTACCTTAATTATCTCTTCCCACACAAACATAAATCACACACAAACATAACGTTTTACATTTTAGAATAAAATTGTGTGATTGTGTGAATTAAAAGCGCCAAAATGCAATGGGTCCAGCAGAGCCACCAACCCTGCCAAAGTAACAATAATGAGAACACCACACATGGTTCAAATTCTAAACGTGAATAAATCAGGTTAAAGAACAATAAATAAAGTATATTTGCTGTTTATATCACTTGTTTCTTAGCTAAAGGAAATATTGTTTAAGTTTTTAACATAAAATGTTTTGATTGGGTGAATTAAAATCCGCAAAAGGCAATGGGTCCACGAGACCCGCAAACATCGCCTGAGTAACAATAATATGAACACCACACATGGGTTAATATAAATTGAGAACATCACAAAACAGTAAAAAAAAAAAATGTATTTCTTTAAAAAGAAAAGAATAAGAGTTGTGAACATAGGTCTTAAAAACAATCTGCTCAGAGGAATTTTAACTTTAGGTTCCCATTAACTTTAACCCGTTTTAGACAGGCACAGTTTTGTTAGTTAGTCACTAGAAAGATTTTCAACAACATCTTACTTATATACTTAATTAACTTCTCTGACAACAACTGAAAAAAAAAACATTTACGATGGTTTATTTTTGGCTGTAGATATGCAGACATTGACAAACCATAGCCTGAGGGCCATACACGGCCTGTTGGGCTAAGTAATCTGCCCTCCTTAATGTGACCAGATAATATTACAATAGCTATTTAATATTTACTTGATTTACATTTCTCCTGAACACTCATATGTTTCCAAAAGTTTGTGCACTGAAGCTACATTAATTTTGTTTATTCCTCCTCTCTTGTGGGCCTTCTGAAAATCTTTGTATATCAAAAGACTGTAATCATGCTTTTTCACTGGATTTTAGTAACAACATAACTCGGTTAGGTGTGGCATTTCTTAACTCGCCATGCTTTTGGCACTCAAAACATGTCGCTCTGCTACATCAGTTTAGTTCAGCTTGGTAGTTAAATAGACTCGCACATCTAGGCAAATATTCAAACTGGATCTGCACAAGTGATAGTGCTTGCACAAGACAAAACAATTAATATCGACATACTCCAATAGACCAATAAAAGTGGGTACATTTGATCACATGTTCAGAGAAAATAAAAAGAACAGCTGGTGGGACTCAATGCTGCTGGAGCTGAAAACCTTTTAGAGATGAATAAACAACAACAGGAGTCTCTTCGGCAGGTTATTGTGATTTCTGCATTGAGAGTCGTTTTGCAAAACCATGGCGAATTAACAGCAGATAATGTCTTCATTTAAGTTGAATCACAGCTGTAGTGCAAACACCAACTGAGCTTTTCTTATTTCCAGCGAGATGTAAGTCTGTCCCAAAATGCAACCTCAGCGCTCCTTCGTGAAATTGAGTCAAAGAAGGCCTTCGCCAAATCATCAAAATGTGGTTTCGAGTGAAGTCCACATAACAGGATGTGCCATTTGGGATAGGGCATTTAATTGAGGGTACCCTCTAGGAAGATGTGCATTCCTAGCCTAAATATCTCCCACACGGGTGGTGCTCTGAGGTAATACAGAGAAGAACATCTCTTTAGTCAGTTATTAGCTTAGAAACATTTGTGAATATAGAAAGAATACTCTACAATCTTGGGGAATAGTGTTGCTTTGTTGGTATGTGTGATGTTTTATCCATAGAGATTATTTTGTTGGTAGGGGTCTCCAATTTCGGTCCTGCTTATTTCAGTTGTAATCCTGCCCCAGTATGCATTCTACTCTAGCTTCAGACAAGCCAAAACCACCTTAATTAGTTCAATCAAGTGTTTTGAATCAGAACTGCAGCGCTTATGGATTGAATTTGGAGACCCCTGCTGTAAGGCAACATCACTGACTGAGAGTCGAATGAAGTTTTAACCCAACACATTCCCATCCCTCGCATACCTTCTCTCGCTGCCGTGTTGGCATGTGGCTTGGTCGGTGGACAGCAGCATGAAGAGGGCCAGTTCTCTGGGAGTCCTGAACCAGCCCCTGAAACCTGCAGCTCAACACAGTGTAAGAAAGCAGATTCTTTGTTCCTTGCTCTGATCCTGTCTCTCAGCTCTATTCAGTTTCACTCAAGAAACTTTGAATGTTATAATGTCTGTGACTTGTTGTTATTGATTACTTTTTAACTATTTCAGTTCCTGCAACCGGGAGCTCGAGTAGGTGCAGTAGGTTATTATCAGCTAGCATGATCTTGGAAAAGAACATAGATCACCACCAGAAGGGCTGCTCCATGTACTTGAACAAAGGTCAATTGTTTGGCTAAGGAAATTTAGCGAGGTATTAAAGGCAAAGCTTGCCGAATATCAAATCAAACTTGTGTTTAGTGCCAAGGAGAGACATTAGTTCAGAGTGATTGTTGTAGATAGAAAAAGATAATTTTGTTTGAACAAAAACATGTCTGATATGATGAGGTAGAGGGTGTAAATATCAGATCAGCTTTCCAAGTTTTCAGCGTGTTCCAGGGATTCTAGTCATACACCACACCGAATCATACATACCCTCGGCAAGCTGGCACATGAGATTTGTCTCTCATCATTGCCCTGGTGTCCGAATGACAATCGTGACGTCAAGATAATTTTGACGTCAAAAATATATATTTGGTGGAGCTTTTCAAAACAATGAGTTTTGAGTTTCTAAATGTCAAAGATAGCTCTCAGAAATGAACCATCTTTGTAGTCTTGTCCTTGCTTCTTCTAGTTTTCATCTTTTACGTAGCCTGGTTATGTACGAATTTTTTTCTCTTTTGGAAAAATCATGTTTGTCAAATGCATAAATTATGCCTCTAAAGGACTGGGTTTTCACTGTTTGGGCTGTTTTGTTCTTTAGCACCATGGCCATAATAACGATTCTACCTTAACCATACAGTACAGAAAATATATCATGACCATTTGTTAACATGTATTAAAGTTTTTAAAGAGTAAATTAATGAATGTGTTAAAGAACAGCCTTGTGTTAGTTTAGATCAAGTAACAAATGAATATATACTGACCATTCAAGCCCTTTATAATATTTAAAAGGACTCTTTTAATCCATCAGTGTTGTGCAGCATCGTCCTGTGTGATTTGAACACGTCGCACTTGGATACTGGTGGATACTGTAAGACATGTCCTTGTACACCCGTATAACTCCATTCACTGTTCTGAACTGCAGACTAAAACAAACGTTTTGTGAAGTGAATACTGTGTGCATGTGTTTGAACTCTGGGTGAAATACAAAGTACATGGAGATACGTGAAAAACAAAAAACTCTACTCAGAAAGGCCTCCAGCTAGAAATGAAACCTCAAACCCACAACCTTTAGACAGACTACCTTTGTGATATTTTAACTTGAACCACAGGATGAAACAAAAAACAAGACAGAATAAACTTTATGTATGAGCAAATTTTCTTTCCACTGTGTTTTTGCTCTGTCAAAAAAAAGAAGCTAAATTCAAAAGTAATTAAGCACATTTTTTCTCGTTCCTTTACATCAGAACCGTGCATAAAACTACTTGGAATTCAACTAGTCTAGTTATTCCTTGGTCTTTTAGCCTAACGTGATATTCTAAACATCTTTTTGAAAGTCAGATGGTCTTTTTGTGTGTTTTTATCTACACATGAACATATTTGTATGTGTTAAATGCTAAAATGGTCTCCTCATTAGGACAAGGGACCTTTCTGAAAAAAGTTTACATGTTCTCCTCAAGCTTTTGGCTGTTTTCCACCTTTGATGGACTGAAATCCCAGTCCAGTGTGTACACACCTGACTCAATTTATTTTGTTTTCTGTCAGGAGGGAAATACAGGTCTGAGGAAGATGCGGGACCTGAGTTCTAGCCACATGGACCTGGCGCACTGAGGAAAGTTCCCGCGGAGACGATCCTTCACTGAACTGCAGTCCTGAGATTACTTAAATTACTGTTTTACTTCTGGAAAGTGAAATTTCCAATGATACATATGTAGGAGAAATAACATAAAAAGGTTATGATCTCTGTTACGGGATTTGCTTCATGAAATGGGATTGGCTCCAAGTTTTGCAAACTAAGAAATGTTGGATTGTTTTCTTTATGAAGGATAATATTACTGGAAGTACTGAGATTTGCTCAGCTCATAGTTTGCTCATAATTTATTGACCATATTATTCAGCCTCTTAATCTTTAAAGCACTATTAATGGATAAAGCATTAATAAGGAATTAAAGCTCTAAATGCTCTGTCTGGATGAAGGTTTATCTTGAACTTGATAGAGTTTGTTTTTTTATTGGTGAAAGGACTGGTACTTGTTCTTCCTTTAAGTAAATGATGAAAAAAATACTTCCATGCATTGCTCTTCGATGAGAATATTTATGAGTGCAGATTAAATGAAAGTGTGGCTAGAGAGAATAGATTTAGCAGAGATAAATGAGACCAATGGATCTTGTTACATTACCTTCAGATGTTACAGTGAATTTTATTTTTTTTTACAAATGTTTTTTTATGGTTTGGACTCTATTAAGGTTTTATCGTTGACTTTATAAACTGAAAAGCAATGGTCATTAATATAATTGAAATAGGGGACTGTTTACAATTTTTTATTTGAGGGTACACAAACAGTTGTGAATCCACATGCACTGGATTAAAGTATACTTAGTGTGGGTTTTCCTAAAGACCATACGTGTCTTGTGAGGGCCTCAGGCAGGTTCTTCTTAATAATTGTAGAGATTGTTTATTAGCTGAAGGGCCTTGAAGTAAGGCTGAAAGAGAGTGAAATGGTTTCTCTGCATGTAAGAGCACAAAAGAGCCGCATGTTCTCTTGCAGGGGTCTGGCACTCTGTCGGTAGAGCTTTTTTTTCAGACCTGTTATAAAATTAATCTATTTATTATTATATTACTTTTTTTTGTCTGTCGTCTTTTGTCTACAACCGTTTCATTACGATAGGTGTGCATATTTGAATAATTACTTTCAGGAGCTTTGCACTGAATTTATTACTATTATTTTCTTTTTCTCAGGCTGCCTTCTTTGGCTAAAGTGTATATATATGTCAGTTGCTTTGACAAGCTTGTGATTGTACTTCACTAAAATAAAGAAATTCACTTGACTATTGGGTTCTCTTTATTAAGTGTTGCTATGCTCCTGTAATATCTTTTTTTAAGATTTAATGTTTGTCTTAGGTTTGGCAAGGGATTACAAACGCATACTTTTAAACAAAAAAAGCAAATAGAAAAAGGTCTCATTTGAAATCATCAGTCAGGTGTACACTAGCTCCAAATCAAAACGCTTGTGAACAATTAGCAGCATTACATCAGTCTAGCACCTTGCCAGCAAGTTATAGATATGAAACCAAAATAAATTTTAAAAGTGTTCAAATGTTTTCCTAAACACTTCAGTGGATGAGGAGCTTTATAGAGGAGTCGTGCGAGGTGCAACCGTTGGTGTAGAGCAGTACTTCTCAAATAGGGGGGTGTGAGGCTCCAACAAGGGGGGGCCGTTTGACCTCGGGGAACATGCTTTTTAAATTTTCTATTTAAATTTGGCACTCTCCTTGGCAGAGTGTGCGCAGGGAGCATTCGCTCAGTGGTGTAGGGGTTTTGTTTGTACTGAGCATGCGCACTTTGCACACAGTACAGAGTATGACTATGAAGTGTAGACACGAAGTGTAGCAGACCCTCAAGTGACAATATGAAAAAATATCTAAATATTTAAAATATTTATACGTTAATAAGGATACAGTGTTATGCAGACGTGTATTTATAACAATATTTTATAGACAAATGATACTATTGATAGTCGCGCGGAGGGAGATATTTTCTACTTCTAAGGGGGGCATGACAGAAAAAAGTTGAGAAACACTGGTGTAGAGGGAGAAGAGAAGTGGAGCGGGATCACACCCCTGGGGGGTGCTGGTGCTGGTGGTTCGGGTGCATGATGTGAATTCCCCCATCCTCACAAGCTTTTGTCTGTCTGTCACGAAACTTGTGATCCACTGACAAGTGGAGTCAGGGACAGACAGCTGGGAGAGTTTGTTTCGAAGGAGTGATGGGATGATAGTATTAAATGCTGGCTTATCCATATGTTGAAGCCCCATGTTAACTGCATCCTCCACAGACCTGTTAGATTAATAGGCAAACACCAGGGGGTCCAGTGATGTTCTTCAGGTGGCCCAGCACCAGTCTTTGAAAGGACTTCATGACCACAGATGTCAGGACCACTCGTCTGTAGTCATTGAGACCTGAGATTTAGGCTTATTGGGGATGGGGATGATGGTTTGAAGCATGTAGGGTCTTCACACAGCTTCAGTGATCTTTTGAAAATCAGAGAGAAGATGGGAGCCAGTTGGTCAGCACAGGTTCTGAGGCATATTAGTGAGACTCCATCAGGACCTGGTGATTTCCTCCTCAACTGCTTCCCAAAGAGCTGGCAAACATTACCCTCACTGATCTGTAGAGGAGGAGTGGGAAAATGGTCTGTGTTGAAGGTGTTTGTGTGGGTGTGTGCTGGAGGTGTTAATGGCTGCTGATGGAGACAATCGGAGGGTGTCTCAAATATACAGTTAAACTTATTGAGCTTATTAGCCAAGTTTGTGATGTCTTTAGGCCTGACCACACTGAAGCAGGATCGTTGGTAGCAAACGGGTTTTACACGAGTACGTTCTTTTGGCAGCTCTGATCTTCTTGTTCAGTGTATTTCAGGCTTGTTTGTACAAAGCATGGTCTCCGTTTCTGTAAGCAGCTCCCTTGGCTTGACTAAGCTGTTTGATCCTGTTTGAATTCAATAATTTCCCTATGGCAAATATATATCAAGGATTGTTGAAGCTGAAAGTTCTTCATGTATAAACATTCCCGAGTATTGATTAAAAGACACAAAAAAATATCCAAAAATGGTTAAACTTCATAGGATGAACTGTTTTTATTTGAAGAAAAACAAATATTATAGTTCATTTTAACATACATAACAATGTATTCGGTCCTGTTCAGCGCAACTGAGAGAAATATATCAAATTAGACCAGTGGTGGGCAAAATGTGCTGCAGCCCTGCAGTTTTACTTTAACCTTCATCCAACACACCTCATTCCACTAATTAAGTTCATCTTGACTTGTTTAAATATATTGGTGTGTCCCTTAAAACAGGGTTGGAGCAAAACCATCATGAACTGCAGCCCTCCAGGAATAACTTTGCACACCCTTAAACTAGACTAATTACAATAGCACAGATTGGATTCATAGTTTTGCATACTGATAAAGGAAAACAAAAGCATGCTTGGTAGTGTTCATAAGAAATCATCAGCAGATATTGCGTCTGAACATCCTCCACTTTAGAAAACGAAACTTCCTTCATTCAGGTAACATGCACTGTTTGATACTATCATGTTAAATAAAGACAAACAGTTTAAATAAAAAAACAAGAGACAAGCATTCTTTTATTGATGTACTACTGCTAAACTCATCTACTTCAAATTGAAATATAAAGAATTTTATGTTTCTTCAACAACACAGGTGTCAGATTTTTGGGTGGTTTTCTTCTACTGCCACTTTCCTGTGTCCTCAGAAGTGTTGAGACCTCAATCAATCACAGTTTGTTAGCTGACAGAGAATGAATTCCCATATCAGTGATCAAATGACGACATTAAATCATTCTGATTCCTTAAATAAAAGCCAAATTGCTGGAGTCACAAGGGCAGTTTGAATATTGTCTCTGCCTTTTGGAGCTTTGAGTTTGATGAAAGAATTAACAGTAAATCCGGTAACTTGAGTGCAGATATACAACAAATCAAACAAAAATGGAGCTAATACTAAAACTTCTTAAATGCAGTTGTGAGCTGTTAACTTTGTTTTTATCAGTTGTGGCAAGTCAGGAGCTTGTCCAGAAATCGAACCATGACCCTTACACACACAAAGGAAGGATAAAACCATAGGCTCAGCCAAGGGAAAATACATAACAGCTGGTTCTTTAATAAACATAAGAAAATTATCAAACTAAAAAACTATGAATATGCAAGATTATGAGTAACAAAAATGTAAATAGTTCCTTCTACTGTAAAATATTGCTGTTTTACATTGACTGCTGTTTAAAAGTAGACAAAACGTTGTAAATGTGATCGATTAATTCCGTAGCTGCTGGCTGTTCAGGTCATTTGTCTGCCTGGAGGGAAGTGCAGCTGCATTAGTGGGTGGCTGGTTTGCAAACCAGTATGTTCTATTTAAAATGTATCTGCTGGGAAGCAAATATATTTGATAAACCTTGCTCCTTCCAAACCTGTGAAAGTGCCAAATGATTAATTGCAAACACTTTCAGTCTTAATAGAACTTGTCTCTATTTGGAAGTGAAAACAAAAGCAGAGATGACACAGTTTAGACCATACATTTGGGCCATAAGCCATTAGCTCTATACAGTATGTAAAAATACAAACCTTCTCGAACAGCTGTCGAAGTTTGAGAGGATATTCCGAAAGAGAACAACTGTGTTCTGGGCAGAGACAAAGCTAAAGTGCAGAACATGTCTAGGAACAATACTGTTGGAACGATCCATTGTCAAATACCAAAAACTTAAAAGTCTGGAGCTTTGCAGAAACTGCATATCTGAACACTAACCAGTCCAAAACTAAATGCATCCTTTTTAGATTTTGGTCCAGCCTTAATGTACCAAATTAAAAATATGAACATATCCCAACATCGCTGTGGTTGCTACACTAGAGACAAAGCTCTATCCAAGAGATAGACTACATCTTGTCCCGACCATCCTTTAAGTACAAATGGAGGTGAAAATCATTATTAAAACTCTAACGTGAAAGTCTAGCCTTCCTGAAAATTATAGCAGACAAATGTATGACAACAAGCTGAACCAAGAAGAGGGACCATTAGATATCAGTCCATTCTTGACACTCTGGAATTAAAATCAAGAGATGTTTTACACAGAACCAGAGGAAAGGAAATGATTAGTCGACAGAAACACTAAAAGCTCTCTTTTGGTATGGTGAATAAATGCAACATGCTCATATGGAACACAGTTCTTCTAAGGCTGCAGTTCCCAGATTCTGAATTCCCATACCTGTACTCAAGGGAAGAGTAAATTAGCAAGGAAGATGACATTAACTTGCTTTTCCTCCACTCCTAGCTAATACGCTCCTTGTAGACAAACCAACTACGTACACTAGACCTCAAAACAAACATCTGAACTAAAACAGAAAGTATAAATGTAACTAGAAAAGTAAATATAGCTAATTGTGATGGGAAGCATGTTGATGCCTATAATAGACAACTATTTAAGGCACTAAAGTCTACAATCCATCTTCAGTCGCAGGTAGCTACAGGAACCAGAGGAGCTCAGAAAGCAGAGGAACCAGATCCTGCTTAGCAGTAGCCTAAAAATCTTTAAAAGAATCAGTGTATTGTCCAATATCTCAGAAGCTCTCGGTCCCTGTGTAACAGTACACTCTGAAGTTTGCTTCAAAAGTGATGATTAAGGAAAGGAAAGGAAGAGACAGAAGAAGCCTGTTGCTTCTTCAGATGGAGACTATTCAACAGCATATTTGGGCAGAGCTGTGGGGAACGGGTCTCTGCATTCTTCGAGGTTATTTAGAGTTTGATGAATGGACCGAAATGATGTGGTGCTCTGATCTTTGGAGAGGAGCAGGCGCTGGAGGAAAGAGACGGAGAGGTGGAGAATGGTGGTGAAGAAGAAAGAGCATCAGCACTCAGAGAGAACACTGTGGAGATGGCCACATCCACAATGCCTTGACAGAGCTCACGGTAGAGTTTCCTGAGGAAACAAACCCTTCAAGGTCAGCATTAATGTTCGGACTCTAAAAAAACTACTTGAGCAACCTAATCACTGATCAATGTTACTGACGAAGCTAAATTACATTGCAAAGGAAAAGATTTATCAAGATATTATTGGAAGCATACAAAAACATATTTAAAATATTTGACAAATTCACTATGATGCACTATGCTTGGGATGGACTTACTTTGCTTAACAATTTTTTGAGATATTAACATGTATTAATAAGTCTCTGTCTGCTGAAGACTTAAACTGGAACCATTTAACTTGTCTTCAACAGGAAAAAGTTTTTTTTTTTCCCAAGTCGTTTTCACTTCCTGGTTTTAAAGGCAAGTCAAGCAAAACTATGCTACAGCATTCTCATCATTGTTTCAAAACAAGCAGACATCATTAGGGTCTTAAAAAAAGTTAATGTATTGTGCAATTTAGCTTTAAGTTAGAAGAACACCCAGTTAAGAGTTTTAAATGTGAAAGTGCTTTGTGTATCAGGTTTTGAAAAATGAATCTTTTAGGCCGGACACATCATTTATTGCAGGAATCCCAACTCTCCCCTCAAATATCAATGTAAAGACTTTCATTTGTGGATTATAGCTGGATCATGTTAAGAAAATATTTTCGGAGCTTTATTTTCTTTGTAGCTGTAAGACATCAATGCTGGATCCTCTACTATCCTCCTCTATACCCCAGCTGTACCTTTTGTTGCGTTCCCAGCATTTTTCTGATGCTGAATTGCATACATCTACACATACAATGCTAGTTTCACAAACATTATGATTATACATTTTGTGTGTGTTATGTCCTGAGACACCCACTGCTTTAGAAAATGTAGGCAATGATGATCTTAATGTAGTAAAACACTGTTCTGGCACATCCCAAATGCATGTAAAGTTATTATGGATATTTGTTTGTTAGTTTACCAAAGAGTTAGATTGTAATTTTGCTAGCATATGCATATAGTAGCATGACATTATTCTCACTGCAGCATTATAAATATGTAGCATCACCAGCTATTGCCTACAATGTAACTTATCTAAACCATAAAGTGTAAAAAAAGCCTATTGTGTGCATGTAAAGTCTTTTCACCTCAAATTGTATAATGGCGATTGTTCCAGATTAAGAAGATAAGAATAAGAAGATAGAGAGGAAAAGCTGTTTTAATGGAGGTTGGACCCTGGAAAACTCTCTGTGCTCTACATATGTTAAGGATAGTTCAAGCGATGAAACTGACAGAGTGATGGCTTATCTGCTTTTGATTGCTAGAGACTGAACTTATTCTTTGTAGACTAACAATACACAGGAGCTGGAATCATATTCTAATACAGTTTATGAGCCCTGAGCTTCTTTGATGAGCTCAACTCAAACTATTTTTTTGTATCACGCACAGTTTGATCTGGACGTTAAGAAGACATTTGCTGATTTTAATAATAATAAATATACTTAATACTTATAATTAATGTTTTGGTTTACGGCTGTCTATTCTCTCATATTACAATTGATGAAGTTGTTCTTATTGTCATATGGTTTTTCTTTTAGTCATCTCCTGTTGTTCTGGTCCTTAATTATAATATGTATACAATAAACAATATAGCCCAACCTAACCTGGGATTGTTACACGTATAGAACCAGGGCAGAGAGAGCTAATACAACAGCTCCAAGAGCAGCTCAGGTTGCGCTACGTAAAGGAGGGTCTTAGAATGGTGTCCAAGAGATGCAAATACAATCACAATGGGCTATTTGCACTGTGACTGTCTGAAATAGTACAGCACACTTATTTCTGGTTTCGGCACCCTTATTGTATACATTCATTGGTTGCAACTAGGGCTGCAACAACTAATTGATAAAATTGTTGCCAACGAATGCCGTTATCAATTAGTTGGCCTAATCACTTGACTTCACGGAGGTGCATGGCACCAAGATCAAACATAGATACACAGCCACCGGTGCAATGGAGGAAGCGTCATCTTCAGGAAAAAGCTAGCGTCCAAAATCTTCCAAAGTGTAGAATCATTTCTCATTAAACACTTCTTAGAAGATGGTGAGCTGCATGCTATGCCGGGCCGAGCTTTCATGGCTTGCAAGCACAACGGTGATGCACGAGCATCTTAAACGAAATCACATTGGTATTTCGGATGGCAAAACATCAGTAGGGTAAGTTACAGTTAAACAGTTTGCTAACTTCGGGACAGTTGCTCTAGATCTATGGACTACTTGCACAACTACTGTGTACCGTGTTCTGTCAGATTATTCCGGTTATAGTAAAAGCAATGGCCCGGCTCTTTGTTTTGCAATATATTTCTGCAATCTCTAAAAAGGATATTTTCTGCTCAAACAGATTTGTAGCTCGTTGACTATGTTACACAAATTACAAAGAGCTGTCACATCAATTTTTGGAAAGTCCTGCAGAGAGCGAGTGTAAAACATAGCCTGCCCTGTTCTAGACAGAACGCAGAAATAGTTGTGCAAGTAGCTCTTCACTTCAGTAGTTCACTCACTACTCACTAGCATTACTCTGCGCAATCGCCTCCTGAGAAATAGTGATTAGTTAAATGGTGCTACTTTAAATTAGCTTAAATTAAACAGTGCTGATAAAATTAGAATATTAAATTTAGTAATTGTTGTGGTATTCAAATGCAAATAACAGTTCATTTGTACACCAATTAATTTTTTTTTAATAAAGACTGTTAGCTTTTTTCACACTAAAGTTTTTTTTAATTTATAGTCCACAACAAAGTTAACTTGTTAACGTCCAAATTCATTTTCAAATTAATTGTTTAATAAGTGTTTTGCTTTTTATTTAGTCATTACTTTATTCATTTATATTTTGAGAAGTTTTTCAGGTCAAGAAAAAACTGTTTTTCATTTAAGGTTTAAAATTTCTTTATTAAACTTCTTTACATAAATAATACCCTGATTTATGGTTTTATATAGTTATAAGTAAAACATCAAATAAAAAAATGCTAACATAAATGTTTTTTATATTTAGTTTTATCCGATTAATCAAAAAAATAATCAGCCAATTAATCGATTACCAAAATAATCGTTAATTGCAGCCCTAGTTGCAACAGAAACTTTTCTAAAAACGTGCGCAAAAAAAACTTTTTTCTAAGACAAGCGAATAAGCCTCAAAAACTCAGGGCATAAACAGTAATAACAAACATATGAGGTCTCTTTGTAATCTGTGTAGCCTGGGTAATAAGTTGCAAAGCTGTTTGTAATACATTTCTGCAATTGGCGAAGAAGGCAATTTTTCTCAGTCAATGCACAGGCAGCTGAAAAAAGACTGCAAAGGGACCGTCTGCAAAAAGCCAACCCCCAAAAAACACTAACACAACCACAAGCTACACTCTACTGAACCCAGAATCTCATCCTTCACTGGTTTTGTGCTAGTTCTTATACAAAATGTAGAAAAATATTGTTTGCATGCATTATTTGCATTATTAATTTTAACATGAAATTGCTTGTACCAGTCCAAAACACTAAAATCACCAAATTTGGGTTAAAAAAAACCCAGTTCATCAGCCAATTTTCCTACAAAACTCATTTTGAGAAAAAATACTTTTTTGCATATTTTAATCTATTGAACGTTTTATCACAAGTAAAAATATGACAAAATATGAAAAAAGGAGAACTAGTCCTACTAGTTTGTAGGAGAACTAGCAAGAAACCAGTGAAGGATGAGCTGATGTAAATTGGGTGTTTTAGAGTGAATCTTTAGGTGGTCTTCTGCAGGAGTGTTTTTGGAGTTGGCTCTTTGCAGGTGCTCCCTCGGCCATTTCCTCTCAGCTGCTTATGCATTGACGGCTAAAAATTTCTGCGATTGTCAAAAAAGGATAACCTTAACCATAACCCTAACCCTTATTCGGTGGTGGTGTAGCCTTTGATATGGTGTGGCTATTCTCATTCAGTGGTGGTGTGGTAACTAAGATGTCTCGGTGGCTATGCATGTTATGATCCTCATCAAGGCTTGGGGAGGTCAGATAATCCTCATTCAGCTGTGACGTCGGCAGGGTGGGTGACGAAGGCCTTGGTGGTGTGTTACTGCAATGAATTTTAGGGCTTTTGGGTCTTTCAGATTCTCCCTGTTTGAGTGATGTTGGCTGATAACGGAGGTAGAAGAGTATATTGTCCATAAGCTTTCTTGTTCCAGATCTGTTCAGCTGCTTCCCATCTCGTGTGATGAAATCTGGCTGATTCCAGAACAGATTGAGGTAGTCAATAAACTGTAGGCTTTGTGTCCAGCAGGAATGTTGTAGCCATGTATTGAGCCCAAGCAACTGAGAGAACATATTTGTGCCATTTGCAGAAAGTGGACCACTTATGGAACACTGCATTTTGAGATTTTCAAGTGTGTCAAATAGTTCTATAAAGTCTTTCTTAAACAGCTCTGATTGTCCTTTCTTTACACCATTTTCTCCCACATGAATAGCATAAGGGAGACCGTAAATCGCCATCGTTTTGCTCCATAGATGTTGGATTATATAATCCCCAATAATCAGAGGATTTGGCTTCACTGATACATGAGCTGGACGTTGCTTATTTCTTAACCTCCTGTCGTGTGTGTGTGTATGTGTGTGTGTGTGTGCGTGGGTGCGTGCATGCGTGTGTGTGTGTGTGTGTGTGTAACAGTCTGAGTTTGACTGGTATCCACAGTCATTAATGGTTCAAATCTGTTTCGCTGCTGCACTTCCTGAGGAATTGGTGTAGTTGAGCACAGTGCAAGCAATAGCTGTTCATGACGAGAGCCTTTACGTCTATTTCCCCGAATTACACTAGCTTTTTATTTTGCATAAATGACATGCAGTATTTTTGGAAGTTCCTGCAGAGAGTGAGTTCAAAACAATGCAGATGTAGTTTTGCAAGTAGCCCATTGTGAAAAAAAAAAATTCAGAAAACATCACATCATAAAAAAAAAAACTATTTGAGAATCAACAGTTTAGTGCTGATGTGACGCCAATATCAGTCTGCCAGACTATTAGCCTACCAGATAATGTGACTTGCACTAAAATAAATGTGGTTAACACGATGACGTTAAGTTTAGAACTTAGCGGACAAGCAGCAGACCACAGTAAGGTTAGTTTTGGGTATGTGAATCTTCAGACCTTTGCATTCACTGAATGCTTGAAAAAGACGATCTCTGTCATGTCTTTAACTCTCAATACTTGAACTTGCAGAACTTTAGCGTAATGTAGTATTTTATTCCACAAAAAAGGGTAATAAATTCTACACAGCAAAAAAAAAAAAAAAAAAAGCAACCAACAATTTAACAAAATCTATATTTAGTTTATGGTGTCTTGCTCCAAACTTTCCCTTCTAACAAACTCTAATATCACTTCTATGTAGATAGATTGATATTTATTAGGGGTGCTCCGATCTATCGGTGGCCGATTATCAGTGATCGCTAAAACTGCCGATCAGAACAACCGATCACATGACGCAACGCTTGTGAGACTTATTACAACGGCGAACGAAAATGGCTTCACTAGTCTAGCGTTATTTCATTGTGTCTGAAAATGACAAGTTAGCTAAATGCAACATCTGCACAAAGGAGATTCCTCGTGGTGGCACTCAAGCAAAACATTTTAACACTAAAAACCTCATTAGACATTTAAAGGTCGCTCATTAGGAAGAATATGGTGAGTTT
Source organism: Danionella dracula (assembly GCA_900490495.1). Lineage (NCBI taxonomy): Eukaryota > Metazoa > Chordata > Actinopteri > Cypriniformes > Danionidae > Danionella > Danionella dracula. The sequence continues at coordinate 3,752,663 of UELW01000844.1, read as the reverse complement.
TCCAAATTAATAAGCGGGAAGAGAGAGCGCGCTAGTTCGGGAGCACAAGTCTCTGTTACTCAGCAGTCGATAAAAGACACTATTTGGAAACAGCAACCCTACAGCAAAGACTGTGAAAAAAATCACAAACTAACAAACAAAATCATGGAATTTATTTGTCTGGATCATCAACCGCTGCCTGTAGTTGAAGACGAAGGGTTCCGACAACTCGTGTCATGTTTGGATCCACGTTACACTATGCCTGGGCGCAAATATCTCACTATGCCTTCCAGAGCTTTATAAAACGGTGTTTACGCACATTGTCAGCCTCAAGGAGGTCACAACCGCAATAAACTTCAGGAGTGACATCTGGAATGCACGTGTGTGTCCCATGTCCATGCTGAGCCTTACAGAGTTCATCAATGACAACTTCGAGCTTCAAAAAGTTGTTCTTCATTTACAGTAGTTTTCAGGCTCACACACCGCAGAAGCACTTGCTTCTGCGTTTACTGATATGTTGCATGTGTTCTATATTTTTGTTACACTGGTGCCTTCATAATTGTAATTTGATTTGAACCTCTTGCTCACCATAGTTTAGTATGAAAGAGTAACTTAACAAATAATTTGGGAGTTATATTATAAGACAACAAAAGTGTTTTGGTCTTGAATACATCTTAATCTGCTTTTGGATACCCACCTAAAAACCCCAAATAATAAACTTCAATCACAGGAACTTAAAATCAAAAGGGCACTTCAAAAAGGTGCAATCAAAATGGTCATCCCTATTGACAGAGAAAGAATGGTGGAAATGAAATGTTGTGGAATGAATACTGACTGTGCACAGGCCGGTGCGCCGTTGATCTCAATCAGCCAGACCTTAAAGCTCTCGTCCAGCATGAAGTCAAAGCCGAACAGCTGGAAGCTCTGGTACGAGAGATGTTTGGTGCTGATGGCCGGCTCGATGCACGTCAGACAGCTCCTGATGAGATGAACCAGAGGAGTTAATATCTGCACTGAGATCAGATTCGACTGAGTGTGCATGCTTCATGGAATCAATTAGTTGTGAATCAATTTCACACTTTAAATAAAACCTGTAGTTTTTACTGTATTTTTTACAACAAAAACACATATAATGAAGATATGAACTATTTTGGCAGAGAAGCACCTGATGATATGTTTGATCTGAGGTAAAATAGAGGTTTCCATGGCAACCCCGTGTGAGGTCAGAAGGTAGTTTCTGAACTCATGAAAGAACATCTCGTTCCCTTCCTCATAGCGGCTGTAGTTCTGCGAGTGCTCTTTCTGGATGCAGTGATTGGTCAGATGACTGGTCATGTCATGCAGGTCTGAACTGTTGTAGGGTTCTGAAGAGGTCCTCAGCACCCCCTCACGGTACAGGTAGATGTTGAATTGATGATCTACCAGCACCCAGCTCCTGCAGAGGAGAGAAAATCCACATAGATTGTGCATCAGATACTACTCTGACTCCACGTATCATCTCATAGCTCCAGCTCATCTCACCTGATATCAAACTTGCGCTGTCCTGGCTCCAGTAGCAGTGGATTTTCTAGATACTTCTGAATGACATGCACTTGGCCTTGATTATCAATAAACTCCAGCAACTGATTAGCATCATGGGAGATCAAAATGCCAGCTCCTAAAAAAAGATGACCATACCTCATATAATTACACCTTTTAAATATGCAATTACGCCAATGTCTAATTTAAATCAATAGAGCGTCGTTTCTAGATTGTTATTGACATGACACACAGACAATCCACTAATGCGGCTGCAGACCCGTAACCAGATAAGCAAAGGCTAGTCTTACAACATTTAACCAGTGATTTTAACAGCATACATCACAGTACAAATAGATGTGGTGTTTGCTAATGCGGGTAGGCTGCTAGTTGTGACATTTTGATGACTTTAGATATAATGGTTTTAAATTAACATCGAATGAATATAACTTAATCAGTTAAAATAGTATAACTTTCTATTGAAATAGTCTCAATGCACCTCAAACACAAGCAAACACATATGAGTATTACAGCAGTCTCTTACTCTACAAGATCTGTGTCGTTTTTACATTTAATAAAAGTAACTGGCAAGAAGTGTATCTATTAAATGTAGAAGCAGATTAAACAGGAACTCAGGCTCTCTGTTGGTAAATCAGTGTTGTTGTCATCAGGGTAGCGACTTTAAGTCCGTAAAACCAAAAGACTTTTGTCCATAGTTCATAAAGTTGTCAACGGTAAAGTGAGCATACATATACTTAAGCATTAAAGTTTGTGATGGACATTTTGCTTCTTATAAATCCCACCCATCTCTGCCGGAGATTTGGGGCTTTTGGGATGCTTTTAATAGATTTTCCTGGCTCAGATTTACAACCAAAAATGGCTCACACAGATATAATCGCAATGGAATCCTCAATGACCGCTCCACCTGAATAGCATGGCTCGCATCTACAACGAGCACAGCTCACTCCTACACTGAGTGCCTATCCCAGATCAGTTAATAGGTAGAACTGTGGAGATTACCTTAATATCAATATCCATGCATTTTAAATCACAGATTTACAAAACAGAAGAGCCATAATCCTATTGACAGTTTATAAGATGCAGTTTAACAAAAGTGAGAAAAGAAGGGTCTTTGTTGTTAAACAATTATCTTGTCAATCAAAAGATTTATACTTCCTGCTACTTTTTTGTAGCAGGTGGATTATGATGAAATTATGAAAATGTCAATAGCCATATTTTTTTGTCAATAGCCACTTTAGCATCCACAGAAAAACGAAATGAATGAAAACGGCATAGTGAATGTTAATTAACCCTTGTGTGGAGTAATAATTATTACTCTTGGCCTGTAGTGGGCTCACAAATCTTGATATTGGACCAATTCTGCACATTTCTGAAGAAAAGAAACATAATTTTACTATGCCACCATTTGCTGAAATCGAGTGCATGAGTGAGTCAGGGGAAATTCAGGTTTTGAGCACACACAATAAACAACCCGGAGTGTCTGAATTGTTTAGATGTTAACGAAGTGTGGACATTTAATGTGGTTTAGTCAGTTATTCTTAAATGTTTCAACAAAGTTGATTTACTTTTATGTTACTATTCATTTGTTGAATAATAATATAAAGTCAAAACCAAATAACTGGGTTGATTAACAGATTCTGATATTGAAACCCTAACCAAATCTGTGAACCTGCGGGAAACACTGATGCATCTTTACATGTCAATACATCAACGTTCAAGCATACAAGAGTAGAAATAATCCCTATCCTAAACCTTTTTCATTAATGCATTTTTCTCAGCACAACAGCATACCTTTTGCCCCCGCAGACGATTTGGCAATCCAGACGCCGCCCTCTCTGCTCTCCCTCCTGGAATTATAAGAAGCTAGAAAGACCTCTCGTTCATCCGTCTTTGGGTTGCTCTTCATGTGGCTGATGCCGTTGCTGGCTGGGGCCACAGGCGTGTTGAGGTTGGTTGGGTATATGATGTAAGACTCTGGAAACCAGTTACACGAGTCCTTTAACTCTGGACTAGTCTTGATGATCCTAAACATAACATTTTAGAATAATGAATAATTAGAACCCTAGAAATTCTTATTAAGTGTTTATAAAATAATCAACCTTCATATCGCAATCCTATCAATTGCTATGTCATTTACTGGGAAGATTAAAAACTAGTTTTACATTGATTCAGGCATGCACACACACACTATTAGTAAATTACTAGTAAAACTGGACAAGATATGTCTTTTTAAGGAAAATGAAACGGACAACTTACTTGACTAAAGATGCTTTGCGACACATTTTGTCAGCTCCTCTGTAATAATTCACCAGCTGCATCAGGCCTGGTTCATGACCTGCAGAAGAACAGCTTAAGGCTTACTGTGAGCAGAGCAATATTGAGAAGTAACTTCACTGTTCTGAAAATTCTTTCAACTGAAAACTCTTCTCTTCAGGGAACACCTACTTTAAAAAAAACTGAATAAAAAAAAAAGAGTATTTTTTTCCTCTGTCTTTATCTTCTTCCTCTGCTTCGGTTGATACAATTTCTATTATGAGAAGCTGAGATAAGATTTTGACGGTGTAACAGATTGCATATTGTCTCTCCCCTAATGTAAGTCGCTTTGGACAAAAGTGTCTGTCAAATACATAAATGTAAATATTTTTATAATTATAAAATTATATTTTATAAAATATTATAACAGCACTTGAATTTTACTGTCTGCAAATACTTAATATCTTCTCATATAGATGTGATAAAAAATTCGTTCTGACTGACACGAAAAAAAGTGTAATTTGTGACCCTGAGCAAGAATCAATAGAACAAATTGAACTGTCGAGGTGTGGCTGGGTTGATGAAACAGGCAGCAGGGAGTCAACAGGCCGCGAGAAGTGGCTCCAGGATCTCGAGAGCAAGTTTTTCTTTAGCGTAGCCTTTTTGCCTTATTTAAAGACGTCATATTATGTAAACTCGACATTCGTGCATGTTTGTGAACTCCTTTATTACTTTTATGGTTAATCGTTGACTTTATAACACAGACGTAGTGTTCATGACATCACCCATACATTTCAGATAACTCTTTAAGAAGTTTGAGAATTATTCCGAGAACAAAGCCATAATACCCTAAAAAATGAAAACATGTTTTCAGTACCCAGTAAAACAAGTGATTTAACGTTACCAAGGCGTCCGAACGGCAGTCGGTTTCTCTCTCCCAGCATTAAATTAAAGCGAGGGTTGTCTTTCTTCAGCCTTTTCCACTTGCCAGTCGAGACAAGGATCTTGGCCACCTCAGCATACACACTGCTGGAGTCATCCCTCAAAACAAACGTGTAGATGGGTGAAGTCATGATCTCCAGCCTTCGACCTGAGGAGGGACGCAGAGCTCTACTTTACTGCTCGCCGTACACCGTTATCTGAGTCCTGAGAGAGTAGGTCGACGGCGGATTGTCATGCCTTCCTTTACACGAGCTTCTAGCTTGTTTTGATCACATAACGGACTCCATCGTCTGAACCCATCCAGGTGCGGTTCCGAGCGAGCCTTAAGCGATGATGGATACGAGTCCGCGGTCCAGCAGAGGAGAGGGAGCACTCAGACTTCAACGTTTGGATGTAGGGGTGCAACTCTCCTCTAGTTTCCCGTCTTCTTCTGACTCTATAAACAGAGAATTATCTGGAACATTCTACTGTGAAGCCAGGAGTGGCAATAAAAGTAATATATTTGACAGTGACTCTTATATGTCCGTTATAATATTGTCATCAAGACACAGTCCACGGAGGAAGAAACAATGTTTTAATCGCTCTGCTCTGGCCTGAGGAGCGTTCGCGTAATCTACATTTTCTTCTTCTCGTTGGGATTTTTTTTGGCAGTTTGAGCACTACTTTGGTGCATTAGCGCCACTAACTGGTGCTTATATACTCGAACGACATGTTCATGCCTTTAAAAAAAATTAAAACAAGGCATACAGTTGAGACTATAAAAAGAAACACAAGCGGTAGAAAACTGATGAGAAAAGCATAATGAAATAATTGGTAAGAATATTATACCAAGTACAGAGGGACACATCAAAAAAGATATTTGGAAAACAATTGAATGAAAGACAAACCCATAAGAAACTACTTTTGTTGCGTGTACATGTTACACCTGTTTCGCAAAACGTAGCAAACGTGTAATGTGAAAATGCAAGTTTAATTACAGAAATACATTTTCATTTTACATATTACATAGCCTTATTGCATATTACATTTCCACATGCTTTTCACTACTGCTATACTTCCATACACTGCGACCAGGGGCTCAATGTAAATGTCATGAATCAAAAAGAAAACCTTTCGTTATATAGAAAAAACAAAAACATAACAACCGTGTAGCTTGTTTCCATTCAAACTTCACCTCGTGTAATACAGGAAATGCGTCGTGCGCATGCGTGCAAATAGACGTCATTGGTTAAACTATGATTAACGTTATATCGTTTCTAATTGCTTTTCTCTTCTGAACACTTTTGACGTTGCCTCAAAGCTGAGTTCTTTTAGCACACGTTGCTGATTTAAAGGTAGATTTTTAATCTTCCTTCACTGAGCCTTCAGAGGGTTTTCCCTCTGAACTAATACTTCTCTATTGCCTGTCTTTTCCTCAAATCCTCAAATGTGCACACAATACGAATAGCTATTTTAGCAGAATTATTTTTCAGTTGAGTTCAAACCTTACTCTCTTACAAACTAGTTTACAGTAACAGTTCTATATTTCTACTCTCTGTAATTCACTGTTCTTGTTCTGTCTTTATCGTTCATCTCTGTTATCGCCAGGGGGTTGAGAAATGCTGTCAAACGCAAAGCACTGTTCTTATTCGTTAAGGAGCACAAAACTGATTTCTGCTTAATACAAGAATGTCACTCTTCTAAAGAGGATACTAAATACTGGAGGTCGCAGTGGGGTAACGATGTTTGGTTTGCGCACGGAAATAAGTTTGAAGGAGAGATCTTGGCTGCTGATCTGGATTTACTTGGCCACTACTGCTTATTAGTTACATCTCTTAACCAAAATACCTTTATTATTATTAACATATATGGTTATAACTCTTCTTCTGACAATTCTTTTTTATTTGAAAACTTAGAGAAAAAAAATGTCAACTTAGCTTCAAAAACACCCGACTGCTTCAATTATTATAGGAGGGGATTTTAATATTACAATGAATAATTTACTAGATAGGTGCCCCCCCCCCAGGACCTCTAACTCAGGTAACGCTGCGCTGACAGTTTTAATGCATAAGTTTAGCCTCAATGAAATTTGGAGAGAGCGTTTTCCTGACAAACTTCTTTACACCTGGAGTAACAAAGATCTTTCGAGACAGTCTAGAATTGACTATTGGCTAGTTTCTAATCATTTGATCAACAGTGAGTGCTCTGCTAATATCTTTAATGCTCCATTAACAGACCATAGAGCTCTCTCTCTCTCTATTTCTCTTCTGAAACACTCTATACAAAAAGCATCTCTTTGGAATTCAATAACTCTTTTCTTCAATTCTCAACAGTAAAAGAAACTGTTTCTAATATTATTAAAACTTACTGGGATAGAGCAAATACTGAGAAATTATTTAGTATTAACTGGGAACTTTGTAAATTTGAAATTGGAAAATATTGCAGAAAATTTGGTGCTACATTAACTAAAAATAGAAAGGCAGAGAAGGAGGAAATACTTCTTAAAATGTCCACTCTTATTAATAAAGACAATCTGTCTGATCAGGAAAAATTTGATTACATGGTACTTCAAAATAAATTAGATGATGTATATAAATTGCAAGCTCAAGGAGCATTTATTAGATCTAGAAGCAAATGGATCGAAAAGGGTGAACAAAATTCTTCGTATTTCTTCAGAATTGAAAGAAGCAGAGCCACCAACACTTGTATAGAGAAATTAAGAATAAATGGCAAGATTGTGGATGACTCTCGTGTGATTGCTGCTCATTGTGCCAGATTTTATGAAACACTTTATCAGTCCAACTGCAGTGATGAATATATTGACTCTTTCTTAGACTCTGTTGATGTCTCAGGAACTCTCTCCGATGATGAAAAAGCTCTTTGTGATCATCATATTGACCCAAAGGATGTGTCCTTAACTATTAATTACTTTAAAAACAACAAATCTCCAGGAAATGACGGTATTACGTCTGAATTTTATAAATCTTTCTCTGATCAACTATCTCCCTTTTTAACTGAAATGTTTAATGAGAGTATAAATAACGGCTATCTCCCACCATCTTTGACTCAAGGCGTAATTTCTATGATCCCAAAATCCAAAAAAGACACATTGTTAATTGATAATTGACGTCCTATCACTCTTTTAAACAATGATTATAAAATTCTAGCCTTATTGTTTGCTAATAGAATAAAAGATGTTCTTAGCTCAATATTAGATGAGTGTCAGTCTGGCTTTACGAAGGGTTGCCACATAGTTAATAATATAAGGCTTGTGTTAGACTTATTAGATTACAGTGATTTTATTCGGAAAAGTTTCATCCTATTCCTTGATTTTCACAAAGCTTTTTACACTGTCGAACATAACTTCATCTTTAAAGCACTACAAAAATGTGGTTTTGGACCTTTTTTCTGTAAAACGATGAAAACCTACAATAATAACAGTAGTTTTGTTAAACTGAAGTATGGCACATCGCCTCGTTTCTCTTTAACTCGTGGTGTTAGACAGGGATGCCCTATCTCTCTCTATCTTTTTCTTATCGCCTTCTCAGTTTTTAACATCTCACATTCTACAGAGCTCTCTTAAAGGAATCACTCTAGCAGATAAACACTTTGTCATCAGTCCTCTGGCGGATGATACTACTCTTTTTCTTAAAGATTCCGCTCAAGTCTCCCTCGCTTTAGAATTAATTAGCTCTTTCTCCAAAGCCTCTGGCCTAAACCTTAATATCAGTAAGTGTGAACTTTTAGCCATCAAATCTTGCTCTGCGCTCTCTTACTGTAACATTCCAGTTAAAAATCATGTAACGTATTTAGGGAGTCATAATAAGCAAAAACTGTGAAACAAGATGCACTTCTAACTTTTCTACTATCATAAGCAAAACCCAAACTAAATTTAATTCCTGGCTCCAAAGAGCCATCTCTAAAAGGCAGAATTCTGCTCTCTAAGGCTGAAGGTCTGTCCAGACTCACATACACTGCTCTCTCAATATATGTTGATAACCCCACGTTAAAAAAAATAGACAGACTGCTGTTGGACTTTGTTTGGAAAAAGAAAACTCATTATATTAATAAAAATATGCTAATGAATTCTGAGGACCGTGGCGGTATGAATTATTTAGACTTCACAACTCTGAACAACACATTTAAGATAAACTGGCTGAAAGGCTTCTTAAAAGATCCTAACTCCATGTGGAATGCTATCCCCTCCTACATTTTCTCCAAAACTGGTGGCCTAAGATTTCTCCTTCTTTGTAATTATGATATCTCTAAGATACCTCTAAAGCTTTCTAACTTTCACAAACAAATGCTTCTTTCCTGGTCTCTGATTTACAAGCACAACTTCTCACCTCACACATACTATATTTGGAACAACAGAAACATAACATTTAAAAACAAGACAATCTTCTTCCAAAACTGGTTTGACAATAACATTTTTTTGGTCAGACAATTATTTAACTCGAACGGTTATTTGTACAGTTATTCAGAATTCCTCTCTGTTTTCTCTCTTCCTGTGACTCCGCGAGAGTTCTCTATTGTGATGGATGCTGTTCCTCTGCTGTAACTGTGTTGCTAAAAGACTCCTCTATTCTCTCTCTTAATGCTTCAGATATTGACCCTCTCAATACTTATATTGGCAAATTGTGTTACAAAGCTTTTCCTCGCAATAACAAGAAAATCAGAATTCTTTTTCAGCAGCTTAATGCCTGTGTACCATGAGTGCTATCTTACTGGAATGGCTTTTGTTAGTAATATTCCCTGGAAGAAATTCTGGTCTTTACCAAACAAGTATCTTTTGACAAACAAGTCACGTTTAAGTTGATCTATAACTACTATCCTTTCAAATCCTTTATATCTAAAAGGTTTAATAAGGACATTGACACAAACTGTTCTTTTTGTGGTGAAGATTGTGAAACTGTTTGTCATCTTTTCTGGAATTGTAACTTCTCCGCTCGTTTTTGGTCTGACTTACTTTCCTTTATTCAAAACACTTTTCTTAACAGTTTTATCTTTGCATTCAAAAATGTTATTTTTGGCATTCATAAGAACCACGCAGAAGATAGTGATAAATATTTCTTTATTAACTTAATTTTTATGCTGGCAAAATTTCATATTCACAAGTGTAAATTCAGTAACTCCAAACCACACTTTTTTGCTTTTAAAGTTGAACTTCTAAACTACTATGAAAGACACTCTCAAAATTGTAAAGCGCTTAAATTTAAACTTTTATATGACTCTTTAATCGGACCTCCTTCTTCTTCCCTGAACCTGAATGTATTTGACACCTTGTAATATTGTTTTCCAATGCTCAATGTAATGATGTGCTGCCCCTGGCTGTGATGTGTGTGCTCCCTGGTTGTATGTACCCTGTAATGTATTCAAATAAGCAATAAATAAAAAAAATATATATATATCGTGTGACATGAATAATGTTCATACTACTAACTAAAAAATATAATGTTTTTTTTTCTCTCTGCATAAAAAAATTTATAAATCTTAAATTGTTTTTACCTCTCCAGTAGACCTCTGCGCATGCTCACTAGCTCACAGTCGCCACTTCAACTTTGCATGTTCCGTTATTTACAGAGGATTATTTAGTCAGAGTTGTCCAATATATTTATACTTGCTGTAAATATTCTAAATTGAGTTCATTTCTGAGTGTCAGTGTTAAGGGTAATATTGTGACATCAAATACCTATATTACTTTTTATAATATTTTTTTATTCAAACAAATCAAACAATCTGAAAGTTATCTGAAAATGTATTCTGAAGACTGATGACGTCGTCATAACGTTCCTTGTTTGCTGGAATTTTATATCGATCAGATTATTGGTGTTAACCAAATTAGTGTTACTAGTTTTTCTAATGTTTTCGTGCTATAGACACTGTTTCGATAGCAAGTATTAGGTTTTGACCGTTATTAGGTAGGTTTCTGAGGTGTTATATTTGGAACTATTTAGTCAGTGCTAATAAGAGCCCTAGAGATATCTGACAGAAGTTCAGAGCTTAGTTTGTAATGTAACAGAAAGACAAACACACAAAACAACAACAATAACAACAACAACACAATTAAAATAAATCCCTTCCTTCATTTATCACATATCAGAAGGTGACGGTAATGCTATAAAACGGCACCGTAAACCACCAAGAAACATGAAAAGAAGAAGGAAGTGGATGATTTATCCAACCAGATGATGGCGCTCGAGGTCTGTAAACGAGTACCGGAAGAGGCTATGACCGCTCAGACTACACGTGTGGCTATGACTGAGAGATCTCAGAGTCAGAAGCGTATTAAAAAAATACTTCACATTATAGCGCCTACATCAATACACCGGTTTATCAAGAGGTAGGGTTCTTCTTCCTGCAGTCAAAGGTTTGGAAATGTCTCGAAATTGTGGAAGTAGTCGCTCTGGTATCCTACGTTGTTGACGCTATGCGTTTACCAATTAAAAGTAAAGTTGTCCTATAAAAAAAAAACTAACCTCATAGGATCTTTAATTGAGATAACATTACAGTTATACGTGACAGCGTTTTTTTGCCGAGGTAAAGAAAATTTGTCTCCTGTCTCTACATCAATTAAGGTAAAATACCATGATGTTGAGGATATGTTTTTTCCTCCACCAGAAATAACGCAAAGAATAAACAATACAAAATCGTCTTTCCTGCTCTGAACTTTAAGGTCAGCTTCTTTCTCTCCAAGCTGGATAGAAATTATAGTAAGATTTTCAGCTACAGTTTGTTCAGTTTACAAGGAAGTCAATAACTGAAATGATGTCAGATGAACAAGACATACTTTATGCAAACCCCCAGGAAAAAGTTTGTGACAGGATGAAATTGCTGCAGAGGCTTGATGATTAATTTTCTTGTTAGACGAAGTTTAAAGAAAGCATTTGTCCAGGTTTCTTAAGTTTTTGATTGCAGCTCGGAGTGAAAACCCCAGTAACTGAAAGAAGGGGATGTATTTTTATTAAAAGTTAATTTACACAATATGCTACTTATTTGCAGACGCTATTAGTTTACACATTGTTTTTTGTCCAATTTTTAAATAGCAAACAAAAATGCACTTTTCATACACATTTAATGGTAGCAACTTCTAATGAAAATCATTCATTAGATAAGGTGTTTTTAGCCTTATCTGCAGCTAAATTTGAAACTAAAATCAAGCTGGCAAAGAAATTAATCTTTACTTGCTCCACTTCACCAAGACTCAGTGCCGTTTCCTGTGTTAAAGGAAGATCTTGTGAATTCCCCGTTCACAAATGTTATTCAAAATGGAGACCTGGACTTTTAGCCACATGACTGGTCATTAAAATATCACCCCTAGGTTCTATTGCGTTTACTTTTAAAATTGAGAATACTCTGATTCTTTGCTACAATACAAGCAAAAATTTCCCAGCTCAATATCTCAAAACCCTCGGTAAAACACAAAAAAAGTTCAAAGTTACAATTATTGTTTGAAAAATGTAAAGCTTTTTTGACCAAAAACAGTCAAGGAAAGAGCTCCCATTCCCTCTCCTTTCTGTGGGTTGAGATGACCACTAGGCCACCGAAGGTTTTGAACATCCCTATAAAAAAGTAAAAGAAATTGAGAAGAATATCTTGCATGAATAACCCAGAGCTTATTCACTGCATAAATTCAGCTTTTTTATGTTATGAATTATAGCCACCAGGTCTTCCTATGGATGTTTTTTCCCAATGGATTGAGAATGAGAAGCTTGCGTTTAAATGACCACCTTGATGCGTTAATAACCATTTGCATATTTTTTGTAAATTGTGCTTGTTGTTGCTTCATCATCGAACTGCAGAAATCTCAGACATGTTGTAAGTGTGTTTTAGTTTTTCTATCACTGCTGAAATGTTGGCTTGATGGTCATCGTCATGTTTTGTTTGTGAGAAATCACAAGTGTGAAAACTGTAAGATGTTCATAGCACCTTCAATACATGAGATCCAGGTACTTAAAAGGCAATAATCTCTGTTTTCATTGCATGTTTTGGAAGTAAATAAGTTGAAATAAGATTACATTAGATTCATTAAAAACAAACTATCATTCATTCATTCATTCATTTCCAAAAACAAAGAATAATTGTTTTAAATAGTCATTATCATTTTTCAAATAAACAAGCAGCACTAGCAACTTCCTAAATATTGTTGTATTGTAACACTGGTCTAAGCAATGTATGCAAGGAATTCCTCTACATTAATGCATTATTAATCCATTCCATGCACTGTTCTTATGCAGGGAGAAGCAGAGCAGACATGAGCAGAGCACACCTGGATGAGTGGCAAAGAAGGTCCTTTGACATTTCTTCTGCCTCTTATACACCTGAACAGAGAGCAGATGCTTATCGGGCACACATCCTGTCCATTCAGTATGCATGGGCGAATGCTGAGCTCTCTTCTGCCGGAGCTGCCAGCCTGCTCGGGACCTACTCCGAGAGGTACGCTGCAGTTCTGGACTCAGATGACCCACAAACAGGCCTGAACAATTATGCAGAGAGTGCCCTCCACCTAGCTCGTAATCAGAAGAACTACAGTGACAAATGGGAGTCGACCCTTACGATTGATAATGTGTTCACCTTGCCATGTGTACAAACTATGATGCGGTTTGGATCTGAGGAATGCACTCCCTCAGTAGATATTACAGATGCTGACATTACTGTCAGCGGTGAAGTTAGTGGGTTTGGAGAGACGGCTAATGCTTTCCCAGGTGTCCCCTCTGGATTAAAAAAAAACAACCAAGCTGAGATGGTATTGAGGGTGAGTAACCCACTTAGTAAGTCCACTGAGTTCATGAGTGAAAGATCAGAGGCGAGATCTAAACCTATTTCTGAGCAAAAAAGTTTTAGTTCCTCTGCCAATGCTAGAGAGAATCAGCCTAGAATTAGTTGCACAAGTGGATCCAAAGTGCACATTCAGCCTGTCTATTTGTCTTCCACAAACCAGTCCCGGGGGAAGAACTTCTACAGCTCAGGAACCGAAAGCAACAGAAGCTCATTCCCGTCACAAAGCAAGCAGGAACTGCGAGGGAGGCTTCCGAGAGGAGAGGAAGGAGTCAGCACTAATTTCAGATCAGCTAGCGAGCAGTTCATCATTGACCGGCAAAAGAAGCATTCCCAGCAAGGCCAGAGAGTGGCTGCTGCCAACTTTGGCACCAGCTCTAAGAAGTGCCTTGGTTCCAATCGGCCTCGTGGAGCATCCTCAAAATTTGTCTCTCCGATGCCAAAGCAAGCTGAAGAGAATGCTGCAAAGGAAAGCACATCACAAGACATGCAACATCTTGATGAGCGTCTCAGGAACTTTGAGCCAAAGATCATTGAACTTATCATGAGTGAGATCATGGACCATGGGCCCCCTGTAATTTGGGATGATATTGCAGGCTTGAAGTTTGCCAAAGCCACAATAAAAGAAATTGTTGTGTGGCCCATGTTGAGACCTGACATCTTCTCTGGACTTAGAGGTCCTCCTAAAGGCATCCTTCTCTTTGGTCCGCCAGGCACTGGTAAAACCCTTATAGGAAAGTGTATTGCATGTCAATCTGGAGCTACTTTCTTTAGCATCAGTGCCTCATCGCTTACCTCAAAGTGGGTTGGGGAAGGGGAAAAACTGGTACGTGCTCTTTTTGCAATCGCTCGGTGCCATCAGCCAGCAGTCATCTTTATAGATGAGATTGATTCTCTTCTTTCACAGCGCACAGATGGAGAGCATGACTCGTCCCGTCGAATTAAAACTGAGTTTCTTGTTCAGCTGGATGGAGCTGCTACCTCAGCAGAAGATCGTGTCCTTGTGGTTGGTGCCACCAACAGACCACAAGAAATTGACGAGGCAGCACGTCGGCGCCTGGCCAAAAGACTGTACATTCCTTTGCCTGAGACACAGGCTCGTCTTCAGATAGTGACCAAGCTCATGTCCAGTGAAAAAAGTCAGCTGAGTCCCACTGACATGGAGAATGTGGTGCAGGCCACAGAGGGGTACTCGGGAGCAGATATGACACAGTTATGTCGGGAAGCAGCTCTTGGCCCCATCCGAAGCATTAATCTGATTGACATTGCTACCATCACTCCAGAACAGGTTCGACCAATTCTCTACAGTGACTTCGAGCAGGCCCTGAAATTAGTGCGCCCCAGCGTCTCTCCTAAAGATCTGGATCTTTTTGAAGAGTGGAACAAGGCCTTTGGTTGTGGTCGATGAGAACGTTTTGGATAACAACCTTGAGTTAATAAGACTGGCACCTTTTTGCTAAAATAAAAGTTTGTTTTCATTTGGCGTTTGTGTATTAGTGCTTGCTTTATAAAAATTGTTTAAAAACACACAGTGCATTTGCATATGTAACGAACAAAACATCAGTACAGAGTGGTAGATATGCTGAGTGGTCGAAGTGTTAGATCTGTCACTATTGCACATTCAGGTGATTATTAAAATTATTACAGAATTAAGCTGTGAAATTTATAGAACTTATCTTTTAACATTACACAAAGCTAAGTGGCATGTGTGCATGTCATCTTAAGTGTAATAAAGTGTTATTTCTTAGCTCATAGAGCAAATACCAACCACTAACAATATCTACTCTGCGAGGGCTATCCTGTATGTTGATAAATAAATAAAAAATCCATAATTTCCCTTTTTTCAAAGACAAAGCTCTTGTTTTCTGCCATCTGACTTGATAAAATGTACAGAAGCTATCTTTGTTACTATGACCAGAAGGATAGACCTGGCCTAGACCAGATCTGGATTATCTGTGTGATTATTTGAAATTACACCTGCCATCATATCAGAATGAAGTACACCGACAGACCATGGCGTACGGTATATTAAAATATCTTTGAAAAAGCTGCACTTTTTTTCTGTGTTCATTGCCTCAACATTCCCATCTTGCAATCTTGTGTTTCTGATCATGGTTGCCTCACTCTTGAGGAGCCACAACTGCTTTTCCTTGTAAAATAGAGGAAATGTGTCAAGACAGTACTAAAAAGGAACACAAAGTCTTCTTTCCTTCTGAATAGGCATTTACAAAGAGGAACTGTGAGCTTTTACAATGTTCAGTAGACTCTGTATATAGAATGAGCATGTAATACACCTTTAGGCCAACTCTCCTATTGTGTTCAAACATAGTGAATGGATTTGCAGGGGAAGTTGGGCAATGTTGGAAGCACTCTGCTCTCATGATAAGATGTACCCGCAGAACAAGTCTTGCCGTTCCCATCCTGTTGCTTAGCCATTGTGGTTTCGAATCACATATTGTAATACAGAGGAATGGTGGGGTGGTGCCATGGAAGGGGTTTTAGTCTTTCTTAACGTTACTCGTTACCCCTGTTGGATGTGAGATGGGTTTGTCACAAGCTGCAGAATCGGACTTATCTTTAATAACATGGGGAAAATTGGAAAATAATGGATGTATTCACAAACCGACTCACTTTTGTAGCTAGTATTGAGGTGAAAAAATAAATAGGAGTCTCGATTGTATTGAATTATTATGAAATATATGCAGAAAACAATTTGGTTTGATGAGGAAGTGCTTCGTGTGCTGCAGTTTAGCGGCCGCAGATGGCTTGAAGAGGAAAAGTTGCTGGTCCAGTGGTGGGGAAACACACACAGGCCAAGTATAAAAATGAAGCAAATGAGTTGTGCAGAAATGTATTGGTATGATTGGAAATGACCACTAAAATTGCAGATGCAGCTGTGACAGCACAGGAATCTTTACTCGAATGGTTTATTTCATTAAAATGGCTCAGCAATATACCATTACATTACAAAACATGATTTGTGTTGGAGCTAAATGTCAGGCCTGTGAAATACTGTGAAATTAGAAAAAGATGGCAGATTAAGTTGCTTCATTTTTGAAACTGAAATCCATCCTTGGGCGAATATAGACTGAACCTAAAATTCCCTCGAAGACACATGAGGTTTAACAGCCTTATTCAGTTGTAGATTTTTGCTTGTCTTTATCTGCATCCCATTATAGATTGTGCTCACTTGAAACAAATCAGCCATTTAAGTTTGATGACACAATCTTCGAAAACCTGGAAACCCATGAAAAAAGAGTGTCATTCATTTTTCATCTATTTGTCAAGTGGCTTGATTAATATTTTAGAGTTTTGAAGGCTGGGGTGTTGAAACTTTGTAAAATTAGCCAGCAGTGCAAGTAGTGAGTCCACCCCAAAGGAGAGCTCAAAGGCTGCTGCAACAGCTGGACAAAAGGAGAAGTGGGACTAAGAATTCCTTTGCATTCAATATCAAATTTTAGTGCCGTTTGCTTTCACCATGAACGTTAAACAACTGGTTTTAGATCAAACTCATTTTATTCAGTATCAATTTGCTTCATAAGGCAAACAAATGCACAGGGGACCACTATTTTTTATTAAATTATATTATATATATTATATTATATATCCTTTGCATATTTGCATATTGTGATAAAGTTCATTATTTTCTGTAATGTACTGATAAACGTTAGAGTTTCAAATATTTCAGATTCATTACACACAACTGAAGTAGTTCAAGCCTTTTATTGTTTTCATATTGATGATTTTGGCATAAAGCTCATGAAAACCCAAAATTCCTATCTAAAAAAAAATTAGCATATCATGAAAAGGTTCTCTAAATGACCTAATCATCTGAATAAAATAATTAACTCTAAACACCTGCAAAAGATTCCGAGGCTTTTAAAAACTTCCAGCCTGTGTCATTCCTCAAAACTGCAGTCATGGGTAAGACTGCCGACATGACTGCTCTCCAGAAGGCCATCACTGACATCCTCAAGGAAGAGGGTAAGACATTTCTGAACCAATCAGCTGTTCCCAGAGCGCTGTATCAAGGCACCTCAGTGGGAAGTCTGTGGGAAGTAAAAAGTGTGGCAGAAAACGCTGTACAACGATATGAGGTGATTGGACTCTGAGGAAGATTGTGGAGAAGCATCCAGTCATTGGGGGACCTGTGGAAGCAGTGGACTGAGTCTGGAGTAGAAACATCCAGAGCCACCGTGTACAGATGTGTGCAGGAAATGGGCTACAATTGCCACATTCTCCAGGTCAAGCCACTTTTGAACCAGAAACAGCGGCAGAAGCTCCTGACCTGGGCTACAGAGAAGCAGCACTGGATTGTTGCTCAGTGGTCCAAAGTACTTTTTTTCAGATGAAAGCAAATTTTGAATGTAATTCGGAAATCAAGGTGCCAGAGTCAGCTGCTGGTGTTGGTCCACTGTGTTTTATCAAGGGCGGGGTCAATGCAGCTAGCTATCAGGAGATTTTGGAGCACTTCATGCGTCCATCTGCTGTAAAGCTTTATGGAGATGAAGATTTAATTTTTCAGCACGACCTGGCACCTGCTCACAGTGCCAAAACCACTGGTAAATGGTTTACTGAGCATGGTATTACTGTGCTCAATTGGTCTGCCAACTCTCCTGACCTAAACCTCACAGAGAATTTGTGGGATGAAGAGAAAGAAAGTGAAGAGAAAGTTGAGAGACGGAAGACCCAACACTCTGGAAGAGCTTAAGGCTGCTATCGAAGCATCCTGGGCCTCCATAACACCACAGCAGTGCCACAGGCTGATTGCCTCCATGCCAATAATAATTGTTAAGAGAAAGATTGCGATGAAAAATAGCAAGTATTTTAGAATATTAGCAGAAGGGTAGTTTAAAGTGCTTGAATAACAACTATGACTTTATGCAAAATTTTAATTACAAAAATTCTTTTTCATGAGAAACCATGTTTGAGTTGGGCTGTTTTTTAAATTTTGCCATAACTTTAAACTTACAGATTTCAGTCATTAAGTTAACTTGTGTACATAAAATTCTAACATAAAATCCTACACTCAGGATCCAGCTCCTCCTTTTTCTCTGTAATGGTGAGTGTTACTTGATGGAAAACATCAGTCCTAACATGAATACATACTTATTTTTATGAACAATAAATCTCATGAACTAATATGATGTCTACATGCGTTTTCTCCAATATAATGTGTAAATGCTCCAATACGATCGCAGTATTAATTCAACATTTGCATGAGTATTCTTATCATTTTTTCACTTCATATTATGTTAATGAGGTTAAGGAGTGCAGGCACAGATGTGATCAATGGTATATTTTCAGCACTGGAAAACATTATAAATCATGTCTCAGAAAATCACTTCAAAAAGAAACAAATATGTATATATATATATATATATATATATATATATATATATATATATATATATATATATATATACAATAAAAGTGCTTATTGCCCTTAAAAAGAGCACCTGAAAATGACCCATGGTGGCTAATGCAAAAATAGAAAGAGAAGAACAGACAAATAATTAAAATAGTGATGCCCCCTAATATGTTTTTATTTATACTATTCTAGTATTTGTTATGTTCATGTAACTCACTCTGATTCATATAGAAAAAATACAAGATTTCATAGTAATTGCATCACTAGTGTGTTGCACCGTCTGACTTTGAAGTATAAAAGAGAAAGATTTGAGATTTGAGACTGGTGGGGATGGGGTGTTAAGGGGGTTGCTTGCCAGATTATTTCGCTCATGCAAATGCACTCTCTCCACTCATGCGGCAATTGGTGTGGGGGCATGTTTTTGCCTTGGCTACAGCTGCTTCCTGTTTCTGCCCCGTGGCACAGCAGCCATCTGGACATGCATCCCAGTGTAAAGAGCTCCTAACACTCACTGGTGCTCTCTTGACAGATATATTTCTCTTTATCTTGCACCAAAAACATTACATTTGTTGAGGAATTCCATAGATCATTGTCCAATATTTAATCCTAATTAAAAAGCCTTGATTAGTAAAGCCGCATGCACAAATGCCCACCAATACTGCTTGGA
Organism: Danionella dracula; assembly: GCA_900490495.1. Classification (NCBI taxonomy): domain Eukaryota; kingdom Metazoa; phylum Chordata; class Actinopteri; order Cypriniformes; family Danionidae; genus Danionella; species Danionella dracula. The sequence goes on along the minus strand of UELW01000844.1, from coordinate 3,733,155 downwards.
GTGGTCAACTGTGAATTACTAAGCCCGAAGCCTGCATTATACTCTGGCTTTCGGCTAGTCAAGATGACAATTGTGAAACATCATTGACACGCTTATCTGAAATGTTGGAGCAATGTCCAACCTTTGGGCGGTAGTGAGCAAGGATGATATTATTCTCTTAACAGTGTTAGAGTTCTCATCATTAGAACCATAACATACCAATAACAGCATCTAGCACTAGCCTATAAAATTTTGTACGTCACAGCAATACTTTCACTCATTTTGAGTGGCACAAAATGATTATGCAGAAAGAAGACTATATATATATATATATATATATATATATATATATATATATATATAATATATTCCTGCGCGAGGAGACCCTTTCTTCGGTTTGGCCTCAAAGGTCGACTGAATCATTACTGCGTCCTCCCCTTTGGCTTGTCTTTGTCCGTTCGCGCCTTCACAATGGTGATCGAGGCAGCTTTAGTACTGTTAACACAGGAAGGTGTTAACTTGGACAACTGGCTGATACTGGCCCAGTCGTGGTGCCAGTTAGTTTGCCACAGAGAAAAGGTTTTATGTCATCTCTGCAATTTGGGGCTTCGGATCAGCTTAAAAAAGAGCCTTCTAACCCCCAGAAGTACAAAATTCACGCTACCAGGAGCATAAATCATAGAGCTATGTGCAGTGTTCCTAACGGTAAAGCACTTCAGGTGAATTCTGCAGGGTCTTCATGTGTTGGTCAAGACGGACAACATGGATGTGGTGACATATGTCAATTGACAAGCAGGGATACGTTCACCCCGTTTATAAGCTCGTGCTATGGAGTGCTGGAGTCAGCACTGGGGTCTGTCCCTAGTTGCAGTCCATATCCCCGGCAGGTTGAACCACACAGCAGATGCACTGTGTCGGTGGAAACAGTCCAGCCTCTGGCAGTCCGGCAGGCCTAGAAAGAAGTGCCTTTATGCCTTTCCCCCAGTGAGTCTCCTTGCACCCCTCCTGTGCAAGATCAGAGAGGACGAGTGGTAGCACCTTATTGGCCCAACAGACCTTGGTTAATAGAACTATGCTCCCTCATGACAGTCCCTCCCTGGCCAGTTCCCCTGTGGTCAGACTTTTTTACCCAGGGATGTGGGCACAAGCACCCCTGCCCAGGCCTCTGGAATCTCTATGTTTGGCATATTAAGGCATGGAGGACCCCAGGTTAATGCCACTTTGTCTTGCCCGAGCTCCCTTTACTAGGGTCTTCTATGCTGGCAAGTGGGGTCGGATTGTCGACTGGTGCCGCTTTCACCAAGTAGACTTGTCCAGCTGCCCCGTTGAATTTGTGCTAACATTCCTCCAAGAGGGTTGTTATCGAGAACTGTCACCATCCACCCTGAAAGTTTACGTTGCATCGATTTCTGCCTTTCACCTATTGGTTGAAGGCAACAGTCTGGGACGACACGAGTTAATGGTTAGATTCCTTAGAGGGGTTAGGCCCTCTAGGGCAGTGGTTCTCAAACTGTGGTACGAGTACCACTGGTAGTACTTGGACACCCCCTAGTGGTAAGCCGTGTTTTCCTGTCTATACTAACTTATTTACTATATATCATATATACCCACTAAGACAGAAATACCAGTGTGCATATGTGTGAAGAAAAATATTAAATTAAAACAAGTTAATCTTGCTTTAAGCAGAGCGATCTTATCTTAGCAATGACTGCAAGAGCCAAAGGATGAGGAAATTAAAGGAAACAAGAAGCTTTGCATCGTGCAAGTCTTCACGATGTCAAAGTGGGTAAGCCCCACACTCTTCTGAAAAGCTCTGTTTACATTTAGTTTCAGTGTCAGATGCAGGTGCGTGTGAGCTTCGTATAATCCAGACATTCGGTTCAATCAGTCACTAACAAAACATGCTGCAAATAAAGAAGTCTGTAATTCTTTGGTTTTGAAGGAAAAGGGGATTTAAATTACATCCGATGATAAGAAAAAGTGAAGATGTAACAGACTAATGAATTAGATTCTAATTTTAGCTGGTCCAAGCGCTCACTAATAACAGCACTCATGCAGATAGAGCCTGACTAAAATCATAGCATTAATCCAACACAGTATTAGCAGTTATTCATCTATTTTATTCTCAACAATGATCATTTCAAAAAGTGTGAAAATAAAATATGGCAGAAAAATGATTATAAAATAACACCAACAACACTGTGTTTACATGAAATTGTTAATAAACAAGGAATGCAGCAGCTACTTTAATGTTTTTACTTTAATTATTTTAACCCGAAAATTTTCACCCCTAACTTTACCTCACCAATACTTGCTCTTACTAGCAGATTTTTTTTATTCTCCAGACCATAAGAAATATGTCGAAAGAAAGACTGCGAAAGAAAGGGATGTTTTAATGAATATTATCTTCTTCTTCTTCTTCTTTCGGCTGTTCCCAGTTTAGGGGTCGCCACAGCAAATCATCTGTTTCCACCTAACTCTGGCCTCAGTATCCTCTACTCTTGCACCAATTACCTTCATGTCCTCCTTCAGCACACCCATATAACTTGTCTTTGGCCTTCCTCTTGCCCTCTTGCCTGGCAGCTCCATATCCAACATCCTTCTACCAATATAACTACTATCCCTTCTCTGCACATGCCCAAACCATCTCAATCTGGCTTCTCTGACTTTGTCTCCAAAACAACCAACCTGAGCTGTTCCTCTGATGTGCTCGTTCCTAATCTTGTCCATCCTTGTCACTCCTAAACTGAACCTCAACATCCTCATCTCTGCTACTTCCATCTCTGCCTCGTGTCTCTTCCTCACTGCTACAGTCTCTAACCCATACATCATAGCTGGTCTCACTACTGTTCTGTACACCTTTCCTTTGATTCTTGCTGACACTCTTCTGTCACACAACACCCCTGACACTTTTCTCCACCCACTCCAACCTGCCTGCACTCGCCTCTTCACCTCTTTTCCACACTCCCCGTCGCACTGGACTGTTGACCCAAATACCTAAACTCCTCCACCTTCTTGACCTCAGCCCCTGTAACCTCACTGTTCTACTTCCCTCCCTCTCGTTCAAACACATGTATTCTGTCTTACTACGACTGACTTTCATTCCTCTTCTTTCTAGAGCAGACCTCCAACTTTCCAGGTGTCCCTCCACCTGCTCTCTACTCTCACTACAGATTACAATGTCATCTGCAAACATCATTGTCCATGGAGATTCCTGTCTGACCTCATCTGTCAAACTGTCCATCACCATATCAAACAAGAAGGGACTCAAACCTGATTCTTGATGTAGCCCCACCTCCACCTTGAACTCCTCCGTCTGACCTATAGCCCATCTCACTGTTGTCATACTCCTCTCATACATATCCTGAACTACTCTGACGTACTTCTCTGCCACTCCTGACATCCTCATACAGGACCATAGCTCCTCTCTCGGCACCCTGTCATACGCTTTCTCTAAATCCACAAAGACGAAGTGCAGCTCCTTCTGACCATCTCTGTACTTCTCCATTAGCATTCTCAGAGCAAAAATTGCATCAGTAGTGCTCTTCCTGGGCATGAAGCCATACTGCTGCTCGCAAATATCCACTTGTTAGAACCCTTCCATCTCTATCTTTAATCACCCTTATCTGTTGCACATCCTTCCCATCTCTGTCTCTCTGTCTCGCTAATCTGTACAATTCCTTCTCACCTTCCCTCGTGTCTAACCTGGCATACAACTCATCATATGCCTTCTGTTTGGCCTTTGCCACCTCCCTCTTCACCCTGCGCTGTGATTCCTTGTAGTCCTGTCTACTTTCTTCAGTCCTTTCGATGTCCCACTTCTTTTTAGCTAGCCTCTTCCTCTGGATGATGTCCTGTACTTCCTCATTCCACCACCATGTTTCCTTATCTTCATTCCTTCTTCCTGCTGACACACCTAGCACCTTCCTACCTGTCTCCCTGATCACTTCTGCTGTAGTTTCCCGGTCCTCTGGAAGCTCTTCCTGACCACCCAAAGCCTGTCTCAGCTTCTGTCTGAATTCCTCACTACCGTCTTCCTTTTTCAACTTCCACCACTTGTTCTTCTTTTCCATCTTTCCTCCGCTCTTCTTCCTGACCATCAGAAACATCCAACACATCACCATCCGATGCTGTCTGGCTACACTCTCTCCTACCACTACTTTGCAGTCAGTGATCTCTCTCAGATTGGCTCGTCTACTTAGGATGGTAGTCCACCTGCGTACTCCTACCACCACTCTTGTAGGTAATTCTATGTTCCTCCCTCTTCTGGAAATAAGTGTTAACTACAGCCATTTCCATCCTCTTGGCAAAGTCCACCACCATCTGTCCTTCTGGGTTCCTTTCCTTAACACCAAACCTGCCCATCACTTCCTCATCACCTCTGTTGCCCTCGCCCACATGACCGTTGAAGTCTGCTCCCACCACTACTCTCCCCTCTGGGAATACTCTCCATCACCTCATCTAACTCACTCCAGAATCTCTCCTTTTCTTCCAGCTTACAGCCTACTTGTGGAGCATAACCACTCACTACATTCAACATCACCCCTTCAATCTCTAACTTCAAACTGATCACCCTGTCAGACACTCTTTTCACCTCTAAAACATTCCTCACAAACTCCTCCTTCAGGATAACTCCTACCCCATTTCTCTTCCTATCCTCACCATAGTAAAACAGTTTGTATCCCCCTCCAATACTACGCGCTTTGCTACCCTTCCACCTGGTCTCCTGCACACACAGAATATCAACCTTCCTTCTCTCCATCATGTCCGCCAGCTCTCTACCTTTCCCGGTCATTGTACCAACGTTGAGAGTCCCTATTCTCAGACCTATACTCTTTTCCTCTTCTCTCTCTGCCTACGAATCCTTCTCCCTCCTCTCCTTCTTTGACCAACAGTAGTCCAATTTCCACCGGCACCCTGTAGGTCAACAGCACCGGTGGCGGTCGTTGTTAACCCGGGCCTTGACCGATCCGGCATGGAAATCGAATTGACGACTTGCATATTGGTTTTGGCATGTTTTACGCCGGATGCACTTCCTGACGCAACCCTCTCTATTTATTCGGGCTTGGGACCGGCACAGAAGTCACTGGCTTGAAACCCCTGTGGCTAGATTGTTTTAATGAATATTATAAATGTAAATATTATAAAATATAATATTGAACTTCACTTAACTATAGCTTAACAGTAGGGCCTATACACTGGGGCTAAACTTTGTGTATTTTAATGTTGGTGGTTCTTGGAGCTCCAAATTTTTTTCTGAGCTGGTACTTGGTGAAAAAAGTTTGAGAACCACTGCTCTAGTCCATTCTTTGTTCCTCTCCTGGGACCTTTCCATTGTCCTGAGGGGACTTCAAAGTCCTCCATTTGAGCCGCTTGACTCAGTAGAGCTTAAATTTCTGTCAATTAAGCTCCTAGTCGTGTTAGCCTCGATTAAGAGGGTGGGGATTCTGCAGGAACTCTCCATCGACGAGACCTTCTTACAGTTTAGGCCGGGTGATACTCATGTTATTGTTACGCCCAGGCCTGGATATGAACTCAAGGTTCTTACCATCCCCTTCAAAACTCAGGTAGTGAACCTCCAGGCTCTGCCCAGAGAAGAGGCACGACCAATCCCTGGTCCCAATTGCCCAGATTGAGCATTGAAGATCTATGTAGAAAGAACCTGGAACCTTGGAAGTTCTGATCAGCTCTTTGTATGCTTTGGAGGACAGCAGGTGGCTGTCTCCAAAAAGAGGTTGGCCCACTAGTGTAGGCCATTTCTACCGCATACACAGCATCCGACCTCCCTTGGCCGTTGCAGTTGACAGCCCACTTTATTAGAGGTGCGGCAGCCTCTTGGACACTGGCAAGAGGTCCTCGGCAGGCAGAGATCCGTAAGGCTGAGGTTTGGTCGACACTGGATCCGTCCAGCTTGGCTAGCCCCATTCCTAGTGATACGTGCCCCTAGAGATACTGGAGTGTTCTCCAGAACAGGGCACGGAAGGGCCTAGCAGTTCCCCGAAACTCTAATAAACTATTTTTCTAGCTAGTTCCATCTATTCTATCTTCCCTCTAATGACCTTTCCCGTTAGTTTAAGGCACATATTTCCGTCAGTCACTCACTGAAATCGTAAGTGTATTACTTGCTGGAAGTTCTAAGTTCAGTCTTCGAGGTGGCGAGTACGGCCTCCACGCATCTCCCTTCAGCTCCAGGAATGATGCTTCCTCTCTGGTATGAGACGGTGTAAGAGATTATTGACTGACTTCCTGTTAAAAATTAAGTCTATACTGAAAACCAGGGCAAAGTTACTAACGTGCCTGGCTTGCCTGGCCCTCGGCCGATATGGAAGGACCTAGGGTAAGGCATTTTGCAGGGTGTTCACATAGTAGGTACAGACATAAGTCATAGTGACTGACTGAAGGGGAAAGTAATGGTTACTATCTCAACCCCCCCCCCCCCCCAAACCCCCAGCCACAACTGTAAGATTGTGAGTAGGTCTGGTTGCCTAGAGGGTGAGTATAGCTCCAGCTTTACAACAGGATGAAATGCCGCGATGTATCCACTTTTGTCAACAATGACGCAGTCACGTAAACCTCAGCGTGACTGCTGGTTGGCGTTTTAAAATGAGTGTGTAGAGGGTTGGGCGGCCCTAGTGGAGCTTCTCTGAGTCGGTACAGTCATAAGTCTCCATTCCCTATTCGGGGAACAGGGGTTACGAAAGTAACTATTAGGATTCTCTTACAACAGTTGTATAGTGATACAGGGATGTTGCACTAAGGTTAGAGAGGTGTTGTTGTTTTTTTTGCTGATGGGCCAACGATTTTCTCTAGAGCTCAATTCTTCCTTCATGTGAATTAGATTTTTTTACTGAAATTTACACCAGAGAAATGGTACTCAAAACTGAAAGGATTGAGGCAGAGTGGGTGTTGTCTGCCAGAAAGAATTTTCTGGACAGACTTGCACATTCACAATTATGTATTAGATGAAATAGGGAAATACATTTAAATATTAATTTAGTTTTAACTTTAGCTGAGAATACATTTTGAAATACAGAATGAATGTTGCTACAAAGATCCTATTGATTTATTTCTTTTTTTTTACAGTTTTCCACAATTACTATGACAGTTTTTTCAATACATTTAACACATTTCCTAAACTTTTTACATGGTTAGCACAATATCCGTCTAGGTAGGCTAACACAAATTTAAAATGCTTTAACTTATTTTACACCATCAAAATAACGCAATCGTAAAAATAGATGTACAATTGCTTCCACACTGTTCGTCAGTACAGAAAACATTATGCTCTAAACAGAACTTATATGTGCTAAAGTCAAAGTGAACTGCAGTTGATTTTGTGAATTCTTGAATTTTGTGAACACAAATATATTCCTCAAATGTTATTCCATTACCAATGATGAAAAGTTTATTACAGCGATGTAAACAATCACAGCTAATTTTCATCTTGAATCACACACAGTGATCTAAAAGACGAGTCTTTGGACTGATCTTTACTGAAAATGGAACAACATAGAGCTTTATAGAAATATTTTCTTGTAATTTGACAATGAGTTTTGGAGTTTTGCTTACAATGGGTGATTTTGAGAAGTGTTTTGCCAATTGTGTGTGTTAACTGAGTCGGTGCGTTGAGTTAAGCAAGCTTGTTAAATGTATTGATAAAACTGTCATAGCAATAGTAAAAAAAACTGCATCCTGACTATAAAAATGCATCAAACATTTAAAGTATAATTTTTTATATAATTTCATTCTTTAGTCTCGATAATGGAAATACATTTCTGTTCAAATATTTTTTTTTAATATTATTGCCTTTTTATGGTTAACAGCTTTACACAGCAGTGGTAATCAGTTATTAATTTGTGCTCACTGCAAACCAGTCTGTGATTTTAATTCTATTTCACATTTTAAACAAGGTACTTTTCATAAATTGACAAACAAGTCTATGTTAAACAAATGTAAAATACTTTTATTATTTTGTCAAGTATAGATAGATAGATAGATAGAGAGATAGATCGATAGAAAGATAGTAGGATATGGATGTAAATTTGTTCAAGTCAAAAGCAAATTATATGTAAACTTAAATACAATAAAAGGATTATAAACAGCAAACACTTATACAGCAAACACAATGTATACTGCCATACATTAGGTTCAACTCACAGAGGAGAGTGTAAAGAGGCATTCATGCAACAAAATGGACAAAAGAATCCTAGTCAAAAATATTAATATTAACACTGGCTTTGTATAAACAATTCCAATTACATTTTTTATTACACATGAATGATAAAAGGTTCAAGGAATTTTCAAGAACTGTTGTTCATGTATTATTTTAGTTTTTTACTTTTGTTCTTAGTTGCAGCTTTTTCTGTCTTTTTTACACTTCTCTGGTTTACTTTTAAGTCACATCATCATATAAAAATAGACAAGACCATGATATATGAAGTCTATATATATATATATATATATATATATATATATATATATATATATATATATATATATATATATATATATATATATATAGACCCGCTGTATATACATATGTTCCAACATATAACAAAGCATTAAAATGCCAGTGTTTGGACAATGTTTAAAAAAGAAATGAGTTATCATTTTACACTTGCATGCTCTATGTATACTAATTCAGATGCGGTGCTCTCCACGCGTGATGTGTGAAGAAAACTCATATCTGTCCTGACTGCGATACCCACACATGTTGCATTCAAAGGGGTCTCGGAATCCATGGCACCCCATGTGGATGGTGTACATGACATGGTCCAGGAAGAAAACTCGGCAGTGGACACAGCGATAGACCCTCAATTCTTCCCCCTCCCCACTCATAACCTTGAATCCCTCAGATGATCCCATGCTCAAATCCATGCCTGATGCCCTCAAAGCCTCAAAATGCCTCTGCTGCTCCTCTTTAACTGCAGACAGAGCTCCGTTCCGCATTACCGGAGCCATGTGATTGGTCAGGTAGATGAGCCCACTGGAGGCAGTGCCAGCATTTCCCCCATCCAAACCCAAACGCTCCTCATTGTTGCTCTCGGTGTCAGTGGAGTCTTGGCCACTGGGGCTTGGGGAACCATCTTTCTCACCTGAGGCTGATTTGGACTTGGACAGCAGGAGCAGATGCTCTGCTGCACTGTCTTTAGCAGACACGCCATTGCCTTCATTGACCTGAGACTTGTGAAGGCTGTAAATAGGGTTGACAATGATATCGGATCCTGGTGGGGTCTGAACCAAGGGCCGTAAAGATTCAGCTCCCAAAAAACGAATGGCATTGTTGATGGTCTGGTCCATGACATGAGGCTGCATGAACTCACCTGCGCCTCCTTCAAAGGAAAGCTCAGACAGACGATTCTCTCCTGTGCAATAAGAAACAAAAACAAAGCATTGAAACATCATTTTTGTCATTACAAATGGTAAGGTCTGATCTAAATTGTTCCAATACAGCATTCCTTGTTTGTGTTGTAATCTAAAAGATTCCAATTGAGGATTACATTGAGGACTTTACTGCAGTTCCTGAATGTGAATGTTTCTTAATTTACCAAGCTTTAACAATGTCTTAAAAAACAGGGCTGTTTAAACTCTTATGTGGCGCTGAAAATGTCCTGCTGGTCGACTCTGGGGTGACTTTGAGTCTTAATTTGACTATAACGTTCTCTGTGTTTCCACAAATTGAACGTTTTTGGAGACAAATCTTATATTTTCTTATATTTTAAAAAGAAAACTTAAAAAACACATTTTTAGATTGCAACCCTATGACACCATATGATCATGCATTCTCTATAGTAGGTTTTCCCAAGTTGGCAAAATGTAAAACTTGTCATTTTTGCTGTTGATTTTCAATTGGTACCAACCCTTTAGATAGGTCTGTCCAAAAAAACATAGTTTCTGTCTTTTATATGGAGCGTATTAGCATATTATATTGTAGTATGTACGTGTGTAAAAGTGAAATGTTTCACATGTCTGAGACCATGATAAAAGAAAAGAAAATTTGGTTTAAAATTACCTTGAAGATATGTAATTTTGTGTCAAAGAAGTGACATCATAGATGAATTTGGAGATTAAAAAGTAAAAATAATTTATTAAAAAATTTGGCACTTTTGGTCAGTACTGCGATTAATTAACATATTTATGGAAACATTATTAATAAAAATTATTGTCTGCCACAACAGTTTAGGTTAGTGAACATCACCAAACATAATGAAAAAGTAATCAATTTGAATAATGGCCTAAAAAGGATCACAAAATGTATTTCGTTTCATAGAGATGATAGAGAATGCAATATTCTGCAATGTTTCCCAGTTCATGACACTCTTTAACACTAGCCAATATTTTCAGCACTGTTACATAAACAGCTGTGAAGGCTCAATGCCTATAGCTGGTGGGCCTAAATAGCTGATAAGCTACTATGTTATTACATCATGTGCTATTTAGTTCATGAACAATAGTGTTGGAATTAAACATCAAACAACATTCAATAACAAGCATTTCAACCACAACTAATGTAATCTTGCAGTACCGAAATTCCATCAACATACCCATGAACCAAAGCCTCATCTTTGGTGTAAGCTGATGAAAATAGACATCATACATGATCCCTGTCTCAAAGTAAACACCCTCTTCATCGTCTTTCACAAAAGTCTTCATGGATGCAAGTTGCTCAGTGTGCAAACAGGTGGTCACATTTAGGGCTGGGGATAAGCTTGTGATATGACGGTTTTTAAGGTATAACAAACTATACGTTTATTTAAATGAAAATAGGAAGATAAATGAAACCTAAATATATGAATGTTCTGTCAGCGCAAACACATTTCAGAACAGTTGGACCAATTGTGACTTCTCCTCTTTTTTGCAAGGACAACCCTGGTCTGGTCACTTGTTAGATTAAGGATTGTTAGCCTGTTTTATGGGGTTGCGTGACATCTTCCTGGTATAAATGAAGGCTGCAAAGTACCATGAATATTTTTTATGGAATAAGAGTGTACATTTCTCGCAACTTTTTCTTACTTAAATAATTTAACTTTATTTTTAATAGGTAGGTTTTTCATGCTAATAAATTGTGTATTCTGCAATTTAATCGATAAACATACTTCTCCTTGGCATTCAATGTAAAAACGACAACGATTTTTTTGCACACATTTTTGCCTATATTGTCACAAAACCTATCTGTGATTCATTTTAACTCTCTGCCCGTGTTCGTTTCTTAATTCTCTTCTCCAGCCTATCAAATTGTTGATTAGCTGCAGTATTTTTTCTGTCTGACTGTAAATTGCCTTCCAAAAGCAAAAATTTTATCTACTGCACTGTTATGCTCTTATATGTCAAAAGATCAAACATGTTTTGATTACTCAGCTCATTAGCCCTTAAAATCGTTTAACGCTTTATTGTGAAGGTATTCAAAAGAAAGAAAACTGCCTGTCAGCTGCACCCTTCTGTATCCTTTCATCCAAGACATTAGCGCAATTTGGACAAAGTATCTCATGATTAACTAACAAGTGATCTAAAATCAAATAAAAGCAAACCCTTACCCACAAACCTCTGTGGCATAGAGCTCTTGCGCTTGGCTACATTGCTAGCTATCCTGTCTAGCACCAAGGCCCTCTCAGATGCAGCCATGTCCTCTCTCGTCTCTTTCTGGCTGCTCTCTTCCTTCACTATGGAAAGCAAAACAAAGAAACGATGCATAAGATTGAAATAACTGTCTCTAACCTGAGCTCATCCTCTGCATGCATATCTATAATAACTACTAACTAAAAACTAATGATTAGCTTCTGGAGTGTTCATTACGATTGGACCGTTGTAAGTGTCTTGTTTTTAAAGAGAGAGAGTGTACATTCATTGTCTGTTGTGGTAAAATAACCAAAAACAGAAGATATCTTAAGAGAAAAGCTGATTTTTATTCTTAAGCAGTCAAAGGAAACTGAATTTCAGGATCAAAACAGTATTTGTCTTTGCTTCATGGTTTCAGTGAAAGGGATTTCCAAATTTGCTGTGGCGTACACGGCACAGGCCTCCAATCGTTCATATCACTTTCTTTCTTGAAGATTCTTCAGCGTTTGGCACATTCATAAAACACATATATTTTAGCTAATTGTTTTATTTCAGTAATCAAGCAGCAAAAATAAGCATTATAATATAATAAACATTATAAAAATGTAACCAAGTTACTTTTCAGTTTAACATCTTTATGATTGAGATTCCTAAAATGCAATTTCAATTGCAAATCAGCTTGGTATTGCAACAAATCAATTTAATATGAAAGTAGTCCTTATTCTTAGACACAAATTAGAAACACACTGTCAAACCATAATCCATTTATTTATATTTGTCTATCAGCCCTATATGGACATTCAGCGAGGTGCTTGGGTTTTACAAAAGATTTAATTTTGACATGTGAGGCAATGTTAATCTTACCTTCATATGTTCTTCTCAAATATTTCATAATTAACCATTTATCTGATGAGTCAGCAGCCATGTTACAGTAGTAAAGAGAATAAAATATGTATTTCTGCAAGATTCATGAGTTTCCACAAGATTGTGAATTTATAAAAAAACGATTAGTTCTGAGTTTAAGCTAACAGAGAGAGAGACAGAGACGGTGAATGAAAGTAGACGTGAGATTAGACTGGGGTGCAGCTTTCTGTGTGCTAGGGAATATTTAGACGCCGGTGGCTGTGATTCAACTATAGCAATTATTTAGTTTAGTTCCAGCCTTGTGTGTTGTTTGAGCTTTTGAGACTTGTCAATTTCCATAGAGAGACCACTGATGGGATCAGTACTAGATGTCATAGCTCAAACTGAGCCTGAATATATAGTGCAGGAAAACAGTGTAATGTACGTGTTTATCATATGGATCATGTGTCAAAATTAAAGAAGCTTTAGATTAGATTAGAAAATTCAGGAAATTACTAATGACCACATTAAACTGTTGATCTTCATTTGAATATTCAGCAGAATGTTAATTCATGTGCACCTTTAATGGCCTGCATCTCAACAACGATAGCTACAAATAAGTTCACACAATAACCTAATAAACACATATACTAGTTCTCGAACGAATAAATAACACTAGATCACACTTAACAGCACAAGCATAACAATATAAACAGACATATTACTGTAATAAACATAAAATCCCATACTCCCACAATGCATCTTTTTGAGCAATTGGTTTTCAAACTAAGCTTAAGAATAGGTCATTTGATTGTCTTCATTTTATTGGTGGAATACTCTCAATATTTTATAAGACCCCCCCCCATTTTTTTTTAAACATGAACATTCTTTTTAACGAAAATTACAATCTTCATGATTCATTTTTTATGGTGCGTGCTCGCTACAGGCTGCACTGCAGTCAGTTAAAGATAGCGATTCATTCATAGCTTGAAAAACAAAAAAACGATAAGAAAATCACCCTGATAAAGTGTGCATGGACTTTTTTCTGTCATTTGTGAGCTTTTGTTAAAGAAGCTGTTGTTCTCTGCAACAAACAATAGAACATTTTTTAATTTTATGTTGTTGCGTATACAAAGCTCTCACTCTTCTCAACAGTTTAGATGAACGAAACAGGATGCCAGATTCACATTACAATTTAGGAAGGTAAATAACACATTAATGACACAAACATTTAAAAAATCTTTTCAGGTAAATTGTTGATTTTTTTATGGGTTGCGTTAAAAAACATGTAATGTGTTTTTTTATAAGACAGTCAGTAACATTTTGGGGAATTTTTTTTTTAATTATTTAACAAATAAAGATATTGTAATAAATATTCATTACAATTGTTACCTTTATATTTTGAAATTTTTAATATTTAAATATTTAAATATTTTTTAATAATGTCATAATGGGCAAACAAAACTAAATTCTGTAATGTAGTTTTTGTGATAAATTTTTATTGCAATGAGTTTTTTTTTTTTGCTTTGTTAAATATTGCTGGGTGCTAAATTAAATAATACTATGAAAGTAAGTTATATTATTAGTTTTGGTATATATATATATATATATATATATATATATATATATATATATATATATATATATATATATATATATAAACGCACTGTACAATTAACATGTGTTTTGGAAATGTTTAGAATTCCAGGATGCTGAGGTGAAGATTAAGAGTGCTTGAGCAATACTATAAATTGGATAAAGTGGCAACTGCTTTGCATATATTTTAGGGTATGCCAGAGACCTCTTTATGACTAACATTCATTTTGGGTTTTGTTCATTTAACTACTTCTACTGTTAATGAAGAAAAAAAAAAACTAATGGTTCAAAAAGGTTAGAAGAAAACACATGATAAAAAAAGTTTTAAAATGCGAGAGGTATTTTACCCAGTAAATTGATAATAAAGTTGAGAGATATAGCCATCGAAATTGTTGTTTTTATAGTGAGATGTGAAGAGTACATGTGGGAAGTGAGTAAAATTGGGGCACTGCAGATCTGGAGCATAGTGGATTTTTATGAATTGCTTGACAATCCTTTCCAACCATAGTCTTGAGAATAAGTATGAAGATAAAGAATGGACCACACTTCTTCATATAAGTGGCATTGTTGAGGTATTTAGTGGTAATAACACTACATATACTGTAATGTTTTTAATGTTTTGTGGAAAGTAAAAAGCTTTTTCATCGTGGATGGCATGTTACCTGAGGACGTTCTAACAGGTGTCTACCCATTTTAGGATAGCAACCATTTGTTTAAATCTCAGTGATTGACAGACCTGTATAAATGTTGTTCTGAAGGCCCATGCACTGCAGGTAGTTGTGGCACCTCTCCTTGTGTTCTTCCAATGAGCTCCGCTGTTTGTAACTGCGCCCACAGTATGCACACTTGTGAGGTTTTCCAACTGTTAAATGAACACAAGTAGAGGATCTGCTCAGCCATGCCACAAATGTTACACTCTTTTGAATTGGACATTGGTAAAAGAAAGATTTTTGCAAAGTACTTGCAGCTGGGGTGCCAGCTACTTACTGTCTAGTATTATAAAAACAACTACAGTTGGCATAATTTCAAAATAAGTAGCATTTAGTTTATTTCCCTAAATTTCAAAGTACCAAAATGTTTTTTTAATTACATTTTTTACATCTGCAACCAAGGAGACAAAACGAATGTGCCTTTATTATTTTATATTTTAAAATGTTGAATAAATGTAAAATTAATATCCATAAAAGAACAGTCTGCTGTTCACGTAATTTAAAAAATATAGCATTTTCAACATTTTTATGAAAAAAGACTTAAAAAATTTTGAAAATGGATTCAAGAAAACATCAACAAAACAATCATGTTGTTACTTTTAGTACATGTTTAATGAAGTGGTTTTCTGTGGCTGTCAGTAGGATGTGACACTAACAACAAACACTAAGGCTGTAGGCTTTTGTACGTTGCTTTGGATAAAAGTATCTGAAAGCATAACATGTAACATAAAAACATCTGCCCACATCACATCTGAACTGACTTCAAATGAAATCCGCTTTGAAGAGACATGATATTATGGATTTCTAGGGCAAAAAGTCATTTTACAAAAGATGAAGCATGGTTGTAATTTAAATTGAATGGTTTTCCATTATTGATAAATTGTTTTAATGAAAAAAGTGTTTTAATAAATAAAGTTTAGACATGAATGTGAACCTGAATGGTGTGAACACATGAGTGGTTTAAATCTATTAGTCATTTTTGTACAATTAGCAAAAAATAAAACAGCATTGAAAATTGGGAGCTCCTTTGCATCCTAATAACTCGTGACGACATAAAGCAATATTTCACCTGACCCACTCGACATTAATATATATACATTGACATAGTTGTCAACACATTGAGTAAATGATGCGCATTAAATACACAAAAAAAGCAGAGAACTCTCAAAAATAAGTAGTTGTTAGAAGGTTTATATAAAAACCAGCTAACCACTTAAAAAAAAACAGGTTTAGAGTTTTAAAATCAGAGCTAGCGGAAACTTGTAGTAGGAAGACAGATGAAAACAAATATTTCCTCGACGAATAGACGGAGCTCTTTTTGTAGGTTTTTGTAGAAATAAGAATCACTAAGTTCATCTACATAATCCGGTGAGTTACCTGAGTGTGTGCGCAAGTGCCCAGTGAGGGCGTCTCGACGGCGACAAGCATAGTTGCACAAGTGACATTTGAAAGGTTTCTCTCCAGAGTGCAGTTTGATGTGTCGCAGCAGATTTCCCTTCTGAGTAAAGGAAGCACCACACTGATTGCACTGGAAAGGTCTTTCTCCTGTGGGAGAAAGAATATAGAGCATGTCTTTATGATGTATTAAAACCTTAAACACACATGTCCTAAGAAAGACAAGAGTGCTTGTGTGGTAAAACTCCTTTAAATGAGGACTGCTTTAAAAAGACGTTTTCTATGTCTACTAAACATACATATCAATCTGTATAATCTTTACTCAAATGATTGCCAGAGGAATTACACAGACTTTACAAATCTTTGAATAGGAATAACTTTTTTTTCCAAAACCTGCCAAAACCTCCTGAGGCTTATGCACATTGCTGGCTGCTCGATGAAGATCAAACTGCCTCTAGGGAGACATCTTAATATCATGGGTAGCAATTCTGGATAAAGCTGGAGACCGACGTGAGACAGGAATGGCCCCTCTTGAATTGGTGTCTTACAATAGCGGGGCGTTCAAATCACAGGCAGAAATTCTCAAAGAAGCTTACCACATAATGACATCTATGTCAGGCTTATCACTCGCTCAATTTATCTTCAAGGAAAGTGCATTTTATTATCTCCTTGTTTGCCTGCGATTGAGTAGTTTTTGGTTCAGCTCACTTCCTTGCATTAGGAGTTTTGTGATCTGTTCTATGATGGAGTTAAGGAAAAAAAGGTTCACTCACTAGAAAGGTCATGAGTGAAATGGAGAGCTACATATTATTATTATTATTATTATTATTATCATAAAATATTAATTATTTTTTAAATAAACATCACTAGATCCATAAAGCTGGAAACCAATGAAAAAGTAAACAAAAATTCAGTTCATTTTTTAAAGTCTTGTGTATTATTTTGCATTAATTTGGCATTTCCAAATGAGGGTGTAATGTATGTAATTATCAGGATATGGCATATTTGTTTGCCATTAACCAACGATTGTGCAATAGATACGTACATCATTTGATTTATTTAAATTAGAATCACAAACGGAATAAACACAACTGCATCAGATCTATCCCACAAAGCAAGTTAATCACCAATTTACTCATGGAATCACAGATTAGAATTCTAACTTTTTCTAAAAGATTGTTGAACAGAAATAACCCAAGTTTGAACTGTATGGTTGAAAGTGATTATGTTTGGAACCGATAGCCTTAAAGTATCCAGTAAACAATTGAAAGTGCTGTTCTCAAAGGCACGGTTCCGCATGTTGAACACATAGAGCACTTTTAGAAACATCTGTAATTCCATCAAACTGGATTTCATTTAAGCAGCACTGACGAATGGCCATGTAAACGGTGGGCGTCTGAGACACTGTAGGGGCCCAGTGAAAATGAAGTGCCCACTGCTGTTGCGCTATTACTATGTGAATACGGGGTCAGTGTCCTACACGCTTCCACCAAGCTGTTACATCTTCAACGATGCCAGAGCTCAGTCAAACACTCCAGCAGAATCTCGCTCTCCGCTGTCTGGCTTCATATGCCAGCCAGGGCCCTGATAGAACAAGAGCCTTTCAGACGCTGCCTGCCAGTTTCGTAATGCACCACTGCCTGGGTCAATTTGATCTGAAAATCTAATTTTTTCCTCTTCTTCAGCTCTACAATAAATGCGGGCTATCACAATGCAAATACAGAGCTCATTTAAATAAAGTGAAGGAAACACTTTGTGTTTGAGAGTCAGTCTTCCTGATCAGCGCCCCTGGAATAAACCAATATCCAGCCCTTTCGAATGTTGAGGCATTCGCAGAGAGTGCTATTAATACAGTGCTCTCTTCAAAAGCCCCATAAAATAAGAGTCACCAGTGAAGCAGCAAAAAGACGGAAAAGAAACTCATTAAAAAGGCATTTCAGGAGATCGCTACCTCCAGCCCCTATTTTGATTTAAATAGGAGCTCTTCATTATATATTTTATTATATGTCCTTTCTGAATTTCCATTAGCACACAGCTTCTTTCTCCTATTTAGAGTTTAGTTAGTTTATCAAGTGGGAAAAGAGAGTGCCGCCTTTTTAAAGAATGTTCTCAGCCACTGGTTTTGCTCAATTGCAGAGGAAAAAAAGATAGATACTTACGTAAAGTAAAATAAGTTGGTTGCTTTTTATTGCTATTACTAACAATAAACAAAATGGCACTGTTTATTTAGAAATGGTATACACGTGACAGCTGTATTCATGTAAATGTGTAACAAGGTTAGGATTTGAAAGGTTAGGAAAAATTGGAATATGTCACTCACCCTGATGTCGTTCCAAATCTGACTTTCTTTCCTCTGCAGAACATAAAAGAAGATTTTTAAGTGTTTTGAATCAATACATTAAGAATATCTTTCGTGTTCTGCAGAGGAAAGTCATACAGGTCTGAAACATTAGGATAAAAGGTACAAAATCGTCTTCAAGTGAGAAATTTTGAAAACAAGCAAGAGCCATTATATTGTGACCAGTTTGGCAGGGGAAAGAATGTGAATGTGTCAGCCTATGGTGCATTAAATGCTACACTATCACATGATTAAAAAGATGAATTCTTAAAGAAATACTTATCAAAATACCCAAGAGAGTTACTAAGGTGCTATGGGGGCTATTACAATACTTCTGACTTTGTGAGGAGAAAAAAAGAATCAACAGTAATCAATTTAAAGCAGGGGCCCATACAATCATAATTCTCATAAGGGGTTGAAGAAGTTCTTGTCATGTTATTTATAAAGTGTGACTTTTGTCTGATTCTCTGGTTTTCCAACTTAACTCTCAAAATCTTCAATTCATAAATATTACATATAAATACCCAGATTTGGTTTCGTTCGGTAAGTGCCATATCTGACTAAATGTGGCACAGCCTACCCAGCCCTGCCCCCTGTGAGTGATGCATGCAGAAGAAGGGAAGAGTAGAGGGCAGTTGTGCTTACCAGTGTGACTTCGTTTGTGCACCATCAACACATTGGGCCCAATGCAAACTATTCCACAGATATCACACTTCAGCTTCCCGTTGGCAAGGCGGATGCCCCCAGCCGCAGGGTAAGTGCTTGGCTTGCTGTCGTGGGAGCCATTCACTTTGGCCCCAGAGCCACCGAGCATGCGCAAGTCCTCAGCTGCACACTCTTCTGCCTCTCCATTCATCTCACAGGACAGAGCGCTTTCCTCGTCAGTCCGAGCCTCAACTTTAATATTACAGGCTGGAAAAGAGGGCAGTGGGCCTGTTAGGAAGAGCGGCAGGCTGGGCGGTTATTCTGTCTATCTGCTGTAATGTATTTACTTAGTTATTGGAAACCCTGATAAACATTAATGTTATTTTATTAAATAATTCAGTTTGCTATATTTATTATTCACTTGCATTCGTCAGATAAAAGGACAAACCTCACATACATATTCAGAAACATGAACTAATTCATATTGCCTAATGGTGACTGTTTTTCAGATTTGTGGGAATGTCAGGATTGTGAGTTGATCAAATAAAAGCACTACTATCTTTAAAGGTCTTATTATTACCAGGAGTGATTCAAGGTTCCAAGCGTTAGGGGTGCTCAGAAATGTAAAGAATACCTCAAATAATTTTGAAAAATCCCTTTAGTTCAGTGCAATATAAGGTGTGAAAAATAAAGGTAGTCTTTAAGTTAAGTTCTTAATTTTGGAGCATTTTTAGTGTAAAACATGTGGGCCTGACAGATTCCTGAAACTGATATTTTGATGGTTAAATCCTTAACTGTAAACATTTTTAAAACTATGTTGTTGAGTAGACAGCATTCTATTTAACATATTAAGCATTTGTGAAGTCAACTTTTTAAAGAGTATGCTACAGATTCTATCATCAAGGTTACTCTTTAAAAAGATACTTGATCAATGTATCTCAGATTCAGTAAAGAGGTTTATCTCACATTTTCATGTAATGCTTACGGTGCTTAGGGTGCAATATCTAAACAAGCAGATATTGATAAGATGCAACAGAGTTTGTTACTGACAGGCTCTATGTTTGATCTTTTATTGAACGATTCAGGTGCCAATACCAGTTCCGTGTTACCAACAGTCTCATAACCCTGCATCTTTGACAGAATAAACTGTTTCAGCTACACTCGAAACATTGAGAAGAAATTAAATGTGAAACGAGATGGTTTAATTTTACGGGTGCTAAGATGAAGTTTAGCTCTAAAACCATGCATGATCACAACTATGATCTTTGTAGAAACAGTTTTCAATTAGCATAGGCGTGAAAACCTTTTTGGAGACTTTTTTTGTTGAGAAAAAAGGATTATCCTGTGAGTTTCATAAACCGCCATCATCTCATCCACCAACACACTTCTCTGAAACAAACCAGTGATAAACAGGAAACAGTGACACAGGAAACACTGTGAAACTGAGGACGTGAAGCGGTGTCAACCAGACCAACAAACCGTGGTAAAACACGAGCACTCACATCACAAACATGCAATCAGAAGCTTATAGATAGATGCACGGAACATCCAGTATATAGGATAAATCTCCATACATAGGTATATTTATGTATGTGCCAGATAGTGGTTGAGATAGTTTCACGGTAAGGACTGTGAGTCGATAGAAAGCACTGTGGTTTGCATACTGCGAGGCCAGGCTGATTTCCCCATGCCTCAGCCTCTGTTTGCTCAGATGCAAAAGGAAGAAGTAGAAATAATGAAATATGGGAATCCATAGGAAAAGGGGAAGCTTCAGATCAGAGCCAACCCAACCGAAAAAAGGCAAGAGTTATGGAGAAGTGACAGAAAGGGAAGCGCAGATAGGAGTGAAGTTGGGCGGTTTTTGTTTGTTTTGTTTTCTGCATTAAGTTACATCCTCAAGTTACTGTTGACTCAAAAATACCAATAAAAGTATTTTTTTACAGTTATATAATCTGAAAACATTTTTTTAATTGCTTTACCTTATATAATATTAGCAGTTTATAAACGATAGTCAAGGCTTCTTTACCTTATGAATGTAAAATCCTTCTAGCACTGTGATTGTTAACATAAAAAGTTCAGCACTATTTATATAATCCAACAGCATTATGGAATTGTGTCCTACAGCACAATGTAAAAGGCATTTTGACATTAAAATGATTTTAAATAAAAAATCAGCATAGGTTAATTATGTTTTTTTTTAGGGCTGTCTCATCCTTATAGCAAAATGCGTTTTTTTTTATTGTGAGTTAGTAAATCACATTAATTATATAAACAATATATATACATATATATATACATATATATGTATATATATATATATATATATATATATATATATATATATATATATATATATATATATATATATATATATATATATATATATATGTATATATATGTTTTTTTATTTTATTTTATTTATTTAAAAATATTTTATATGAAATACAATTATAAATTTTGTATGACATGCTAAACTAATGTATAAAAAGAGAATCAATTAATACTTAATTTTTTAGTTGGTTAGTGCTTAATAAACTTTTAGTTGTAAGTAAGTTAAGCATTAATATAAATTATCCCATTTCAATGTTAAACAAGAAGATTTAAGTTTTAATTCATTAATGGTTACACGATTAACAGAAAAATAATTCATTGCTTCTCATTTATTCCTTCTCAGAGATATTTTCTAATTCACATTCCAATTTGTTCCAGTGAGGCTGGGCTACATTTTACTGCTGAGGTCAACCCGCATTAGATATTGTTTATACATAGTTTATGAGCATGAGTACCCCTGACTATATTGACTTTAATTGTATATCTTTATATGAGAAATCTACTCACGTTACTAAATCAATTGAACAGGACCATACAAAGCAAACCTTAAGAAATCAAAAGGCCCTACATTTTGAACGAAACTGTAAAATAGCTCTTGTTTACTATGGATGTTTTTGCGTCATATTCTAATAAGATAATAAGATAGAATAAGTAGTTACTAAGTAAATGAGTCCCTTTTCTCCCTCTGACACAAAGCAGAGTAAATACTTTCAGAAGTAACTTATACTGTATACACATCTCACTTTAAATAAGGGTTCAGTATTGTATTGAAATGTGTATTTCAGTATGGCGTGTCATTTTTTCCTCTTGCTGACCCAGACACAAGCTTTGCGCTTCAGTGATTGGATGATCGTAGCTGTGTTCTGTGTGCGACCTGTTTGTGGCAGAGGGAACTATACTACGGTCTCTCATGGATATTTTGGGGAAGTTGTGACTAAACTGAGGATGGGAAGAGGAGCTTTTACTTTGTATAATGTTTGTCACACATCCTAATTTACCCATATTGGGAAGCAAGTGTCAAAAGCCACAGACATGGACAAACAAAAGAGTTCCACAGAGATCTAGGCAAATATCATAAAGATATATGTAGTGCTGTGCCAAATTTAAAGGCAGTGGTTTAAAAATGCTGTACAAAAAGAAAGCTTTTAAAAATAGAATTATTGTTTGTCAACTTTGTTGTTTTTAAAGTGCTATATATGTATATATAAAGTGCTGGACACAAATACAAAACTATTGGCACAGGCAAGAGCTGCTCTGCTACATACAAACATTGACTCTAGGAATAATAAAAAAATATCAATAGACAAATAGACAATAGACAAACTAACACAACTACTTAAACGATAAATATCAACAATAAAAGCCAGCACCTCGAACTGAGTTAAAAGTTAAGGAGTAAAAATGAATAAAGATTTGAAAAGCGACAGTGACTCTGCCTGTCTGATGTACAGATGCAGCTCATGATCAATTCTAAATTTCCTCTTTAATTTCGGGACATCTTACAGTGAAAGCTCTGCTGATCTGAAGCCTCGTTCACATCAAAAGTGATTAGATCGCTACTCATCGCCAGTGAATGACAGAGCCGTCACTAGGGGGCGATGCACTGTCATGTCGCTTAGTAATGATTGGGTGACTAAAAATGTGACTTATGTGATAAGCAACAAATCCGCTGTCTTCCCTCTAAGAGTCACGTGATAATGCTTCTCTCATTTTGGTTGTCACTCGCTCATTTGCATAAAGTTTTAATATTTTTCACTTTTGTAGCTTGTATTCTTCATCGGACATGTCGCCGTCGCTAGCCATCGCTTCCGTTCTTGTCGGCGGAAGTCACCAGATTCACGTTGAAAATAATGGAATCACGTTGCCCAGTTGCTGCTAGTCACTTTTGATGTGAAGCAGGCTTACTACTGAGAGCGTGAGGGAGCATACTACTGAAGTAGGTCAGCTAGGCACTTTGGGGCTTTAAAAAATGCGAAAACTACTGCAAAAATGAAGCAGAAGTCAATGAAGTGATGCTAAAATCAGAGTAATGTGCTCATGTTTTTTTCTAGTCTAGCAGCAGCGTTTTTGAACTAGTTGAAGTTGGGCAACTGACATCTGGTTAAGCTCAGCATAAAGTGCGTTTTCACAAATTTTTAATAAGCCCAACTTAACATCCATTCTAAAGGGATCACTAGTCCCAATCAAATAGCAAAATAAAAGCTGTTAATTGTTCCTATCTGAGTTGGAGGAAAAAGGAGAACAATTTTGTGTGAATGTGTTTTGGTTTAGAGTTAGGGTTTGTTAACTTGTGAGCATGGTATTGTATTAAGAAAAAAAAACTTCCCTCAAGCATAATTTAATTCCCTGAAATAAAAGGCATTGTCAAGTGCTAGTCCTTAGTGTGGACACATCCTGACACTAAAGTCATGTTGGTTAATCCAAAACCTCTAGAACAAGTATCCCAGGATACAAAAAGCTAAAATCAATGATTTAATGAACCAGTGCTAGCAAATAAAATCAGTTAAATATAAAACAAACTTAAACGTATTGAAATATGCATGCCCTTGTATCTGCAGAGCTTTTGAAAGATGTGTCTCTTTATTTGAAATTATTTCACATACTAAATTTAGATTTTCTTCTATGATTTATAATTTTTATATTTGATTTGTATGGCATTCAAATGGGTTTAAATATAATTGAAGTGGAGGGCCTGTGCCCCAGTGGAGCTTTAAGTCTATAAATGACTTATTTTGCCAGACCCTTGTAACACTTTTATATTTATTTTGTTTGATATAAAACATTTATAGCATGAACCCACATTTTTTTCCCTGAATGTTTCAGTGTTATGATAAAGAAAACACAAGTGAACACAAGCCAGGCCATAGCTAACCCTTTTCAATGTTTTAACTCTTTGGGTCTTTACATTTAGGTCAGTCAATGCGGTATCAGAACCTTCCAGTCGTGCATCCAACTGAAAAGTGAATTACTTGAATTTAATAGAATTATTGAGCTCATCAGTTAATCTTTGTAAATCATCTACTATGATCAAAAACAGCTTGAGCGGGTCAGCTTTTTTTCCACAAAAGCTGTTGTCCACAGTCCACAGTTGTGACAGGCAGGTGTAAAAAACTGGCTTGAAGGAGCTTATTTGAGTGGTAAAATTAAAGAGTGTTAATGAATGTATAAACTAAAAAACAGTAACTAACCAATAATGGAGGTGGTAACTATATGGAGAATGAAGTGCCACAATTAACTCAATAAATGCATAATTAATTAATTAATTAAATGTCAAATAATTGGTTAAACTTGGACTCAAATAAATGTGTAAATAAATCAATGAGTCATTAAAAGTAGAATTAACTAAACAAACATGTAGTTAAATAAGTCATTAATTTATAAAAAATAAATATTTAAATAAAATCAATTCTTTTTCTTTTGGTGGTTGTGTTTCTGACAGAAGCTGTTGACCGTTTCTTACATTAAATATATACAAAAATACATTTTAATTAATAAAATAATTAAGTTAATACATTTGTATGTTTTACTAACAAAAAACAATCTTTGAATCGGCAACCAACATTACTGAAGTGGAAAAAAGACAACTTGCTACCTCTTGCTTGAAGATAATCGGGGGAACGCTTTGCATTGATTCTGCATCCAGATTACATTATATTTTTTTTATGTACAATTTTGACAAACTAAATATTTGTCTGAAAGAAATAACAAAACAAAAATGTGTCTAACCATGCTATCAGTTGGGTTTTTCATGGTGAAAGAGGTGTCAAAATCCAAATTATAAATCAATTTTTTAATGTCACTTTTATTGTGCACTTTTGATTCATTTTTGATGTCAAACTTTGTTACCCGTTACCCTGACTGCTCTGGGCTAATACAACAATAGAACAGCGCAGAAAGTTTCAGAGTACACGAGATTTTAGATTTTTCCGCTAATTTTATAAGAGTCAGGAACAAAAAATCTGAATTTATAAAATACATGTATAACATATCTCCTCACATCCAATCGCTCGGCAAACTGCAGGGTCTGCACAGACAATTGTTTGACTTAACCTGAGAAGCATTGATGCACTCTGAAGATACACTCCGCACTTCCTCCCTCTCTCACACAAAGGCTGATTTTATCTGCTGATGCACACACTCTAAACACACATCTTTCAAGTTGCAATGTGAGGTTCTGCAAACTCGCTTTCTCAAATTAAACTCCTCCTTCTTTAACACTTCTTAAATCGACCCACTAGATAATTTTTACATGTACAAAATGTGAAAAGTTGTTTTTTTGGTGCCAGAAATGTTTATCAGAAATCAAAGGATGACACATTTTTATTAAATAGCTCTGTATTGTGCACGTTATGCTATCAGTCAAAATCAGCTTTTCAGCACACAAATGTTGTTATGCTCCAAGGAAACTAATACAATTTGTCAACATTTACATGCAGTAAAAAAGAGGAGTATAAAGAATGATACCCCATAACTTTGTTTATAAAAGAAGCACTTCTCTAGACTTCAAGAAATTCAAAAAATGTATTTCCCAAGAACATCTGTTGTAACTTCGACCTATGTTTCTGGAGCATCTTCCCAAACTGAGTTTGCTTGAGAGACTTTTCTCCATTTTCTAAAATGAAGTCATTCCATCAATAGAGTTTAGATCCAGAGACTATTCACTTTACAGCAGTTAGAACTCTGCGATGCAAATCATTTAAAATGTATTATTAAGATGTGTCGGAACAAAATGGCAAGAAATGTCAAAAGTGGGTCCAAACCTTTGACTAATGTGCAAATCTCAAATTTTCTCATCGGTTTCGACTCAGTTGTGAAAGTGGTGTTTTGTAGAAAGTGTTGTGGTTCTTCTGGACTCATTTGAATGAGGGTGGGGGTAAGTGGAAGTGTGTGAAGCTCATGGCAGTTGATGTGAAAGCAGGTGTAGAGCCGTGCATGTGCAATGTCTTTGTGTTTGTATGCACGCTTGCTGTAATACTGCGCCTGTGATCGGCTGTTGCTCCTGAACATTTGATCTCCCTGACTGAATGTCAAGTTTTCCTAATTCTTCTTGGGAACCTCCTTTTCAGTTTAATCTCTCTCATTCTCTTCTTCTTTTACATTCTCTCTTTTTCTCTCTGTCCCCCCAAAACCCCCATCTCACTACTTCAAAATCATCTTCAAAGTGAGCCGCTCACTCATTAAGCCCACGGTGAGCTGGAACTTCTGGAAGAGAAAATTCCTAACTAAAATACACCAAGAACTTAGACAGACCATCTGTTGACATTAGCTTTGCCAAATGCATTCCCATCCTTTTTTCATCAGTTAACCCACTTTCTAATTACACTTCTAGCACAACTTTTTAAAAATAAAGAAGACCTACATTTTAAAATGTTATTTATTTTAATCATTTGTCGAGAAAATGTTCTAATTTTTTTAAATGATGTTTATTGCAAAGGCTGAATTACCACATATCATGTTTTATCCTCGCTTAGAATTCATTTTTAAATAGATTTTTAATTTTATGAAACCACACCTGTAAAATACATTTTAAAATTGGCATTAAAAATATCAAGTTGGGTTTTACAGTAAAACGGATACACATGTTTTACAAGGTAGTGCTGTTAATAAAAGATTTTAACTGCCTTACATACATGTAAAAAAAAGAGATGTGTAATTATATTAGGACAAATATAAAATAAATGAATATTATTATTATATTATAATTACAAAATAGAATTAAATATTTTTATGGAATTCTAAAAATAGCATTTTATAGGAATACAAACTTTTTAAAGTTTATTTAAAAGGCACCACAAGAAAAAAATACTAAAGGATCCACTGATTACAGTATCTGCTCTGTTTTATATAAATTTATTTCAAAGCATTAAGGTCCACTGAACTATTTTGTATAAGTATACAAAATTTGTGTATAGCACAAATTTTACAGGGTTGTCATGCTGTCTGATTTAGATTTTTGCAAGTATAACTATTTACAACTGATTAATTACATTGCTAAAAAGGTATTAAGACTCTATGATTGAGGAATGCAATATTTTTGTAACAGATGGTATCCAGTGAAAATGACCAACGCGGTACCGTTAATTACCACCGCGGAACCTCTGCAAATTTCTCACGTTGCTTCTTTGCCACTGGGTGGCTCCTTCAACTCATAAATGAGCAAACAGTCGTCTGGGTTGGTTAAGTTCAAAAAGTTTATCAAAACTTAACAGTACAACTTTATATGTGTCAAGTTAGCCAATTATCACGTCCATTTTTATTATTTTATTTTGTCTCCGAGTCGTTGATGCCATTATTTATTAGGAATAGCATGTCACTTGATGGTAACGCATTTGAGTCTCATGAAGGATATCCGGATGCAAGATGGTGTGAGAATATTTTGTTAATTTTTTTTTGAAGAATAAATGATAAGTAGAATATGATCAATAAATGGCCAATCGTCTATTTATAAGATTCACAGATGGTAAAGAAATTGTTCACTTTCTTTTCATAAGTTCTTCATGCAGTTGGAGTCACGTGACGCAACTCAGACGTGCCTCAGAAACCAAGGACGGGACTCCTGTAAGAGCCCAGCTTCGTGTGATTAGGCGCCGGTCAGATAAACCCTTAGCTAAGAAAGAGCAAGCGCTCCAGGTCACTATCCACTGTCTCCTCCAGATTATAGTCTGTGAACTCTGCTGCTCAGCACATCCACACTAAGAGTGAATGCAACACACCACCCGAACCTTTAATTAGAAGCACTGTTTGTTTACATCCTTCCTTTGTCAATAAACTCCCCCTCTTGTGTTTGTTCACCTGTATTTCCTTCGCTATAATACCTAGGAATAATAGAACAAAATCTCCTCTTTCTATTGAAGCCATTGACTGTATATAACATGGACAGAGTGATCGAGATGTCACCCATAGGTTTCTGTCAAAATCAAATGAAGCTCAAAATGCGTGGAGCCAGTACTCGGAAACGTGTCCTCAGAGGAGGACCTAATAAGACATTCTGACTGGTCAAATGATGTAATTTAAGATATAAATGTAAAATTAAAATACGTAAAGTATAAGCAAAAAAGAGAAGTGCAAATGAAAGTAAAGAGGTGTTTAGAAATTAAGTTTAGAAAACCTTACTGATGTGTAATGACTTGAACATGTGAAATAAGTGTAGGCTTCGAACAATGAATACACGTTGTGTTAATTTTTCATTTTCAGCATCCATCTGTAGCTAACATTTTTCCACATATTGAAAGTAGCCTGATCTTACCCCCAAGTCAGAGGATGTGAGTCATAATCTGAACGCCTCTGAGTGTGAGCACTCTAAAATTTTTGTGCACTGTGTTCTCACAAAGAGGACACTTCAGTACCATAAGTTATTTGAAGCATGAGTTTCAATGTTAGAGTTTTCTGACTTAGACCGCTCTGACTCACCCAGTGGTTTATCCATGCGGTGGTTGTTCTGGAGGCCAGTGGTAGTTGAAAGGTCTTCAGGAACTGGCATGAGCTCATCTTGATCCTCACCCCCATCAGTAGCAGTCGGACTGTCCCTTCCTGCGCAGAAAGAATATAAGTTACCAATATATACACTGCAGGTCAAAAGATTGGAATAACACACGTTTACACTGAACACATTTTTGCTTCCTCTTGAACAGCTAGGGCAGAAATATGAATTCTAAAATAACACATCGATAGCTATTTGCCATATTCAGGCCCTTTTGTAGCATATAACTTCACTCCTGGCCTCTCATTGGAATTATTTTTTTAATGTAATGCAGTCAACAAAGAGTAGAATCTATGAACAACTGATTCATTGGTACTTCATTAAGGTTTGTAAAAAGTGCCCTTCTTGCAACAAGTTGGAAACTGAACAAAATTCTGTTATTATGGCTCCCACATTGAGACATTTTTATTGTTTTTATTTTCTTTTTTATAAATTTACCATTTTAGAACACTTCTATGTTCAGTTTCTATAACGATACTCAAGCCTATCTATGGCACTCACCAAGAGACTCTTTTTGGTTACAGAGACTCTGGGGCTTTTTTGAATGGTGGTATCAGAACCATTGCAAATCTGTCAACTCCTAAATGTATATATAAACAAATCTATCATGTTCCATGTAACCCATGTTGACCTTGCCCGATTGTTTAACCTGAACTAGATTTTCCCTGATGGTGACGTGTACCATGCTAGCTGGTATGAAACCTGATGAAGAGATCGATGCAGAATCAGCCCCAATGCTCTTGTCTCTATGTGAGGAATGAAGTCTTAAAGTAAATGTGAATATTGAGTGGGAATGTTAATGATTTAGACCATATTTAAGGTTTAGTAGAAACTAAGTGCTCAGTGACCTTGCACCAAGTCAAAATCAAGATCAGAAATGTGTATTAAAGCCCATGATTTTGTACGATCGCTATAGCTCACTCCGAGACTGGCAAATGTCACATGTACTGCTCCAGATAAAATCAAAGGTTAGAAATGACGCAAATGAACATTATTACAAATTTTATACTATGGTTTAGACCTTTACTTTGGACACTAAGTGCTAAATGCTGAATTTGAAAAAAAAAAAAAAAAACAGTCTGGGCCTAGATGTATGAACACTATTGGATGTACTTTCAATAGAGGAAAACATTTACAGGTATCTACAACTGTTGCAGGTTTTACGTTCAGCTTTATTGTTCAGATTTTACATGTTCATCATTGAATTTATATTTTGAGTTTACACTCACATCTTTACATTTACACCCATTGATTATAGTCGGACAACTACTTTAATTTTATTGTAAAAATCTTTATTTGTATTGTAAAAATCTTTATTTGTATTGTAAAACAAAAAATTTAATAATTATACCAATTTTGTATCGCCTTAATAGACTACTTTAAAGGGCAGTGAAGTGTTTTTTTTATTACTTAAAATGTTTTATAATGTTTCACATAATAATGTTTTAGCTCTAAAAATCTAATAAAAACATATTAGAAGTTACTGTCTGACCGGGACTCCAGGATTTGGAGGCGTGGATTTTTTTTTTTTCTGTACCTTGTCATGTCCAGTGTGGAGATAAGATGCCACCTTAGTCTAAGCATGAAAGAGAAGGTACCATCTTGACAAAGATGTCCAACGGAGATGGAATTTTTTCCTTGATGTTTGAGCATTTACGGTGAGCCCAAGACAGCGGTATATACTAATCAAATTCTTTGGATTAACTTGGCGCTGTGTTTTGACTGGATCACAGTCACTAATGTAAAAAAAAGCAAACAACAGATACTGCATGAAATTCAGCAATATAATAAATTAAATTTAACTGAAAGTCGCAAAGGATTAAGCTTTGACTGGAAAAGTGAATGAACAGTTTTCATCACCATCAACCATCATTTTGAGGGTAAAGGAACAGGTTACAGATCCGTGTTTTGGACATGTCCAGGAACCGTGTTAGTTGCTTCAGATAACCTGAGGAGATGAGTTTCTTCAGGCTGTTGTCCTCTACAACATGCTCCCCATCTATTCGTTGGGTGTTTCAACAGACCATTGTTGGGAATTGCTGTAGAATCTGAGCTGTTTTTGAACTTTTGCTATGATTTGGGGAAGTCTAGCAATCAAATTTCTACACAGATTGAAATGCTGGGGATCATGGATTGGACCTGATTGACTTTTCAATCATGGCTGGAACAAACTGCTGTTTGGAAGATGAGGGTATCTTTTGAGCTGGTTATCTTTACCCCCTTGTGGGTTCTAATTTTAAGGAAGCATAAACTCTAAACTTGCTTCTTCAGCAGGCTACTGGGACAAGATGCTACCCAGTCTTGACAGAGTGAAATAAAGTCTTAAAGATAGCAGATTTTGTTAGATTATACACCTACCTGTTATACAAGCAATGATGGTGTTATTCCACAGAAATAATTATATTGTAAAAACGATAATTAACCTTGATATTTGGCAAAAATAAAAAATATTTTTTATACACTGAATTGGTGCATTATAATATAACAAATTTGGCATCAACAAAATAGTTTGATGAAAGAAAATATTCAGAATCCATTTGGTTGTAGTCCCTCATGCAAGGAATAAATGTCGGTAGAAGCAGTTTGTGCAGTTTATTCAAAAAACATCTTTACAGACTCAAATAATGGTATTAAGTTGGGAATCAACTTTCACCAGGTGTCCTAAAACCGTCAGGAATGCTGAATTAAAATCCTCTTCTCAAGCTGCATTTTGCTATTGATTCACTGCTCTGCACTCGAGCGAATCCTTCCGTCAGCTCTTTCCATGCGCTCTAACTCTTCTCAACATAAGAAAGGAAGGTCTGCAGTTCCTCGTTTATCCTTTCAGTAAGTTTCTCTTAAGAAAAACTTATAGCAACTGTTTTGGGAGAATTGTGTTTGGTGCTATGAACCTTTGACTGTTTATAACATGAACAGAGTGTTCGTAATGTCAGCAACAGAGTTCTGGCAAAGTCAAATAAAGCTCAAAATGTGCTGAGTCAGTACTCGAAAACACGTCCTCAGAGGCGGGACATGGCCATTATGATGGCGTCTGATTGGCCAAAGGTTCTACCCCCTCAGAGTATTTATAAAGGTCAAAACTAGAGATCTGAATCAAAAAACCTAATGTAGCCTGGGATGGAAACATGTTTTTTTATCAGCCCCATATTTGGCCAGTTTTAACATAGGAGTGAATGAGAACTTGCTCTCTTTTGGAGTCAGCCTCAAGCGGCCACTTGGGGTGCTGCAGTTCAGTCACTTCTTATCGAGCTTCAAGTTGGGAAAGGAGGAGGTTGCCCCTTGCTATGAACCAAAAAAGTAGTATTACGCTTAGATATACTGTTAAGTAAAATAACACATACATTATTAAATAAAACAGAATTTTTTTTTCTTTAGATTTTCATGTAATGTTTATTTTGTAATTTTAATCCAAAATGATGCTGTCAAAGAGTTAAAAAGCATAAAAAGTACGGAAACAAAGTTACCAAACTCCACAATTTAGGGAACTTAAATCCTAGTTATGCAAAAATATGTTGTAAAAGATATGTATACATTGGAGATAAATGTGTACTTTTGTACTTCTTTTCATCATACAGCCAGGTATCCTCACACTTCAATATTTTATCAAATGACTTCGGAGGTCCTATATCAGCCCATTACCCACTGCCTTTTGAAAACTGCACTTTCAAAAGCCAGCGGGTCTCTGAATGAAACAGCTAGATATTTAAAGTGGACTGCGACTACAGATACTGAATTATAGCCATAAACGTTATTATGATTCTAACAAAAAATGCAAAATGTCTTCGAAAAGCAAAGACAAAAAGTATGATTTTAAATTGACTAAATAGTGGTTCATACATTTTTATATTACTGTATTTTAAATGTATATTTATGTCATTATTATTATTGTATCATGACTATGAAGTAGTATCTCATGATTATGACATAAAAATGACATACAGTCTCCAAATGTTGGTTTTCTTTTTAAAATGTTTGATTTAATGTATTGCACATCTGTAATAAAAAAAATAAATATATAGTACTTCTATATAGTTCTTAGTACTTTTCTCCCTATCAGAGAATCAGGCAGAAAATCCAAACGGCCTCTTTTGGTGGCACTGTAAGTTTAGAAGAGATATTTATCTACCTTGCTCTTGATCTCTGCTCATAGAAATCAGCACACTTTAATCTCTTAAAACGTTATGCTCTTGTTTAAGTCGGTGAGCTTTTCAAAATTTAAATTTAAATAGAAAAATACATAATAGTTTAATCCACTTCACAAGTACAGCAAAAAGAATAAATCCAAGAAAGGGCTTTTGCTGTGTGGAGAGTTGTGTCTAATCAATAAAGGTATCTGTTTAATTTGGACTCTGTTGTGTAAGTCCATTAGGTGAGAAACTTTTTTTGGCCCCTACAAATCTCACTTCAAGGTTTTCAAAAATGTTGACAGCCCTTTGTTCAAATTGAGCTTCATAGAGAGTGCATTTTACTGAACTTAACAGCAATGTATTTTATTATTGAAAGCAATATATTTTCTTTATTTAGATTTGAGAGAAAAGAAAAAGAAAACAGGGGCCCCAATGCTAAGTTTTGCACAAGACCTTCAGAAACCAGGCAGTTCATCTCATGTGTCTCCCGGTTTGGAGGATCATGAAAACAGATCAAATCTACATTAAACTCTGCTTTCATGACGATGTCAACCAAACATCTTAATAATTTAGTTTAGGATGTGTTTTATACTGTAAATAATTAAACCTGTAAAATCAGTCAATAAAATCTGTTTTTTTTTTTCATGAAATGAATGAGCCCTTAAATATAGACTGGTGTTAAAGAGTAAAATTAGGTTATTTCTAGAGGCTTGTTTTAAAGGTTCTCAGTGTGGCTTTGAGTGCATCACCTGTTATCTGGGACATTTCCTGGGCCTCCTCTGTCTCCATCCTGTGCAGGTATTCTAACAGAAGGAACAGCAAGACAGAAAGAGTATCATCAGCACACGCTTCCTCCAAAATAACACAGAATGTGAAAATGTGAGGTGATTAAAGCAGAATGGCCTTTCTTTGTGCATCTCCATCACCCTGGCAAGAACAACCCCATCCCAGCCATACATCCACTCGCATAACCTACCCACACTGCCTTCCAAAACACGTTACAAAGAATTACAGACATTTTCATTACTGCTCTGACAGACGGGTTGAACTTAGAAAATCAGTTTGGTGGACAGCAGGCCCCACGAAGGGAAACAGCCTTTCAGAGCACATTTGTTATTTATTGTTAATTTCCCAGCACATAATCATTCAAAAATGCAAACTGACTGCCGCAAAATTAAGCAGAAAATTAGATGGCCCAGGGTCACAGAGGATGCGGGTGTTTGGCATCGCCAGCTGATTGGCTCCCGTGTTCACTCTAATTTGCTGAACATGCATGGGTGAGCCTGCCAGCTCACCGCTTTTTGTGGTTCTATGCTTCTCTTCATCTCACAAGATACAGATGAGTGCAAGAGTGGGGGATAGAAATAAGGTGCATATTATACCTTTATTAGAGAAAAGAAATAAATAGATGAAGAAATGAGAGAAAGATTAAGTAGACTAGACAGAATCCTTTTCAACTCACAAAACCATGGAGATGGATACAAATGCTCAATGTAGATAGCAAATAGCCAGGAGTTCATCATAAAAAAATGTAATATAAAATGCATAGTTTTTTTTGCAAACCTTACACATTGAATTACCAATGAACTGCTTTGCACTCACTATATGGATTAAACTATATGTAAAAGGATTGTGTTTGTTCACGTCCTGGATATCTGTTATTTATAAAAGGAAAACTGTATGGAGATGTGTGTACAGATGTTTTTCTAAATCAGATTTTTATTATGCACACAAATGTGACCTTTCTGGAGAACTTTAGTCTCTACACTGTAAAAAAAAAAGTTTTAAACAAAAATATAGCGTTTAAAAAAAGTACAGGCATTTACCGTTATTTTTACTGTACGGTCAAATGTAAAATATAGGAAAATCACTTTAAAAATATCTATAATTTCACATTATTATTTTTTTCACAAGGCTTTTATGATTTCAAACCGTTGTAACTGTATAATTATGTTATATAACTGTAATAATATATAATTAAAAAGGTCCTATACCATTTTTTTAAATCATGTCTTTAACCGTAAAATTACAGATTATCTTGTAAAAATCTTGAAGAAAATAAATAAAATAAATTAACCTGACATTTTTTTTACAAAAATATTTTAATAACAAGAAAGCTTGTTATTAAATGATTATGTTTTGGTGGATCTTTATCAGTTAACTGGTATAACGGCTGAAAGTATAGATTTCTAAGAGGCTACAATTGTTGTGAAAAAAATGTATACCAATTAATCAACACCAATTTTTACATGTTACACAACACTAAATAAGATGCATGATGAATAAATTAATGTGTTAACTCCTACTTAGTACAACAAAAAACAATCTAAACAAACAAACAAACATATTATCATTAATGGACAGCATTACCATGAATGTCAGGTTCTTACATCAGTTTGTTTATTTGCACTGGCTTGTTCTAAGCTATCATGATCTTCCTGAATACACTCTTCAAGCTTTAGAATACCTCTCACTAACTAAACTCTACAATCAGGTGGTTTAACACACAATGAAGGATCTCAAGCATATTTTTCATTGTTTGGGGCCAGTATTGAGACTACTATGAATCTATCACACTCACTGCTGTGAAATCAGTTTAAAATCTTCCTCAGCCTCTTGTTTAATAATTTGAAGACAAGCGTATTTTTCTGCCACGACACAACATTTTCAGTCAGTAAAGTGCATAGACCGAAAGTGATTATCTTCTCTTGAGGACTTATCTGGAGTCAGATGAGGCAGCATGCGCTCAATCCACAAGGTCTTCTGACGCTGACATATAAATGAATATTTAAGTTATTTACTTTTAATGAACCAATGTATATTTCATCATGAAGCTTCTTACAACAGATTTAAACTGGCTTCTGTTTAAGAGTGAATATTAAGTGAATTAGTAAATATCAGATCGTAGACATTCTCTTATTTAAATGTTGTTTACATTAAATAAAACAAAAGCAGGCCTGTATTTATAACACCTCTGTTATTGTCTGAAAGGACAACAAGCATAAGACGTTTTCAATGTATAGTCAGGAGTGTTTTTTATGCTTATTATGCCTCATTAATATATATGTGTGTATATATATAATAATATGTGTGTGGGTGTGCGTGCGTGAGTGTGTGTGTGTATGCTCCGCAAATAACTTAAAACATTTCTTGATTAAACACGGGTAACAAGTTATTGCTTTGTTTAAATCTTTAACATACTTAATAGTTTTTAATGATTAATTTAATCTCTTATTTTCTATTTATTACTTATTATAGCATATCGGGGGCATTGTTGTAAAAAAATTGCCCATATGAAAATACAATTTCTAACGTTACATTGTTAAAACAAATCAGCATATAAAATTGTAGATCACTTCACATTTGATATGCAATGTTCCCAACTGAGCTCTCATTAACAGATAAAAACAGGAATAGCTCCCTTCAGCTCCGATCCCAAGCTCTGTCCTCGGCTAACAAGTCTTAATAAAAAGCATTTTGGAATCAAGTTTACTTTTTGTTTCTGAATTTTGAGGATGAGGAGAGTCTCGTCCATTCACAGCTGTTAGTAACATCTGTTTGGGGTCCCGTGTGTGACGACACTTCCTGCCCCAACATTATATATATGCAATTTTAAGTTTAAATGAAATAAAAGTTGTTTTTTTTATCAACCTATAAGTTACTTAAACACAATTACCAGAGCACAGTGTCGCTAAACTTGAATTCTTTAAGCGACTGCATTATTTAAGATTTACGGTTATGTTTTACACTAGCCGCCATTTGTGAAGCTCTCCTGGACTGAAACTGAGAAACATTTAATCTTGAAGAGAGATGAGGATTTAATACATTGCCAATGAGAGCGAACATAAGCGGCGCGTAAAAAATAGACCCGGCACAAAACGATAACTGCACAGAAGTCCTTGCGCCGCTCCTGTTTCGCCACTGGGGGCAGTATGAAAGCCCTCATTCAATAACATGGGCGCCAAAAAAAACACGCACCGCTTACGTTATGCTTATGCTGCCTACACACCAAGCGCGAATGATCCGGGAAGAGTGACTGATTTCAATGTAAAGTCTATTTCAAAGTCTATGTAAAGAGGCGATAAGGCACCCCGCGGCATGAAGGACCACGTGGCGCAGGGGTGTGAATGCCGCAGCAAAACGGACTGACGCCGGAATAGAAACCTGGTCTATTCACACTAAGTTCGTTTGCGTGCCAACCAATCAGGGCTTGCTCTTGTAGTTACAAGATTGTTTTATGAAGAGGGAATATGCGCAGCAATAATGGAGGAGACAAATATCACAGTTTGTGCCCAGCCAGAATTAATAACATGTTTTATTATCCATGAAGAAACAAAAACGACCTTGCTTGGAATTAAGGGGCTGCTGAGGTGGCTGAATATGGTAAGTTATACATTTTTAATTAATCAACTTGATATAAATTGATATCGTGCTAATATTAGCTGAACCTAAGCATGCTAGTTAGTTTATTTATCCGAGGCAGTGTGCAGGAAGAGATGGAGAGGGTTGAGGGTCACTTTTTGAAGGAGGAGGGGAAAAAATTTAAGAGAATGAGAGGGTCAGCAGCAGCTCTCCGGCGACCTTGCGCCTAGTTCCGCGCTGTTCTCGGAACGAACGTCAGGGTTAGAACAGCAGGTTAGAAAGCGGTCAGATAGGCGCAGGAGACGCGTTCTGTCCGCGTGTTTAGTGCTTGGTCTGAACGCCCTGTTACACTTGCTCTCTGAAACAGAGTAGAACCCCCCTTGTGACACATCGCTGTCTTTACCTTAAACTTTCGTTTCTGAACAGCAGTTTCACACAAGTTTTTTATGTAGATCATAATTCTAACAAAAGCTAAAGAAAACTTCATTTTAATTCCTTATTTGCTACCAAGTATGAAAATATAGATGGAAAAGAGGCTTAAACGAACACTCCTTGGTCTGGATTTCTGACCGAGCGAGCACCATCATCTCCCTTCAGGATTAAAAGTCTCCGTTTCATTCCACCGGAGCTTCACAATCGGCTGTTGGTGTAAAAAAAATAGATAATAAAGTCGCTGAAAGAGTCCAAGTTGACCACATCCGTGAGTCCTCGCATTAAGAGATATATGTTTTGTTAAAAATAAATCTTTGCGACAAACGTCACGCAAGGATGCAAACCGACCTGGACTAACAGCCAATCAGAATGCAGTATTCAGACAGACCATGGGATAAAAGTAATCGATAGAGGTTTTTTGAGGTAGAGGATTTTGCCTCGACTAATTTTTGTTATCGAGTTATTCGAATAACTCGATGAATCGTTTCAGTCTTAAATAAAAGAATATCTGAAGGGCTTACATACTTGAGAGGCACAATTTCATGTTTATAAAGCACAAAGTTTGATCATCTTCATAAAATAGTGACCCATCCCACATCTGGTTACTTTTAATATTAAGTCAGTCTTTTGTCGTTTGTAAAGCCCTGCATTTATGATTGATAATGACAAACAGGTTTTTGCCATGAGGACAGCCTTTGTTGCTGACATGACACTAAGAAACAAATACACAAACAACCAGTCTTTTGTAATTTCTGAACAGCTACAAAAAACTATTTCTTCATCTTGTCTATTCAATCTATTTACTTTTTGGCTTACTTCTATTTCAATGGTTTTGTGCTTTCTATGAGTAAAAACAATGCAACATTAAATGCTGCAGAATAACAATGTATTAAGTCAGGTCAAAAGCATTCCTTTGAAATAAAACATGTTTATTCTCAGAAACTGATGGTTATTTTTTTTTCATTTTCAGATTTTTTTTTTAGATTTGGGTTTCAATGGAGAGATGTGACTCGTAATCTCAGGAGCTATGGACCTTCATTTCAACCCTTCTAAAATGGACTATTACGTTTGAAATTTGCTGGCAAACTTCTGATGACAGATGGAGGATGTTTTTGATATTTAACTGGATTTTGGGCAGAGCAGTTATTCTGGAGTAAATGGAGAGTATCTTCCGCTGTACTGATTTAAAATCTCTAAAACACAGATGTGAACAGGAACCTTGGTTTTGAACGGCACAGGGGTAAGCAATTAATCACCTAATTTTAATGTGTTGAGGTAACCTATCCCTTTATTAATGTATTAATTTTTGTGTTTATCGGTTTACCTTTTTATTTTAATATCACTGATATCAATCTTTATGTTAAGTCTTTATGTTACAATGTGCCATTGTAAATATTCTTTGGCCCTGTGCCTTTGTGTGTATTTTAACTTTGTGAATGTTTGTTGATGCAATCGAAAAATAAAACAATTCTATAAAGGACTTTAAATAAACGAGAAAGTAATTGTAATTGTAGTTAATTTGCCTGTTTTAAAGGTAGGATTAAGCAAGTCAGCAATTCTGTGTCGTTAATATATTTTTAAGTGCATGTAAAATGAACGCAAATGACTCTGTAAGTTAACTCTTTTATTCCATTGAAATACTAGATAATAACATTTAAAGACAACATTTAACTGTAAGTTCACAGAAATTAAACAATAAATTACTGAAAAGTACAATTATTCTGTGTTTATTTTTACACATTAAAGCATCTTTAAAATTGTTTAAAAACACTGTCATTTTACTGTTGTTTGACTGTAAAATTAAAACATAAATTTACAGGAAGGAACCATTATTTTAAATGGAATTCTTCCATAAAATAACTGTCTGTTTATTTACCGTTAAATAATGGTAACTTTCTGGCACCTTTGCTGCCAGCAGCTTACCATTTTTTAAAGGGAATTGTTTTTTAAGTGTAGCCCCCTTTAGTGAGGATTCTATCCACTGCTTTGTACATATTACACCTGGTGTCATTCCCTACCCTTACAAAATTTCATAGTAAAAAATCCAGAAGCTCTGGTAGAAAGTCTTTGTAACTAATACAACTGTAAAATGTTAGCTGTTATAAAGGAACAAAACTGCAAAACAAAAAATTGCAAAGCATAGATGCTGGGGTCAGAATGAGCATGTTTGAGTCCTCTGGAGGAAAGAGTGGAGCATACTTCCTCAGGCCAGACCTGCATATCTGAGGAGTCACCAGTGCTTGTGGCCTCATTAATAATGCAGCAGCCACTCAGGCCCAAAACAGATGGGCACAACAGCCTCGGCCTCAATGCCACTTCAAGACGTTTGTGCCAGGGTCCTTGCAGGCCCCACTCCGGCCCTGCCAGCCACATAGGGAGACCAGAAGCTCCTGAAAATAGCAGAGCAAGCTGAAGGGAGCTCCTGGGACCAGAGGCATACAGGCCTTCCTGTTTTAATGACAGATGGCTTTATACAAGAAAGAACAAACAATGGAAAAACCACAGCTTGGCGTCTGCCGTACTATCCAATACAGCTTCCTCACACACCTTGCAAGATAAACTATACCTCATTCTTACACACTGCACAGTGCAATTTGAGATATGAATAAACAAGTGGCTTTTGGGATTTGTGTGCGTGTGCGTCTGTGTATGTGCATTGGCATCCATTTGTTTATATTGCACAGCTTTTCATCATGCATGCTACAATTCTCAGAGGAAACACAACTTTACAAAATAATTAATGTGGGCGGGGAATGCAGAGGGACCACTGACTGACTGTACATTCAATAATTTTAAGGTCAATCCTATTGTTAAATTCATTAGAAAACTGACATTTCAAACTTATTTTATACCATTATGTAATGAATTAACCCATTACTGCATGTTAATTTGAGATTTTGTAACATTGCATTCTTTAATGAACTGGTAACTTTAAAACATCATGTGTTCTCTACAGAGAATGTGGCTTAAATTGTGTTTTTATTGATATCACACACTTTGAGCTGTTTAAGGTGTTTGTTTTTTTACCCCCTTGTTTTAGTTGCATGAGGGCCTGAAATTTGGACAATTAATGGCTGGTCACTTGAGTGACCACTGTTAAACAGTGCTGCGAAGGTTGGTCACATAGGCTTCTGTAATCTGCTGATGCTAGTGAAACACTGACAGATGCACGGCAAGATGGAAATGCTTCCTGTACATGCTGTATGCAAACTACGTTTAAGCTTTACACAATCAAGGATCTGAGCAGAGATTTTACCTTACCACTATAGCATTAAGTTAAGCATATATCAGACGAAAACATAATTAGAGTTGTAGTGTTGTGTTTCTGCATTTTTTTGCATCTCCGCTTTCCCCAATTTCTGAGAAAAGTCATAACCCGTCATGGCACAGGATCACTGGTGAGTGGCATAAGTGATGTCTGACATGGAATCCTTAGATCAGACCAGCTGTTAATAAAAAGCCATGGGACTGGTGCTGGATCTTCACAGACCACGCTGACTCTCAAAATGGGACACGACTGTCTTTTCACTACTTCAGAGATTTGGCCACCATGTGAAAATGGCCTGAAGGAAGACTTATGGCACCCTTGCCATGTTGACCACTGGTAAATTTAGCTTTGATTTTCACCAGGAGACTCTTATTTCCATCAAAGCAACATGGCTTGTGTAAAAGCAGGCACAACCTTCACACATACATCTTTTACAGGATCATATAATAAACCATTTTATAACTCACATTCCGTTGCTCAGCATTCATAAGCAAATCTTCTGGCTCTTGATTTCCCTTTGGTGTAAATTTAACCTGGTTTCTCAACTAAAGATATGCAATGCAAACTCATAGAATCCTGGGCACTCTGGACAGTTATTTTTGAAAGCGAGAGAATTGATGGGTGTTCTAATTTTTAGGGGATGTT
This sequence comes from Danionella dracula, assembly GCA_900490495.1. Taxonomy (NCBI): domain Eukaryota; kingdom Metazoa; phylum Chordata; class Actinopteri; order Cypriniformes; family Danionidae; genus Danionella; species Danionella dracula. The sequence goes on along the minus strand of UELW01000844.1, from coordinate 3,691,448 downwards.
CTTAAAATTAGAGCAAATAATTTCACATCCAAGCGTCATGGTGGCGCAGTGGGTAGCACGGTCGTCTCACAGCAAGAAGGTCGCTGGTTCTAGGCTCGGCTGGGACAGGTGGCATTCCTGTGTGGAGTTTGCATGTTCTCCTCGTGATCGCGTGGGTTTACTCCGGGTGCTCCGGTTTCCCCACAAGTCCAAAGAAATGCTTTATAGGTGAATTGAGTAAGAACGATTGCCCATAGTGTTAAAGTGTGAATGTGTGTGTGAATGTTTCCCAACGATGGGTTGCGGCTGGAAGGGCATCCGCTGCGTAAAACATATGCCAGAGAGTTGGCGGTACACTCCGCTGTGGCGACCCAGAAAGGGAAGAAAGCCGACATGAAGATGAATGAATGAATGAATTTCACATCCAATAGTTTTCCAGAAATCAGGAAATAAGTATCGGGTTTTCCAGTGTTCCAGAAACCTTGTGCATGCAGCTCATATTATTATGAATGGGTAATCAAGTAACCTATTCAAATTGACACCAGAAATATGATATTATGACTGATAATATAAGATATTTTTCTGTTGGTATTTTGCAGAAAATATACAGAGACTCTGATGAGTGCATTGTTTTAAGGAGTGAAAAGTTATAATTGATTATTTCAATGCAAATTTTCCAAAAACATACTCTGAAACAAATTTTTAAGAACTCTGATATTACTCTGTAATGCCATCATTGTGAACCAACAGTAAATGGGCCTATACGGTTAATTGAGAGGGAACATATGGAATTTGCTGCCTTCATGGCAAAAAAGTTTTGGGAAAAAAAAAGTAAAACAAGAGTGCAGTTGGTTAAAGTCATTTCTTAAAATCAATTTTCAACTTTTTGGGAATTTTGAATTTCTGGTGGTAATTGAATGATTTGGCTACCAGAAAAGAGGACAGATTTGGCATAAACCAAAGACAGACTTCCAGGACAAGAACCTCATATAAATGGTAAAACATGGAGGTGGAAATGTGATGGTTTGGGGCTGCTTTGCTGCAGCTAAGTATGACCAGCCAACCATTATAGTAATCACCATGAAATCTGCTGTGTATTAGATCAAACACTGAGGAACAAATAAAGCCATTTTTGAGAAAATTAAAGATGAAAAAGAACTGGACTATGCCAAATGAGAATTACCCAAAATATACAATATATCTACCAAGGCTGAAAATGAAGGAATTGAGACTCCTGACAAAGTCAACAACTGGATCCTAATCCCATTGATATAATGTAGATTTACTTGAAACAATGAATGCAATAAACCGGGAAAACATCTCACAGCTAAAGAGATTCTGTATTGAGGAATATGAACAACTTTCCTAAGACCAATGCCAGAGACGGGTGGAAGCCTATTAGAAGCTTCTCACTGTAGTTATTGCAGCTATAGGGGGTAACACCAGCTACGAGGGGGTAAGGTGGGCTAATTTCCTCTGAATATTCATTTTTGATTATTACATTTACAGACTGTCTCCATCCATTTAAATGCTCAGTATTGTTAATATTGGGATTAATTATCTATATATTGAAAAGGTTTTAAAAAAAAACTCCATACTGGCCCTTTTTCTCAACTGTGCTGTATCACAGTGAAAGCCTTAGTTTCTGTCGCAAAGATTTTTCTTTCACAAAATGCAAATACTCCAATAGAAAACATCCACTAAATAAGCCCAAATATATTAGCGAATTCATTCAATCATTTTAATTGGGTTATAATCCAGGACCATGCAGTGTACAAGGAAACTCGAACCCGAAACTGAAAATGTAGTCATTATTCACAACTCCATGTCATTCCTACCCCGCAAAGTGTCCACGTCTCCTCAGAACACAATGTTTTTATTACTAAAAATTTTATTATTTCAAAACATATAAATATATATATATTTCAGTGATTATTTGAGATTGATCATTTGACTGAAACACAGAGCAGAACATGGACTCTTAAATGTGCATAAATAGATTCTGAATTAAATGCTTGACAACTCTTAATAAATAGTTTCTATTCCTTAATGTGTAAAAAGTATGACTATATGTGCCACTAACTGATTTTATGAAAAGGGTAAAATCAGGTCACTTTTAAGTGAAACCAGTATAATTTATTTCAAAGACTTATGTGTTTTATTTAAAACAAAAGTCAGAAACAGGAACAATGTCCCAGTCTGTGTGTGACTGCATATGACCCCCCTTTCATATGCGAAAGTTGAAACTTTGTTATTTTAATGTTTGAAGTTGAAGTTTAACTACACCCCCATTATGAGCTTCTATCTGTTTTAACATCTATCTGTAGGGAGAAGAACTGCTTGGGTTTCACACAAAGTTAAATCTTTAAAGCATAAACTCTGCTTCTGTGTTACTGTGCATTGCAATCCTCAGTAAGGCTATTTGTCAGTGTTGGACACTTGTCACAGTCAAGATGGCAAGATGGGGGATAAGCGCAGACAAGCTGAGCAACAGGAAGAGCTCCGTGGTTTCTACACCCCTTCTGTGTCTATGTTTGTGTGTGTGTGCGAATAGAAGGGAGTGCAAAGGGTAAGAAAATAGGTGTAAGTGTGAAAGAAGTTGAAGAAATGGGTGGAGCATGGAAACCGTTAAACAGACAGCATGCCTGCTAGGGGCTAGTGAAGCTTAACTAAAGTTCTGCTTGCAACAAGTGAAGTTTCCTCATTTCTCTCATGGATGGTTACAGAAGTCCCCTGTGAGTCGTGACATGAGTAAAGAAACGTTGCTGAAGGCAGAATGATGGCAATTTTGTCATTATACACAGTGAAATCTAGAGAGTTAAATTGACACTGCTCTGAGTCTATTTGGTGCTTCTCTAAATAGAGTTAAATTAACACTGAGCTTATCAACCTGAACCATAAAACATTTAAGTTAAACTCTTATTTTTTGTTACAATGTGATGAGGAAAATAGCTGTGATGTTTTTTTTAGAGTGAAATACAATCGTTTATGGCTACGTACAAGTTTTCGGTGAATAATCAATGGTTTAGATTAATGTTTCACTCGATTTAGAATGTATTTGGTCCTATACTCTGGTTAGAGTTAATTTTACTCTCAGGATTTTACTGCGTACAATTGCAAGACTCTCAAAGCACGCAAAACAATGCTGGGAATTTCTGTTGAAGTCAGTGTTAGTGAAAGCATAATCTTTATCTCTTTTTGTTTGAGAAGCTCCATGGGTAAATATGCATGAATCAATCATTAGGTGTTTTTGTTACATTTTTTAAAACAAATATCCATTTTCTAATAATAAACTCTGTATCTTAAAAAAGGAAGTCATTTGAATTACATTAGACAAAATTAATGATTTGGGGACTATTTGAAAGAAATCATCAGAATTGAAAAAGAATGAGTTTGTGTGTACTTGGTGAATCTAAGCTGCTCGGTGGTGTTGTGCTTTGAGTAAACTCTTTGAGGACGTATGATTGCAATCTGTCAGAGAGCAGATCTGTTTGCTTTCTATAAAAGCTGCTCGAACGCGTAAAAGCCTCATTTACATTGGTCGCACTTGACTTCACAGAGATGATGCACAAATCGCGCTTGCACTTGTTTCATTCTCTTCACTCTTATTTCTCATCTTCCTCTGCGTTTTTATATCCTGACACATTAACATAAAAATAAAAACTTCGAAAGAGAATGCACTTATAGTAATGAGATATTCTAAACTAATGAATGTAAAACCCCGCTTGTTAAAAACATGCTTGGCAGCATTATGAAAAAATCTTTACTGTTTTACTGTCATTTACATTGAACTTGATTATAACAAGTTGGCTAGCATTTCGAAAAATCAATAAGAAAACGTTTGGTTCATTTCTCAAAACTTGTTTTCAAGTTTTTATTTAAAAAATTCTCAAATAAATGTTGCGCATGAAATAAATTTTTTCATCAACATTTTTTATATTTATAGTTCGTATAAACTTTATTTATAGTTCACGTTGTTATTTATAAATATAGTTCATTTTAACTGGAAAAAAGAGCAAAACGGTCCGTTCGGTATTCTGATCCGTTAGTATAAAGAATACAATTCGTTTTTAAGAGCATTAAAAATATTTTGCGTGAAATTGGTTAAAAACGTAAGATCCTGGAGGCTAAGCATGAATAATAAAATAACGTTTTTAAAAACTAACTTAATGACACGCTTTATCTTTTGATTAAATACATTACTACATCCTTTTGTCTGATTACACGAGTTCCTAAAAGAGAGCTTCTGAAAGTAGGAACTCTGAACCTGAGCTCAACAGGTGCAGAGAGGAGGGCGAAACTAACTTTTAAATCGCATATATAATATAATAATTAACAAGTATTCTAGGAACATTTTGTGTATGCTTAATTTTTGTCATAAATGCGCAGAGATAACGTGCGCGCAAAAAATCATCCTACAACAAGTTTGGGACTTCAGGAAACTTTTCCACGTGGGAAAAACATTCTAACGGAACAGAAACACGGCAGACAACGAGAATGCTAAATGAAATGTGAAATGCTTCTTGCGTTTCAGAGATTCAGAAGTATTTATGCGTTCTGTCGCCACGTGTAAAGAAGCGCTCGCTCGCACCTGCTTGAGTTCAGGATAAACATTTCCCTTCCGCTGGTTCTTTGCGCTCTGGTTCAGCAAAGAGCTTAACTTTCCCAAACTTCTGAAAATGGATCGTTTCAAACATGTCTCGATGCTCTCGAGGAAAAGATAGTTTTACCTGCTATCCCTTGTGTATGCAGGATGAAGCTCTTCCAGCTGTCCCCTGGCGCTCCAGGCGCGACACTTGTGCTCTGGAAGAGCGCGGCGCGCGGTCCCTCCCCTCTCCACTGCACTTCCTCCTTCCAGCCCAGCATCGCAATGTCTCTGAGCTGCCTCAGACATCTTCAGGCTTTTATTCCAGAGGCCGAGACTGCTCGGGGAATCGATGCAGCTGAGCTTGGCACTACGCTTTGTCTCATGGCAATAGATTCTGAGAGCCAGCAGAGGTACTGGCGAACATGCATGAGATGGGATGAGGACAGTTGCCAATCATTTATTTATTCTCCTCTTTCACTCTATAAAGGATAGCCATCTTGACCGCAAGAGTGACTGGATTTTATTTTCTTAAAATGTGTAATGTTTAGGTGCCAGTGCCTTTCCCTGGATACTTATTTAAAAATTAAATATATAAAATGATCATATAAAAAGGTCAGTGCCAAGAGTCTGAATTAGAATGCAGAGAAATAGAGGAGTTTTCTCTTCAGACTGATTTAAGGTCTTCGTGGAAAACTAAAATTTTATGAGTGATGTCAAAGTGATCCTTAATCTTTTGCTTTCTTGTGTATGTTTTTCATAAAGCAAATTCATCATTTATTTACTGAAATAGGAAAGAATGGTTGCTGGAAAAAATATATTTGAGTAACAATTTCAATTTCATTCATTCAAATCAAATTGACCAAAAAAAAAGCTGAATGGTTTTATCCAGAGCATGGGATTTCAACACTGTAATATTAAAAACAGGAAAAACCCATGCTTTTACTCTGCATGCAAGTCATCACATATTTTTAGCCAAATAAATGTGACTTTATCCTGCATATCAACAATAGTTGTATTTGTTGAAATTATTTCCACATATTGATTACTATTAAGGGAAAGGTCTATTTAATAACGGTTGATTTGGTTTATTTCAATATAGTGCAGACAGAATAAAGACTGGTTAGATTCTATGCAAATGTAGAGAACACCAAATAACTGCAGTTTCCTCTAGTCTGAGACTCCACAGATGATCCCTCCTTGTGGAGCTCCATTGGTCATGGTTAAAACTGGCCCTGAACATATACTAAATCATTTTCTCAATGATCAACAAGCTGCTGGGACTATACAAAAAAAAAACGGAAAACATCAAATCATATGAGTTTTTATGACTCCACACATAAGCACATTAAAAATGTTGGAGGTTCCTTAATGTGCTACTTGCTTTTCATTTTTGTTTCAATAAAATGTAAAAACTAAAATAAACAATCACTTTATATCAACTTAAATAACTTACCAGGAGTGAGCCTTTGTGTACTTGAGCTGAACATTCCAAAAATACAATTTGAATGGTTTCAGCATTTCATGAAATCTCCTGCATAAAGAGTCTGTGTAGAATTCCCATCACTAGATTCCCCAAAACAGATTGAAGAACTGCTCTCGCACCATGATACAATTCTGGTCCTGCATTTTGAAACACGGCTCGGAAGATCCCCTTAACCGATCAACAGGCTGCTTGGGTCGCTTTGAAAAAGATCTCTTCCGCCCTGTTCATGCTGTGATATAAATTTAATTACTAGACTACTTCAAACACACATTACATATCATTCCTCCTTTAAACAGCTAAATGTAAAATACATGACGTTGAAGAAGTATTTTCTCTTAAAAAGGTAAATAATGTTATTATATTTAACAATGCAAAAATGTTAAATAAATAAATAAATAAATACATAAATAAATAAATAACAAGTCATTAAAAAACTACTTCTCTAAACATCTTAGGTTCCTTTTGTTGAAATTTTGACATTACAGTATTTGCCAAGTAGGGGAAAAACATTGAGAGAAAAGAGAAAATGCTTTGGTGGCATCATACTGTAATGCAAACACATTTATTTGTGACAAGGTGGCACCAGTGCTGGGTAATACTACTGTCTAAAAGAAACATAGTTGTCTGTAGTATATATATATATATATATATATATATAGTATAGGTCTGGATTTGTGATATAAAAACGTCATTAAGACATCTAAACTGTCTTGGGTTTCAGGTCTACCTACAAAAGAGCCACTTGACCCCAGCTCAGAGCATCACTTTTGTAGGGTTGGACTTGAGCTCATGGGCCATGCGAGCATATCTCTCTTTAGAGTGTTTCGGAGCCCTGCGGAAGCAGTTCTCAGAGTCTGCAAGCATCCATCCATTTTCATGTCGGCTTTCTTCCTTTTCAGGGTCGCCACAGCGCAATGAACCGCCAACTCTCTGGCACATGTTTTACGCGGCGGATGCCCTTCCAGCCGCAACCCATCGCTGGGAAACATTCACACACACTCATTCACACTTTAACACTATGGACAATCGTTCTTACTCAATTCACTTATACCGCATGTCTTTGGACTTGTGGGGTAACTGGAGCACCCGGAGAAAACCCACGCGATTACGAGGAGAACATGAGAACTCCACACAGAAATGCCAACCGACCCAGCCGAGGCTCGAACCAGCAACCTTCTTGCTGTGAGAGACGACCGTGCTACCCACTGCGCCACCGTGATGCTGGAGTCATAATACTGGTTCTTTGATTAAAAAACACAACATTAATTTAATATTACACCAACTGATAAAAACAGTTTTTCCCAATCCTCATTCAGTAAAGCGTAAAGCTGAGATGTGAATGCAAGCTCTTGTGAGCATAGGCTTTTTGATAGTGATGACCAGGAAACAATGTGGATAGAAATCTTTATCCCATGTCTGTTACTATCTGTGTCCGCATCGCAGGATTACATTTGTATCTAATCCCGGATGGCAGATGGGGATATTTTGGTGGTGTTTTTTAAAGCATAAAAATAACACATGAAAAGTGTGATATGAGTGTTATTTAGACAGTCACCAGCCTCCAGCTCAATTCCAGGAATGACAATGGGCTTAAGTGGTTAATGAGATAGAGTATTCCTTAATTTAACAAAAAATGGATAAACGACTTCACATTTGTTCTTTAAACATAACAGGATTTTACAGAAAGACAGTTCATTTCACCGGTCATTTAAAATATTCATTTTGACCTGTATTAAGGCGATTAAAGACAAAGCAGTGAGAATATGTTTCATTTCCGCAACAGGCGTAGTATATAATATATATATATATATATATATATATATATGTATATAAATTATTTACAAAACAAAAGCAAATATTTTGTCAACTAGAAGTTAGCTGCAAATAGACAGCCTAAAAACAAGTTAAACTGTGGATATGTGAAGCCAACATATCTACGCTTGGCAATCATTGTTTTTGGCCTAGAATTATGATAGATTTATTTGGTCTATTTCTTGTCTATAGTTTACCAATCGTGTGAAATGATCTCTATTGCTTGCTGGGAACTAACTCGGCTTAACTTTATCTTCATATAATAATTCTGTAATAATAAAACTATTATTTTTAAATTGTGGTTTGCAAAAGTAATGTGTTGTACTATTCAAAGAACAACAAAATCATCTATCACAAGGTGTGACTAAGAATAACATTATTGGGGAAAATATTTTTTCATACCTTTACTGAACAAAATTGGATGTAGATCACACAAAACTTCTTTCATCTGTGATTATATTGAGTTTGCTAATATGTTGTTGTTTGGCATCTGTGTAAACTCTATACAGCAGAACATATGTGTGGATGACACCTTTAAAGATGTTGAAATGTTTGTGTCCATTGAAATTTCCTGCCCATAAAGCCCCATTAGTTTGCATTGAGATCTGATGACATACAACACATGTACTTCATAATTAATCGTTTCTTTTATTCTCTTGAGTAGGACAGAAACAGTGTTTGAGTGAGTCTACACTTCATTCTTAGAGTTTCAGTAGTAGTTCAATGTATTCAGTTATAATGGTAAAGTCCACCGTGCTAATGAAATTGTCGGTTCTTTCCATTTGTATATATTTTTTGTTACATTCCATAAAATGGATTTTCATATTCACTATTCTTTGTGAAAGAAGAGTTTTCTGTGGATCAATATTTGTGTTGAACCAGGTTAGATTAATTGTTACACCTGAATTAACACGCTTGTCAATGTAGCATTATATGTACGAAAATATTGTTCTTTGGAAGAGGCATATTAAAAGAATACATGACATTCATTTTTAATTGGTGTAAATTGTGATATCCAAACTGTCCTTTTTAATAATATGGAATTCAAATTTGTGATCACAGATGTAGGCCTATTAACACTGCACCCAGTCAGGAACATCATATAACTCCTGGATTAATATTTCTCGAATGAATGAATAAATATTTACTCAGATAGCAGTTTCGGTTAGAAAAAAAAATCTATAAATTAAAAAAATATTTAAATTCCTATGTTACAAAAACAACACTGATTCAGGTAAATTTCTTTTGACTATGTAGACTAGTGTTGTAACCCTGAATGTGTTTGACCCTTGCAGGTAGCCATACAGTTTCTTCATGCTTGCTGCTGTTGAGTCATCTCATGCTCTTATCTCCTTACTCCAGCAGGACTTCTTCAGGCAGCGGGGTGTGGGCACAAACAGGACCCTTGGAGGATTTGGGCTTGGTTAATTTTTTCTTCAGGATAACCTGATTGTAAGACCTATTGCAGTGCCACAAACAACAATACTGAACTGTACACCAAAAACAAATAATCTGTTGGCTAATCAAATTTATTTTATGATATGTTATGACAACTATTCCAGTTACACTGGACCAATATTTGTGTTAAAGAAACTACACATATTATGACACATATGGGTGTAAAGTGGACCACTAAATAATTATCTTAAGTTTCTACACAAACTATTTTTCAGAGTACACTCTTTGCTCTTTCTAGAGCTGCACAAGTAGCTTGTTTTTAGTGACTCAGCAAAAACTTTAATCACTTAGCATTGGTACAGAGCATAGACTTAGAGCTCCAGAATGAGAATGACTTGGCACAAACACTCACAACTTAAAGGCCACATTTCGGCAAAATAATGAATGCTTGTGAATGTCTTCTCAATCATTCATTATTGGACTTATAAAACCCAAACTATGATTATTATTATTATTATTATTATTAGTTGTTGTTGTTGGTATAATGACTAGATATAAAGGGTTTTGATTGCAGCTCATGAGATACACAATGATTATACTTTTCAGATTTCATAAATAATTTGAAACTTAATCAGATGACATCATTCTTTTCCTCAATCCTCATATTAACAAACTGGATTTAATGAAGCATTTAGCTCAGCTTTTCTTGTGAGAATTTTTAATAAATCAACAGTTAAGAGTGCATTATTCAGTTTTAAACGTCCATCGCTTCTCGCTCCTGACTAAAAAAATTGCCATCTAAGGTTATTCAAGTTTATTGTGCTCCACTAATGAATGGACAGCTAGATAAAATCTAAAAAAAAATTTAAAATCCAATCTCTTTTGGAAAAGTTAACATCATAACTGACCAAAATTACACGCTTTGAATTTTTTGCTTTGCTCAGTGGCGACCAGTAAAGAGGGTACTAGGCAGGCTGTTTGAGTGGCGGGATTTGGACCAGGAAGGAATCTTGGGCCTGGAAGGTGCAACCCTAAGTGGAGAAGGGGTGAAAGGAGGTATAGCTTGTACAAACAAAGGTGTGGTTTGTTGGTTGTAACTTAAATACTGTAAATAATTGGTGTGAGGGATCATGATTAGATGGTCAATCATCAGCCAAGCTCCTCCCAAACCTATGTTAATTGAATGATTAACCTCATTTGCGGAGTTTGCTTTGCGCATAATTGCCTAGTATCACTAGCATGAGTGACGAGCAGTAAACAGCGTAGTAGGCGAGCTGTCTGAGGTAGGCATACGGGACCAGGAGGGGATCCTGGGCCTGGAGGATGTCTCCCAAAATATGCTGGAGGATAGTCGCCAGATGTGAGACGCCCAAAAGCTTGGGCTGCTTTGTGTTGCTTGTGAGTATTTAGTTCTTGGAAGCTTCAGAGGAGAATCCTGATTCTGCACATCGTCAAGCATCTGATGTGCAGAACTACACAAGCACACAGCATATTTAATAGCGTGTTTAATCACAAAACAGATGCGTCAAACCACAACAATTTCTGTGTGTGTGTGATTGCTGCAGATCCACTCACCTAGTACAAATGCAAAAAGTGCCAGTTTTGAAAAACTTAATGGTTACTTCCGTAACCCCCAATCCCTGAATAGGGAATGGTGACTTATGCCGGTGACAACTATGGAAAGCTCCGCTAGTCTCTCCACATAGTTTTACAATGCCTATCAGCGGCCTTGCTGATTGTCACGTGACCCCGCCCTCGCGATAATGTGGATGCAAGCGGGACACTCTTCCTGTTTGTGAAGCTGAAGCCATACTCACCCCCTAGGCAACCAGACTTACTCATGATCTTACGGTTGTGGCTGGGGGACATTAGTCTCTGTTACCTTTTTGAAGAACGAGGGTTATGAAAGTAACCATTACGTTCTCCATCAGTCATTCACTACGATTTATATCGGTGACGACTATAGGAACACCCTGCAAAACGCCACAACCCCTTTGTGCACTGGATACCCCTTCGTACGTCTCAGACAGTGCTGCCACCACCTAGCACAGCTGAAAAGATGGATTCAAAGCTCAGGTTATAGTACTTGGTGAAGGTGTTTGGTGTCGATCAACCCGCAGCCTTGCAAATCTCTGCCAGCAGAGGACCTCTTGCCAGCGCCCAGGAGGCCACAACACTCCTGATAGAGTGGGCTCTGAATTGCAGGGGGGAAAGGGACATCAGGTGCTGTGTATGTGGTAGAGATGGCCTCCACTGTGTGTGTGGTAGAGATCTCCATCGTCTGCGGGCCTCCAAGCATACAAAGAGCTGGTTAGAACTTTTAAGTTTCAGGCTCCTTCTACATAGATCCTCGGACTGGTCATTTGGGACAAGGGGTTGGTGCTCTCCAGGCAGAGCTTGGAGGTTCACTACCTGAGTTTTTGAAGGGGATGGTAGGAACCTTGGTAACATTTCCAGTGACATGTATCACCAGGCCCGAACTTTACGCAGGTCTTTACTCGAGGCTAATTGCGAACAGGAGCACTGCTTTAGTTAACATAACTAGCTCTACTGACTCAAGCGGCTCGAATGGATGACCTCGACATCCTCTCAGGATAATAGAAGGTCCATCCTTTCTGTTGCCTCTGAGGAATCTGACTGTTAACTTGTGTCGTTTCAGCATGTTGCCTTGAACTGTAAGTGTAAGGCAGGAACGTGGTGATTTAACCTACAGGGTGGATGGAGACAGTCCTCGATCCAATCCTCTTGGAGAAAGGTTAGCACGAGTTGAGTGGGGCAGTTGCTCGGGTCTAGTTGATGAGAGTTACACCAGTCGCCGAACCAACGTCAATTGTTGCCGTTGCAAGCTTTGACTAAACACAATGTTTTGGACCACGCAAGTGCCATAACCGGGGGCATCCCTTGGTCAGAATGTCTGCCCACAGGGGAACTGGCCAGGGAGGAACTGCCACTAGGGAGCGGAGTTCAACAAAGGTTGATTGGCCCAACAAGGTGCTGCAATTAGGACCTCTGCCTAGGCCTCCCTGATCTTGCACATGAGGGGTGCAGGGAGGCTCACTGGGGAAAACGCATGTAGGTGTTTCTTTCTGGGCCAGCACTGCATCAGCACATCTATCGCTGGAGGAGCCTGGGACAGAGTGTAGAACAGCCAGCACTGAGCATTCTCTGGGGAGGCGAACTGGTCTGTCAGAGGATGGAGTCGCTGACCAGGGTTTCCACCGAGACAGTGTATCCGCTGAATGGTTCAACCTGCCGGGAGTATGGACTACGACTAGGGACAGCCCCCAGTGCTGACTCCAGAGGAGCACTCTGCGAGCAAAAGCTGACAAAGGGGTGAGCGTATCCTTCCTTGTCGACTGACATACGCCACCACCCCCTACCTACAGCATTCTCCTGAAGTGTTTTACCTCTAGGAACACTGCACATAGCTCTAGGCGATTATGTTGCAGGAAGCTTACTTCTTGGTCTAAACCAGGGGTGTCCAAAGTCGGTCCTGAGCCCTGCACATTTTTGGTTCAACCATCATGAAACAGACCTGTGGCACTAATTATGGTCCTCTGACTGGCTGAAGTAGAGTAGTATGCATACTACAGCAGGATTGCAACTAAAATGTGCAGGACATTGGTCCTCCAGGACCGACTTTGGACACCCCTGGTCTAAACCCTGAGATTTTGTGGTTCCGGCATACAGCACCCCACCCGGTGTTTTTAAAACATGGTAGTTACTACTACACGCCTGGTAGGTCCTCCAGGGGGACGCCAGCATGGAGAAACCAGATGTTCTAGACTGAGATGGATTCAGCAATGTGGTGTCACTTTCCCTTCAGTTGCCCTAACCCTATGCTTGCGACAGAACTCTGAACTTGAGCCAACCTGGAGTGCTCTCATATGTGTAATACCCGCAACCCATATGCCCAGGAGCCTTTAGAGTTTTCAGAGGGATCACCAATTTGTGCAGACTTTGCATGCTACATTCAGCAGGCTTCCTCAAGGAAGGTGTGCTTGCATGTTCAACAAGTTTATCTCCATACTCAGAAAGATATGCTCAGGCCAGGTGTTAGACGGCTCCTTTCTGGGCTGATCCGAAGCCCCAACAACTGAGGTGACATAAGACCCTGTCTCTGTGGCAAATCAACTGAGACCTTGGCTGGGCCAGTATCAGCCAGTCATCCATACACCAGTATTCGAACCCCTAACCTTGCCTTTGTAAAGGTGCGAGGGGAAAGAAACAAGCTGAAGGGGTGGTTGCAGTAATGATACACTCAACCTTCAAGGCCCAACGAAGGAGTCTGTGCCAAGGGAGTATATTCACATTAGGTATGCGTCCTTCAGATCATTTTTGGCAAAAAAATCCTCTCTATGAAATTAATAGAGCAAGGGTCTGAGAGATATCATCCTGAATAAGTCTCAGGAGTCAAGCCCTCCGAAAACACAGGTTGAGGATTGGATACAACCTGCCTGTGTTAGGAAACTAGAAAGTATGGGCTGTAAACCCTCTTTCCATGTCGTCAGGAGGAAGCAGCTTGATTGCCATTCGATAGCCATTAGTGTGTATGAGCCAAAGGAACATAATGGGAAGCTCCCACCAAGCTTACTGAACTTCATTAATGGCTCCACACACACTTGACCGATAGTTCTCAATTAGGGCCGCAGTCTAGTGGTCTTAGCGCTGGGGTCCAAAGGGAGCCTAGATGGAGACTTACCTAGACGTTCAGGCTCGACCTTGGATCAGCATCCGGTTTCAGCTAAGGAGGTTTCATTAAAGGCTGACTCCGACACAGAAGCTGGGAGCCATCAAGGAGGCCTTGAACGTGTCTCTGAAACAAGAGCTGCATTCGGATTTGTAATGCATGCCTCCTGGCTGCGCACATAACCCAGGAAGGTACATTTTTTTTAAATGAAACTGAGATCTGACCTGTGGGTCCACGGACTGATGGTGGTGGCACCCCCTACCTCTAAGGGGAGGCAGGCTGGTGACGAAGCCTGTATGGCAGCTGGACTCTATGGATGGCCTGTCCCAGGGCAGTTTGCAAGGGACCTCTGCCCCTGATGATGTTGGGGGATGGCAGGACTGCTCCTCCATTCTCTCCTCGTAGCCAATATAGGTCGCTGTCTCTGGTGTGGGGAGAGGATTGAAGAGACCTCACAGACCCTCCACCTGCTTCCTGATAGTAGTGACCCATGACGCAAGTTCTGCTACGGCGACACCGAAGAGGCCATCTGGGACCACAGGTAGATGTCTCCGATTGTGTGACAACCCTTCAGCCTGGGCCAACTAAGATGGCGGCTGTGGACTAGCAACGTAGACATCATGTGGCCAATGAGCATGCCTCAACTTTACAGCGTTAAGCACAAAAGTGCGTAGCAGCTCTCAGGTCCTCCATAAGACCTGGGCAACAACTCCCTACCTGCATATCTTTTTAGGCCTAGGCTTGGAATACCTGAATGGTTGCTATGACATGCAGGGCAGCGGCAGCTTGACCCGCAGCAACGTGGAAGAACGGGATTCGGTCGGCTGTGGTTTATCATGCCGGCACAACCCCTTAACCCATGCATCCAGCCTGGAGATTTTGGATGCAAGGGGCAGAGCCACTTGTTACCTAATCTCTCCGGCAGCCCTGGTAAGCAACTCAGCCACTTCCTCTGCAGCACAACCTGCCATCCCCCAGGGGGGGGAGAGCGATGTACTGTTTCCTTCAGGTGATGCACCGTCCTTCTCCAATGCAGAAAACAACCACTACAGCTATCAAGCCATCTGTCAACGCAATCGATCCACTGCATCCACAGATTTGTGCAGTCGGCATGTTTGGAAACACAATACAAATAGTCGCACAGATTTTCAACATATGAAAATGTGAGACAATGGACGGTGTTTACATGAATATTCATGACTTTTCCAAAAGTCAACGCTATTTGAAATTTGTGACAAAGTGAGGCATTGTTTGGCTTTGGTGTCAAGCAAATATTCCGGTTTCACTATTATATAACTTTGAATGCTTTTCCTTTTACACAAATACTCAAGACTGACTGCTAAATGTACTGCTACTCTACACTCATTAGGTAGTTGCCAATTCTATTGTTTTGAGGTCGAAGTGGCAGTTCCCTTGGCCCTCCAGTTTTTTAGAAGCACTTCTCAAAGTGTCCCAACAATACAAGCATCTTAGTGGTAGTAATTGTAGACGCAGACCTGCCCCCACTTTGTGCCCTGGCCAAAGAGTCTGGCTCTGCACCAAAAATATTTCCCTACCGGTGGATTCAAGAAAACTCTCCCAGAAGTTTATCGGACCCTTCAAAATAGCATACATTTACAAAAAAAAGGATCTTCACTATGATCATTAAAAATAAACCCTATCTTCCATGCATCTCTACTAAAACCAGGGGCTTGATGCCCTCGTTTGGTTCCTTCTCTTTTCTTTTCTCTTCTGTAATCACCGTGATTGAATTCACCTGTGCCTTGTTTAGTTGTCTGTATTTAAGCACCCTCAGTTTCAGAAGTTTATTGCTTGTTAGCCTGTCACCCTCTGTGAGTTTTTTCTTTTAAAAAATATATTTTGGAACGTTTTTATATTTTGTGTTTTTGGAGTGTTTTTTGAGCTGTAACTGATCAGGGGTTTTTGCCTTTTTGAGTTTTACTTTTTTGGAAATTGGAACTAACTTTATCATCTTATAAAGTATTTTGTCATAAATCAATCACTCCTAAGAAAGTTCCTTTTTGTGATTTAGGTTCTTCAACACCTGTTTGGATATATATATATATATAAAGCGTCACGGTGGAGCAGTGGGTAGCACGGTCGTCTCACAGCAAGAAGGTCGCTGGTTCGAGCCTCGGCTGGGGCAGGTGGCATTTCTGTGTGGAGTTCTTGTGTTCTCCTCGTGATCGCGTGGGTTTTCTCCGGGTGCTCCAGTTTCCCCCCAAGTCCAAAGACATGCGGTGTAAGTGAATTGAGTAAGAACGATTGTCCATAGTGTTAAAGTGTGAATGAGTGTCTGTGAGTTGTGTTGCGGCTGGAAGGGCACCCGCTGCATAAATCATATGCCAGAGAGTTGGCGGTTCATTCTGCTGTGGCGACCCCGAAAGGGAAGAATGCCGACATGAAGATGAATGAATATATATATATTTTTTTTTTATTTTTTTTTAAAGAAAATACGCATATTTATCACTGAATGCCTTTAAATAAAACAGCTATATCACAGTACATATATTTATATAACAGAAATATTTCACAGTGCATACATTTTCCTAAAACAAATGATTCATTATTGTACATATATTTATATAAAACCGATCCATTTATCATTGTCCAGTACATATATGTAAAGCAGGGTTATATATGTAAAGCAGGTAGTATTATTTATTACTGTACATGCATTATAGTTTTTTACAATTGCTAAGATAGTTTTTTTTCAATACATTTAACAAGTTTGCTTAACTCTTAACGCACGGAATCAGTTAATACACACAATTGGCAAAATAGTTCGTTTCATTCTCAAAAATTTACATGTACATTAATGCATCTGCCAATGCTTTTGCCCAAAGTGACACAGAAAGGGAGAGACAATATGCAATTTGTTACACCGTCAAAGTCTATCTCAGCTTCTCATAATAGAAGTTGCATCAACTGATCAATAAACCATAGCAGGAAGAAAATAAAGACAGAGAAGGGAGAAAAGAATATATATTTTTCTCAATTAATGTCACAAATTCTAGCATTCCAAAAAAAACCTCCTCTAGCTGTTAACGAGATATGGTTCTGCAACATTTATATAGATTATTACGTTACTTTAAAAGATCATTTATCTAAACACAATTTGGGCAGCTCTTTGTTTTAAAATCTAAAGGTGAGTGAGATTTTAATCAACTGCCATGAACCACTAGGGGTCGCCCTAATGACTGAGTAATTGGAAGTTGAAAGGTATTAATTAAATACAGCAAGAAGTCAGCAAATCACCATTGAAGTCAAAAAAGGTCAATTAAAATAGTAACCCATTTTTCAATGAAAATTAATTTGTTATGAATTTGAATGTCCATGTTATTCCAAATAACAGCTTTATGAGGTGAAAAATTATGATTATAATCAATTTTCCAGGCCAGAAGAGCCTGTTGGTGAAATTTAGCCAACTTTATAGGTAACTTACCTACCACACAATTACACCTAAGGAGAAGTCCACCTATTTTATTGAATATATAGTTTGGGATAAAATACCAGCGAGAATCAGTCTCTAACAGGCACCTCTTAATTTAGTTGGTTTTAAATATGTAATCATCAAAATGTAATATTTTTAAACCTTCTTTACATTTTTTATCTGATAAAACATATTTTAAAATTTTTTGCACTTAACTTTTCCAAATTAAATGAAGAAAGATTGTGTCATTTTTTGTGTGGTCATCAATAGCAAGGCTGGGTAAACTCTAGAAGAAAATCTAGAAAGGCTATCAGATTTAGCCAGAAGGACAAGTGAAATATCTTTGTAGCCAGCAATTAAAAATGTGGTTTGTTTTATAAATCGTTGAAGAAAATTTAAGAGATTGCCTTTTGACTGTATTTTTAATGATATAGAAATATTTAACTTCCTTTTTAATTGGAATTTTTTCAAATTCAGACTCTGTAGCATCAAATAAAATGATGAAAAACATCATTTCACATTTAGACAAGTTAAGATTAAGGCCAAAGCATTAGAAAAGCTAATGATAATTTCTAAAGATGGAAGAATTTGTTTCCTATCTTTTAAAAATAAAGTTGTATCATCTGCCAGTTGATAGATACGAAGTTCTTAAAAAAATTAAGTCCTTAAAATTAATTCTAAATTAATTCATTTAGAATCAAAATTGAATAGAGTAATGGGTTGCCAATTATCAACAAGAGACCAATCTTTCCTAGGCTTAGGGATCAACGAGATAATACCGTTTCATAGTTGAGGTCATTGTTCCTTCTGTTAGACACGGCTGAGACATTAATAAAAAAGGGGTCTTCAAAATATCCCAAAAGTGGATAAAAATCTCTAATGGTAGGGCATCGGAGCCCGGGGCT
The DNA here is from genome assembly GCA_900490495.1 of Danionella dracula. NCBI lineage: Eukaryota > Metazoa > Chordata > Actinopteri > Cypriniformes > Danionidae > Danionella > Danionella dracula. The sequence goes on along the minus strand of UELW01000844.1, from coordinate 3,673,160 downwards.
TTACCTGTCTACATAATATTTAGAGCATTTCCAACTTCAAGAGAGAAATGTTCATCACTTTTATTTTTACAGTCTACGTTAATCTATGATATTGTATCTTTCAGCGAATTTAAATAATCAGAACTATAATTTGTCAAATTATTGATTGAATATAATTTACTATAAAAGTCTGTGATAAATGCTTCAATTACTTCAGGTTTTTCTGTCAAAGCATCATTAATTCGTAGAGAAGTTATAATTTTTATACTAAAAATAACTTGTATTTTTATCTCCTCACTCAATCCAGCTTGCTCTCGAACAGACAAAGGTCCCTTTAGCTAAAGAAACATAGATCTGGTCTAACTCCAATTGGTATTCTTTTAACTGCACTTTGTCACAATCTGAAAGAGTATCTTTATTCAGCAAATGATTGAATTTTTCCAATAAATGTTTCTCTTTACTTTTACTTTCCTTCTTAATTTCTTTGGATCCATTGATTGCGATCATCTGGCTTTGTATTTGAAAAATTCCAAGTCTTCACATGGTGAATAATAATTTTTTATCAAATAATTACAAGACCATGAATTTGTGTATTAAACAAATCATAATTTAGAAGGCTATTAATCAATTTCCAATAACCATACTTCCTTGATTCTGACTCTATTTTTATGTAGAAAGGAGCAGTCTCTGCCAGCTCTTCAAACCATCTCTCTGTAAAATGACATAGTGAAGCGATCGACGATGCTTCTCCGCGACTCATCACGTCTTTTTTGGCCGAGATGGTGCGCTACATTCTAGCTAGGAACTTCTTTCTTTAGAATATTTATAGCCTATACGATTTTCCTTGATGTCTTCACTCATCTTGTACGTTGTTTCGTTTAGTTTGTGGATCTTTTCGCCATACCCTGCCACAGTGTGGTCGATAGAGATTAAACGCACGTGCGTCTCATCTATCTTTGTACCTAGCTTCTGGATAGCGTCGAAGAGAGAGGTTAGAGAAATCTCACCGGGAGACTTTTCCTTTGTGGTGCTTTTAGAAGGTTTTGTGTTCAACACCACATTCGCGCCAAAGTCAAAATCAACATGGTTTTCCATGGTGGATATCGAAATATCTCCAAGGCTACCATCACCAATGTGTCCGGACACATTGACTGTCATGAAGCGTTTGGCTTTTTCTTTCCTTCTCCATCAATTTGACTCACTGATCTCTAAAGATGAAATATAACTTTTCTTAATACTGTCCCCAAAATAATTGAAACACTAAAAACAATAAAACACTCTGCATTAGTTTTGAAAAAGCATTGGTTAGCTGAACAGCCTCTAATCATTCGAGCACTCTTTCAATGTGCCTCTCCACATTGCAGCCTTCTTGCCTCCCCTCTCAACTTGACCTGCGGTGTAACGTATGTAAAGTAGACATGTGCAACGTAGACATATGTAATGTAGAGAATCAGGTAATTTGTCAAAATAAAAGATCGTTCAGATTCCGAAATGAATAAAACGGAAGCAACGTAAGTGATTTATGTCCTGCCCGCTGATTGGGGACCGCTGATTAAGAGAATCTACTGATTTGTACATTTCACCATCAAATATGTCTTGAACATTGTCTGTACTGCTTTTGACTCTGGTCCATTTGTACCTCAGAGCTTCTAAAAATTCATATTCTGACAATTTGTCTTTTATTATGGACAGCTTCATGAAAATGTCACCGGAGTCCTTATACCCTGGTTAAAAACCACACAAATTACAATTTGCTGGAATTTCACTACCAAAGTACTGATGACTTGTGGAGCAGATGTCCACAATTTCAAATGAATTATAATTAAATTCCTTTAAGAATGTGTAAAGACTATTTGGTGCTCCATTGCTTCGTTCTGGGCAATGTAGATTAATTAGGTCTAATAAATCACCAATAGCAGATTTTGTTGTAGTGTGCCTAAGAGCATAACATAAAATTGCCAGTTGTGATTCTTCATTACTAATCTTAGCAGTGGGATGGATCTTGTCTTGCGCAGTTTTGGGCATATCTCTATCATAGTTTTCTATTTTGTCATGTTGTTCAGCCTCCATCTGAAATGAAAAAAAAAAAAGATTCTATTTAAACATGACACCTTATTCTGTACCCATATAGCTATATTGCTATAGCACTGTATATCTGTACAAGCGAACAACATCATTTAACAAACTGCATGCTAATTGCATTTTTTTTATTTAAAGTACAACAGAACGGTAACATTTTAAAACACTTATACAATATATAAATCAACTATATTAACTTACCAAAAACAAATCTAACACATTTAAGTGAGAGAAATTAAAAAGAAAACAAAAACAGTATCACTAATTGTTACAATGTAAATGTACTTACCGTGTTGTCCTCCGGGGTTTTCTTATGCCAGTTCTGTTGTATGTTTTCATTGTCAGTTTCTTCCTGCTATCATAGAAAAAAAAACAAATGAATGATAATCTATTCCAAGAACAAACTGCAAAATAAATGCAATTTCTTCCTATTGACCCGATGACTTACAGTACCTAGCATAGATGGGTACACCCCTTATAGAAATGAAAGGATTTATCTCTTAATTATCATCTAAAATATCCCAGTGATATTTACAATTTATTTGTATTTTTCTGCTAACATCTTTATAAGATGGGCTCATTTATGCAACAGTACATATCATTTATGTTATTATTATAATTCAAAAGATGTTGAGAGACATGTACATCGTGATGATTAAAAAAATGTTTATTAAAGGACTTCTTCTTCACTGTCCTTCACCCCCCAGCAGTAAAAGCCACAGATAAATCCAGTTAACAGACTGCACACATTAATATAAATAGCTGAAATAATGTACATAATTGCCACTTACGGTGGTATGATATGATTCCGTGTCAGTCTCATCACATGGTGAATTGTTGTCATCTTCACTGCTGGACGTGCAATCCCAGTAATGAGAAACAAACAAATTGTCAACAGACTGGCAACAGAAACTACAGCTACCTACCGTGGTATTATGTGTTATTTCAGAGTTACTGTTTTCATCTTCACTGTTAGATGAAACGAATGTTGTGGGGTTATAATGGTTTAAGATAAAAAGTAAGCTGTGTCTTTTACTTACTTGTTGAACTGGATCTTGCAACTATATTTTATATTGTTTTTCTCCTGACACCTTAAAGCAACAAAAAAATCTGATAATCTGAAAATAATTTACATATAAAGTATAAGGTCTACACTGAAGAAACATCATTATATTAACATGAATGAATATGTACATCAGTCCAACTTGATTGAAATAAGTTTTCTTAACAACCAATAATTATGGTAAAATAGGGTATACGTGATCATTTCATGATAAGAAAACTTGTTTAATCAAGTGGGACCAATGTACATAATTTAGTCATGTTATAATTTTTTCTTACTATTTAGTTCAATATATTTCAACACACAATCTATGTGACTTCCATATGGGCATGCTTATAGATATTTTTGCTATGAATTAACAAGTTAATTTAATCAAACCATTCTTTATTTAGAGATGATTAATAGATTTGGAGAGTTGCTGCCTGTGCCCACTGTAAACAAATGTGCAGTACAAACCTCCCAATCAGGTGCAAGTCGCAGCACTGCTCTTCAACAAATACTTCAACAAAAACTATATACATAGTTATGGTTATATGGTATATATATATATAAATGGTTCATTTAAAAAATATATCAAATCATGATTTTCTTTAAATCTTGTTTCTGTGAGAGTTATGGAATAGGATATGCTGTTAGTATGATGTACATTTTTTAAATTTTTGTAAAACAGATATAAATAAAATGGCCAATTAAATGTTTTCTTATTTGATTTTCACAGGTAGAAATCTACAAACAACTCACAAGGGATACGTCACAAGCACGTGGTAGAGAGGGCACGTCATGATCAGCCATTATGAAGGATTTAGCTGCGGCTGTTTTAGGAAGGAGCACGTTAGCTACCCACAGCCTTTCCGAAAAATCTGGAAATGCAGAAAAAGGCTCGCAGGCCAAGCCCCTTTGGACCCAATAAAAGTGAAACTTATAATAGGAATAAGTATCTGACACTAAAGTTTATTTAAAATTCTCTTAAAGTCACTGTTATGAAGAAGTTTCCTGCAACTCCACAAAAGTTCCTTCGGGCTGTTTTACGAGAAAAACTCAAGGATGAACTTCAACTCCACAGCAGGTTTTGCATTAGGATTTTTCTTCATAGTGTATATATATATATATATATAAATATATATAATGTATAATGTATAGTTATGTTTTTCAGGCAACATAAAAAGGATATAGTTGTCCTGTAAGACGTACACAGAATAATAAAACACAAAAGAGGTGAGAGCAAATGTACTGCAATATATGTAATTCTATTTATGTCTACATATTTTACAGATTAGTTTACACATTTTCTCTCATCTTTTTAATAGAAATCAAAATGATCGATTTATGAAGACTGGTGGGCCATAATCTGTTCAGAATGTTAATTGTCTTCCCACTAGTTTAATTATATCTTTAAACTCCTTTTATTAGTAAATAAATAAATTAATAATAATTACTATTTTTTGTTGGTATTTAAATTTGAGATGCATTCTAAAAAGTGTTTCACAGGAGGACATGAACATCTCTTCAGCAGCCGAGCATTCAAGACTTCTTAAGGATTTATTGTATTATGTAGATGATAACGCTTTAATTTAGCGAGTTCTGCAAACGACCTACAGGAACTGAACACATTAGGATTCCTGCAGGTGTCTTACAGGAAAATGGCACAAAAATCACAATCCTGGCACAAGCAGGATTTTTTTTGTGAGGGTGGCAAACAAAACAGGAAGTGAAACAGTATATAAAGAAAATGAACAGGAAGGCTTGAGATTTAAAGTATTCATAAAACTGGATCAGGAAGATAAAACAATTGAAAAATGGAATTTAATTCAATAATGTTTAACTATACATAAATTAATTGGGGGGAAAGAGTGAAAAGAGGTGAGAGTCATGAAAAATAGACAAATCATAATAAACTGCAAAGACAAGGCACAGCAAGAGAAACCATCAAAATAAAAAAGGAACATCTACACCCCCTAGAGTACAAAAGTGATAACAGGTTTACCAACAGCAGTACAAATGGAAGACATTAAAAACAACATCACAGGAGGGAAACTAATTGAGGTCAGGAATTACAAATGATAAGAAAAAGAGAAAAAACATGGTCTCATGGAACGGTTTCCAACAAAACTGTACTCAGGATATTTCAGCTGCACAGTTAAGCCTTACAAAGCCCCACCACTGAGATTTAAAAAAGGCCAAACATTTAGAAACATACCGCACATGTGTGCAGGGGCAGACAAAAACGTAGTAGATGTTCAGGAGAGCATGAGTGAAGAAAATGCAGAGAGAAAAGTCTGCAACTGTGGAGGAAAGCATAGCCCCGCTTATAGAGGATGTGAAGCAAGCGGAAAAAGTTCAAGAAATAAAAACAGCACAAGGGATAAAACAAGCGGTAAAACAAGTCCAAGATGTAACGAAATAAAAAAGCCAAAAAAAAAAACAGATTACAAAAAATTTTGAGCATGGACAAGAAAAAATCATATTATTTATAATAGAAGTACTAAACTGCTCAAACAAGCAGAGGAACAGAGAGAATGAACATTATTGTCAAAAAGCAGAAAATGATCCAGGAATTAAAGAAATAAACTGTGAGGAAATAAACAAATTGAGGGTGTAGGATCTCAAAGACAACAAAAATACTTTGTATTGGAACGCTAGAAGCCAAAATTACAGTCAACAACAAGAAAATAAAACAAAAGTCTTATGCGTTTTTGTAATCAAAGGATATATAATATTTAGAAAAGATATGAAAGAAGGAAATGGAGGATGTGTAGCTATATGTATTGACGCAAACATTACATATAATTTCATAGAAATAAACCAAAAATATGAAGTTATTCAAGTTTGATTAGAGGGAAAGAAATAAGTATATTTGATTATTATAATCCAGGAAAACAAATGAATAAAAAAAAAAATACTGGAAGAAATATATAAACCAGTTAAAGGAAAAGTAATATGCTGAGGGGATTTCAATGCACACAATAAATTATGGGGAAGTGAATAAACAGATAAAAACAGAGAAATAATTGAAGAGTTTATAGATGAAAAACAACTTGTATGCATTAATAATGGAAAAGCAACAAGATACGACTGTCATAGAAATGAAACATCAACGATAGATATAACATTATCTACAAATAATATCCAAGAAATACAGTCATGAGAAGTAAAAGAAATAAACACGGGAAGAGATCATTATCCAATAATAATTAAAATGGAAATAAAAATAAAGGAAAAGAAAATATTTCTAGATGGAAATTTGATCAAGCCAATTGGAATCTTTATAGTTATTTAATAGGAAAAGAATGTGAGACTAACCTTGGAATAAAAATAATATTGACAGAAAATATAATTTTTAAACAGTCCATAAAATAGATACTCTAATAATATACAAAAAAGCACAAGCATCAGTTAAAAAAGTAATAAGCCATGCAAAAAGAACCTATTGGAGAGAATAATATAATACAAATAAGTAGTAAAACATCAATAAATTAATTATGGAAAACAATTAATAGAATGAAAGGAATAAATAAAAGAAATAAAATAGCTATAATAAAATGGAATGAGAAAATGATAATGGAATATACAGAAAAAGCAACCGGATTTGTTGAAATATTCAGGACAATTCCTAGTTCAGATAATCTAACAAGCGAGGAATTACAAGAAAGAGAAAATAGAATAAGAGAGTATAAAGGTAAAAAACTAAATGGAAAATTATAAAATAAATTCACCAAATACAGAAAAAGAATTAAGAGATGCAGTACAAAACAAACAAAAATCACACCTGTATGATAGGAGAACTAGGAACAATTGCCATGAAAATAATATTAGATTTATTTAGTTAAATATAAGATACAGTAGTAATTCTGTTCCACTTAAAAACAGAAAAAGATTAAACAAATCCAAACAACTTCAGACCGATTACACTAACATCCCAACTAGGTAAAATAATGGAAAAAATTGTTACAAACAGATTACGATAATATATAGCAGAAAAGAAATTGATATATTAAAATGGGTTCAGAAAAGTTAGAAGGACAATAGATTCAGTAGTTTGTTTAGAATATGTAATTAGGAAAGCACAAACAAATAAATTGAATTGGTGAAATTGGAGAATCACCAATTAAACTTAAAAAAAAAAAATATATATATATAAAAAAATAGAAAACTGCTGGGAACATTAGCAAACAATGTACTATTTGATTGGTGGAGTAACAAAATGGCAAAAACAATGGGAATAGATAAGTACAAATATTGTATAGTATTTTTACAGTTTATTGTATATCCCAAGGGATATTAAGCAAACAAAAATAAACCTTCTAATCAAAAACTTACAACAAATAGAAGATAAATCAGAAAAAGTAAAACATGTAATGAAATGTATAGACGAAAACTACAAAGAAAAAGTAAAAATATACACAGATGTTTCAAAAATCCAAACACAGGGAGAACTGCTCTCGTTATGGTGATTCCAGAGAAGAATATCAAAATTAAAGAAAGAATAACTGACCAACTAACAATGTATACAGCAGAATTCAACGGATCAAAAACAATAAAACAAAACAAACATTACTTTGCTCAGATAGTTTAGCATAAACCCAGGGAAATCAGAAGCACGACAAGATATAATTAATGAAATTATAGAAAACATGGAAGAAATGAGACTAGAAAAGAAAACAATACAGTTACATTTATGTGGAAATCAGCACATGCAGGGATTGAAGGAAACGAGATAGCAGATGAGGCAGCAAAACAGGCAATAACACAAGAAGAAATAACATAAAATATAAAATAACATAAATAGCAATGAGTAAAGCAGAGGTCAAAATATAAGAACTACAAAAAAAAATCTGGAAGAAACAGTGGGATGAAGGAGAAACAGGTAGACATTTATATAAAATACAACAGAAGAACAGAATGTACTTAAGCAATAGAAAAGAGGAAACCATAATAACAAGATTAAGAATAGAACACACAAGATTAAATTATACACAGTTCAAAAAAGGTAACCATCAAACAGGTATATGTGATAGGTATAGTGAAAATGACACAATAGAACATATATTAATAAAATGCTCAGCGTTTACAAAAGAAAGAGAAAAAATTAAATAAAAATACTAAAATTATAGAAATAATCCATAACATATAAAAATACATAACAATACATTGTCCATAGAGTATGAGTGTGAATGTGTGTGTGAATGTTTCCCAGCGATGGGTTGCGGCTGGAAGGGCATCCGCTGCGTAAAACATATGCCAGAGAGTTGGCGGTTCATTCCGCTGTGGCGACCCCGAAAGGGAATAAAGCCAACATGAAGATGGATGGATGGATAACAATACATTTAAGGTCCTTCATCAATGCACTGATTGTAAACCGCCAAATAAACTAAAGAAGAAGAAGCAGAGGAAGTATTTTCGGTTTGGGATTGTCATGAATCCCAGCTGTGTAGATGGCGATTCAGAAAGTTCAAAAAGGAGGAATCCTGGACATTTTTTACTTGAATTAACTGCACGCAAAAGTAAGTATTGACATTGTTTGTTTTAAACACTGATATAACCAACTTCAACTTAAACCTATCGTTATTTTACTTATGCGGTTTTGTTTTCCATAGAGAACCTAGTCTCTGTTTTTTTTGTTTGAAAAAAATCTGGTTTTAATCTTAGTTTTTGTCATGTATTTTTAAGACTTCGGTACTTTGTACTACTGTAATACTGTTTTTATTACTATTTTGTAAAATAAAAATCTGTTAATTCACTATGTGGTTGCTTTGCGTTTTGCCAGTGGTTTAATGAAAAGAGCAGTTATGTTTTCTGTGGTTTGTCCTGAGGACATGTTCTCCTTTACTGAAAATTTAAGTTTTCCTTACAGTCTCTCTGTTCTGTGTTCCAGCTGGAGTCCTGCAGTCCATGTATCACTGACAGCAAGCCCTACGGTTGTGATGGAAGCTGATGCATAGTGTACCTGCAAACACCTGAACACAAAGGTTTCGCCTCATCAGTTTATACACAATTCTGTGTGTCACATTTTTAAATATGTCAGTCAGAATTGGAGTTGATTTCTAGTTCAAATTCTATTTGATTCTAGTTCAACTTGCTGCCCCCATCCTATTTTTGATAATCGCAAATTTAGAACTTGCTTTGTTGTTTTTACTAAGACAGACTGTATGTAAGTTAAAGTTAATATTGAGCTTGTCAGCCAGTTTATTTTCCTAAGACTGTTTGATTGAAAATTGATCAATCTAGGCACTGTCAAGTCACATGGGGAGTTCCTCAGGGCTCAATTTCGGGACTACTGCTCTTCAAAATATACGTTAATGATATGTGGCAGGCAGTTTATTGTGACTTTTACCTTTATGCAGATTAATGCACAGCTATTTAAAGGAATGGATTCGTTGTGAGCGAGTTATCTTCTAATTTGGAGTCTCTTAGTATTTGCCTTGAGGAAAATAAATTATCACTGCATCTTGGGAAAACAGAAATTATTTTGTTTGGTCCAAAAAAAAAACCCCAACTTTCTTAAGAAATTATTCACAACTATTTTGAATACAAAACAAATCGAATTTAATTCACTTTTGATACTTACTCTTACACTTTTATGGTGTTTTATCAGCGGTTAGCAACTTGACCAACTTTACCGCCACCTGCTGGACTAGTCTGTTATAAAATAATACCCCCACAGTCATCTGTGATTCTTTGATTTTACTTGAGTTATATTATAATACTTAAACTATTTAATTGCAATAAATGGAGTAGTATTTGGTGCAATAAAAGCTTTAATCAGTTCATGAAAATATTGGATGTAAATACTGTATCGGTGGCATTTTTTTCGGCATCAAAAACTCCTGGAAAAATTTATTGCACGCCTATTTACACAAGAAGCAAATTAAAGCGTTCTATACACACATACCTGGGGAGAAAAGCATTAAAATGGGTCAACCCCTGAATCTCCCTTCGAAGGCAAATCAATGACTAAAAATAAAAGAAATATAAACTTATGAAAAGTGCACGAGTCACGTGTGTTTATGTTTTTTTTTTTTTCCTATGGGATCTAAGCGTGTATTATAATGCCTTTTCTGGACACAATACAAACATGAGTAATACATTTATATTACTATTTGTTTAGAATCCTTGAATGTGAATTTTCTTTAAGAGATCCGAGATGGCTATGGCCGATTCTCACCACTAGATGGCGAGCCACTCAACTTGAGTTCTGGAGCGGACCTTAAGAAGAGTTGAGTCTTTCCGGGACATAAAGAACGTAGAGCCATTGGAGTAAATAATTGTAGGATAAAAATACTGTTTTACCTTTGAGATGCGTTTGCATTTATTAATTCTTCATTATAATTGAAATGTTACGTTGTAACATTATAATATGATAAGTTTGTGTTTTTTAAAACTTAGTAATAAAAATCCCTTCAATGTCAGTGATAAAACACACAAATAGTTAACGATAGCTACCCATTACAAATAAAAATATTCACAAACTAAACAAAATATTGTATAATTGTCAGAAACAATAAATACATAGATAAATAAACAAACCTTTGGTCAAAAAACCTTTATCAAATTTTTGGAATATTATGTGCTTATTTAATTTTGCTCCAAAGGCTTTATACACAATCCAAATTCAACCTCATAATTTTTATTTATTTATTTTTAACTTTATTTATTTATTATTATTTCTATTATTTATAAACCTCAACCTCATCCTTTGGTCCTGTGTTTTTTGTGCCACTCTCCAGGGAACCTAGACAATCTCAGTAATCTAGTTTCTGTGGTGTGAAGAGGTGCACAGCAGCACCTGTTACAGTCGCGAATAAAGATTGCTGGAGGAAAAGTGGAGTAAAAACGAGATTTTTAAAATAACAATAAACACATTAGGGATCATTTAGGGAACAATATTTTTGGGGGTTAAATTTTTTGGGGAACATTTGTGTTGTAAATGATAATGTTTTGAATAAACATTCATTAACTTACTTCCCATAAGACAATTTTAACACTGCGTTAAGATTAATTAGTCTGCTTTATCGGATTCCCATAGAATATGCATACAACATAAGTGGAAGTGACCGACTGAAGGGGAATAGGCAACTTGGTTCTTTAATCTTTGCTGATTAAAAAAAAATCAGTTTTTGCTTGTTTTTATTTGCACATTTATTCGGAGCATATGCCAATTTTTAAATTAAACATAAAATATTAATAGCATGAATGGGTTTTCCGTGAATATGAATAAATCAAAATCTTTCTTTCTATTTTTGCTGATGCTTAGGAGGAGGCCTTTTGTTACTTGATTAACCCACAGTCTCTGAATATGGAACAAAGACGTATGTCGAAAAACATGCACTTCAAAAGGGCCAATGACTAACAAACTTCATTACAGCAAGAAATTATATACCATTGCATATGTAAGGGTCAGTGAATGCAAATTGTCTTTCTGTGACTCTTTGTAGCCAAAATCTACCCTTCGTGGAATGACCAAAGGAAACCACACCTTAATGAATTGAAGCTCGCTTGCTCTCTTGGATGGCTTCTCTGCAGGGAGCTTTTCCTCTGCTGTTTAAATGTTGATTAAGGGATGATCCTTGCCCTGATGACACTCAGAGGACAACAGTTGCACGACTAGCCATGTGGGGCACTAAACATCTCACATGAGTACAGGGGGCTTCCACTGGCCAGCGGGCCAACACTGCCTGGATCACTTCCCGATGTGCTGTTCTCTAGAGCTTACACCGACCTGTTCAGCACTAATCATTCTGTGTTCGCTCTACAAAGAGTTTCAAGGATCACACACAGAAATTGTTTGAACTAAGTGGGATCTGCCTTTTCCTCTTTTAGGGCAGTGAGAAACTTGAGCATGGTTCTAGCCTCGGTAAGTGTCACCGGGCTCCAAATATCAGACATGTTGCAGCATCAAGTCTCAAGCCTTTTTCATCTAAGAAGGGAGACCAGGGCCCCTGTTTTCAAGAGATGGACAAGACATCTAACTTTAGAAGGACTGCTGAGAAGTCCCACGAGGGTACTAGATAAACCACAGCCCATATGCAAGTGCATAGCAAACTAACCAACCAACATGTCAAATAGTGTGTAATAACCCATGTGAAAAGATACGTCTGCGTGTGTGTCTTGATAGTAAAATTTGAGAATAAAAAGGATTTGTTTTCATTTCATCCTTATTGCAAGAGGTGGATTATTTATGTTCTATAGACTCTGAGAAAAACAAAGGTTTTTTATGGCGCTGCTCCCTGCAAAGCACAATCAACATTTTTGCCAGTTAGACTTTAGAAGTTTTACAGGTTGAGCTGTTAATAAGTGTGATTTTATCCTCAGAGCAAGAGTAACATTAATGTTTTTATTATTAAAATCAGTCTTGCCAATCTTGTTGCTAGATTTAGCAACTTTTCAGACTGGCTAGCTACTTTTTTTATCCAGGCGACTAGTAACACATCTAGCGACTTTTCCTGCTGTTCCTGGCAACTTTTAGCCACTTTTTTTTTCCCCTTCTGGCTGACTCATCTGACGTATTTATTAAATCTGCTATTTCCAAAAACTCAAAGAATCTCAGCAGAACCTTCTCTCTCACTGTCCCTGGCTGGTGGAACAAACTCCTGATGCAGTCAGGAGAGCAGCAACACTAACAGCTTTCAAAAAGCAACTGAAAACGCTTCTCTAAAGGGAACACCTACTATAAAAAATTATAATAATAAACTTGTTTTCCTCCTCTGTCTTTATTTTTAATGATCAGTGTATACAGCTTCTATTATGAGCAAGCTGAGATAGACTTTGACTTTGTACCAAATTGCATATTGTCTCTCCCCTACTGTAAGTTGCTTTGGAAAAAAGTGTCTGCCAAATGCATAAATATAAATGTAAATACTTTATTTACCTTTCTTGGAAATGTCATTACTGTTTTTGTTTAGAAATTTTTTATGTTTGGCCTAACCAACCCCTCTCTTAATTGCTTCCTTTCCAAACTATATTTTGGACATTCAATTTTCATATAAATCGTCATTTTCACATGTTTTTAATTCACACCCTCCAACTTTTCCGTGTTCTGGTGTATTTGCTTTACGGTTTGAATTATGTTGTAAATGATCTCCTCACTTCTTTTTCTTCCTATGTTTCTATATATTGTTTTAACATTTTTATTAAACCAATAAAAGTCTCCCCTTTTTCTCACAGTCCCACTGCTTTTGCCACTGTTGCGCTGTTTTACTTCAAATTTATTGTTTTGATTTCATTTTTACTTCGTTCTATGTATTACTTCTTTTCATACAGCTGTTTTAGCAAGTTCATCTGCTTTTTCATTTGCTTTCACTCCTACATGCGCTGGTACCCACATAAATGTGATAAATTTTCTTTCGTGCTAGATAGCTGTATATTTTCCCAGAATTTCATATGAATATCTTCTCTTTTGGACTTATGCAACTGTAAACTTGTCAAAACTGACAAAGAATCAGAGGATATCAAATATTTATTAATTGCTTGTTTCTCCACCCACTTCAAAGCTAATAGTATAGCCACCATCGTAACTGTATATACCCCTGCCCCAGCCACTCTACAATCTTTATCTACCTTGATTTCTGGCTCTACAAAAGCTGCTCTAATTCTTTGTTGTTCATTTTGATTGACCTATGCGTAAAAACAATCACTAGACACGTCAGCGGATGAGTTCTATGAAATGTTTTATTTACATATTTGCAAAAGAACAGTAGCCTATGCCTGTGCAAGGTTTTCTTCCCTTACACAATATCCATCATCATCAGATACAATACTATGTAACCCAACCTTTTGACATTGTAAAATAATTTTTTAGATGTTAATTTCTTGACACAAACAGTGAAATCAAAATTTATCTAAAGACGTGATTAGTTTAAAATACCAGAGCGTACCTTTCATGTTATTTACTTCATTTCGTTTTCATTATTATTTAATTTTATTTAGCATGACATGTTTTTTTTATAACGACATATGTGTTAATTTATTATCGACATGAAATATGTGTACCTGCAATACATTTTTTGACATTGACAAAAAAAAACCCATTGGGGGGAATGTATGTCACACACGTCATGTGGCATTTATGAAATTGAGATAGTGATGTCATCTAGCCATTGTTAACGACTTTTGGGCCAGCCAATAGCAACTTTTCTTACTGAAGAGTTAGCAACAGTGTTTCTGTCTCCTCCATATTCCACTGTGTATTTCTGCTCACTCATTGTGTTCAGGTGCCCCTGTTATTCATTCCCTTGCACTGAGCCCTTGGCTTACCTGCTCCCAATTATCATAGGCTTTTTAAGGCATGCTCTGCTTGGGCTCAGTGCGAGTTATTGTTTCGTGCTATGCTGTTTTTGTTTCTCTCATTTGTTTCGTCCAGTCTAGTCGTCTCTTCTACGAACCATGGCACAGCAGCTAAGCTCCTGATTCTCGGCCTACAGAATGGTCTTTTTTGGCCGGAGTTCTCCATACCTGGATCCCGGTGTGATTTCTTTTCTGTTACTTTGCTACTTGAGATTTTAGGTCTGTTTTGGCCCATGAGCCTATTTCTGTTTGAACACCTTGGTTTGTCTTTTACAATAAATAAGCCTAAGTGGTTTCAATCTTTCTCTACACAAGACAGAATAACTCACCGACCGTGACATACCAGGGCGTTCTGCTTAGCTGTCACTCCGAAGAGCTCCTCACTTCACAACAGCTACTCGAGTCTGTCACGGCCCAGGTCACTGATCTTTCCATACAGTTGCAGAGTCTCGGAGATGAACGCTCCAGTGGAACCACAGCTCTCTGCTCTATTTAGCCGAGAGTGAATAATACTCCGTGTTATGCCAGCGACCCCACTCAATGTAGATCTTTTCTTACACAATGTGAAGTAATATTTTTCCCCAGAATTTAACCCATGACATATTCCTCAGAGAGAATCCAAGTCACCTTGAAAGTGAGCTTGGAGTTGGGGAACTGCTGTCTGGGAGGCAGATGCCAGTCCTTTTCAGCATCTCATGAGGAGAAGTGAAAAGCCTTTGATCGCTCCATTTTTGGTGTAGTATTCCATTGAGTTCCATACTCTCACTGCGACCAGCAGATGGAAACAGGAGGCGCTCATCTCCTGATTTCTGCATGGCCTTTCTCTTGACATCAGGGAGGATTTGATTGCTCTATTGACCTCCTACCTGGTACCTTCCCAGCCCAGGGCCATCTATGGTTGCTGGCACCAATGTTCTATCTACCTCACAAGCTGCTGCTTGGTCTTTGTTTTGTTGAAAAGAAGGACAGTGCTCTCCACCCCTGTGTAGATCATTGCGGGCGTAATGCTGTTACGGTAAAGAATTGTTACCCCTTACTCCTGTCATCTGTCTTTGAGATTCTCCAAGAAGCCAAGATCTTTTCCAAAATAGACCTGCTCAACGAGTATCATCTGGTTCGTATTAATACTCCCCTTGGGCACTTTGAGTACCGGTTTTACGTTTCATCCTCGCTTACGCTCCTGACATTTTTCAGGCATTAAATAGTTATACCTTACTATAAGAACACTGCTTCTAGGTATGGTCACAATTCCTAACCATCATCTTTTAAAGCTGTGTCGAACCTATATCCTCTTAACTCAGTTCAACGATCGAGCCGAGGAACCACATTTAGATTATTTTATTTTTACAGAGATGAATGAGCTACGTTCTCGGAGCTTCGAGGTGAGCCTCTCAAGATAAACACACTAGAATCAGAAGAATAATGCTTATGTCTTCATCTCCAGTAACTGACTTCTCACCACTGTTCAGCATATGAAAAAGGGCTCCTTTTGTCAGGCAAGTTCTCCTCCTATCACCAACTTCTCCTAATACATGAGAAGGAGAAAGATAATATCCAGAGAAGATTCACTTCCAGCCAATTGGAATTATTATAATTCATTAATATTCCATGAGCCCCCTTAGGGGAGAGCGAGAGTGTTCCTCTTTAAAAAAAAACAGCTCACACTGGGGCTTTCCAAATTCTAACAATGTTTATAAAGCAGATTTATATTACTCTACATAATAATATACTAATAATAATATATTCTCACCACACTGTTTTCTCCCCAAATTGCAAACGATCATGAGTCATTCGATCTCAGCATCATCAAATCCGAATTAGTAGATATTGAGCTTTAGGTCAGTCTCCTACAGACCAAAAGATCCAAGCTCATAACAATTCTAAACTTACTTCACCACCTGTGCCCAGAAGTACACATGCTGCTGCAGTAAACTGCACACCAGCACTGGACCACCGCAGTCCCGCTTTCTCATTTTGGGAACAGAAGAGAAGGAGGCCCGGGACCCGTTTACTCCTCCCCCGCAATCAAGATTTGAGCTACCCACCCAGAACAAGTTCAACGTTCTCAGCGATTCTGAAATGAACACAGTTCCATCGTTTGACACGTCCAAGCGACTGTCAATATGAACAAGGCACTTATGCACTGCTTCCCTGGTGCTAGAGTTCTTGACTTAGCCATACGTTTACCTGCAATCCTGAAGCCTGGTGGTCCTGCACGTCGGCCCTAATGATATGTCATATCAGAGGTGCTTAGTTGGATTACAGTAAAATGATTGACATATCAAAGGGGAACCGATAAATTCAGCAGATTTTTTGCGCTCACCACCTTCTGCCGAGAAGAGCAATTAACGTTTGTTGACAACTGGAATCTCTTCTGGGAGCACCATGACAGCCTCCATTCAAGCAAACTAAGCTCTAAACTTCTGTCAGATAACATCTTTAGGGCCCTTATTAGCATCTGACTAAATAGTTCTAACTATAAAACATTAGAAAACCGCCTCAGAAACCTACCTTATAATTGTCAAAACTTTACATTTGCTATCAAAACAGTGTCCATACCATGAAAATATAAAAAAAATAATAACACTAATTTTGTTAACACCAATAATCTGCTCAATATGGAATTAGACTACAAATTATGCAACTCAAAACCATACTCTCTAAAATTTGGACTCAAACATCAAATCTCATCAAAAGTTGTAATTATAAATTAATTAATATCAGAATTTAACCTTGACCTATTTTGCTTAACTGAAACCTGGCTCACTCCAAATGACTATTCTGGATTAAATAAAGCGAAACCCAGAAATTACTGTTATAATAATGAGCTGCGCTCAACTGGTCATGGTGGGGGAGTTGCCACGGTATATAGAAATACCCTAAACACAACTAAAAAGACAAAACATACATTTAAATCTTTCAAAGTACTTGTGCTCCATATTATACCGGCAGTATCAAAACAAAGATGTGCATTCTCTGTAACATCAGCTGTTGTCTAAAGGTCACCAAAACACATTTCTTCAAGAATTTGCTGACTTTGTCGCACATCTTTGGTTGAAGCAGATAAAATACTGATTTTTGGAGACTTTAACAACAAGACAAAAAAGACTCGTTGGGTATTGCTTTTACAGACCTCCTAAATTTACAGACCTGTAATATTGCCTAAAAGTGAGGACATCTCAGTCCACTATCTTTTATCTTGTTCTATGCATACAGCAAGCACTAGGAATAGCACTCAACGCTACCGACTAAGAATAAATATAAATCAAAACACTAAAGAAGCATTCATAAGAAACCTACCCGATATTACTCCCCTTTCTAGTGTACCTGCAGATGAAAATTAACTTGAAAAAAATCACCTACAGTTTGAATATTCTTGCTAGCACCCTAGACACTGCAGCCTCGCTTAAATTAAAACATGTCAGAGATAGACAGACCACTCCGTGGTCTGATGATAATACTAAGATGATAAAAAGACAAACCTGAAATTATGAGGGTAAATGTAAAAAAACTTAATTGGAAGTATTGAAAGTTGCCTGGAAAGAAAGCTTGTCTAAAAATCGACTAGCATTAAAAACTGCAAGAACTAACTACTATCACAGATTAATAGAAACAAATCAAACTAACCCACGCCTTCCATTTGAAACAATAGCTAATGTACTAAACAGTCAGTACAGATTCAATTGCAGCTATAAAATTTAGCAGCAATGATTTTATGAATTATTTCTCAAATACAATTAAATCCAATAGCTGCAAAATCTCTAAAACTTATATTTAATCTAAACAGTTTAATTCAAATTATATGGCTTTGCCTTACTCTCCACAATTTTTTTCAAATATTGACCGGAAAGAACTGCTTAAAATGATCACAGCATCGAAATCAATGACATGCTTTCTCAAAGCTGTGCCAACAACATTACTGAAAGAATTGCTACAAATAGCTCAAAAACAGTTTCTGAATATTATAAACTCATCCCTATCACTAGGTTACGTTCCTAAACAGATAAAAAAATGCAGTAATTAAACCACTAATCAAGAAAATTGTCATAGTTCTGTTTGTCATTAATGTTTTTCCCTCTCGTCACCTGTCTCTGATTTCCCTCAATCATCTCACTGCTCACCTTCTGATTAGGCTCTCTATTTAAGGCTTCCCGCTCTTCAGGTTATTTATGGATTATTGCTTGCAAATGTGTTACGCTTTCCTCGAGATCTCTCTGGTTCTGTTCGCATATTCCCTGTGTTGTCTTGTGCCGTTAAGACCCTTCGTGTGTGCTCATTCCCTTGTGGAGCGGAAGGAGGAGAGGCTCTTTCCTGCACTCAGCTAGTTGACAGATCGTCCAGCAGCTGCACCTCAGCCTGGATAGGGGCCTCCTGTTAAGGTTTTGCTGAACCTGTGTCTGACTTCTGCCAGTGACTTTAAGATTTTGCTGTTCTATTGAACAGTGGGTTTTTGTTACTTCCCTCGTTAAAGACTTTGAAGGAGCTCTCCTGTGGCATCTGGGTCATCTTTCCATATCATCACAAAAACGCACCGGAATCCTACTGAGTTATCCAACTATAGGCCAATCTCTAACCTTCTGTTTTTGTAAAAAATATTAGAGAAAGCGATAGCACAGCATAGCTCCTTCTTACAGAAAAGAAACTTTTATGAAGATCTTCAATCTGAGCGCATCACAGCACAGAGTCTGTGCTGGGTAAAATTTTAAACTATCTGTTAATTTATTGGGATCAAGGGAATATCTCTCTTCTAATTCTGTTAGATCTCAGTGCAGCCTTTGATACGATAGATCACTGGATTATCCTCGAGAGATTAGAGAACGATGCAGGCATCCAGGGCCAGGATCTAAGATGGTTACTCTAAGAACCATATATCTCTTACGTTACTAAGACCGCCTTCTTTCACCTCAGGAACATTGCTAAAGTATGGAACATGCTGTGTATTGTAGATACAGAAAAATTTGTGCATGCTTTCATGACCTCCAGAATGGATTATTGTAAGATTCTTTTGGTCGGCTGTTCAGCCACCGCGCTACATAAATTACAAGTAGTCCAGAACGCAGCAGCTAGAGTTCTCACAAGAACAGAGAAATATGATCACATTACACCGGTTCTGTGCTCTCTTCGTTGGCTTCCTGTAAAATATCGCATTGACTATAAGATACTGCTCCTTGCCTGTAAGGCATTAAATGGCTTGGTTCTAGCCTACCTGAGCAGTCTCTTATAACGATATAACCTGTCTCGCTCTTTTTGATCACAAGAAGCAGGCCTACTGATTATTTCGAAGATCCACCTGAGGCGGAAGAGCGTACCCTAACCCGAAGCTCTGGAACAAACTCCTGGATGTTGTCCGGAGCTCAGCTATGCTCACCGAGTTCAAAACACATATCTGTTTAATCTAGCGTTCGAGTAATTGGCTCCTGGGATTTAGTGTCTGACCCCTATAAGCATATAAATTGTTGAAAAAACAATGTGGTTCAATGTACCTATCTAACCTATCCCCATCATTTATCACTCATCCTGCAGCTGATGCTGATCACCTGTTTGTTGTCTGTTACTTTTTTGTAACCATTGTTTTTCATTTGTTAGTTTCTGTTTTGTTTTTTCAGGTGCTGTCTGGTACACTTTTCGTCGATTAATCTTAAGTTTGACTCGCACCTGCCTCAGTCAGCGAGGCTCCCAGGGTCCTCACAGAAGGAATTTCTAATTACCCTACCTGATCCCCACTAGAACATTGTGAAGCCGCTTTGAAAGCAACTACTAAAAAAGCGCTATATAAAAACTTGTTCGTTTGATTGATTGATGTGCTATAACAAGGGCAAAATATGAGACCTTTAAAGGTAAAACACTGTTGTTTCCAGTTGGGGTTTCTACTATGACTTGCTCTCCAGAACAGACCATTCAATTTTAAAAACATATTTTTAGGACAACTTGACAACTTGCATGTTTTTGGTAACCTACACATAATGTTTTGCTTGTTTTTAAATAGATTTAAAGCATTGTAAAGTTTCAGTACCTTCTACAATTGAATGTCTATGCGCAAGTGGAGCAGCAATTTCCGGAAGCTGTCAGTTATAATTATCCGATTACTCAGTTAATAGCTAAAATTTTCAATAGAATACCCGATTACTAAAATATTAAATATCTTCAGCCCTAGTCTAATCCCCAGCCAGAGCATATCTCTTCTGGGTATGGAGCATATCTCAGTATGGGTATGTGAGACCACTCCAGTTTGGGGTCGGGAGCATGGCATGTAGGGCAACTGAAGGTGAACATGACAACCCATTGCCGCCTTCCTCTCAGTCTTTGAAAACATTTGGTTCCTGTATGTCGGCGCCCCCCTGGGAGAACCTGCCACGCACATAGCAGTGACTACCGATTCTTCCAAGCTCCCTCTTCAAGGGCCTGTTATGTCAAGTGGGGTCAGTGTGTCAACTGGTCTCACTCTCGCAAGTAGACCTGGGAATCTGCCCTGCTGAACTCGTGCTAACCTTCCTCCAAGAGGACTTGGACCAAGGACTTTCTCCATCCATCCTTACGATGAGTTAACTCTCAGATTCCTCTGAGGGGCCAGAAGGGTTAGACCCTTTGGCCAAACCTCCAGGGACCTTTCCATTGTCCATTAGAGCCTCTTTACTGTCAATAAATTTCTGTCAATTAAGACACGCTCCTGGGCGTGTTAGCCTCGATTAAGAGGCTGGGGGATTTGAAGGCACTCTCCGTCACCGAGACCTGCTTACATTTCGAGCCTGGTGATACTCATGTTAAGCCTAGGCCTGAATATGTGCCCAAGGTTCCTACCATCCTCTTCAAAACTCAGGTAGTGAACCTCCAAGCTCAGTCCAGTTCAATCACTGAGGATCTATGTTGAAATGACCCAGAACCTTAAAAGTTCTGATCAGCTCTTCGTATGCTTTGGAAGACAGTAGATGATAGGGAAGGCTGTGCTGTCTCCAAACAGAGGTTAGTCCAATGGGTAATGGAAGCCATCTGTACCACATACCCAAAGAACCGCATTACACAGCCCACTCTATCAGGGGTGTCACGGCCTCCTGGGTGCTGGCATGAGGTACTCCGCTGGCAGAGATCTGTAAGGCAACAGGTAGGTCGACACCCAACTCTTTCGGCAGGCACTACAACCTGAGCATCGAATCCATCTATTCAGCTATACCGGCTGAATCTTTTATGAACCCGGGCACTCAAAGGTAAACAGTTAAAATAATTGAATGATTACATTTATCTGAGTCAATACAGAGATTGTGCATTGCCTTTTGATCATAATTTATACAATGTTGCATTAATGAAAACTTCTGTGTTCATTGGAATCTTTCTGGAGATCATGAGAGTCATGTTTAGACATGAGTGTAAATGTTAATCTGATAACAAATCTGCAGGCAAATACTGCTGCTGGGTCTGTGAAAATTTTTTTTTTACTGATTTTCAATAGGTTGATATGCTTTCGATAAACACGGTGGTAAAGACAGGTGACTTCCACAAATATTTCATAACCACTACACTACAAGAGGCACTGCATTAAAAACTGTATACTGGAATAAACTGACTGCAAAAACAAAAAAATTCGACAATGTGTTTTTTGATTCTGGTGTGACAATACAAGGTCAGACAACAATGTAAGGTAAAAGGGTTTATTGCACACCAGAGTAGAGTTACAGGGTGTTACATAAACAGAGGGTAAAAAGTATTAGTATGTCACTGGTGGTAGATGGAAGTGATAGTAGGTAGAACAGATTCTTTCAGGTAAGTACTTGTCAACCAGGTGACTCTAAGGAGTGTACAGTAAGGTATCACTGCCACAGATTGAATGGAGGTAGAGCAGATGTGTTCAAAGAGGAACTGGAGGGAGCAGGTGGTTCGCTGAAAGCCTGATACGCTAACCGAATCTAAACATAGTCAAGGCCACTGGTTAAAAAGAGATCCTCCTTGAGGAACAGGGAAGTTCTTAGTGACCTTCAAGGACAAGGCCCCATTAGGGTGGATTATTCAGAAAATCTGGTGGTGCCTGGGAGTGCTTCTGCTCAGCAAAGGGGTAAACAGGTAGGTTTCTAGGGTAAACATAAGCAAAGAAGATATTCAAGGAGTCATACACAGGCAAGTGCCAGTATATAAAGTAGATTAAATTTCAGATTTATGTACAGCTAACTTCGCATTCTCCATCAATCAGTCACTCCGACATATAAAAAAATCTCTCCGTTCCTCTTCACCTCCTGAGTCGCCATTCTGTAAAAGTCCAAACGTCATCATATGCAACTCTATAACTCCAGATTATGCAGAGCACATGTATGCAGAGCATCCAAAAGCAGTTTGAACAAGCACCCACCAGTCACCATTATTCTGTGTCAGAGTGTAGCGGCCAACTGGGTGCTGGCAAGAGGAATTCCATTGGCAAACATCAACAAAGCTTACTGTTGATAAATGGCCAGCACTTTCGCCATATATATATATATATATATATATATATATATATATATATATATATATATATATATATATACTCACCTAAAGGAATATTAGGAACACTATACTAATACGGTGTTTGACCCCCTTCACCTTCAGAACTGCTTTAATTCTATGTGGCATTGATTCAACAAGGTGCTTAAAGCATTCTGTATAAATATTGACCCATATTGATAGGATAGCATCTTGCAGTTGATGTAGAAGCTCCCGTTCCACCACATCCTAAAGATGCTCTATTGGGTTGAGATCTGGTGACTGTGGGGGCCATTTTAGTACAGTGAACTCATTGTCATGTTTAAGAAACCAATTTGAAATGATTTGAGCTTTGTGACATGGTGCATTATCCTGCTTGAAGTAGCTCAACGGAATGTCTCAACTGTCAATGAAGAGGGTCTTCTGTTGTTGTAGCCCATCCGCCTCAAGGTTGTGCGTGTTGTGACTGCAGCATAGTGGATGTATTCCCCTTTGTACACCATTCTTTGTAAACCCTACAAATGGTTGTGCATGAAAATCCCAGTAACTGAGCAGATTGTGAAATACTCAGACCGGCCCATCTGGCATGAACAACCATGCAACGCTCAAAATTGCTTAAACCACCTTACTTTCCCATTCTGACATTCAGTTTGGAGTTCAGGAGATTATCATGACCAGGACCACACCCCTAAATTCATTGAAGCAACTGCTTGTGATTGGATGATTAAATAATTGCATTAATGAGAAATTGGACACAGGTGTTCCTAATAATCCTTTAATACATATATATATATATTCCCTGGCCATTCTCTTGATGTCATGAAATTCCTTCAACATACATCTCCGTTAACTTAATTGGGAAACATGGTTTATGCAAATAACCATAGACATTCTGCTAACCAAAAATAACCAAAACTAAATGCTCTGAGAACACTATTCTTAAGTTGGTAAAAATAACTAAAATATAACTTAAAAATAATGTTAGGGGAGCTTTTGTGTTTTCTTTACTTTCTGTTTAGTCAAATTACACTAGCAAATGTCTTGACTAAACTGTAGTTTTTGTAGACTAAAATGTATGGCAATTCTCATTGACAAAAACTAGACAAAAACAAAATAGACAACTAGATCTTGCTTTTATTTTTTTTCAAAATACTATTATTATAACTAAATGAAAATCAGATGTCAAATTAACAAGCAGGAAATTGCCTTCAAATTCAATAAAGATCAGTCAAGACCAGTTTTGCAGGCTGTTTAAAAATTCACTCTTTACCTTCTAATTCTTAAAAAGAGGACACACTTCAATTAATACATTGAACAAAATAGGATATACAAAAATTAAATATCCATTTAAAAAAAAAATATTACACTGGGATTTGAAAAATGGAACCAAACCAGTAATGATTTGCCATATCAAAAAGATCAAGTACCATCATAAAAACGTGTTTCATGTAAGAGTGACAAGTTACCAAAATCATTTATTAATTCATTACCAATTTAACGGCCCTTTAAAATAACTTCATAATATTTCACCACTAGAGGGCACTTTTTTAAAAACAATTATGTGTGACTTAAGTATGGGATGATGGTTATGGTCATGGTTTCAAAGCAACAAACAAAAAAACTTTGAAGTGTATTAGTGTTACTTCTACGGTGCAGTTTTTGTGTCATCAAAGTGAAAGTGATGGACTACTAAGTTCTGTGAGCGTACCTGCAGCGAAAACAAAGCAGCCCCTCTCCCTCTGTTATTGCTGGCAGACGCATTCATGTAATTGTGCACGTTATACGCAGTCAGTGAGACTCAGCAGAAATAAGTACAGGCTGGCCGAAGGAGGTGAACCCCAACAACTGATTTTGTCAATTAACTCTGGTTCACATCTATTTGTCTGAATGAAAATCGGTTTTCTCTTAAAAGTAAAATGCTAAAAAATCCTCGCTCGCATTTTATCAGCAAAACAACTCACGTGAGAAAAAGACTGTTGTGAGGAAACTGCGACATGTACGTACTTGACTGCACATGTGATTCTGCAGCACACACTCACTGCGATCTATTCAGATCGGCTCTTCACAATTTTTTATTCGCAATTATACAGAACATTAAGAAAGTTGAGAAAATAAAGCAGCAGCTCAAGACATCGTCGAGAAGCCACACAGAGACAAACAGCACACCATGGCCGTGATTTAATCTCTTATTTAGTACAAAATTAAGCTGCTTCATTACACATCCAATATTCTTGTCAAAGTTTCAATAGGAGCTAAAACTTAATAGTTACTTTGGTAACCCCGTTCCCCAAACAGGGAATGGAGACTTATGGTGGTACCAACTATGGGAAGCTCCACTAGGAGCGCTCAACTCTCTTCACACTCTTTTCAAAATGCTAATCAGCAAATGCGCTAATGGTCACGTGACCACTCTGTCGTGTACAAAGCAGATGCAAGCGTGATCCCTATTCATGTTGTGAAGCTGGAGCTGTACTCACCCCCTAGGCAAGCAGACTTTACAGTTGTGGCTGGGGGGAACAGGGGTTACAAAAGTAACCGTTACGTTTTCCATCAGGTCTCTTCGACTTATGTCAATACCGACTATGGGAACACCCTTCAAAATGCCACAACCTAGGTCCTTCTGCATCAGGCGACGGCCAGGCAAGCTGAGCACATCAATAGTTCAGCACAGAGCAGGTCCTCCTCCGCGCTGGCCTTAAGTATAGACTTAATTTTTAATGGGCAGTCGGTTAAAACACTCTCTCATACCGACTCCTACCAGAGGAGGGACCATCAATCCCAGAGCTGAAAGGACTCACCACCTCGAAGACTGAACTTAGAACTTCCAGCAGTTTAATGCACTGTCAGTTAAGTTGATTTAATACAATTAATGAAGGACCTATGGAGAAATGTCCCTTGAACCACTGGGGAAAGTTAGCATAGATGGAAGAGCAATAGTTTTCGAGAGTTAGCCTTTCGGGGAACTGCTTGGCTCTCTCATGCATGGGGTCATAAAAGATTTAGATAGTAGTCCCTCACAGAGGGTGCACACGTGGACAGTACTTAGGACTACTTCTCTTACTCTACTATGCCTGTTGGGGCGAGAGGAGCCAAAAAGCTGGAGGATATCTCCAGTGGCAAAAATAGCGCACATATCATTAAGGAATGGCGCAAGCAGAGCTGGACACTCCTTCATACAGTTCAACCACCACCTAGCATGGCTGAGAAGATGGATTTAGGTTATAGTACCTGGCAAAGTTTTTGGGTGTCGACCAACCCTCAGCCTTGCAGATCCAGAGGAGTACCTCTTGCCAGACCCCAGGAGGCTGCGACACCCCTGATAGAGTGGGCTCTAAACTTCAGGGGGCAAGAGACGCCAGACACTGTGTATGCAGTGGATATGGCTTCCACTAGACAGTGGGCCAACCTCTGTTTGGAGACAGCATTCCCTATTGTCTACTGTCCTCCAAGCATACAAAGAGTTGATCAGAACTTCTAAGGTTCAGGGTCCTTCTACATAGACCCTCAGCGATTAGACTGGGCATTGGGACCAGGGGTCGATGCTGCCTCCTCTCCGGGGAGAGCTTGGAGGTTCACTAACTGAGTTTTTTGAAGGAGATAGAAGGAACCTTTGGCACATATTCAGCCCTGGGCTTAGGAGTAACATGAGTATCATCTGGCCTGAACTGTAAGCAGGTCTTATCGACAGAGAATGCCTCCCGCACCCTCTAATTGAGGCTAACGCGATCAGGAGCACTGCTTAGTTGACAGAACTTAAGCTCTACTGAGCTCTACTCGAACGGATGACCTCGACTTTGAAGCTGAAGTGCTTTACCGCCAGGGACACTGCACAAGCTCTAGGCGATTTATGCTCCAGGTAATGTAATTCTCAGCCCAACCCTGAAAGTGGCTCTCTCTATGAGGATGGAGTGGTCTCATATACAAAATAACCACTTATGCGGAACCCATATGCCCAGAAGCCTTTGGATGTTCTCCAGAGGGACCACCAGTTTTGCACAGACTCTGCATGCTGCCTTCAGCAGGCTCAGAATACGTACTGCAGGAGACATCCTTGCATGTTCAACGATTTTAGCTCCATGCCCAGAAAGATATGCTCATGCCCCGGTTCCGACAGTTCCTTCTGGGTTGGTCTGAAGCCCAAACGGCTGAAGTGAAATAAGACAGTGTTTGTGACAAATCAACTGAGACCTCGACTGGGCCAGTATCAGCCAGGTGTACAATACACCAGGACTCGAACCTCTTCCCGTATAACGGGACTAATCTACCTCATTGACCTTGTGAAGGTGCGATGGGACAGAGACAAGCCAAAGGGAAGGATGCAGTAGTGATACACTCAACCTTTGAGGCTAACCAATGGGGTCTGTGTCAAGGGAGTATACTTCTGTGAAGTATGCATCCTTCAGATCACTTGTAGTTAACCAATCCTCTAATAGACTAAAGGACCATGCATCTGGAGACATTACCCTGAAGAAGTCTCAGGAAACGAGTGTTCAGAAGACACAGGTTGAGGATTGGACGCAACCTGTCGGTGAGTTAGGGAATTTTCTCAGACCCTTCATCTGCTTCCTGATTGTAGAGACTCGCGACTTAAGATCATCTATTGTGATGCCGAAGAGGCCATCTGGGACCACGGGTGCATAGAGGAAAGACTTCTCATCGTGTGGGAGCATCTCAGCCTGGGTCAACCAAATATGGCGACTGTTGACTACTAATGTAGACATCGTGTGGCCAAGCAAGCTAGCCATTACTTTCATTGTCGGTATCTGCTCCCAGGTCATCCGTAAGACCTGGGCCACAACTCCCCTCCTGCATATCTTTCATGGGCTGAAAGACACCTGAAAGGCTGCAATGGCATGTAGGGCAACAGCAGCTTGACCGACAGCAGTCTAAGCCTTCAAAGTCAGGTCAAACGACAAGCTTAGCTGACGGGATGGAGGCCTCGGCTGTTCACGCCAGGCGGCAGGGTTCAATCAATCAATCAATCAATCAGTTTTTATATAGCGCTTCTTTAGCAATTGCTTTCAAAGCAGCTTCACAAAGTCCCCATGAGGATCAGGCAGAGCAGACAGGAGTTCCCTCTGAGAGGGGACTCCCGCTGACTGAGGCAGGCGCTAATCACCTCCCCAGCATAAAGAACATACAAACTAAAAATCCATCGATGAACGGTTTGCCGGACAGGACCTGAAAAACAAAAAACAAACAAAACAAACAAAGACAAAACAGGAACTAAGAAATGGAGAAAACGGTTAGTAAACTGTAACATAGACAACAAACAAGTGATCAGCATCAGCTGCAGGAGGAGAGATAAATAATGAGGATAGGTTAGAGAGGAACATTGAACCACATTGTTTTTTCAAACAGTTTGTATGTATATGGTGCTCAGGCACCATATCTGTTTAGACAAATACCAAGAGATAATTATTGGAATGCCAGTTTAAACAGATATGTTTTTAATTTAGTTTTGAAATCTGTGAGCGTAGTTGAGCTGCGGACAACATCCGGTAGTTTATTCCAGAGCTTTGGGGCTCTATATGAGAATGCGCTTCCACCTCTTGTGGATTTACTAACCTTTGGTACAATCAATAGTCCTGCTTCTTTTGATCGGAGAGAGCGAGCTGGAATATATCGTGAGAGGAGACTGCTCAGGTAGGCTGGAGCCAAGCCATTCAGTGCCTTAAAGGCAAGGAACAGAATCTTGTAGTCAATGCGATATTGTACAGGAAGCCAATGAAGAGAGCACAAAACCGGTTACCCGGGCATAAGTGCACTGCCAGTGCCTGCTCTACCTGGGGAATTGCTTTGTACCCCCTAGCTAATGCGCCATCAAGGGGAGCGAGAGAGGGAAAACTGACCAACCTCGCTTTAAGAAGTGCCTTCCAAGTTTGGGTCAGTTCCCAATGCACTTCCAGTAGAACGAAATCTGAGGCGACTGCGGGTGATCATCCTGATGCGAATGCACAAACCCCACGTCTGGCCTGGAGATTTTGGGTGTGAGAAGTGAAGGAACCTGCAACCTAATTTCTCTGTCAGGCCGGTTAATTGACTCTGCCATCTCCTCTGCAGCACAATTTGCTGTCACCCCAGAGGGGGAAATCGATGTGCCGTCTCCTTCGGGAGATGCACCATCTCTCTCCGATGCAGCAGTGGAGATCGCATCATCAGGTTCACTGGAGTCCTCAGAAGATGCAAGCAGCGCATCATCTGTTAACTCGCCGTGGTGGATAGCGGCCGCACCGGGGGAATTTGAAATGCACAGGACCTCGGTACCTCGAGATGCCAGTGACATGCACTCAACAATCCTCACGACAACAACTCCAGTGGTGGCCTGAAAGTACACCTGTCTCATCCTAAGAGCGTTGACGTTCACAACTATGCAATCAACGCAGTCTGATCCCTAGATCGTTGTCTCAGCATGTCTATGTATAAGACAACCGAGGCAATGACCATGGCTATCCCTCAATGCCCAAAGCGGGTCCACCGTATCAGCGTTCGCTGATTGGCATTTTGAAAAGAGTGTGAAGAGAGTAGAATTCTCCTAGCCAAGCTTCCAATAGTCGGTACCAACATAAGTATGAGTGACCCACTGATGGGGAACTGCTCTTGATTATTTCCCGGCAACAGAAGCAGATTTATGAGACTGTTTGTTCCTGTAAGAGCAGACACAGATCTATGTTTTCCTAAATAAAATATACTGTGTTCATTAGAAAATAAATATTTTTATACCAAGACATTTAAATATAACATTGTCGAGCAGTAATTACAATTCTGTGAAACCATGATATTTTTATCCAAGGTTATCATATCATTAAAATCTTATACCAGTCCATGCCTAGTATGACTAATGAGCCAGAGCCAAGAAATGCACTTGTGACGCTAGCTGGGATATTATTAACAGAATTAGCAGAATTATTTTTCTTTACAAACCACCGGAAACGTAGTGTATATCCAAACACTTGAAGTTCATCACATATTTTTCCGAAATTAATTAAAATGATTATTCATTCCATTTGATCAATAATTCATATTTAAGTCTCATAGTTAGAATATGTGTGGCATTATTGTAGTTATATTGCATTTTCATAAAAGAACCTTTTCATTACCGTGGCTTCATTTGCTAAATTAAAAAACTTTTAAAGTTTTGGATGAAATGGTCATATTAGATCCACTTCTAATTACACAAACTCTTGTCTAAACATACAGTTTCTAGAGGAACAGATATGTCACCTACCAGCAATATGTACCTTAAAGTTAGTTTTTTCATACAAATATTTATCATAATACATTTTTGGACAGTGTTTTTGACAGCTTTTAATTTTATTCAAAAAGGCCCCTACTTGTCTAATGGACTGTTAAAGTTTTATCTATAAGTTAAATAAATGTGGGTAATGTTTTTACATGTAAACATATACACTATACAACTATAGAACATCTGTAATGTACCAAGGTCAAGAGTTATGGGACATTTGTTGAAAGTTGCATTTTCTTACTCAAACGCTAAGCTAAAGTGCTAAAGAACAGTCAACCTATATATTTTTCCCTGTTATTAGAACCTTTTTCATAAAATTTGATTGATAAAAGCTTCATTTTTTTTATTACAAATGAGTTGCGTTACAACATAGTGTGATCAATGTGTTTATGTCTTTAAATTTGAAATCTTTTGTAACCAATCTTACTCTCAGGTCAATCATATTGATCTCATCATGATACAGAAAAATGCAGCTTTTGCCACTGTTGCTTTGAGATTTTAAGCAGGTTAATCAAACTATCTGTTACTAGTTGTAAGTCATTGAATGTCCATTGAGTTGTCCTGACTGTGTTTGAGCCTTCAGGCCACTGGTTAGAGCATCCATACATATCCACAGTAGAGCTGCCTGACCCAGATCCACAGCTGTTCAGGTGAAAGGCAACTTATGTTCATCTGGTTGCTTTAGCTTGGCTGGCACTCGTTCTTTGTGCAGGTGGCCTGACGTTCAATTCGCCAGGTGCCCTCCTCGTATGTGCAATAACAGATCGTGCAGTCATCGATATTCACCTCACGGCCGGCTGGAATCACAGCTGTATCTGCATAACAGTTTGGCCCTGTACACACAGACCAAATAGAAGTGTCTTCATCCAATTGAAAACAGTTTTTTACATTTCTCATGTACACAAAAAGTTCCACATAAAATCAAATAACATACTATGGCAAAGGTCGACAACCCAAAATGTTGAAAGATCCATATTGGACCAAAAAAAAACAAAGATGTCTGGAGCCACAAAAAATTAAAAGCCTTGTATAAGCCTTATAATGAAGGCAACACATGCTGTATGTATCTATATTAGCCTACTATAAAATGACTAAGTTGGCTACAAACACATAATGAGCCTTTATGATTAAATGTTTATTTTTTCTGTAGAGAAGGACGCACCACGTGATTACAAACCGTGCAATAAAACGCAGCCTGCATTTATAAAAATAAAGCAGCAGCCTTTTGAAAACATAAAGTATATAAAATCAAAGTAATACAGTTTAAGTTTGATTTGATAATATCCCTAAGTGTCATTCCAAATATATACTGACAAAAATAAGAAATCACTTTATAAAAACAGCCACTTTGTTACTAAATACGTGCATGCCTTCCACATTACTTTTATCTTATATCTTTCCACGTTACTCTTTTTGTTATTTGACAACTTCTCACTACAGAGCAAACATTCAGACAATCCTGCCGCATTGACAATGATTTGGTCCAAGAAATGGCCCATCACACAGCCGCCGGTTTGTTTACGACAGCACCTGCCTAGCATCCCGCCCCCCACTGATAGAAGAGTGTGTCGCAGACTATGACGCAAATCTTCGCGGACAGAAATGTTGAAATTAAATATTTATTTTACACACTTTTACAGCATTGGAAAATGTTAAGAATGTCTGTCCTCCTATAGAAACCATATTAAACAAAAATATATTTACCTCCCTCACCTTTTTCCATTTTCAAACATTTTTGAAAAAGCTCCAGGGAGCCACTAGGGCAGCGCTAAAGAGGTTGCCGACCCCTGTACTAGGGGAATGTGCTTCAGCTGAATTAAATCATTTTCAATGTGTAGCATGAACTTGCATTTTATACCTGTTGACAGCCTTAGCAACCTTGTTGGCTTCAGAGAATGATACAAGAGAAATGAGAGGGGGAGGCTAGAGCTTCTTCACTGGACAACCACAGTATCCAGAATTACTGGTACTGGCTGGAAAAGTCAGCTTTTGTCCTCTGGCTTAGTGTGAAGTAGTAAACATTACCACATTTTAAAAGACTATGAATATCTGCCTTTTTCTGGTTAAGAAAACAAACTCTGAAAGCTACATCCTCCAAGTCAGTAACGTCAGTACAATTACTTAAATGTTCTCCACTTAGTTCTGTCCTTATCAAAAGATGAAATAGCCATATCATAGCTTGCCATGCATGTCAGATAATCTCAAGAGTAATCAAGTAGAAACCGATGATCTGCTCAGGGTACAAATAGCAAACATATATTTCAAGTATATAAGACATGACCTAAGGAACAACATAAACATTGCGCAAGCTATTCCTTCTTCCATTCTTTCACCACTTCCTGCCGAGGTTCCCCTCCTGATCTAGGACTTCTCACTCAGGACAGCCTGCCTAGTACGCTTCCCTATTGCTCGCCACTCATGTTTGAGATACTAGGCAAGTATTTACAATATGTTTTCCTTAGTTTTACACCTCTATTTCGGGCAGTGTAAAAGGTACACAAATACAATTTTTCACACATATGTAGGACACTAAAGACCTACAAATAAGTCTATTGGGTTGAGTTTCGAAACTGGACAGGAAACCGCTTATTTTAGAGTTTTATAAAAAAAAATATAGGCTTTATATGTTAATGAACTCTTCCTAAAGATTTTACTCATTGATTTTTAAAGTCAGCCAGAAAAACCTTAAAATATGTCCAGTGTTAAATTCCGAAGCTTTTTTTGGATACAACAAAGGGCGTGGCCATGAAAGTCAAAATTTGGATTTGAAACAGAAACCACAAGGTGTTGCTTCTGTGTTAAAAGTTTCTCCTTCATACTTGACTTGCTCCAACAACTTACTCTTTTGGAAGGGGTTGTGCCTTTGTGGCATTTTGTTAATGTTTTTTCAACAGGTAATACATTAGTTGTAGGTCCATTGTTGTGTCTGGTAGTG
Source organism: Danionella dracula (assembly GCA_900490495.1). Classification (NCBI taxonomy): domain Eukaryota; kingdom Metazoa; phylum Chordata; class Actinopteri; order Cypriniformes; family Danionidae; genus Danionella; species Danionella dracula. Next base: position 3,640,133 of record UELW01000844.1, on the reverse strand, counting down.
TTGTGTGCACCTCCATGTTGGTTGCTTATCTGCTTATGGATTTAGATTTATCCACAATACGTTCCGCATTTCCAGAGAAGCCAGAGAACTCCAATTGTCTATCAAGTAGCTCTAATTAATATCAAAAATATCTCTCTTGAAGGTGCTTCAGTGATGGTCTGTATTTGTGTGACTCAGCCTGATTCATGGGCCCTATGGTTATGAAAAGAATACCAGAAGGAGGAAAATCTCACAAAAAAAAACTAAGCGAGTTGTACTGTACCAAAACAGGTTGTTGAAAAAACAGCACAAATACAAACTTTGATTGACAATTGAAAGTTGAAAAAATAACCTGACAATTTCTGGTCTGTCCCATTAACAACCTTAAAAGATCAATGGCTTGCTTAGCTCATTTGGAGCTATTCAACCACATGACCTGCAGCTCTTGTTCTTGACTAAAAAAATGAAATAAATTCCACAAAACCGATTATACAAATTTGAATACATTTTTTAAATCCCCAAAATATGGCTGTATTTCAATTTTGCTGAAATCTTACCGTCTGTTATAGAATATTTAATCATTGTAATTAATGATCCAATAAGATTGAGTTTGAATGTCCTTAAGTTTACTTGGATGGAACAGGAAGTGATGTAGAGGGGTGGGATTTATATGAAAGGAATCTCAAGGGAAGTCCTGGGTTCAGTCTCTTGCCCCCGTGTCTGCTGAGAGAAGGGCTGCTCATTCTTTCTCTCCCCTTCTTCCTTTTCTCCTTTATCTCTCCCTTCCTTCCTCTATCTTTCTCTTTCCATTTTGCTTGCAATGTGATCACATTCTCCGTTGATATCAAGGTATGAGCTGAATCCATGTTTGAGGAAAGTAATAAATTGCTGTTTGCGATTGTGCTCATAAATCATGTCTCATGAGTATTTAATATTTCCATTACACGTCTGATTGGAAATAAAAGATGAAAACACATAAATAAAATTAATTTTGCCTGTCAGTTTGTAGTTTGTAGCCAAATAAAAGTCAAAACAACTACAAGTACAGTATTTGGTGAAAACGGCATAAAAGCAGGAATTAAGGGCATTTTACACTGTATGGGATCAGCTTTGCATTCCTTTAAAATATTTCTGAGGATTGAGGCAGAAAAAACTCAAAACCATGAAATTTATGATAAAAACATGCATCTGATCTGTAAGATACAAATATGGCATACAGACAGCCTTGGTTAAAAAACGTTGAAAACTGTTCCATTCGACTGCTAAATTACCACAACTGATTGTTGTATTTATATGTTATATTTATTCATTTTATGTAATATATTAAATGCCTTTCCCAGCGATGGGTTGCGGCTGGAAGGGCATCCGCTGCGTAAAACATATGCCTGCAGAGTTGGCGGTTGATTCCGCTGTGGCGACCCCGAAAGGGAAGAAAGCCGACATGAAGATGAATGAATGAATATTAAATGCCAATGTATAGTTGCATTTAATAAACATTATTTCATTAAAAAATTATACTGTTTATCTTTAATTTATTTGTTAATTGTCTGTAATTGGAATGGAGGGCAAGAGAAGTGCCATAACAAAAAAAACCTTTCAAAATCAAAAGGTTAGAAAATAATCTGGTTGAATGTTGTTGAGCTATGTAACTGGAGCATACATCCTGGTAATGGAAGAATGAGCATGTAGAGCAGAGCTGCTAAACTTAGAATGAAGTCGAATTGTGTTAGCTTCTAGCTTTGGCATTAGCCCAGCTTTACTGTTAAGAATCAAGAATGAGTGGATATGAAATCTACTTTTCAGATTGGTTACCAAGCTCCTAGTCATATCATAGACTGACTGATGTATTTTTTCCTATTTTTGTCAAGGTCTATTATTCTTCACATAACAAAGAGTGTCTATGTCTAAATTCCATAACCCACATTCTCTGAAAGTGAACAGAGATGACTCAACTTATGGAATGCCTGAAGCAGACTCAGTTGAATTCCATGTACCAATAAAGTGACAATGAATAAGCTTTTTTATGTGCAGCTCATTTCTATACATAAGCATATGTGGCAGCCCGTTCTCTTTCTGTGATGCAGTGGCCACTCCATTCTATGACATTCAGAGAATTATTCAAACCAGGGCATCTTGGGGCAACAATAAATCTCTCGTTTCCAGAGTGGATATTTTAATGTCACATTGAATTAAAAGTTGCTTACTGTCTGTTTCTCCATATATCCCCATGTCATGGGTCATTATTTTATTGTAGTTTTATAAACCCTAAAGTAATTGTCATCAACAAAAGCGATATTAAAAGAAGTGGCATATATCGGTGAAAATACAGCGTGTCACAAATAATATGATGTATAACCTTTTTTGCCAAAATGTAACCTTGTATTAGTTATTGTACAGGTCAATTGAAGTTAATTAAAAGCTCTGGCTTTTAGTAGTGTATTACGCAGCTGTTTGTGCAATATCTTTTATTAATTCTCAAATTGGTGGATGTAACTGCTGTCACTATTTTATGTAACAGAAAGTAGTGAATGGTACATTCGTAGTGATATTTAAATAATTTATTTGTAATTTCCCTATTAGTGAAGAAAAACTGAAAGTGTCACAAATATGTGTGTTAACTTGATGTTTGCGGTGAATTAATTGCTGTCTACACTTTTTATAATTTAGATTTTCTGTTTTTAAGATATCTTACAACTGTAGACATCTACAAACCATTAGCTCATGAGTTCACCTTGAAGATGTTTTCCATAATGTCATGAGATCTGCAAACACAAGACCACTTACTGGGTCTTGGTTTGGTTTCTTCCAAGGATTCTTCCAAAGATGCCATCATGGACCATTCATCTACCAAGAGGGCAGTATCAACCTAGACGTTTTTCTGTCTGTATACTTTTGGCTAGTGAGCATTGTTTCTAATACATTCTGTTAGTTTTAGTTCAACAGTTTTTTTGTTGTTGTTATGTAATACCTTTGTGTACAGCACAGTTTTGCATTTACCACATTTAGTTAGTTCTGTAGATGTTTATCAGTCTTAAACTGTTTGTTGCGAAGGAGAAAATTAATAGATATTGTTCCTCAGGTAAATGTGTTTGACACTATATTTACAGTACATAGTTTGTATTTACTATAACATTTTTGTAATATTAAATACTGTTAAAGAACATAGGTCTATTATCATTGAATGCTCTATTTCGTTAAACTGGTTACTTTTAAAACTCCAGCTTAAAAAGGAAATAAAGAATTATTTAAACAAACAGATTTTGTATGCTTACTACAACATTAACATACTCACTAATAACTTAACCTTTACGATCTGTTGATTTTTACAACAGAGCATGATATGAATCATTTTAAATATTTGTTATGAGAATGTAATACTGTCACATCATATATAAAGAAAGTATCACACGGAAATCATAAAGCAAGAGACAAAACATGTATTTAAAAATGCACACATTGTTAAATGCACAATTATATAAAACGTTTAAATACATGATGGATATTTCTTTGAAGAAAGATGTGCAATGGATGCTGGAGACTTCCTAATTCTCGTCATTCAGGTGACACCTTAGGCAGAGCAGGAACCGACTCGAGCCTCTTCACTCGCCCGGGAAGCATGACGGAATGCTAGGCAGACAAGAGCTCCCGCTCCCGCTCAGTTCCTTGGCCACTTCGGGGACAATTACTGTTGTTGCACTGAATAAAATGACACGATATTTGTACAGTGCAAAAGCGAATAAGGATTTAACATCTACAGAACATATTCGAAAACAGCGTTAGCTTTCCAGCTAAATGCTAACAACAATAGGTTGATTTATATAAAGTCTGAGAAGGATAGAAATCTTTAAATTCACCTGAATCCGACCGCTTGCCTGCTTTCTTCAAAGCAAATCCTTCATTGATTAGTTTGTAAAGAAATTAAGTTTATTATCGATACTCTTTGCTTCGCTAGCGAGAAAGTTGTCTGCTTTCAAACTTTCTAGCTTGGCCAAAAATCATTAGCAGAAAAAGCTCCTGGTTGGCTGGCGCAAATCCAGATATGAATATCCGCTGCGATTGGCATCAAAAGTTTAGAAAATTCAACTTTGCAAGTGGCGATGCCGGTTCCACTTTTCACGTTCGCGTTTCCGTCATTTATGCGACCAATTGACGCAGAAATTGACGCTTAACACATGAATCACACACCAACCACGCAAGTTCCGCACCCAGTGTGAATGCCTGGTAATGCCTCAGCATGCAAGTTACACTCAGCGAAACCTCTATTGCCTTAGCATGCAAGTTACAAACTGTGAAAGCTCTAGTGCCTCTGCATGCAAGTTGCACACAACGGAAGTTTTAATGCCTCAGCTTGCAAGTTACACACTGCGGAAGCTCTAACGCCTCAGCATGAAAGTTACACACTGCGGAAGCTCTAATGCCTTAGCGTGCAAGTTACACAAGGTGGAAGCTCTAATGCCTCAACAATCAAGTTACACACAGAGGAGGCACTAATGCCTCAGCGCGCAAGTTTTACATTGTGGAATCTCTAATGCTTCAGTGTGCAAGTTACACAAGGTGGAAGCTCTAATGCCTCAGCGTGCAAGTTACCCTCGGCGAAATCTCTAATGCCTCAGCGTGCAAATTACCCTTGGCGAAATCTCTAATGCCTCAGCTTGCAAAATTCCCTTAGAGAAATCTCTAATGCCTCAGCGTGCAAGTTACACACTGCGGAAGCTCTAATGCCTCAGCATGCAAGTTACACACTGCGGAAGCTCTAATGCCTCAGTATGCAAGTTACACACTGCGGAATCTCTAATGCCTCAGCAAGCAAGTTACACACTGCGGAATCTCTAATGCCTCAGCGTGCAAGTTACACAAGGCAGAAGCTGTAATGCCTCAGCATGCAAGTTACACACTGCGGAAGCTCTAATGCCTCAGTATGCAAGTTACACACTGCGGAATCTCTAATGTCTCAGCGTGCAAGTTACACAAGGTGGAAGCTCTAATGCCTCAACATTCAAGTTACACAAGGAGGAGGCACTAATGCCTCAGCGTGCAAGTTTTACACTGCGGATTCTCTAATGCCAAGTTACCCTCGGCGAAATCTCTAATGCCTCAGCTTGCAAAATACCCTTGGCGAAATCTCTAATGCCTCAGCATGCAAGTTACCCTCGGCGAAATCTCTAATGCCTCAGCATGCAAGTTACCCTCGGCGAAATCTCTAATGCCTCAGCGTGCAAGTTACCCTCGGCGAAATCTCTAATGCCTCAGCATGCAAGTTACCCTCGGCGAAATCTCTAATGCCTCAGCATGCAAGTTACCCTCGGCGAAATCTCTAATGCCTCAGCATGCAAGTTACCCTCGGCGAAATCTCTAATGCCTCAGCGTGCAAGTTACACACTGTGGAAGCTCTAATGCCTCAGTATTCAAGTTACACACTGCGGAATCTCTAATGCCTCAGTGTGCAAGTTACACACTGAGGAATCTCTAATGCCTCAGCAAGCAAGTTACACACTGCAGAATCTCTAATGCCTTAGCGTGCAAGTTACACGAAGCAGAAGCTCTAATGCCTCAGCATGCAAGTTACACACTGCGGAATCTCTAAAATGCCTCAGTGTGCAAGTTACACACTGAGGAATCTCTAATGCCTCAGCAAGCAAGTTACACACTGAGGAATCTCTAATGCCTCAGCGTGCAAGTTACACAAGGCAGAAGCTCTAATGCCTCAGCATGCAAGTTACACACTGTGGAATCTCTAATGCTTCAGCGTGCAAGTTACTCATGGTGGAAGCTCTAATGCCTCAGCGTGCAAGTTACACAGGTCGGAAGCTCTAATTCCTCAACATTCAAGTTACCCTCGGCGGAATCTCTAATGCCTCAGCGTGCAAGTTACACACTGCGGAAGCTCTAATTCCTCAGCATGCAAGTTACACACTGCGGAAGCTCTAATGCCTCAGCATGCCAGTTATACACTGCGGAAGCTCTAATGCCTCAGCATGCAAGTTACACACTACGGAATCTCTAATGCCTCAGTGTGCAAGTTACACACTGCGGAATCTCTAATGCCTCAGCATGCAAGTTACACAAGGTGGAAGCTCTAATGCCTCAGAGTGCAAGTTACACAGGGCGGAAGCTCTAATCTCTCAGCATTCAAGTTACACACGGAGGAGGCACTAATGCCTCAGCGTGCAAGTTATACACTGAGGAAGCTCTAATGCCTTTGAATGCAAGTTACACATGGCCGAAGCTCTAATGCCTCAGTTTGCAAGTTACACACGGCAGAATCTCTAATGTCTCAGCTTGCAAGTTACCCTCGGCGGAAGCTCTAATGTCTCAGCACGCACGTTACGTCATTTGCAAGCAGTGAAGTTTGCAGTCCGTGCCTGTGGCTCCGATTGTTGAATAAAAGACTCCAATAAGCAGGAGGCTAAGCTACTGATCGGTGGCCTGAGAGGCAAACAGGTGGCCCAGTTGTGGTATCTGGCAGAGATGAGAAAGCCGGTTTGCATGGCTGAAGAGGTAAGCTATCAATCCTACCTCACTAAACTGACCAGACCACAAGAGCATTAATAATTATGTAAAGGCCTCTACACACCTATATTAATATTTGATCGAGAATGTGCCTTGATCAATAACCATGGGTGCCAACACATATCTGACCATATGAGTGGTGCCAACAAAAAGAGTTTGGTTCTGTCATTTTGTATTGGTTTGAGAACACAATGAGAAGATTAATGCGAATCCTAATTCGGATAGGTGTGTAGAGACCTTTATTGCTTTGCGAGTTTGTGCTGCAGGACATAGCTTGCACAACGTAGACATTGTTGCTTATGTCTTATATACAGGAAATATTATAGATAGGTGGGACCATATGACTAGATGGAAAACTATCAGCCAAGCTCCTTCTGAACTTATGTTAATTAAATTAATAACCTAATTAATTAAGATTAATTAGGACGTAAAATAAGTATGATTCATTGACAGAAAGCAGCACAGGATTTCTGGCAGTCTTGTGTTTAATAATGCTGTGCAGAGGCTTATGCTCAATTCTTGTTAAAGCACTGCTAAACAAAGGCAATTTGAGAGAGAACAACATTAAAGACTTTGGTCCTTTAAGAGATTTCATGCATGCCCTCGAGTATAATGGTAATAGAGATTCAAAGAAAAGAAGGAGGAAAGAAAAGCCAGGATCCTAAAAATGACATGATCTTTTAAAGCTCATTAGACAGATACTCTTTGACAGAACCAAGAATATAGTTCACTGCAGTGAAAGCAATAATTTGAAAGCCCTCTAATGCATTATTTTGGTATGTATGCATTATGAATAATACCAAATGTACTTATGAGAAAATAGCCACAGAAGATAGAATCGGAAGGTGTTTGCAGTTCTATAATTATTAGGGTTTATTTTATTCTGAAAGTGCTAGTGGATGGATATTAAAACATTAATGAACATGAATTAAACATTTCTGTGATAGTTCAGATAATATGCAACATGGGCAGGAACCTCAAATAGAGTCAGATATGCCATGTGCTAAAATAAACCCCATTGTCTTTAAAAATGCATTACAGAAGTGACAAATATCCCATAAATTCGTAGCAGTTACTTTAGAATGAGGACACTTTGAAACATTACATATTCTGTGCTCCAAGTTAATATCCAATAATGAGACTCATTCTCATTTGTGATGTTCACACTGAAATGAAAAGAACTGTAGTAAATTAATTTACAAGCAATTAAATATACTCCCAGCCCATGTGGATCAAGTCTATCCGGCAATACATTTGATTTTAACATTTTTTTTTCTGGAATTTTACATTTTTTGTTTTAGTTAAGTAGTGCTGTTTGTTAGTTTAAGCAACATTAAGTTATGTCTTTTTGCTACTTGTATCCTGTGTGTACCGGCAATCCCAATTGTCATGGAGAGAAGAAAAAAACACATAGCTATACAAATAAATAATTGATCAATGTCTGATATTTATGGTATTTTACAGGTTATGAATACCTTTTTTAAACCTTCAAAAACCTAAAACAAAGAGGAGAATTCTCCTAATAAAAAAATTATAAAATCTACAGTTAGTTATCAGACTTGTAAAATTTTTCCTCCAAAGCAAAAAAATGCTTTTTACCAGCAATAAAGATTTGACAATATAATGATAAATATTGATATTGACTGAAAGTTTACATAAAAATAATTTCATTTATTATTTAGAAAAATCATGTGTGGTAATATTTATGTTTAGAACCTGGAATTATGAATGATTAACTTTATGTTTGTTTGGATGAATTTTGAAATAATGACTCTAATGAAAACAATGTATTGATGAGTTTGTCAGTTTTAATTCAACAGTCTGACAGGGCGTTCAGACCAAGCGCTAAACACACGGACAGAATTCCTACTCACGCGATCAGTCCGGTTTGCCGCGCCGCGTCTATCGCGCCTCGTCTTTTGCGTCCCCCGCGCTGCGTGGTCCGGACCCTTCGCGCAGCAGGGCACCTTATAGAGTCTTTACTTAGACTTTACATTGAAATCAGCCTCTCTTCCTGGATCATTCACGCTTGGTGTGTAGGCAGCATTACTCCCATATATTAATATCCTTTTGGGTGAATCACCGTTACAGCCTGCTAGGGTAGTCATAAGTATAGTCCACAGGAACATGCTAAACAAAGCTAATAACCTTAGCCATACCCAGTTTAGCCCCATCTGGTGACTACAACCCATCCACCCTTCCTACCCCATACAAAACCCCTCCCAGACTACTGTCTGCTGTTCTACCTGCAAGGTCGTTGCAGTCGGTTGACTCTGGCTATACCTCTTTCCAAACTGAAGTTGAAGGGTGACAACAATTTTATCTCCAGGTATTCATTCAGCACCTGGTTTGGTGATTGTCAAGTCTCGACTGAATACTTTTTTTATTTAGTAAGGATTTTTAAATTTGCTTCAAAATGTATTTAACTTTTATTTTAACTTCTATTATTGATGGTATTTTTAAGTGTCCATTGTATCAACACTGCAGGTATCCATACAGCAATTTATTGCCTTACTGAATCCTTGTATAGCTCCTCATAGCATCTAAGCTTCTACTAGATATCAATATAAGATACCTTCATTTGCATATATGCTGCTTTTCATATTTAATTTGAGCAATATATAAATATATATACATATATAAAAAATCAACATTAACATTTATATCTCAACGAGGGAAAAAAAACAACAGTTACAACCTGCAAATATCAGCTAATGAGAATGATCTGTTTACTTTTGGAAAAGGTTAAATACAATTGAGGTAGACGATCACATTTTACATTACAAGTTAGATATGCACATTACCTGACCAACTTTAATACTATACTTGTTTGAATGCTGACTACTTCCTAATACAATGTATTGAATCTTTCAGGATGGGTGATGCTAATAATGGTGGCTATTTTGGTAAAGCAGCATAATACATCTTTAAAATCATTCAACACTATGTTTCTTATTTACCAACAGCTTCTCAGTGAGTTCAAAACATATTAGTGCAATATCCTACTTTTTATGAATCTTAACTGTCACTGCTCACAGATGTTCTTTGATATTCATGAACAACTGTCTGGAGTGAATATTAGCAATCGTGTTCACTTTTATCTCTTCCCATGGCACTTCCTCAAGTGTTTTGCAGCATGCCCTCCTCCAACAGCCTCTACCCAGGAACAGAACACTTCTTTCAGCAACAAAGAAAGAGTTACTTACCTTTGCTTTTCATAAATAACGAATGAACATATTAGCCTTCAGGGCTGCATTACAAAGTCTCTGTTTGAGCTAAATATCATTCAGTTCAGAATAATGAAACTGAGGCTGAGAGAGTTAAATGCACAACTGCCTTGAATAGGATTGCACTTCATTTCTGCAAGCTGCTGACAAGGGCCTTGGATGAATCGGCTTGATGATGAGCCCTTCTAATGACAGAGCAAATTACAAGATTTTTGTAAAACCTTTGAATTGTGAGCTTTCTATGACCTGAGAAGTAATAGTTGCCGTGGATGGCGTCCTGAGAGAAAAACTGAGAGCAAGATTATAATTATGAGGGAAATGCTAGCAAGACATTTGAAATCAATTTTCATCACTTCCTCCCCATTCAGTCAGGTCTGCCAACCAAAATGAAGATAACAGCAACCAATATTTCTTCAGCTATCATCATATCGTCCCTTCAACACTCCATTTTTCCCACAGGGACCCACACAAAGGAGCAGTCAATCATATTGTAATAGTGTCAATTAAATAATCATTCTTTGAAAAAACATTTTTTTATTGGAGAATTCACTCACATAGCAGTTTCTGTGCTGAGAGAAAAAACTGTTTAACAAAGTCAGATAGTTCTACCTGGTTAAAGCTCTGAATTGCTAGTGCAACAAAATTCTGGTACCATTTTATTCTATTAAAATGGATACTTTGGAAAAGGTTCAGCCAGGACAATTTGCACTAATAGTGTGGTTTAAATTCATTTAGTTGTTTTTTTGTCAAATTTGTCAAAAATTCAGAGCTGTTTTCAGACAGAGCAGCTTATAATGTCACAAACTGGTCTCTCCTGCCAGGCCTGCCCATCATTAATGATTGACAGGTGCATGAGTTTCCTGGGAATGACTAGCGGAAAACTCTCAAAAACAATATTAGTTAAACAATAACTAAAAATAGTTTTAGCTTGTCTAAATATTCATTCATCTTCATGTCGGCTTTCTTCCCTTTCGGTGTCGCCACAGCGGAATGAACCGCCAACTCTCTGGCATATGTTTTACGCGGCGGATGCCCTTAAAACGGCGGATTCCCATCGCTGGGAATCTTGTCTAAATACAATACAGTAAACTACTTTATCTTAAAATCCAGAGGAGTTTTATATAGGCTTACAACAAACAGCTAGTGGTCCTGTACCAGGAAGAATTAGGGGAAACAAACTGCATTTTTCTGGAGTTAAAAGGCTAGAATTTATTTACAATACCCTTTTAAAGCAGATGCATTTAATTTTTTTATTGATAACTGTGCAAAAACATCATCATAATTTACTTACTGGCATAATTGTAAAGAAGATTATGGTCAAATAGCCCAGAATCAAACTTATTTTACCTATACTTTCTTTGCTGATTTTCTTTATTGCATTGTGTATTGCAAGTATTAAGTTTAATATCCTCGTACTGCAAACATTACCAAGAAATTCGATTTGATTCTGTTGCTTGTGTTCCCTTGATTATTATACCCCATTGAAAAATGCAAATTAGACACATCACGAAAATGAGACTTGCAGCAAACACCTGTCAAAGTCCCCGGCCAGGTCTGAAGCCTCCTTCAGATCAACTCAGCCAAACATCCCGTCTATGGAGCAATGGACAATAGGTTATGCCAAATGCTCTTGGATGCATGGATACCTCCAGCGCGCAAGCTCAATAGGGCTGAACCTTACAAACTTTTCTCCAACCTACAGTTTTCATCCGACCCCAGAAACCATGATGCACCCAGGGGTAACAGCTCTCGGACCAGCTCAGCTCACCGAGGCCCTCAGGGAAGATCTTCGGCTCCTGTTTCAGCTGGCCAGAGCAAATTGCATCAGCGCAGTATTAACCGCTCCCCAGCTCCCTCCTCAACCAGCTTCCTTCAGATACAACACAAGCTTTCCTCAGCAATCAACCCAATCCCAGCTCAGCTTAAGCTCCCGTAGCGCACCCAGTGCAGTCTGCTATCTTTCAAGCACCCTGGCAGCAACATCTCCGCCCGTCAGCTCCTTCCACCATACTGTTGTGGTCCATTCCAGCAAAACAGGCTCAACTACAATTCCCAGCAGCCTCGCTCGACCTCACAGGCCTCGAATGCACCCATTTCTACACATACCATAAACAATTTTCCACTAAATGCGCAAACCATGTTGTGCAGTGGAATCAATATCCATCTTGGGGAGCCCTCGACACTGATTTTTATAATAGAGTATTCCTCAGGTGCAGAAACCTTATTCTACTCTGCCCTCAGATTAATCCCTTTTAAGCACCCCAACCTGGCACCCCCAGTTACACTGTAAGTCACTTTGGACAAAAGTGTCTGCCAAATGTGCAAATGTAAATATAAATGTACACTCCTTAGTCTCAACCCCGCCAGCCCTCTGAGTTTCTCCCTCCTCTTCTGGGTTTCAATACCCAGACTTGCCTTTCTTTTAACAGCAACCATTGTTTAAAAAGCAAATTATGACTCATGTCATAATTCCTCAACTCACAACAAAGTTAAAAAAATCACCCAAATAAAGTATCGGACTTTCTGGATTAGAAAGTGGTTTCAATCCAGGTATAGTTACCCCAATCTCGCAAAGTTATGTATGCGATAACCTCCAATCAGCCTCTACTGAACCTAAAGTCGTCGACAACATAATCAAGAAAGTAGACTCAGGTTTCATGATTGGCCCCCCTACAGCACCTCCCCTTCAATGTTTACAGGATCCGTCCCGTAGGTGTCGCCACAAGACAATTCTCTGGTAAAAAAAAGTCTCATATTTGATCTTTGATGAAGCCCCTTCAATTGGTTTTGGAGGATGCTCCAAAGGAAGATGGTTTGCCTTCACCTGTCCCCTTCAAATACAAGAAATGCAGCAATCTTCAGCACTCTATGAGATTTATCTAGTCTTTGCCTTCTTCCTGTGGGACCTCTAAATGCATAAATAAGAGACGTGCAAATTCACCCGCCCTTTCTGCTTTCTTAAGAAGCTTAATCTGGGTCTCTGCCTGTAGTCAGTTCGTTATTAAAGTTTGTTAAAAAGCATGTGCCAGATCACAAAAACCAAATTGCTGACTATCTGTTTCGTTTTCACTTCCAGAAATTCAGAACATTGGCACCAGAAGCAGACCAGAACCCTACCCTGGTGCCACCCTTTTCTGAGCTCCTATTTCCCTACATCATCCCATTAGAGCGCTTCAATAAAATTCAATTAAACTCATCATCCAAGCCGTGGGCCCCCACACCCTAAAGTCTTATTTGACTGCATGGAGGTCCTTCAAGTCCTTTCACAATCTTTACCATCTCTCTTTTCCAGATTTTTCCCTCCTTACTGTCTCGTCATTCATCTCGTTCCTCAAGTAGGATCCATAAAACGGTACCTTAGTGGCCTCCAGTTTTTTTCACAAGCTGATTTATGGAACCCCCTCATCAGTCCTGATTAATTCTCAAATCTACATGTTGATTAAAGGAATCCAACTCTCTCAACCTTCTCCCTGAGACTTGAGGCTACCAATCACAATAGAAATGCATCTTTACCCTCCATTCAGGCCATCACTCCCCACACACAGCGACTACCCTTGAAGCCACCCCACCATTGCAGATTTATATATCAGATATAATGATATTATCTTCTTCTTCATTAAGAACAGTAAAACTGACCAAACTAAGAGAGGCCATACCATTTACATCTTCAATATCCACTTCACCATCCAACCCTTCCAAACTATCCTCAGTTACCATCAGTACAGATCGGCCCAAGCCCTATCCCCAACTGATCCCCTCTTTATCAATGACACAAACAAATCAGTTAGTTGGTTCTGGTTTCAAAAGCACCTGAAAACAGTCCTCCTGTAATCTAGCATCTCCCCCAAAAACATATCAAGCCATTCATTCAAAATAGGGGTTCAAACCAAATACTCCTGAGTTAACCAACACCCCCTCCAACTCAATCAACCTCAACCAAGGGGCCCCCTCTTCCTCCTTTCCCCTCTGCCCCTAGCACTACCTTAAGCATCGACCGAGAGGAGCCTCTCTGTTGATCATTGAAGCTCTTTTTCTCCTCGATCACCACTTTTCTTCTGCTTTTCCATCTCGGTTCAGGCGATGGAGGAGCCCTTCTACAAATCACCTCAAGTTTGGACTTCCTATTGTTAATCCCTGTTTTCACCGGCCTACACTCATCCCTGAGTCATTTCAGTAAAACTAAAGTTCTGACTCCATGACACATGAATCAAGGAATAATAAGTTTTCCTGAAAAGGACGATTAGGTCTTCCTCCCCAGCCAACCTCCACCCAAGTTCTAGAATGTGATGTAAATGATGGTCGTTTGTCAGTTAGAAATATGTACAAAAGTCACATAAATCGCTAAAAAGTCAAGCCACAAGAGGGACGAAAACATTTAATAATTCTATTCGGCTGCAGAGTGTTACATGACCATCACAATGGGAAGAGGATGCAACTGTGGTACAGACACAGTAGAGAAATGAATGAACAAATGTAGAAATGAATATGTGGAAGTCTCATATTGAGAACATCAGGAATATTTTCCATCTTTTTCTGTTCTTCAGCACACAGTATATTTATCACAGACATACTCTCACCATTCTGGATTTAGAGCTTGAGATTTTAACATTAGAAAATGACTTGGAAAGTGCCATTTCATGTTATTATTTTAAAATCTTAAGACATGTCTCTCATTGTGGTATTCTGGACTTAAAATAAGGGAAGCTCATTGTGGAATTAAAAAAAGAATTGTAGTTGTACAGCAGTCCTCCATATGTAATGAAGTGTCACATTCACAATTAGCTTAATTACTTTATTGTTTGTTGTTATTCTCTCTTTCTATTTTCCTCAACTGGCATTCTTTGCAAAACATATTAAATAGTACATGGTTTTGAATCAAGATAATGTCCTCAAATAGATGTTGTCACTTTTGGAGCCACATTTCTTAGCTAGTGATCATGTTTATATCACAGTTTTTACAGGCTACAGAGGAATACATTTGTCAGACATTCACACAAAATGAGTCGAATCTGGATCTGATGTGTCTCAGGAGCAAAGTTGAGCGCATCCATGTTATACTCTCTTTTTTCTCCCATTTAGTCTCTTGTGCAGAGATTGAACAACATATTCTGGTGAATGAAGAAGAAAAAAGTATTTGACTAGAACAGCTTTACCGTTGCCTACTTTACACCAATTAAAAATAGGTGACAATCAATATTGTCACGGTTTAACCAAATATATGAATCTGCAACTTTACTGAAATCAGTTTTAATCCAAAGAATCAAGAACTAAATAAAAAAGTTCCCAAATCTGGTATGAAATACTTGTGTGCACACAATATTTTATTCACTGCAACAACAGTTTTGAAGAAATTAAATATTTAATCTGTAATCCTCTTAATTTTTTGCATTTTAATGAAGCTACACTTGAGCATTTTACTGGAGCACATGCAAATGTGATAACCATAGTAAAAAGCTTTGATTTTACACTGATGAAATAGTTTCAGTCCCAAAACAGTTCCCATCAGATGACTTGACATCAACTCACTAAATGTGTTAATAAAACCAGCACTGCTTTTAAAACTATAATGATGTCCAATGTTGTGTGCCCGCTCAGTTAGCAATCTGTCAATCCAAAAGAGTTGAGACTGACAAACAGTTCATCCAATAAACTACATAAGACTTTGCTTCTGTCCGCACCATGCTAACTGAAGTGATTCAGGAAGTTGTCATGGTTTAGCATTTTAGCAAAAATTCGAGCTCTCCTTAAGTCCCAACTTTTGCTATTCAAAGCAAAGCTGAGCCTCTGAGCTCAGGGATTAATACTCCAGTGAAATTATGACACTAATTCAATGGTAACAAAGCATGGAGATATGTCTTGGAGGACTGACTTTAAACAACAGGGAAAAACTCTGTTTAAATTGAAGGATAGAGATCTCATCCTATATAATATGTGTTTTTTTTTACTTCTTTGTTTATAGAGAACACGGAGTGGATTGCAGAGATTGGATAAAACCATAACATGGTAAGAACTGGTCTCAGCCTCAGACATAATTTGCTTGCCATTGTTTTCGTTCCCCTTGTAACCATATGATCGAGAAACAATGATTTTAAAAGCTGTGTGCCGTCTCTTATCTATTAGAAAAGATGGTTGTTCTATTCTTGTAACTTTGCATTATCTTTCGTCTTCTGTGACTCTTTTCATGACTAACTTGTTGTATGCTGGTCAGTTTATGTGGTGACATTTTCACGCTCTGAAACATGATGCTATTCAAACGGCATGGGACTGGACCTTCCTTGAAGATTTGGCTATGTGAGACTAGGCAAGAACTGACAGCTATACAAAGGAAATGAGAGCATGTGAATACATTGATACAATTAGGGTGCACATGGGAGCAATAACTAGCCCTAAGGAAAACAAACAGAACTGAAACATCAAACTAACACAGTCAAAATATTGTAATCCCATGTCAGAGTAAAATGATCTCTATTTTAGAATCACATCATATAAAAAGGGTAGGATACACCCTTTAAGTTCACAAAATGTATTTTATGCAGAATAATCAGAAAAATCCTATATAATAGGATATTTGAAGATCAACTTTGAACAAATCAAAGGAAAAAACTAAAGTGAAGTGGTGATGTCTTCTTGGATAAGCTAGACACACTTGTGAGCAGTGTTTATGCTACACAGGCCAGCATGATGGATTCTGCACACCCTGGGGTGTATTCTATTCAGATCACAGCAAGAAATCTGATTGGACAAACATATGTAGCATTGCCATGCACTCTGGAAGTATTACCATGTGTTAATGTGTTTCAAAACTCACTTTCTTTATTGTATGTCAAACCATAGTGTAAAGCTCTGGTGTTTGAATGACATATGTCTATTTGAACCTTTGTGGGGTAGTCCCATTTTAAAAGCAATTAAAAATCTAAATTTTAACACATAACACATTAACATATATGACTTATCTCAAATTTAAACAATATAGAGAACATATCTTGAATTATTGCAACCAATCCCTACTAGAAAAGAATATACACTTGTAACATTTTTATTCTTGTAAAAATTAGAAACGGGTCAATTTGACCCCAAGGCCACACAAGGGTTAACTCATAATATCAGAAAAGAAACATTTGTACCCTTTCAGTTGGGCTAATATCTATTTATTTAACTGAAAAAAAGTGAATTGAAAGGAGCAGATTTTTAAAAATATATTAAGGCTATTAAAACAAGCAGCTTGTATTTTTCATATGTTTCCACATAAAAGCATGGTATATAAATTCTCACATGCAAGGATGCAAGGAAAGTGTTCACTGGCTCTTTACATGCAGTGGAGTTCAACTAGGTCAGCTTCGAGCATGCCCTTAGTCAGTTATTTGACATAATGTCTTAATGATTAACCACTGTAGTTGAAATCCCAGCACATATGTGAATGGATGTGTGTTATATATTCAGAAAATGCTTTCTAACCCTTTTGTAGCTTACATAAGTTAAGTATAATTCCGTAGCCAATTATTTGGCTTTGCTACGTAGTTTTAACTCAGAGAGGAAATAAAGTTATACTGCCTTATACATTTGTTAAATAAATTAAAACACAGCTCTTAGGGGATTAACAAACTAGATGAGGAACTAAACCAGTGTGTTCATTTGTCCTTACAAATCAAACCATTCATGCAACAGCTCTTAATGAAACTGTTTATGTAGCCAAACAATCAAAAGCTGATGTTTCCGCAGTATAAGTAAAAGTTGTTTAGTTTGTGTTTATATCAGACTTGTATTTTGTTCTGACACCAATTTGCACTTAGACTTGTCAAGTATTCAAGTAATTTTTGAGGGAAAAAATATATAATTTAACTACAGTAATGATGACCGTCTCAGGTTATGTATGGGGAACACTCGCTGCATTTCCAGCTATGATTTGTCAAATCTCATCCAATAGACCGGCGTGACGTCATCCGAGCGTGACGTCGCACCCGGAAATGCGCAGTATAAAGAAACTAGCGATGAAGACAGCAACAACCTTTGAAGCACAGTAAGCGCCGACAGGACGTGGGTAGAGCAGCCTGGAGACAGCATCTCGTTCCCTCAGGGAACCTTGGTAACATACATAACCTGAGATGTTTCCTTTCAAGAACTTGAGCTGTGTCCAAACGCTATGGGGAACGAGAGTCAAAGCACGTCATGCAGCCCCGGAACTGACAGTGTCTTAAGTGACAGCAGTCTGAGGGACCTCAGGGCCCGGAGAATCATCCAGATCCAAGCTGTAGGACAGGACGAAAGTCAAGTGCATGGACCATCCTGCAGCGTTACAAACATCCTGGATAGAAACCCCAGATGACAAGGCCTCAGAAGCCATAACACCTCTCGTGGAATATGCTCTGACCCCAATGGGAGCAGGGAGACCAGAGGGCGCATAAGCAGAGGTGATAGCATCCACAATCCATCTGCTCACTGACTGTGTGTTAGCAGGAGAGCCCTTACTGTGTGGACCATAGCAAACAAAAAGCTAGTCCGAGATCCGAAAATGAGACGGATATAAAAGTCTACGGCCTGCACAGGGCAGATATTATGGAGGAGCTCCTGTACAGTGGAAGCAAAGGGAGGAGGAAAGAATGCTCGCAACCTAATGGGACATGGGGAGATAGAAGGCACCTTCGGGATGTAGCCCGGTCTAGGGTGCAGGAATATGCTTGCCATCCCAGGGCTAAACTCAAGACAGGAGGGAGCCAAGTCCCCCACCTGTTTAAGGGAAGTAATAGAACTTCACCAAGCAGTGAACAGTCGTCATCTCGTGGAGTAGGACCTCCTAGTAGCGAGAGCCCTGGAATGGACAATGGTCTTAACGACCTTGGCCGAGAAACCGGAAGCTAGGAGCTGGGCCTCCCCAGGGGCCATAGCCACAGCCACAGTGGAGTATCCTCTCCAGGACTCTGGGAAGCAGTGCTACTGGGGTGTACAGGGGAAGCCTTGGCCTCTCCTGTGCCATGGGTCCAGCCCCAGAGGTAACGGAGGACAGAGAGAGAACCAGAGGGGACAATGTGAGGTATCCCGGGTCGCAAAAAAGCCTCAAGGGGGCCAGGTACTTCCTGGTCCATAACCAGAGCTTGCGAGGGATCCACAACGGTAGGCAAAACCCCGGCGTGGCTGAAACGGGTGGCTCTGGATCGAAACTGGATCTTGTAACCCAGTTTCACGACCCGCAAGACCCACTAGGAGACGCCTGAGAGGCTGGACCAAGCCTTCTCAAAGTGACTCAGGGGAACCAACCTCTCGAGGTCGGCCTCTGGTAACTGGTGGGTGCAGGCTCCTGATAAAGGCACGCGATTCCATAGAGGACACAGAAAGATACATTAAGATCGCTTACTGAACGCAGAAAAGTTGGTTGCCGTCTTCATCCCTAGCCCCTTTATACTGTCATGCTTGGATGACGTCACACCTGTTTATTTGATGAGATTAGACACATGGTTCAGAGACGGAAATGCAGCGAGCGTTTTAAAGATATTGTGGTGGAAAACAGTTTTTACCAAGTAATTACCAAGTGAATTAAACAGCAGAAATGCTCAAGTATCAGAAAAAAAAAACTTTTAAAGTTCTAAAACAGATTTGCATTTACATGGCATGTTTTTTAATATCATGTTAAGAAGGTTGTTACAGACGCAGCATTCTCAACAACACACCAACCTTTGATTTTGCTAACATTTTTTTATAACATAAACATTTTTTGCTAACATTTTTTGCAAACTAAATTTGAGTATCTTAAGAAATATATTTTTTGTACTGTAATGTTAACATTGAACTAATCTAGAATAATATTCACTTTCGCCAAAAAGGTTCAATTTGCAATGTTTACAGCAGAATCATGGGCCTTAAAAGCAATCATTGGAAATTAGAATTGGCAGTACATTTTCGGCAAAATACCAACACAAAAATTCTAGCAATAAAGCCCTTTTAAACAACCTTTTTTGAGCATAGGTGGCCCTATTTTTACAATTTTGGTCAAAACTTAATTACCCAAATCAACCCAAACTACAAATATGAACACATCTTTGGTATTCAAGCATTTCTCACTGAACAAGAATAAAAAAGGTTGTTTTGTGTTTGTCCCAATTCAGTCATCTTTGAATTTTATTTTAGCTGTGGCTTTATTGCTTTTGATTTCTGAACTTTATAGTGAACCATCTATGTCCTTGTTTGAAATTGATTTGTATTTTTTTTTATAAAGGACTACTAGCGGCTACTACTGCCAAATTATTGGTAAATTCATCATTTAATATGGTTGAGTTAAGAATTGTTTTACATTTGTATACCACTGCATGAATACATGCCATTGACAAATCTTGTCTTAATTACAGATCAGTTTCAAAACATTAGTTTTTGTCAAGAAGTTAAGAAAGAAGAAGTTTATACACATGAGTATGCATTGGTGCGTTTCAAGTACTTCACTCTTACTGATACGCTCTTAAAAAATGCTTAACAGGGTCCAGGCACACATGCCTCCTCAGCTTAATCATACACTGGAAGGACTTTCATGTCTTGCTAAAAGGGTGAAAATAAGTGCAACATATATCAATAATAATAATAATAATAATTAATGAATAATGGCATTTACATAGCGCTATTCTAGACACTCAAACGGCTTTACATCTTGAGGGGGCTGTCTCTGTATCCAGCAGCAGTGTGCAGCATCCATCTGGAGGACGTGATGGCCGCCATTCTGTGTCATAACACTCACCAGCTAATGTTGGAGAGGAGTGAAGACACCCTTACTCTTTTCAACAAAACATCCTGTAATTTTTAATGAGCACAGAGAGTCAACCTCAGTTAAATGTCTCATTCGAAGGACAGCGCTTCTTTACACTACAGTGTCCCTGCCACTTAACTGGCGCACTAGGACCCACAGAGACCAGGGTGAGCACCCCTACCTCACTAGCAGCACTTCCCACAGCAACCTGGTTTTCCCTTGAGTCTCCCATCCAGGTACCAACTAGGCTCTCACCTGGTTCACTTCAGTGGGAACCCGCTCATGACGTTTAGGGTGATATGCCCAAGGCAAAATATATCCAATAAGAATGGTGTTCTCCAAGCTAGACACCCCAAACAGACATCAATAAAAGAGAAAAGAGAAGGACTAAAGAGAAAGCAATCAATAAGTCAAATCTGAAAAAACTCGCTTAGCCTAAGCTAAATACCGCCATGGCGGTACCCACCCGCTGTTGACGTTAAACCTCGAAAATGTTAGTCGTCTACATCTTTGCTCGGCTAACGTATCGTAAATAGATATATAACAACAGAAAGCTAACGGAAACATATATAAACAACATAAAGAGTATTTCAACCCAAACGGTTTCTTCCTCTGACGGGCTAAAGCTAACAATCTCACGCAGCTCTTGTGCTTTTTGCACTCTCTGTTCTTTAAGCAGGCTTTTAAACAAATCGACTCTCTTATAAATGAACACACTAGCAGTTGGATCTCTTTTGCTCCAAGCCTTTTTAAGCTACTTTAACTATTGTTAAACTTACTATAATCACACAACTAACTCCTCGGATTTTGCTCTCTTGAGATTACAATCTCACAACTAGTCTAACCAAAGGAATTCTCGTCTAACAACTAGGCGGAGTCATAACTAGTCATAAAAAAACATTCAAATATTAACACAAAAAATAACAATATAGTTTTGCTTTGAGGGGTGCAAATGATTAATCAAATGATTAATTAGACAAAAAACTTTACTCATTACTATAACCTATACACAAATTTGGCTCTTTAGGTTCAGCTTTCCAAGTGACTGACTGTCCTGTTCAAGGCTGATCAGTCCATAGAAGGCTAAACTGAAAAATAGGCTGAAAAAATAAATAATAGCAAATTAATGTTTTAGCAATAATTTTGAATCTATAAGTAAATGTATCAATATTACGATTTACATAAATAAATAAAACAACTAATTGTTTTCTTAAACCTACAGCCTGGTTAAACACCTAGCTAATTTGACTTTGAAATCTGCTTCTTGAACGTGCACCATTAAACAACAGTGTTTGTGTGATCAATAGTTTAGTGCACCTACAAAGTTTAACTCCTGATTAATAAAAAAAAAAATAACCAAATAATATTGATAAAGCAAATAGATATTACTACTATATAATATGGCCTCACCACACCAGACTTTTTGCACTCAGAGTGGCTCACCACCTTCTGTTGAGAAGAGCAGTAACCATTTATTGACAACTGTAATCTCTTCTGGGAGGGCCCTAATCTCTTCCTTCCTGACGGCCTCCATCCAAGCAAACTAGGCTCTAAACGTCTGTCAGGTGAGAATGATTACAGGTGAGGCACTGACTTCCATGTCAGCATTTTCATTTAAGATAGTCAAAACAGTCTGGAACCTTTAAGTAACTGTTAAGTCATGGCAGTCCAGCAATATGTCACATACCTATTGTTAGCAGTTAGACATTGCAGCCACACTTAAATTAGAAATGACGATAGAAGTGTATAACCAGGTACAGACCATAGTGAAGACCCTCTAACTTGATTATCACCTTCAGCCCAGGCATGTGAGAATTGATTTTGGTTGTCCTCGGAGGAAGTAGTAGACTTGCACACATAACTGCCTGGCTGAATCATTAGCAGAGGAATTATTGTATTTCTATTTATTAAGTATGTCAAATGCAAGCCATCAAATCATCTCAAGTCAAAGTTCTCAAGTCAAGTGCTAAGTATTTAGTATAAGTTAGTACTATCCTCATCTGGGGCCAGGGCAAGACCTAGCTGTTATCATAAGATTCTTTGAAGTCTTATTTTGGAGATTTCAAACCTCATGAGGTGAGAGCATCTGGCTGCCTCTTATAATTTCTCAGACTTAGCACTTACAAGACAGAAAAACCCTAAAAGGAAGCCTAATTCTCATACAAGTCCCTGTGATCATCCCCCACAAACCACAACAAACACTCTATTAGAGTGATTTTTATAAATTCCACAAGTGTTAAGGTAAGATGAAATTGTAAACTACCTGGCAGGCATAATGGCACCAAGCCATGCACTGACATTAATGCATGCATGGAATTCAAATGAATATGTTAACAATCCATAAAAAGTGTATAATTAACAAAAATCTATTTTAATTATTCATAAATAAAATTACTTCAAAAAATCAACACACCCAAACGCTAAATTTGGATCACAAAGCCTTGACAGATTCAAAGTAAATGCCAGTGTGATTTATTGGAACGCATTTGCTCTTTAAAACAATTGGCCCATATCACTCTGCCCCATTCTTCACGGTACACTAAGAGTTTAGCTGCCAAGTCAGAGATCAGTTTAGCCAGTCAACATTTATTTTCTGCTGAAGGAGGCAGCGAGGCTGCCTGTGCCACATTTGATTAGGATCCAGATGTACAGATGAAGAAACAGTCTTGGACATGCTGTCCAAATGCAACTCAATCAGTTCTATACAACCCGCACTGATTCAAAGAATGTATCCCACGACATTGTAATGTGCTCCAATCACAGAACCCTCACACACTAACCTCAGGTCATAGTTTTTGTTTAGTCCCCCTCCAACATCAATATCCGCCCAAAATGAAGACAACAAAATGAAAAAAAAAAAAAAAAAGTCAATGAGCATACATGGAGCGCAAATGTTTTAACATATCAGGAAACACTGGAATCTGTTATGAAGTGCACACATTAGAGAGTATTAAAAATGTTTTTTTTCTGTATGTTTACAATGTAAAAAATATCGGTATCCATATTTGGCTTCATGTAGAGTGCCTCATTTGAACGTCTGTGTTTCCAGCTAAATTGAGGTACAACACATATGTAAAAGTTTAATCATATGTTACTTTGGGTTGGAGAAGGCGGCTTGCACTTGTCAGGGATGGCTCAGCTAATCAGCTCACCTCCTGAAACAAGTGTTTGTCTCTGAATAATGCATCCCGGCTACTCTCTTAAACAAACGCCTACAGACAAACACAACTTCCCTCGGTCTGAATCACCTCACTGATTGTAAACTCACTGTTATATAACAATGAGATGGATCCACACGCAAGACATACAAGATCAGAGGCTCTGTGCATGCTTTCTGTGAATTTCTCAGTAATTGGGTGTATTGGACTCAAGTCTAAAGGGTCATTTTACAGAAGCAATTCTAGCCTACCTCTATCACACTCTCTCCTGAGGGACACAGCATGGCTTCTTCAGTTCAGGGGAGGTTTGTTGAAGAGAAACTGAATGAGAACAGAAATGCTGGAAGAACATGTACACTTACCGCTCTTGCACACTGGGCAACACTGGTCAGGCTCATATAGAGGATCGACACACTCTGTCTGAGGACAAGCAGACACAGAGCATAACACCTCTCCGCTGGGCTCGCAACGGCATTTCTCACATGGGGACACCTAAAAAACACACACAAACAGGAAACAAATCTTTTAATGGCAGGATTCATTTCAATAATTACATTCCGCAATCAGCAACATGAGACTGATTAGTGTTTGGTTTAATTGAAGAAGATGCATATTTTGCACCTGCCAGTCACATCTTTAGGAGTGTATTAATGCTTATCTATCCCTTGTGGTAAATTCTATTAATAGCTAGTCTAGCATGGTCTTCCCATGGACAATATTTAAGGATAAGTGATAATTACTATAAAATAAATTGTTTCGCAAAATGTGCCAGCCACTGCTATTTACCGGCTTGCTGTGTGAATGATTTTAAACTGTTTTAAGTTGTGAACTTTCAGTTTCATCATTTGCAGCTAATATATTTTTCTGTGTTTAAATCTCATGCTAATTTGAAAATATATATGTCATTTTGCAGCACAACCAGATTAGTTCATCATTTCCATTTCTATTTTGTATACCACATGTCACAGATGCAGTGAAATGCTCAGTGTTGCTTCCTTGGAAATTCCCCTGGCTTTTGAGGTAGAGAACGTCTATGGTTACTTGCGTAACCAACAAAGACGTATGTCAGCGATCGACTATGAAAGCACCCAAGGGCGCCCAAGCGCTCCACACACTTACCAGAGGCGTATGATGCTGATGGTTACATTATTGATTATGCTGCTACGAAGCGGAAGTGGATGCACCATAACAAGCAACAACTGCCCAGAGGCATCTGTATGTTAAACAACAGTAGAATTGCTGTAGTCATACGGCAGGACGTTTTGACATTTAAACATTTGACCTGACTAATCGTAAATGTATTTATACATAGGAATAACTGTATTTTGACGAGTCATAAACACATTTTGCCTAGTCATAAAGACAATTAGAGATATCTTCAATTCTGATTGCACTAGCAAGAAAGCGAGTTGGAGATATCTCTAAATATCATTTCACTCGTCACAACACATGTGAAGATATCGACAATTACGTCAGTGCTATCGTTAAAAGATGTGCAGTATATCAGCAATTGTAATTGGAGATATCTGTAAATCGGTTATGACTAGTCATAATTATATTTAAAGTTATCTCTAAAAGAGTTGCTTCTAGTTACATCTGCAAAGCTCAAAATGTATTACAGATACATTAAATAAAACGAATTAAGCATATATTCAATAGGGTTATGACTAGTAAAAATATAATTATAGATATCGTTAATTATAATTTCCACTAGTCGTAATTCATTCAGAGATATTTCTAAATAAATTATGACTAGTAAAAATATAATTATAGATATTACTAATTAGATTTGGGACTTGTTAACCAATATTTAGAGATATCTCTAAACATACTAGTGACTAGTCAAAACTCAATTGAAGATATCTGTAAATATTTTTCAATGGAAGTCATGGGAGGATTATTAGTCGTAAAAGAATTGTAGATATTTCTAATGTTCATTACGACTAGACAAACAAAAATTGTAGAAATCTTCTTCCACGTTATAACTAGTCATAATCACATTCTAAATATCTCAAATGCAATTGTGACTAGTCAAATGTAGTTGTAGATATCTGTTAGTCTTAAAATCATTGACTGTATATAACATGGATGATGTTACCCATCAATTTAATAATGTATTTAACTTAAAGTTATGATTCCTCTAATATTTTTTAGAACGTCAACAAAATTATTGGTATTTCAAATACAAAAACTACTGGATAATTATTGGAAGAAACTAAGTTTTTTCCAATTAAATTTGCATTTAAATGTAAAAAATTATGGGATAAAGCAAAAACATCTCAAAACCTATTGATATTATTGTATTATTCTAAGTTGTAAAATTAAAAAAAAACTCTATCTATCTTAGTAATAAACTCAAAGCAGCTAAGATGTAAATGTATATGTATATTTCTCATAAAACAAAAGACACTGCCACATTGTCTAACCTTAAACTCCTCCAGAGATGAGTAGATTTTCCCTCTGAATTCACAATAATTCTTTTTTTCCTTGCACTCTGGGCAGCACTGGCTGGTGTCCACATGCAGGCAGCGTGGATGAAGCTTTGGACACTCTGGTTGAGTACACAATGGACCTTCATCTGTGCACAAGCATGGGCAAGTGGAAGGTCCTGGGGTGAATTTTTCCCCAATAGAGAATACGAAGCCAGTTTCATCCATGCAGCCCTTACCCCTATAATCTGGGTATGTATACTCATCCACTGCATCCAACGAACCAATGGATTCTTCTGTGGGAGTGTTTGTGGTTTGTGTCAGAGATTCTTGCATTGGCCAAGCTTCAAGGTTGTTATTTAAATGTTTAGTCCCTCGTCTGATAAAGCTCAAGTTGGGATAAGTCCTACCAGAACTGGATCTGTTACCACCTTTGATCCCTTCAAGTTCAAGGCTGCTCAATTCCTCTAAGCGCTGCTTTACACTGGAACTCAATGTGCTATCTTTGGCTTGAGTCAGAACTAGTTCCAAACGCTCCTTCTCTCCAGCTTGATTCACTGACATGATAGGATTGCCTCTTGTGTTTGTGTACAAGAGCCAGGTAACAAAGATAAGTCCTGTTGTCATGACAGCCGAGTGGAGCATCTCCCTCTTTGACTCCTTAACTGCTGGGGATGCACCTGGGCTCACATTTCAGTTCTCAAATCACAGGTCGAGCTTATTACAGTTGAAGTGTCATTACAACTGTGAAGAAAACAAACAGAAGATTTGTGTTACATGGACAGTCAAAAAAAAATTTCAGTGCCTGTCTGAAAAGCTCCTAACACCAAAAACAATACCAATCTTGTTTTTATTCAAAATGATATTTGCAAACATTATTGAGAATTGCCTTTACTTTTTAATCTTATTTGTTGGAAGGTTGAAAGCCTTTCCTGAAATATTCTCAACTTCAGTGCGTGAGGTTGACTTAAGTTTTAACCCCCTGAGCAATCAATGTAAACAGGACGTAAATTTTACTAGTTCTGAACAGAAGACATTATATAGACCTGATATGAACGTCTGTTTAAGGTTACTTGATTGGTGGGAACTTGTCCTGTATTTATACTTGATTTTTTTCCCATTGTGAGTTCCTGGTTGTTTCTGTGTTAAGTCTTGTATCTCATTTGTCTCACTCTTGTTTTTTTTTTTCCCTTTGTATTGGCTTGTATGTGTCTAGGTTGAAAAATAAATGGTTAAAACTTACCCGTGGCTAGAGTATAATCACTGACAACTGCATGGAGAGCCAGTCCATATTCTCAGAACCTGCCACTGAGACATTGTTTTAATAGTTTAATGTTTTTTGTGTTTAGATAATCTTGCCTTTGCATTTTATTTAGCTTCAGCATTATTATTAACATTATCTTTAAATTAATAAAGATAATTTTCAGGTTGGTCCTCGATTAAAGTTCCATGTTTGCTTTCACTAAAATGTAATAAGTCGGTGATGACTATGGGAAGCTCCACTAGGGGTGCTCAACTTTCTCCACACTCTTTTCAAAAAGGCAATCAGCGGCCACGCTGATGGTCACGTGACCACACCATAGGTGATAAAGCGGATACAAGCGAGACGCTCTTCCTTTTCTTTGCTGGAGCCAATACTCTCAGACACACAGGCAACTGGTGAGGTAATTCATATCGGTGTTGAATTATATTGCCCCTTTTGGCAATTACAAGGGATCTGGTGATTATGGAAACCAGCATGGTTGTTCCAGTTTGCTTGAGCTGCTGCAAGCCCTGCATTCTCATCTTTCACTCCCTTTCATCAACAAATAAGACTCCTTTTTTTTAGTAGAGCACTTATTTGCCAGTCGGCTGTTTGTAGAATGTTTCCAAACATGTCATGCCTGTGCAAATCTGTCGAGGTGGTGGATTGATTTGACAGGAAGCTATGATAGCTGTATTGGTTGTTTTGGGGCGTAAACATACTCATTCAGAGGTCGAGGGTTCAAAATGTGCAGAGAAATGCACTGTTCTGTCATGTAACACACTTTGAACTCAGCTGGTGTACGTTCAGGCCACATTCAGAGATGTTGTGACTCTGCGAGTGCACATCCCTGCCGTTCAAAGTCGTTAAGTTGGGTTGCATGCGGCGGCCGGGTTCTAAGCTGCGTCCGTTATCCATCACAGTAAGTTAACTCCTGTCTGCCTGAATATGCCATCTCCTCTGCTGTAAAATAACTTAGCACGGTAAAAGACGAGGCAAGCTGGTTGGCCACACAATGTCTATATTAGTAGTCCACAGCCATCACTTGATTGACTGAGGCTGAAGTGTTGTCACACGAACAGAAACATTTCCCCAACATACCATGGTCCCAGATGGCCTCTTCAGCATCGCCCCATCGCAGGTCCTACAACAGCCCACCCAGGGAGTCCAGCTGAGGATTGGTTCGCCACAAGTGATCTGAAGTATGCATACTTCACGTGCGTATACTACCTCAGCAATGACTTTTTCTCCAATTTGGTTTTGGAGATCAAGTGTACCTTGACAAAGGTATTCAAGGCGGCTTAGTACTGTTAATACGGGAAGGTTTGAATTCTGGCATACTTGGACAACTGGCTGATACTGGCCCAGTTACGGTTCCAGTTGGCTCGTCACAGAGACAATGTCTTATGTCACCTCAGCCTTTGAGGCTTCAGATCAACTCTAAAAAAGGTTGTACAACCCCTGGCTAGAGCAAATATTTTCTGGGTATAGAGCAAAACTCATTGAACACAGAAAACATATTATAAAAATAATGTAGTGTGCGCTCAGCTTGATGTATGAAGAGTTAAAATTGTGTATTTCTTTAATGTTATTAAATTTAACAATTTAATTGTGATTAAAAAAACGAATTAATGTAACAAGTAAAAAAAAAAACACTTACTGCGTGGAGCTCCAAATCAACACAAGGGACAGTTGGAAAAGCTCAAGGCTGGAGATCATTATATCAGGCTGATTGGGTTAGATTGGCAAACTTGACATGTTAAAAGGAGGGTGATTCTTGAAAAAAATATTCTTATGTTAACCATGGTGTCCTGCAATGAAACTTGTGCAGTAATCATTGCATTGCATACAAATGGCTTCATGTTAAAGGATATTGTGGCTATTAAGATAGCACCTAAATCAACAATTTATAGGATCATCAAGAACTTCATTGGAAAGAGGTACAATTCTTGTTAAAAAGGCCTGGATAGTCCCCTGATGAGGATTCAGCTACGGGATCGGAAATCTTTTAGAAGATGACCAGGTGTCATGAAGGGCAGCAAAAAAGCGACTTCACTCAAAAAAAAAAAGGGACAGATCGATCTTCTGCAAAAAGTATAGCAAATTGACTGCTGAGGACTGGGGCAAAGTCATATTATCCAATGAAGCTCCTTTCTGATTGTTTGGGGCATCTGGAAAAAGGCTTGTCCGGAGCAGAAAAGGTGAGCTCAACCATCAGTCCTGTAACAGTAAAGCATCCTGAGACCATTCACGTGTGAGGTTGCTTCTCATGCTTCTCACAATTTTGCCCAAAAACACAGCCATGAGTAAAGAAAGGTACCAAAACACCCTCCAACAGCAACTTCTTTCAACAATCCAACAACAGGTTGATGAAGAACAATGCCCTTTCTTTCACGATGGAGCACTGTGTCATAAGGCAAAAGTGATAATTAAGGGCTCTGGGACCAAATCGTTGAAATTTTGGAACCCTAGATCTCAATCACACTGTGGTCAGTCCCAAAGAGGTCCTCCAAAAAAACCCCACTAATTCCGAAAAAAACTCCAAGAAGTGATTATGAAAGAATGGGTTGCTATCAACCAGGATTTGGCCTAGAAGTTAATTGAGAGAATTGCAGAGGTCCTGAAAAGAAGAGCCAACACTGCAAATACTAACCCTTTGCATAAATGTCATGTAATTGTTGATAAAAAGCCTTTAAAATTTATGAAGTGCTTGTAAATATATTTCAGTACATTACGGAAACAACTGAAACGAAGATCTAAAAAAACGAATACAAATGGTCTGACAATTGAATATGAAAATGTGCTGATCAATTACACCAGTGCATGAATCGAACGCCCCAAAATACAATTAATAGGTTGCCGCTTTGTTTCAAACTATTATATTGTTTTTTACAAGTGAACCTTAACCTGTTTTACTAAGTTTAGAAAATAGAGTACATTCTCTGTGATATAGTTCATGGTTGAGTTGCAATAATTAGTGAATCAATTAAATATACAATACACATATTTGTCTTTAAATGTAGTCTTTAAAAATAGTACTTGTTTAAATTGCAAGGATTTTTTAGGTACACCTAAAACTTTTACATTTCTTATATAACCTTGCTTAACCATTTAAAATAGCAAGTCATTATTTTGGGTAGCACACATATTCTGAATGCCTTTGGCAGAATTAAAATGAGGCATTTGATCTAGATTAATCTAGTTTTTTTTATCTAGATTAATTTCGATATTACAAGGACATTAATCTAGATTAAAAAAAACTATGCCCACCTCTAACAGGAACATATATTATGGCATCCTGGCTGTGATAACAAATGGGACTTCATTGGAGCTTTCACAGTCTCAAAAACAGAAACACTCCTTACTCCTTCTGGGATGTCAGAAGTTGTCTTTACATGTTCGAGATCAATAGTTAACATTACTTGGAGATGAAATGGCACTGATGCGCTCAGCTAACAGAAGAGAGTCAGTGAGACTGCCCTGAAAAAAAATGTACTTCGATCTAAGCAGATACAGAGCAGCTGAGCAAAAGATCTAAACAATTAGTTCAAAGTTGTTTTGGAAAATAAATGTTATTAAATGGATCAGTCACCTGAGGCAGACAGTCAGTGTTATGTTTTTAGTTTTTCTGTGACATTGGTTTGGTAAGAAAATGCCTCAATCAAGATTATAAAACAAATATTTAAGTCCAATCTGGCCCATAATATATAATTTCAATTTTACCTCTGAACTTGGATTAGCCTCCAATGGCCTGTCCTAAGGGAAGATTTGTTGTTATTTGGTCAAGACCCACCAAGGAAGCCATTTGACCAATATGTCAAACAACATGTTGTTTAGCATACAGTTGAGGTGTGGAAATGTCACAACAACAACTGACATATATGCCATAGAAAACAATTCACATGTTTTAAGCAAAGTATGAATAAGACTTTGTATGAGGATGAGAAGCCACGGAGAATGAACACATTACAGCACGCGAAACACATCAGGCTCACAGTGGAACTGCTGGGCTACTGTGAGCCATGACAGCCACTTAAAATCCCACTTTATTGAAACCACTCTTTGTTGAAATTGCATTCTTTCACTCTAACTTCCATGTGAACACCTGTCCTGCACAGGGTGTGTGCACATAAGGTATGCTGCATAAAATAAAAATAACTTCAGAGCAGTGTTAAAGAAGAAATAAATATGTGGTTCAACAATGTAATGTAAGTAAAAAAACATTTTCTCCTGCTTAGCGGTATTGACAACCTTGTGCTACTGGCAAAATTATATAGCGTCAAAAGAGGATGATCAGCCTATAGTTAAATTCAAAATGAATTTACCTCAAACTATCTAAAAGGAAGGACAGCACTATTATCACACGACTGAAGAATGCGACTACAATTGATCCAAGGTTTAAAGATCTAAAGTTTCTTCCCAAAGATGAAAGGAATGAGGCTGTTAATGGCAGAGAGTCCTGGAAAACATGAGTCTAAAGAGACAACAAACTAACAGCCACCAAAGAAGAGAAGTAGAAAGTTAATTTGGAGGATATTAGGTGGTTTACTGCAGGTATGTTGTTTACATGACAAAACCTGTGTTACAAGTTAAACAAAAATTCAATAAACAATCATAATTTGAATTTAATAATTTAACTTGAGTTTCTTTGTCTTCACTTTACATTAATTATTTACATTTTACATTCATTGATATAAAAAAGTTTCAGTCTTGTCATTGCGATTAATCGTGATAAAGTAAAAAAAAATTGCGATTAATTAGTTATTTTTTTAATCGACTGACAGCACTATATATATATATATATATATATATATATATATATATATATATATATATATATATATATATATATATATGAAACATACAATTTCTTTTTGCTGTCTTAAATTTTTCCATCATGATTCCCAAATGTAACTGAAATGTTGTTGTATTGTCCTTCTTGCATCCCAGTCTGTTCCAAGACATTTTCTTATCGAAGTACTGAACCCCAGTTGCGGTTTTAGCCTTTAGGCAGTTGAACTCTAAAACGTTACCTCAAAGCGAGATAAGTTGTTCTGTAGCAGTTTCAAGATCAACAGAGGTTGTTGCACTTGTTCTAAGAGGCAGATTGTGAGTTTAATTCAAAAACCATTCAAAAAGGTGTCTCCCAGCTCTGCTTGTTTTTAGTTCAAACTGAAAGTTTTCTCAGTAAACATGGTATTAGCATACATTTTAAATGAATACACGTCTGTTACAAGTCTTGAAAACACACACATTATAACTTTAAATAAGTGACTTGAATATTCTCTTTCTTCACTTTAACATTTTTTTTACATTGAAATATATATAATATACAGTAATTTCGGAGAGTTTTCACAATGGTTTAGAAGGCCAGTGAACAGAATACCTGAATCTTTTAAAGTCTTATATTAAACATATTGATTTTTTAATAAAATGGCATATAAAGTTGAATAAACATAGTAATTACATCTGTCATCTTACAAAAAAACATTACATTTGAACTACTATATAATACGGATAAATACATATTTGTATTATCTAAATCGTCCACAATTTATGAATTTGTCATTTCAGAAAAAAGTCTATTTCTCCTCAATTGGTTGATTTACAGAAACTTTGTTCTATGAGAATACATACTTTTATCGCGTACCTCTCTTTTAAATATTTGTGTTTTGACAGTAAATCAAGAGCCTTAATCATTTGTAATTAAATAAACAAAAATTAATAGTTCCATTTGCAGGAGAAACCTTTTTATATAAATCCATTAAACACATCCAACGTATAAGCGCTTAAGAAAGTGTGAAGATAAATATGAGGATCCTTAAAAGGAGACAAAGCTTAAGCTTGTGTTTTTATTCTGAGACCATGAACTAAGCACTCATTTGGAGACTGAGAACGAGGAAAAAGCCTTAGATAATTATGCAACACAAGCAAATAAGAACAATTGTCAGCATGGCGACAATGAGCCTCTTTTGTATCTACCCACTGCAGTTAATTAGTTGCCAAATACAAAATTATTGAGCTAAAGCTGCTCATACTATTTTTGTTCAGAAGACTTAACGTCCATTATATCAGTTCTCACCAGTTGACGCGTTAAAGTGCGTAGCATGAACCAAACAAGCCCCTTAATAAACAATTTACGTTTAACTATAACTTTACAGTGTATTTTAGGGTGGGTAAAACCGCCAAAACGTTCATACCTACATCTCTTCGTCGTGTAGTACGTAGATGACGTAAAATTCACTCTGTTGATGCCGAAGCTCATTCTCCAGCGTCCGCGCTTTCAGCAACACCTCACAGCTGTGCTTCGGAGAATGAATCATTTATTTAAAGTGAAGAAACTTAAATGACTTCAGGACTACTGCTATTGCTCCATAATCTCCACGAGAGCTGAGAAAACGAGTGGAATCTTCAGCATCAGTGACCGTACAACAAAGAGCGGCAGACTTGCGGATGCAGATGAACTGTGAGATTGAACACGTCGTCTCTCCGACCAACCAGCAGGCGGCACATGCTGAAGTCACATTATCCTCTCGTGATTAATCATGGGTCCAGGTTGTTTTGACAGACACCATCCATTCCAAGATCGTTCAAAGATCTACGATGATCATGTCTGATTTTCATATAGCTGTATTAGTGAGCAACACTGACGAAAGAACACTGCCATGGTGGACTCAACTTTTTTTTTCTGACTGATGATCACATATGTGCTCATGATGGAGGATCGCATAAAGAATAAGTAATTATACAGACAAATAAAGGTAGAAATAAATGTGTTAACACTTAAATAGTGAATTGAACATTATATCAATAATCAATATAATAAAATACTTCAATAAAAGAATACATTTAAAAAATTGGGTTGAGGATTATAATTGCAATGGTCTGTCAAGGAAACCTAGTGCACCAAATGAAGTCAAGCTTATTAGTGTAAGGCGCCATTCATTTGCCCAAAGATGGAATCATAGGTGGCGGGAAGGCGATTTTCCGTACTGCTGCTCTCTGCTGGATAAACATGGCAAGAACAAGGAAATGCACACAAAAGCGCTAGCCGCGTAGTAATCTTAAGTTCAAGTTTATTATTATTTCAGGGCGTCACGGTGGCGCAGTGGGTAGCACGGTCATCTCACAGCATGAAGGTTGCTGGTTCGAGCCTCGGCTGAGTCGGTTGGTATCTCTGTGTGGAGTTTGCATGTTCTCCCCGTGATCGCGTGGGTTTTCTCCGGGTGCTCCGGTTTCCCCACAAGTCCAAAGACATGTGATATAAGTGAATTGAGTAAGACCGATTGTCCATAGTGTTAATGTGTGTGTGAATGTTTCCCAGCGATGGGTTGCGGCTGGAAGGGCATCCGCTGTGTAAAACAAATGCCAGAGAGTTGGCGGTTCATTCCGCTGTGGCGACCCCGAAAGGGAAGAAAGCCGACATGAAGATGAATGAATTAATATTATTTCACAGATAGAATTGCAATGATGCTGGTACAAGTGCTCCAGGTATGGACTTTTAACAATTCTGCTGAGCTGCTGTTGGTCTTGCAGCTGCCAAACCAGAAATTGAAGCTGTAGCTGAGGGGTCAAGACATTTTTGATGGTGCTCCTGTAAAAAGTGATGAGGTTAGGTGTGGGTGGTCCTGACTGTTGTAGTGTGTGCATGTTTAGGATTTTAGGGAAGGTAACATACAAATAGTCTCCTGTGTGTGCTGAAACCAGACTTCCTTATAGGGTTATAAAAGTCATGTAGTGTGTGCTTGGCTTGATTTATGAAGAGTTAGGCTCTGGACATTCAAAAACAGACTTCTCTGGCATTGTTTATCCAGCGCAGGTCTGCGGGTGTCACACTTCCGAGTCAAACTACAACTCCTGTTTCCTTATCCCTGCCTTTTTTCTCATCCCCGCCCCATCCTACGCGATTCATATGATTGACAAGTGGGTGTGGCTTGGGCAGAAATGAGGAAAAAGGCAGGGAAAAGGAAAACGATTTACAGTTCAGAAAAAACATGTGGGAACTAATCTGAATACTACTAGAGGCATGTTTTTGATGAGCGAACAACACTTGCCAGGAATGTCAGAAAAGTCACATTATAATGACATGGCACCTTTAAAATTTGGATAAAACAAAAAAAAAACTCTAAATCTGACTCCATTAAAATGAATAATTCATGGTCACGTTATTTTCTCTCTTTCTCTCGTTATATTACCTTTTACAGTTAATTCTATTCATTTACAAAAATATAATGGTTCTTAAAATTTGCCTCTCATTAATATTTAACGTTTCTTAAGGTTCAGAACACTGTCACTTTCCAAAAGTCTAACAGATGTTTACTTTAATCGTTCAAGGGATTAGAATACATATCTCTTCAAGGAAATCTTACTCTAGAATTAAGATTCTGCCGGTACAAACCGTTAATAACGCTGAATAATAAATACTTAAGGCTTAGAAAACGATTTTTACAGGGATCACGAGGAACAAGCGCTATCTTACTGTCAGAACATTTCAATACAACAAAAGTATTCTCCAGTAGTTATAACTTTTAGTCCGTGGGAATACTTTTAAATCCAACAACGAGCTTACGCTCTCTGTGTGAGACTATCTAGGTAACAAGCGATACAACAAAAGTTATGATAAATGATGATTAGTGGACTTCAAAACAAGCAATTATATCAATTATTAATCAGGTAAATCATAAATACATTCACTTAAATTAAAAAGTTAAAATTGTTAAAAAGCAAGTTAAAATCCAACCATCAAATACGTTCAATTCAGTACAGTTTAAAATACAAATCGATCATTAGAAAAATAACTTATCTAAGTAAATGTATTCCAACTAAACTAATATAGAGAAAACTCTACCGTTGTTTTACCTGATTGTTTGAGAGAGAAAAGACTGCGCAATGCAACCCGTGCTGGAATTCTGAGTTGCAGAGTTCGTCGAGTTTAGGAAGAATTCCCTTTAAGTACTAGAAATATCAATATCAAATTAAATCATTACACTGATTGGTTCTTTAACTTTGGCAGGCTGTCCTTCCGTGAAAACCCTTTATGTCAAACAAAGCTCTTGTGTATGATTGGTTCTCTAAGAGATAAAGCTGAAGGATCAGTTATTATGGTGCAAAGCAAAGGCTTGTGGGTTTGGTTAAATAAATAGACTCAGATGCAGATTCGGTACACAGTATGATGCCTATCATCAGTATGATGACACTTAACCTAGCCTCCTCAGCTATAAGGTTTTGGTAATTTAAATATTTGGGCCTTTCTCGGCTATCAAAGAAGAAAAAAGAAAAAAGAAGAACACAAACATGTTATCAGCACTGAGCACTTTCTCTTATCTGAATCAGCACGCATGTATTGTCAAATAAAATTAAATAATAATACAAACAATGAGAATGTTGCTTGAAAATGAAAGGTAAACTTTGTGATTTTAAACTAACGTTAATCACGTCTTTAGATCAATTTTCGGTTTGTGTCAAGAAATTAATATACAAAAAAGTATTTCTATAGTGTCAAAAGGTTGGGTTACTTTGATTTATATATGATGATGATGATGATGATGTGTGAGGGAGGAAAACCTCACACAGGTATAGGCTATTATTCTCATTGAAATATGTAAACACAACATTTTATGGTACTAATTTTTTGTAATAAAGACCCACAATCTCAAAACCTTGCGCCAGGAATTCTGATAATTGTGGAGTAGAGGTAACAATAGAACATGTAATACACACATATAAACATATGAAATGGAAAGAAAATAAATTATGAAAGAAATTAGGGAAATAATAACATCGTCTATAACAATTATCAAAATCCTAAAGGAAATAAAAACATATAAGGCAATCCTTTTATTTCCTAAAAAGACTAATTTTCCCTCCTTGTTAGGGTTGTCTTTTTCCATTCTCTTGATGTGTTTTTTTTCTTTATCTTCAGTTGCCAATTGGCTCATTCCACTCTGAACGTGATCAGCTGCTGTGTGACACTGATTACTCTACACCTGTGGCCTATCTTGTTTAATTGCTCTAGTGTGTAGATATGGCTGTGTTTTCTCTACTTTAGTTGCTGGATTATTGCTCACTTACCCTGTTGTATCCCAGTCCTAAAAAGTGTAGTCCTGTCTATTGTTATGTTTAATTACTTAAATGTTATTTTTGCATGTTAGTTGGCTCAACTTTGGATGTCTGCAGACCAGCTCTGGAGCCTGTGCTGTGTGGTGCTGTCCTCACCAAGACCAGTTCCCTCAATTTACGACCCCAGGAGGGGTGAATTAAGTTCTATTTTTTTGAAGATTCCCTGGAGGGACTTTTGTTTGCCATTCTACTTTGGAGCTGGAGGAGAGCGACCTTATTTAATTGTGATAGACTTTGTTTTGGTTCCGCTGTTCCCAATAAATCCTGTTCCTAATCTCTACCTGCGCCTGGGTCCTTGTCTTCCCAAAACCCTGACACTCCTTTATATATAGTTCATACTTCTTTCCAGTTGGTGGTGGTAATGCACCATTAGGAAGACTTGCAAACTGCCTTTAAACTGCACATTAAGAAGAAGAAGAGTATGGGTTATTATTTAAAGTGAATGGCAGTGACAGGGGAGAAGTTTCGGGGTGGAGGCTAAGACAATGAGTGATAGAAAGGCTCAGCACAGATATTACAGCAGCGTTCCTCCATACAAAGAACACATCAGCCAGGATGATAAAAGTCGCTAAAAGTCGCCAGGAAAAAAAAAAGTCGCTAGACAGTCTGAAAAGTTGCTAAATCGAGCGACAAAGTTGCTAAGTTGGCAACACTGGGAACAAGTCCAAGTGATTGCACAACACCATAGGAAATGTTGTAATATGTTAAACATTTAGATGTAGGATATATATATATATATATATATATATATATATATATATATATATATATATATATATATATATATATATATATATATATATATATATAGATTCACATATGTACAGGAGAGCAGTACAATAGTGAGTGTCAGGCAACATCGAAGCATAGTGGAGGGTTCTTGATTGCATTTTCTGCAAATGGATTAATGGTGTTCAGTTGGTCACTATGACTTATGTCGATGTTGACTATTGGAAAGCTCCGCTAGGGGCTCCCAGTTCTCCAAACACTTTTTAAAAGGCCAATCATTGGTTGCGTGAGAGATAAATCACAACAAAAGGTTAGGTTATTACCTGTTTGGATTTCAGAGGGATCTGGTGATTCTACAGCAACCAGTGTGGTTCTTTGACTGTTTCCAGGATGCTGTAGCCACTGAAAGCCCCCTATTTTTGTCTTTCACTGCCATCCACCAACAAGTAAGGCTCCTATTATTAGATGAGCACTTGCGTTGCCGGTCGACAGTTTGTAGTGTTTTCCAGTGATTTTGTGATCGTGCAAGTCTGCACTGACGGATAGCCGCATTCATTGCCTCGCTTGTTTGGAGCGTAGACATGCTGATGCAGCGATCAAGGGTTCAGACTGTGTAGACTTCACTGTTCTGTCCAGTAACACACTTAGAACAGCAGAGATGTTGTAGCTCCCGTTCATAAGGGTTGGTGTGTGCATATCCCCGGCATTCAGAGCTGGGTCACATGAGACGGTTCCGGCCCTCTCTGCTTCCTGCTCCCCTGGTGCGTCCGCTATCCGCCTCAATGAGTTACTGGATTATGCTCTGCTTGTGTCTTCTGACGACACCTTTGTGCCTCATGATGCAATCTACACTGGTGCATTGGAGAGAGATGGCAATCTCCTGTTAGAAACAGAATATCCCTCTCCCTGACAGCAGATTGTGCTGCGGAGAAGATGGCTTAGTTGCTTACCTGGGCTGCCGGAGACTATGGGTTGCAGGTGGCTCTGCCCCTCACAGTTGAAATCTCCACGCTGGACATGTGGTTTAAGTCTCTACGATCAGGACACAGGTGAAGGGTCTGTGAGGACTCATGACGCTGCTAGGAAGAGATGTGGCAGGTCCCCTTCTAAGTCTTCTAAAACTGATTGCACATGTACAGTGCCAGTCTTACCAATAGACCTGATAGGGGAATGCAAAGGGGACCAAACATCTAGGGTGTGCATGTTTGAAATAATAAAAACTATTTAGAACATGTTTTAATGTCATGACAGCACATGATGATTTTTATCATCTGGAGAAACAAAACCTCTTTTAAATCGTGAGTTACCGATCTGTCTCCAAAAATGGTTATATGTTCAATTCTTGGTACTCCTCCACTAGTACCCTCAACATTTGATTTGAAATCAGCTGTGCACTTTTCAGTCTGTGCTAACACAGACCACAACAGAGATTCTTTGCTGATTCAATGCTATACTTTTCAATGCTATACTCATTTTGGATGTAAAATCGATTGCATTGATCACATAATTGCACCCCATGAAACAGTTTTTCTGATCTGTTAAATAACTTGTTGCTGCTATCTGGAATCATTTTAATAAAAACCAGCAAAAAAATTTAAGACGTGTCAGAATGCTCCCGCTTGCTTGGTGAATAGTGAGTCTATGATTGAAATGCAAAATGCTGATCACACTCAACATAAGTTCTGGACAGTGTGGATTGAGTGATATTCTTTATGAAGTGTTTGTGGTGACTTTTTACACTCAAACAAAAAGCTTTGTTTAAAAGACAGATGGCAACAACACAAACTACTGGTGACCAAATCAGCGAACAGCAGGATGTCATGTCACAAATTTCTTCCCAATAAGAAAAAAGCACAACTCAACCTCATCAAGGAACTGCATCTCAAAGGTTATGACAATGAAAAATATATTTATATTGCTAACTAAAGGGGGTTACATCTGTTTTTAATCTACTAGGACATTTTAGATTACTTCATTCTTTTCTCTGTTTTATATTTTCTAGCATGATTTGGCACCTGCCCGCAAAGTAAAAAATATCAGATCCTGGTTTAACTGCAATGGAATAACTGTGCTTGATTGGCTGGCACCAGTGTATCATTGTAAGAAGATGAGGGAATTGCAGATGAGCTGAAGGTCAAAATCAAATTATTGTGGGCAACCAGGACATCTCAACTGTGCCAAATATTTTTTACACCTCTCCTCCTTGATGATGTAATTAGTGCAAAAGGAGGTTCATTAAAATACTGAGACACAATATAGTGTTTTGACAGACTGAAGTGTATTTAAGAGATCTTTTGACCTCATGAAATATTAAAATGGTTTGAAATGTTTCACTTTGTTTATAGTGAATTGATATAACAAACATATCACTTTTTGTGGCAACATTTTAAAATAATTCCCTGTACCATATTTACGGCCTGTGATTTTTTTTATCAGATGAATACATCCCTGAATGTCCCCAAAAGCACACTGTCATATTTAACTAGTTAAATCTACAGCCTTGTTTGTAAACACAAACAGGCACACATATGACAGTGGTGCTTGAGGCCAGATGATTATGTCCTTTTAAAAAATGCTCTTCATATCCAGCACAGCCCTGCATTAATATAATTGATTATTCAGGGTCAGTCGAAGCCATTTCCATCTTTTCTGAGTGGGGTGAGAGGAGAAATCATTAATTCAACATTAAAAAAGAGCAAGTGATGATGTCCACAACACTACATTTCACACAAAGCCCTTCGCCCTCATTCAGAAAATGGGTAGTATTGCCTTCTGACATCTCAAGACATTAAGAATTAATCCTGTCAAGTCATGCTCCGTGAACTTGGATTTTGCATGCAGAAGAGATGCAGATCCTTGAGGCTCAATTCAGATGTCTCTTGCATAAAGAGAGTGTTTTTTAAAAAACTGTGTTTTTGTTATTACATTTCAATGTTGTTCAGCTCTCAGAGGTGGTAAGGGCTTAGTTTGCAGTGAGTGACAGGGTGCTAATGTTTCACTGCGACCACATGCATGACCTCTTTCCATGAGTGAGCTGCAGGCAAAACCCATCACAGATGTACCTTACAAGATCAACTCATATTAAACAAGGCTGACTCAAAGTATGGTTTTATTTGTGAAACTTATAATAGCTGCCAAC
The DNA here is from genome assembly GCA_900490495.1 of Danionella dracula. Lineage (NCBI taxonomy): Eukaryota > Metazoa > Chordata > Actinopteri > Cypriniformes > Danionidae > Danionella > Danionella dracula. The sequence continues at coordinate 3,598,874 of UELW01000844.1, read as the reverse complement.
AAAAATGTACACTAATTTTACAAAATAAATTAGCAGTCCTAAAGTAATGTTAAGTGACAGCTAATGTGTGTTATCTATGCTCTTTAGTAGTACAAATCATCACTTTCTGAAATCTCGCTGTTATTCCTTTACCACCATCCACATACTTCACCAACAAACTAATGAATCCTCTCCATCAGTTTTCTTCTTTGAAGACATACAATCGTCGCTTATCTTCAAAATACTTTTGCCACGGTCTGTCTGACTACTCAATTCTGACTGGCTGGCATATGTTGTATATAGCTTATGCGAGGGCACTGCACCGGGAGCACAGTTTACAGATTTGCTCATCTTCGATTGTTATAGCGACTGTATTATTTAAGTTGTATGGTAATTTTTTACACCTACTGTCATTTGAAGAACTCTGCTGGACAAAAACCAAGAAAAAAATAATCAAGAGACTCTTGATTGATCCTGCGCGAGGACTGATGACTGAGAACAAAAGCTAGCGGAGAACATGGAGTTATGTACAGTACACTTTTCTTGTGTTATTCTACATTAAAAGAAAACAAGGAGCTTCACATTTGTCTTCACCTATTTTCATTTATGGAAATAGCTTACAATAAACAGATTGTATATAAGTTTTAACTTGCTTTGGTGGTCATTATTTTAAGAGTGTTATTTGCTTTATAGCAACATATTTTTCTCACTCTCCCTCAAAGTGAGCTCATCCAGCTCAGTGGAAAGTTGAATTTGATAGGGTTGTGGTTTGTCGTTGAAGATAATTGTTTCTAGTAACTAATCTCACTCAGATAAATCTCCATGCTCAGTAAGTAATTTTATATGGACCCTACTATGGCAAGAGAGCCCCACGCACCGGAGTAAATGTTCCTTGTGTTAAAGTAAGTTTCACAATAGATTTAGAAATCATGAATAGACAACAACTATTCAAAAAAAATGTGAGCGATCAACACTGATGTTTTTTTTGTGTGTGAAGCAACAAGCTGGTTAGCACTGTAGTCAGTCCTGTAATGTTAACGTTATGCTAAAGCTAAAGAAATGCCTCTCTGATGGTCTTGAATGAAAGAGCCTACAATGGGAAGGGAATTGCTGATAAAAACAAGAAGTCTCTTATAAAAACAGTATGATCAGAACAGCGTTCAGTTATTGTATAATGTTTGTCCCGGATCTCTTTTGTCAGATTTTATCGCCGAACTGTTATGAAGCTTCATTCAGTCTCGTCTCGTCTATTCATGACTGAAGCACAATCTAGTTAAATTTGAGCTTACCTTACATGACTTACGTTATTCGCCTCTGTCAGGAGTGAGAAGGGGTGAAGCAGACACAATTAACTTTAACCATCTTAGATTTTGGTTATGTAATGTTATTGCTGGCGACCCCGAAAGGGAATAAAGCCGACATGAAGATGAATGAATGAATGAATAATGTTATTGCAGAGCAAACATTCATAATATCTTTAATATGCTAATGTTGCCCAAATATAATGGTATAAACAGAATAAAACCATGTCAAACATTAAGACGTAACAGCATCAAACTTCATCATGCCTTCAGTTTCCACTCATTTATTGGAGCTTGTATATTAGATATGACTTAAATATGTGAATGTTGGCAAAGTCTGTGGCATGAGCAGAATATACAATGGTTGAGTGTGCATTATTCATTTTTAAACGCAATCGTTCTTCAAGGTTCATAAAAAATTCTCTAAACTCACAGATTCCCGGGCAAGCGATGATGACTGGTTGCAGCAACAACAAAGCAAATGTTTTTGGGTACATTCTTTATTAAAGAGAAGAGGATTCTGGTGGTTTCACTGTTTGTTGCAGGAGCTGAAGCTCTACTATGATTTGTTCCGGAACTAAAATACTTTAAAATATCCATGGGACAGTGTGAGGAGCTGTTGGTGCTGTTGACACCCAAGAGACAAAGGAGCTTCAGAGACCCGATTGAAGCAGAGCACATTTTGCTGTGTACCTGAGGTGTCAGGCTCTCTGTCTCCTCTGCTTGCTAAGCTTGTCTCTCTCTTCCCCTCTGTCACCTGTCTGTGTTGTTCCTACTAAGTCTGTTCATCAGCATCAGCTGCATCTTGTTCCGTTCATTTCTCTGCTATTTAAGTTCCCCTGTTTTGTCTCATCTTTGCGAGTTATTATTCAGCCACAGCGAATCGCAGATGCTCTATTCTAGCCCTTCTTCTCGTTGCCCTGTCTTGTCTAGTCTGTGTGGATTACTTTTTTGGCTCCTCTCTGCCCTCTCCTGAAGTAACGAGAATCACGGTTGGCTGACAGCTCAGCGTCTCGCTCTGGGACCTGCTCGGACTCTCTCTCTCGACATCCTTCGAAGAATCTGGGAGGACACCTTCCGTTTGTGTTAAGCGCTCCTCAGCCAAGCCTGGTTTATTTGCTTTTTGGACTGTAACCAGTTTCGCTTGTTCAGTTGAACAGCTATTTTATTTTGCCCATTTAAGAAATAAAGACTCTTAGTTCAGATTCCCTCACATCTGGGTCCTTCCTTCCTACCATTTTATCACACTGAGGTGTTAAAAAGTTTTATTCTCGACCACACCAGGCAGTGAGATTTTAATATTAATGTTCTTCATCTTTTTCTTTTTTTCCACCCTCATTTTAAATTAATGTAAATGCTAGTCTACTTTATGGAGAAAATTATCTCACATGCTGCTTATTATTTCAAGACAATAGAAAAGACTACAATTCTATTCACAGCTGCAAAATATCAGTCCACCAGATTGATTATGATGACATAATTTTGTCGTCATTACTCAGTTGTGTAGTAATCAACCAAGGAGTGAATAAAATAGCACTTGTTTTGTCGCGAAAATATTATAAAATTATACTGTTTCAAAATCATGTATTAAAATTGCAATTAATGTGACATTTAAAGTAGATAAATATTTTTTGAAGAAAATGTGTCAAGTAGAAAATGTGTAATTGCACATATTTACATTAAGTATCATTTAATAATTAGTAAATATTACTTGATGTAAAAAAAGGATGCAATTGCTTAATTGAATTAAGGCATTGCATTTGCACAATTCAATTAAGTAACCCTAACAAATGATTATTTACAGTGCGGGCCACCATCAGTGTGCCAATGTGTCTATCCTGAGAAGTGTCTTGGATAGCTCCTAACACAAGGTGCTTATGTGTTATGCATTATGGGAAAAATGGAATCATTATCATTAATATCAGTAATAGAGATTTTTATGTCTATCCTTTTGAGATTGTGAGAATGTGTTTAGGTGATTATATGTGTGTGCTTGAGTGGGTGAGCGAGTGGAGAGAGACGAAATCACGTAGTAGGGCCAGCCGTCTTTCTCAGAGATAAAGCTACAGTAAGAAATTCCCTTGGTCCTCTCGTGATCTTTGGTCTCTCCACCTTTACGTATGTGTAAGCGTCGCAAATAACTAGCCTTTCTTAGAATGCTCTAATGTGTGTTTAACTCATGTTTGGTTTTCATTATTAAAATGCAGCTGGTTGCTGTGTTCTGCATCCTAGTCTCCGGAGTCGTTTCTATCTGATGGAATTAAATCATTTCCATCTCAGCACTGAGCATTCCTCCTTTGAGTCATGTTGACCATTTAAATGAAAGCTAGACACTGCAACCACTGTTGACTCTGTGCACAATGTTAAAAATAATTTGTTACTTTATAATAGGGTATTGTTAGCTATTTGGACAAAAATGGCAAAACTATTCAAGGCTATCTGGCCTAGAATTGTGTTGCATACATCCGATCTAACACAGGTCTATTCTTAACCAAGTCAGTGAAATGACTGCTATTGCTTGCTGGGTTAATATGTTTGATTCATTATTTGATACAAATAGAACATGCCTATGATAATCAAAAAAAAAAAAATCCAAAATAAAAGTTTATACGAATGACAGGTTTAAATGCTCCATTAGAGTTAGACATCTGCTTTTCTCCGGATTAAAAACATTTCATAGAACAAGAATGTGAAAGTGTTTACTTAATAAACATTTAATGGACAGTCTTATTGATTCAGTAGTATTTTATGTGTGTGTGGTAACAAAAGCTTTTTTTGAATTTCAAAACATTGATTTGGGGCAGAATGTAAGAAAAAAGGATGATAGAATAAATATACTCGCATAACATTGATTGGTACACTAAAAGAAGTACACAGTTACAGCAGATCTAGTTATTACTGAAAACAGTTTACATCATGTGCTCCAGCAATGTTTCTTTGAGTCCCACAGTCCTTCTATATCTTTAGAATAATCCAAAAAGAGAATAATGAACGGCTGTAAATGTTGCACTACAGTGGCCTCTGACTCACTTTCACTGAGGACAGCCTAAGAGGAAAACACACAATCAGAGACAGAAGAACAGATTGCCTTCCTGCTTCAAACACTTGTACTTCTCATAACTAACCCTGCTGGGCATTAGAAGCATAAGTGTTCTTTTGTCATGTTCCAAACTGTCTTTCTTAATCTTGTTTTGGAATTAAAGCAACACAGTTTATTGAATATTATTTTTTTAAATGATTATGGCTCTACTAAAGGCTGTTCTTGAACTGCACTTCCAAGAAAAAACAAGTCAGTGTGAATGAACAGATGTTTAAGGATGTGCTCTTTAAGATTCATGGTATATTGTGGTATTTTGTTTCTGTAAAATTGAAACAGTTAATTGATGAAAATTAGAAACAGAAAAATAAGAGAAATGTCTAAAATTTGAAAGGTATGACGAATGTAACAACGTTACAACTGAACATACAAATATAATAAACTATCAAAGCAGAACATTGACCTAATATACCATATTGCCAACTGTATTGACTCACCTGCCTTTTCGTACATATGAAGTGCCATTCCTAATCCATAAAGTTCAAGATGACGAGATAACATGTTCACCCCTTCTGAGAAGGCTGTCCCCAAGGGTTTTTTTTTGTTTGTTTTTTTGTTTTTTTACCATGCTTCCAGAAACACATTTCTAGGTCCCACACTGAGAAAGCCTTGCTCTCAGTCTTGGCTCTTAACTCATCCAAAAAGTGTTCTATATGGTTGAGGTCAGGACTCTGTGGAGGCCAGTCAAGTTCCTCCACACCATTTTCTGTCATTCATTTCTTTGTGAATCTTGTGAGGCTTTTTGCACTGCTGCACGGTCATGTTGGAAGAGGAAGGGGCCAGCTCCAAACTGTTTTCACAAGTTTGAGTTCATGGAATTGTTCAAAATGTCTTGGTATGCTGAAGCATTCAGAATTCCTTTCACTGGAACTAAGCTCCTGAAAAACAACACACCACCATAATCCCCACTTCACCAACTTTTACACTTAAATGTTCTCCTGGCAACCACCAAACCCATCAGATTGCAAGTTGAAGAAGCAAGATTCGTCATTCCAGAGAACGCATCCCCTCTACTTTAGAATCCAGCGGCGTTGTGTTTTAAACTACTACTTCAAATACATTTTTAATGTATAGCTTGGATACAGCTGATTGGTCATTTGAACCCCTTCCATGAAGCTCTCAGCACATTGTTCTTTAGCTAATCTGAAGGCCACATGAGGTTTGGAGTTCTGTAGCAATTGACAGCAGAAAGTTGCCGACCACTTCACACTATGCACCTCGGCATTAGCTGACTCTTACCCCATTAGCTTCCCAAACACTTCAGTTTTCTTTAAATAGATTTGTTTGTAAAATTTATTGGAGTGAAGAAATTTACGCAAAGTGGTCGAATTGATTAGAACACCTGATTTTGATTTTTTAGATCGGTGAGTTAATACTTTTGGCAATATAGTATATAAATAAAGGTCTGAGACAATTCTAAAACACATGTATTTAACAATTTCAAACAATTTATGTGGAGATACATGTTCACACGATGTTTAAATAAATTATTCTGGTTTATATACAAAACTCTAGATTACCAAAACGACTATGAAATGTGTACAAAAAAATGTATTAGCCTAACTTTGCAGACTTATAGGTACTCAACAAAAAAAGTATTTGCCAACATCCTCCACCTTGTTGTTCCACTGATATACAAAGGAGTCCGCATCAAACCATGAACAAAATCCTTTACTGTTTAATTTGGTTTAGTCATCCTTCTCAATTAACACGGTTCCTCACTATCTCCAAATTTGTTCAAATTAACTTGGGACAGATCTCATGTGGTTATTCCTCATTGAGCAAAATGAGCAGTTCTCACAATATGTATAAAAACGTCTGGCTTGATAGGTGAAGTGTATAGGGTGTCTGTATAAAATGTAAATTATTTTTGGTTACATTTTTATATACACCTGCAAATAGTGTTTGAAACAAAGAAATATGCACATGGCAAATCTATTTTAGGAACAGTCTCCCTTGTCACCAATGTCCAAAAGGAAAAATTCTACTTGTGATTGACACTTCAGAGTGAGAACAATCACACTGTGAGATTGTCAGAAATTGAAGTGCTCTAGATGGGATGCTTTAAAGTACCTGAGACTGGAAGGTTCAAGTGATGGACTGTTCCATGAATCTGTTTTTCGGCTGAGAGCTCAATGTAACAGAAATGTTTGCTCAGTGTCAGTTTTTAAATAATTATTAGGAGCACTTCAGTATTTAAGTGGCAGTTTGTTTATTTTGTTATCCCTCAAAGCAATATCTTTCCCAGCATCTGTAGGATGATACTAATGAACTCTGCATACATAATAATTAGTGTACACATTAAAAGTTTTTTTTTTCAGTTCGAATGTAAAATGCTCTAGATCCACAAGACATTTTTAAATACCACACTAATCATTTGACTGCTTTTTACAAAACATTATCAGGGGAAAGCAGTAAAGTCCTGATAAGTTCCTCCACACAGATCTACAGAGAACCAACCTTACTCTTATTATTTAACGTTCAGAATGTGTTGTTGCATTCCATAGATTATATAAAACTAGTTAAAATAACCAAGCTTTCCTAGTTTACGGTGCACCACTTCTGAATAGTGGACAACTAACAAAATGACAAGAAATAAATGAACCTGCGACAGAAGCAATACCTTAAAACCCGTTCAAAATTACAGCACGAGATGGATGTCTGAACCCTCCAGATAAACTGTCATTAAATAACGAAACATTAGCACAATTCTGACTCATATAGATTTCATAAATACAATAGAAAAACTGAGTAGACAGTTTCAAATCAAATACTTATGAACTGAATGACAGACACTACAGTACATGACTGATGAGATTAAAGAGCGCATGTTGATCAATACGGAGCAAACTTCTGCCTTTCAGATTTTTTGATGCTGGCTGTGGCAGGGATCTTTGCAGTGAAGGGGCTCAGCCCTGCTGAGGTGGCGGGATGCATTGCTAGCAGAGGCAGAGTTTTCATGCCAAGCAGGCTGGAAACAGGCAATGCGTAGTGTGCACTAGAAATGGAGGGGGGCGAGTGGACGTTAATAGCAGAGGGGGAAGCAGCCAGGACGGCCATGGAGGAGGCTGGTGAGGCAGAGGTGGAAGGGCAGGTTTGAGGAAAGCCCAGGGTCAGGTCGATGGGTGTGCTGGATGAGGGAGAGGACACAGCCTGAAGGCTCAGTCTAGCCATTTCTAAACTGCAGACACATAGCCAGAAGCAAGAAGGAGATGCGTGGGGTTAACACAGTAGATGGGTAAAATGGAGGGAGTTGGGTTAAGAAACACAAACGGAGAAAAGGAAAGAAATGGAAAAACAGATTATTATTTTTTGTGAATGTAATGTGTTACAAGAGGAATTACACAAGGATTGTGGTTAAAAAGTATTTAGTAAGAAATTATATTCAAAATTCTGATTATAATTAATTTTGTTGTTAAACACAAGTAACACTGGTGTAGATTTCTCTCCCAGCACATGATAAGACTAAATTATGAGAATGACACAGGCTTAAACATTATTACATTTGCAATCATTTCTTATGCTGCATTTAACTCAATGTGATGTCTTTTAGCATTCTTTGATGAATAAAAATGAACCAACAAACAAAGCAAAAACATTTGTCAAACTAAATCTTTAGAGTAAACCTAATTGATCAAACTATTGAATAGAAAGCTTTAAATTTCTCTAAATTATTGATTGTTAGCACAAAATGGTTAGTTGATGGTACTGTATCAGTCTGTATTAAACAAGGTTTTTACAGTTGCATCTAGCTGGGACATTTAGGAACCTAGTTTGTTATGACAGCATCAATAAATCAAGTTAGGAGCAGAAGTTTTACAGTAACTACATTTAAGATTTTCCCTCCCACTGAATAACATTTTGCATGTTTATTCATAGTACTGAATGTTGGTCCACATGCAGATTGTTTATCATAAAGAGTAGGCAATAAATATTTGGAACATATTTTGAAGGTGACTTGTTCCATCTGGGACATTTGTAATGGATTCTGCTTAAAAGTCATTAGCACTGATGATATGAAAAGCAATTTAGATATTTCATCAATCAACACACCATTCTTAAAAAACACAGAAATAGCTTTTAGTTATTTGGAAAGCTATTACCTTGGAGGAACAAAAAAAATTGTTTATCGCAATTACTGGAGCATACTTACTTCAAAACCATCAACAATGTAACAAATATAAATATACCTAATTTATACAGCATCTTACAACTTATTGATGCTTTCCAGACCATACAATAACTTTATTGGCATAGAGCACACGCATTACACATTAAGTTCTTCTCAATATTACACATCAAGAGCAAAAAACATCATGCCAGATGTGATGTCTTTCTAGCATTAGCTTTTGTTGTCATGTGGAGCTGTGGCTGAGATACTGTTGTTTACGCAACTCTGCAGTGGCGTAAAAGAGTGTGCCCAATACAACATTGTTATATTAAAGTGATTGATTAAAGTGTTTTCAATGACTTATGTTTTGGTTCACTATTCCTCTGAACTTCCTTCAGCAATGCTTGTTTTCCACTTAGCTGTGTTAAACGCATGACGTCATTGTCAGAATACAATAATATGAAAATGTTATACTGAGTATTTTTTTGATTGCAGTATAAGTTTTTACCACAAACATACATGCATCTCATTTAACACACCTTTAAAAACTCATAACTGAGATTAAAAACATCCTTAGTTTATCCATGAAAAGGTTGACTCTTGAAAATGTGGTTTTGTCTTTAATTCTCTGATTCGGTTGATGGTGCTGCCACATAAAACTAGAGTTCTAAATCTTAACTGTGCAATCCTACATGTACAGTCTCCTGAACCATAACTGAAGAATATTGATTTCTGGTTCTTTTCTGGTTTACTCAATCTACTTTGTCACTTTGCAAACAGCAAACATTCTGTCAGTTACACAGATCAAACACACAAGTTTGGATTGAATACATAATGAAATAAACTAATCTGTGTGGAGAGGGTGTTACCTTGCACTGATCAGGTACTGAGCCACACTGATGTTGGCTGGTGCACCTGTGATGGTGACATGGCGCACTGCAGAACCGTCTGTTGCCCCAGCAATTTTGATCTGAGCACCAGACATCTGGCGAATCTCATTGATCCTACTGCCCTGTCTGCCAATGATGCAACCGATGAGCTGAGAGAGAGAGAGAGAGAGAGAGAGAGAGAGAGAGAGAGAGACAGACAGACGGCTGTGGGGTAAATAACATCTGGGCACAAACATCCCCAGCTCTACTTGGGAGACATGGAAGTAGTTCTTCTGCCGTCTATGCCTTGCTTTGAATTCAACAAATTGGATTCTGTAATTGGGCATTAAATAATAGATCAATTTAATTAATGATCATAGTAACAAAATGGCTTTGTGAGGAAAGTACTACATTAATACATAAATAGTAATACTCCATCCATACAACCGATCCATAAAAAAAATGTAAACAATTTTCAAGATATTTTTAGGTACTCAAACAAATTACTTGGTTAAAATACAATGTAAAATAAGAATAGGACGCTTTCATTTGTCAGCCCTGTTGATTATGTTTTGTGCTATGTTTTCTTCCTTTTTTTAAATCTTGGTTACTACATTAGGGCTGAAGTTCTGACTATTTGTTTTGTCTTCCTGAGTAAGTTTATTTACTTGATGAAATTATTTTACCTTTCAGTTTATTTTCTGATTATCATTTAAGTTTCTTTGGCATAATTTTGTTGTTGTCAATTGATTCTGTTCCACTGATCTGGTAGAGCTTACTTTGCTAGTGTGCACTCCTTATTGATCACTCTTCACCAGCACTTTCTGCACTCTTGATTATCTCCTCCTTAGCACTTCATGTTCCACCTGTTTTATGAGTTAAACTGGTATTTAAGTTTTCTAGTATCAGGTTGACAGGAATCTCCTCATTTGTGCATTAGGCATATCTTTGATCTCCTGATTTCCTTTTAAAATACTGTAATATGATTACTTGTGTTTTTTTATTATTATTCAGTATTATTAAACCATTTGCCATGAATTCCTGACTCATCTTATTCTTGTGTCTGTGCTGTGACACCAATGTGATGTGACAAGGGGGAACGTCTCGGTTGGTTGGCACTTTTGGATGTTGGTTCTAATTAGCACCTTTACAGACAGATGCTAAGTGGCACCAAAAAAAATTCCCTATGCAGTGTTTTTTATAGAGTGTTCTCCATCATTTGTTCAGAATGTCAATGCCTGGAGCATTTTTTATGAACAAGCTATGTATAAAATATTCTTAACTTACATCATTAGGAATGCTCAACTCTTGAGAAGTGGTTGCAATTGTGGCCTCCAGACCTGTACAGGGATATGACAATGTGAACAATGCAATTCAGTGTGAAAACAAATCTCTGCTTTAAACATTTCTACATCAAAACTGACAATGCTCTTAACATAAAGCACAAATTAGCAGAAAGCTCTGTAGAGAGGCAGTTTCTCTTCCACAGTATTAATTAAGATCCAGCTCTCTGACTTTTAGTCATCTGTTAATCATCAAAAATGTAGGTTGTCAAAAGAGATTCAGGTTTGCTTAGGAAAAAAGTCTGGTTGTTTGAACAGGTCAGGGTTGGTGTGGGTGGAATGGAGAGATGTAAAGAGGAAAAGAATCTTAAACATTTGTTATAAGCTCACATGTAAAGACAAAAGAGAGGGATGACATATAGTGAGATCAAGATAAGAAATTAAATCCTAAATGGACAAAAAAAATTGCACTTTTAGTTGTTAATGTGGCTAATTTAATCCAGCTAATTAAAGTTTATTGACCCATCTTTTTCTAAAGCGTACAAGTTTTTGTTGAAGAGTTGTTGATAGAATTACTATTTTCTTAACTGAGTTCAAAATATCAGTGGCTGTTTTTAAATGTTCAAACTGTATCAGAGAGATTTGTTTAGTTAATTGAAAATGTTTGTTGAAAAATTTACATAATTTCAAAGTTCAGTGACACTTTTCGCTTAACAATTGTACATTCAGTCAAGTAAAATAAGAAAAAGTGTATATAATGTCTTTTCATTCAGAACCATGGTCCTTCAAAAAACTCTCATGGAGGGGAATTCATCAACCGCCCAATTAAGGCCGCTGTCAGCAGGGAGCAGGTTCCCAGCGACAGCCCATGCTTGAACTTCATGACAAATACTCATTGAGAATACTCCCTACACCTTCCACTTAATACCAAGGGCTAAGCAGTAAGAATGAAAATGTATACCTAAGATATAAAAAATCATCACTTATGGTTCTTTGTAAAATGTGTTTAGTTGCACATGAGAGGAATTGCAGCTATTTTTCATAGATTTACAGAGCATTTTAAAAGGGTAGTTGAACAAAAATTTCAATTTTAACGTGTTGATAGATGGTTGAAGCTTTGCAAAAAAAATCAGTTAGAGCACCATGTGTTACATTGTTAACCCCAGCTACTGATGGCCTCCTCAGACAGACATATATTTGCTCTTCCAGCAATATCCCACATGTCATTGATTTGGCCCAGCCCTGGCATACTCAGATAGTTTTTCTTGGTCCTGATAAATTTCAGATTGCACGATTTTTATTGTAACTGTGTCCCAGTTCTTTTCAGAAAGCAGTACTGTCTAGGTTAGCTTTCAGTTGCTGCTCTGTTCATACTGTAGGATAGATCGGTTTAGATTTAGATACAAGAAACATCCATAACTTTGTCAGCGACAACTTTTTTGTACATTTTAAAACAACAACTAAAATTAGTTTGGCCTCTGGCAAAAATTCTCACTCTCACTAATAATTCTGTGGTGCAGAAGGGAGATTGGGTTTAGGATGTGCTTATGTTGAATATACAGTGAAGTTTTTCTCTGCATGTCTGAACCTGCATAGCCCATATATTTTTTATTTTATATATATATATATATATATATATATATATATATATATATATATATATATATATATATATATATTTCATTTACCTATGGTTTACTTCAGTAGATCTGGTTTTAGTTCTGTAGGCTTTTTTTTGTCCAATTTCAGTTGTTGCTTTCTCACCAAAACTGCACTAAAAGGGAACACGAATATTGGTTCAATTTGATTGATCCAACTGATGCAGGTCACAGCTCACATGATAAAAATAAGTTTGCCAAGGGAAGATCTTAAATTAAAACAAGCTGTTTGCAAAGTGTCTGAATTATGGTAAGCCTGCACAGTGTTCCTAACCATTTGCGCCTGGAGCTCACAGATGTCTAGACTGTTAATCTCATAGATGATAGACATGAACACTAGAAATATGATGATGAGCGCTGAAAAAATGAGAGTGAACTTACTTAAAAAATCTGGTTACTGTATATTCGGCCACTTATTAACACCTTCTATCCATTTACCATCCCAGAGTCAACTTTTTATAATATTATTTGGTGTCTTTGGTGGATAATTAAAAATTTGGGTTTTTAATTAAAAAATCGAATTTAATAGTAAAATATTATCACTTTATAGTATTTAAAAATACATATCAAAGACAAACAGTAATTAAATAAATTTAATCTTGACTCACCGAGTGGTAATTTTAATCATTCAAACATGCTTCAAGGCTGGGTAGTGTTTGCATATGCCATGACGTGTGCAGTGTTATGTCAGCAGGGTAATGATATCTATTACCTTACCATAAAAATGACTTTAGTTTCTTCAAAGTGGAAAAGTAGAGTATGTGGTGGAGGCCAGACAAGAACCACAAAAGTGGAAAGGACAATCCATAGATAGACAGGCAGAGAGACAGACGAAGGGAGAGACAGACTTCCCTGGGGACTTGTGGGTACGTACCAGGGAAGGTGGGGTTGCTCTGCCCAAGGGAGGTAAAGGGGATATGCTGCATAGCCAACTGGTGAAGCTTGGTCAACTGCGGGGGCAGGAAGGGAGGTTAGAACTAGCCAAAATGAATAATCAAAATGGAATAAATTTGGAACACACAGACAGAACAGAACTCTTATCAATCTCAATATCTTATCAGTTATTAGCCTAGCTGTCGATTTCTCCAAAATGATCATTTAAGACTAGTAGAAGAGTTTTTCCTAAAGCGATTTAAAAGGCATTAGAGACAGAAATGGATTTGTGTTAAAGATTGAGGTGTGCTGAGGTTCAGAGTAACACAACATTTCGTTAATGCTCCATAATCTCTAGAAATGTGACATGATCCATGTAGAGTGAAACAACCAATTGCAATGAGTGTGTTTTTTTATATGAAGGTTAATTGTCACACTTATAAATGTAATTTTATCATATATAGTGCATTAAAGGGTGCTGGTCATTTTTTACAGCAAGACAATATTAATCATCACTGCTTTTTATATGTAACTATATTATAACCTTCATTCCCATTCTGGTTGATAATACCTGCCTCAGTCTCAATTCAGGGTATGAAATAATAACAAGCAGAAAAAAATAGCCATTAGAATGTATAAAATATACATACAGTATCTCACAGAAGTAAGTGAACCCTTCACATTTATATGTTTATATCACATGCAAATATTTATATTAACTCTTTGGTAACACTTTAAATGACAAGGTAAGTACCGGGTACTTACTGGGTAATTATTTATAATAATTGTTTACTTCTCTATAATTATTCTGGGATATTTCATTTGGAATAGTATGAGCCTAAAACTGAGATTACATTCAGAAAAGATATCTTCATGTCGATCATGATCTGTCCAGATGTTTTCTTTCCTCACTCAGCATCAAATTAGTCTGCATGATTGTTATCCCAGAGGGAAGTCTTTTCTTAAGATGATGCACAAGAAAGGCAGTTTACCTGTAAACCGTTTGCTGAAGATAGACAAGCTAAGGAAATTGATTTCTGGTCTGATGAAACAAAGGTAAACTTCAGATGGTTTACCTGATGCAGTGAATATGTGGTGGAAACTAGCTTAGGAGCACAAAGACTAGTGTGTCTTGTCTATGGGTAGGCACGGTGACGGGAGCGTCATGCTACAGGTCTCCTTAAGTGCTGCAGGGACTGGAGAGCTACTGTTTCTTGAGAGAACTATAATTGACGAAATACTGAATAGATCTGGGGTCGAAAGGATGAATTCCATTATAATACTAACCCCAAATACACATCCAAGATTACTAAATTACTGTTGGGAATCATCTTGGAGGAGCATCTTGTTTCTATACATTACATCTCTCTGTACATGAATTACTTTACATTGTAACAGTTCATTTTTTTGTTTTCACATAAAAAATAAATAATACATGATAAGAAATGGGAGGGCTGTAAACACCTCTCTAAGAAAATGTATATGCATTCAATAATTATCTAATGTAACATTCTGATCATTTTGCTATTTAGTCCTTCAACAATCATTATACACTAAAAAGTGAATCCCTAAAAGTAACATGTAAAACGTATGATTTGTTTAACTGAATATTATACATGTATATTGACTGCCGGGCCAAAATAAAAAAATAAACACTAATTGTTTTGTTGGAGCTTTGATTACAGCATGCATTTGCTGTGGTATTGTTTCAATAAGCTTCTGCAATGTCACAAGATTTATTTCCATTCAGTGCTGCGTTCATTTTGCCACAAAGATCTTGCATGATGATGGAGTTAAGATCCGGAATCTGTGGTTGCCAATACATGTATGAAAATGATTCACAGTTTGAATCCAATGAATCCTGCCATTATCATCTTGAAATACGCCCATGCTATAAGGTAAGACATTTTTAATTTATGGAATAACCTGGTCATTCAGTACCTTCAGATACTAGTTGCCAGCTGAAAGATTATTTCTCATAGAGAAATTATCCAATAGGAGACTTGTACCTTTTTCCTTAGTAAAATCCAGATGGTGAGTTTTTTTTGGCCAAGGCAGTATGTATGTATTATACTTGTATATACTCATATTATATTTGTTTATGCTTAAACTATATTAAGTTACTTACCCTAGTAACCGTTTTATTCATCTTTAGATTGTGAACAGCCAATCACATGGCAGCAAATAAAATAATTTTGACATCTAAATATGATGATGGCTTGTTGAAGTTCAAACCGAGAATCAGAATGCAGAGGAAAGGGCGTTTTAGTTGGAATAAGGAATAGTTGTTGGTGCTAGGGGCAAGTTTTAATACAACATAATTGAATTCACAATCATTTCAAGAGTTTAGAGAAAAAGGTCAGAGATTTTATTACTGTGTGCAGAATGGGTGACTGATTAAAGGTGTTAGAAGGGTTACAGTGGCTGTAAAACCTCTCATTATAGCCTTTCATATCCATGCACAATACCTCCTCTGAATAACATGTCCAATGCTGAGGGTAGCTATGAAGGCAAAAGCGTGCACAATCTAACAAGGCACAAACCCATTTGCCCAGTGAGGGTTAACTGTAACTCCATCTTCCATCAAAATTCACTTCCTACCAGCTGTGTTTCCCCTTTTTCACCTAAGAAATACCCAGCAAGTATGCACTTGTGGTAAAATCTTCATCTTTTTGGTAATAGCACTTCCTACTGGAATGAAGCTATTACGTTAGTGTTCTCTAGAGTGTGACAGTCGACTCAGAGATGTGTGTGATTGAGGTGCACAGTGGGAGGTTGAGCTTGTGTAAGGGGCTAGGAAGTGCCGGAACAGTGCACTGCTGTTGTGAAGTGTACTGTGAATGATACTGATCAGCCAACACTCACGTCTTGAGGTGGAATAGCAAACTGTCCTGGAATAGCAAAAGCCTGTGGAAAAGATAAAACCTTCAGTATCCGTCCATTTCAAAATCAGAAAATCCCTTCATTATTTGTTATAGTTAACAAAACTGTAGCCTTTATTGATGTGGGTATTATACTTGACAATGCTATTTGACAATGTTGTTTATCGTGTTTAGGGGTTTATACTCTTTTCATAACAACTAGAACAGAATTAAATAGACCCAACATTGCGTCTTGTATCTCTGTTTGCCAGATGCAATGCCTCTTAATTCTACAATTTTGCATTTATGATTTAAAACATTAAATTCATCTTAATAAAGCCACAAGGGGGCATCCTAGGACCCAAGCTGCTATGGATTAACCAAATTATCAACAGCAGTTTCTAGCCATGTCAATACACCAGTCACAGGAGCCTCATTCCTGGCTGGATTTTCCTTATTCTGACAAAGAACACTCCTCATCTCTGCTAAAAGAGAAACTCATGGTCTCTCTGTCGATTGGCAGAAATCCTTTAGAAAATAAACTGGTAAAAATATCAAGGAGTAAAGCTCAGTCGTTATTGGTTGACTTTATGTTGAGCCATCATAACATTTAAGGTAAACAAAGTGATCATGTGTCAATATATCACTAAAAATGTTTTTTTTCCCAGTGCCTGGGTCACCAAAGAAGCATGGTAAGGGATAATGCATTTAGAATATCTTACAGTTATCTGTCAAAAGACCAAATTCTTTTGGGTACTCAGTTCATTGCTATTTAAAAAAAGTAAAACAGGCTTGAATTAAGGTGTACACAATAATTAAGTAGTGTTAAGTAAGTATACCATGCCTTCAAATCTAGTTACTTTAGCATAATTAAGCATCCATTTCTAAACAATACAGATTAGCAGATCAAGTTCACTTTTTCACACAATTTGAAGACTACCAGAAATTGTTTGGAATTATACTCAAATTAGGCTATTGTTTTTTGTTCTCTAGGGAGAACACGTTTTGTTTTTCAAAATTTGTACACGTTTTGTATTGCTCTGAGTTCTTGTGCCTTCCTTCCTCCTGCTGTCTCTTTTGATGATCTGTGTTTTCACCCCATGCAATAATGACGTTTTTCAATACCCAGTTTAATTTTCATTTGTCATGTGATGCTACTTTCAGTTTTTTATTAATCTTGCACAAAATCGCTTTCGGCTCAGTGTCAGTTCTATTGATTTATAACAAAAAATTCTCGGTTACTAGTCCTATGTTGTTCTTATCGCCATCTACCTTCATTCTGGTCTCTCTCATCTTTATGCATGCATGATGTGAAACTACCACATCAATTCATATTTTACAGTAGAAATGATTGTGTTTATATGAACTGATTTAAAGCTTTTTAATAAAAAAAAAATTCATAGCAATACTGATCTGCATTTTACATTCCCTGATGGACCGATCACTTTCAAGGGTTAGATTTGTTTCTCTTGTGTTCCTGGCTGTAATTGTCAGAGTAAATATCCACTCTCACAGTCCACTGGGACTGCAGGGGGCTATCGACCCATTAATGTGTACAAGGGGCTGAGTCGAATGGTTTCTACATTCAGACATGATTGGAGAACTCACTGTGGCAGCATGTGGCTGTGACAAAACTGTGTGGCTGACACCTGCTGTGGGTTTAGGTCGGTATGGAATGGTGGCTCCTTTCGGTGGTGACTAAATGAGAAAGGGAAAAACAGACAGGAAAAACACAGCTAGTCAGTATGCACTGACATGATGAAGACAGATTACAATGTGTTCTAATCTTTCATTAACAAGTTTTAGTTATTTGCAAATATTCAAAGGGGACAACACATTTCCAAATACCATTATATGTTTATATGGGGACTTCAATATAGCTTCAAATAATAATGATAGATATCCAAAACAATCAAAACAAGTCTGAAATCTGAGCTCTTTTGGAAGATTTGTGATGGTTTGAGAGAGTCTAGTGATGGGATTTTTATGCTGGGATATACACTTAGCTTGGCACGCTGACAGCTGCTATGAACTGTTCAGTCTTTGAATATCCAAGATTGTCTATGTTGGAGAGTCCAAAGATTGACTTTGGTGTTTAGATGCGTTCAATGGTGTTTTTCATCTTGAGTTAGTCCTCATTGCTTGAATGCACTGCAGGCTTGCTAACATTAGTTAATCCATCAATCAGCATTAAACGGATGGCTTTACTCACTCATTGGGGAGGTCTTAAAAAGTTCTCCTGACATAATTTGTTCCTGGCTTTAAGAAAATAAGCTTTATTTAAAATCCAAACTATTTTGATCAGAAACATTCAGAGCTATTTTATTGTTGCTTCAGCTCCTATATTTCAAATATCACTTTTTGGCTCCTTAATGTATTCCCTATTTAAAGTGATAGCAATTTGAAAAATAATGATTGAATTCATACAGAAGCTTTCTTGCTTTTCCAATCAAGTGGGGAACACGACAACTGCTTGATGCTCTTCAACTGTTCTTCAGCAACTTGGCTTTAGATTAAATCCCAGAATTTTACATGTAACTAAACCATAGTGAGCAGTTTAGAGTTTGACACTGTAACAAGTCGAAAAACTACTAAAAAGGGACCTAAATAATAGAGCACATGATTTAACATGCATTCTATAAGCTTTGATTTGAAATGAAAACACCTGAAAATATTTCTGCACCTTACATATTTATGAGAAAACGGATGGATTTCCAATCAAAATAATGTATAAAGGCAAGTGCACTCCAACAGACCTCTAGCATGACGGTGCAGATGTGTTTGACACATTGGGTGATGGCATGAGGGGTGCCAGAGATGGTCACGGCTCTCTCCGTTGAGTCTGGGAGCAGATCTCCAGCCACTTGGACCTGGGCGCCTGTGCTCTGACACACAACAACAACTCTTGTTCATCCCATGCTGGACAAATGAACTGGAAAAAGCACTTGAGTGCAGTAATATTTCTTTTTTCATTGACTGTTAAAAGAAGTTGATCATCATTCTAAGCACATATAGTACAGGTTACCCAGTGTGCCAGGGTATAATAAGCACTAACATGAAATATTGATTGGAGTTTTAACTCATTAGTTTTATTATACAACTCTGGTTGAGAAAAACAATCAGTCTAGTCATAAGATCAGAAGCGCATGGACGTTTGAGTAATATTAAGTTTATAGCTGACAGGGAAACAGCGCGTGCTGCATTCAAATGAAATGTGTCAGAAATGTCAAACTTCTAAAGTCCTGAAAATCAGTTAGAAGCTAGACTATTCATCTCAATCTGAATATGTGAGAGATGCTTGCTGTGGCAAGAGTCCTTTATGTTACATTCTTGGCAAGCATTCTGTAGATGCTTTTATTCAAAGCCATTTATGGTAGAGGGACAGAGAATAAGCCATTTTTGTCAATGCACAGTTGTTCTTGTGAACAAAGAAGTACTCTGAGGGTAAGAATGATCAGTAAAAAATGTTAGACAGGTATTGTTTCACAGTTTCCTTCTGTAAATCGAGAAGAGAACAAATATAAAGTTTCAAAGATCCTCCAATGCAGAGATAAAGCTTTCCTTGACTATATAGACTTTGTCATTGCTATAAAATGGTCAAGTGTGCATGCTGTTACAGTCATTTTGGAAACCTTGATGTATTTAAAAAAAAAAAAGAGCTCATTGTAGGCTAGCTGATATGTTGGTCAAGTGATTGCATCAGGGATTGCGTTTAGGGTTTCGAGATTAACTTAAATCCAACCCTTTTGATCAATAGCAAGGACTAAGATTTTACATAAATATATGTAGTTCCCGTCCCAAGATAAAAAATCTGCTGGGAAATGTATCATGCAATCTCATTCAGTAGTGCATCTATTCTCGAGGCTGGAGCTGACATTGTTATCGTCTGGGCAGCTATTTAGGTCACGCCGTTTGAATACTATATATAAATAGGAGTCTATTTAGGCATTCGGTAGCTGGTGTGTCCTGTCCTAGACATTCAAAGCAACTGGGAATAAAAGCAGCAAGTTCAGCTCTCAGCAGTGAGGACAACTATATTTATTCAATGTGATCCAACATGCAGCTGAAACACAATGATTTCAAGCAACTGTCCTCATGTTAAATTCTACAGCTAAATGCCAGCAAAGCTTGTAAAAAACTTTGACTCCAAATTTTTTATCCATAAATGGAGAAGAATAATAGAGAAAGGAAAAAGCAAAAGGACAGCTCAGAGGTTAAATCTGTCTCAGATCATGTGGCTGTAGAGGAAGTCTGAGTGAGCATCATTTTGTACTCAGAAATAAAAAAATGTTTTCTTGATTAGGAAGATCAATCATGAAGGTAAGTGTTTCAGCTTCCGCTGAGATAACAGACACTAATTGTTCAACTGATCATTCGGTGCATCAGCTGTGAGCCGCTGTGACCTGCATTTCAAGGCCTGTGCATTTGGTTATAATTGAAGCTGCAACAATTGAAGAAAATGTACCTCTCTGATCTCCTTGATCTTGGAGCCTCCCTTGCCAATCAGAGATCCACACTGGCTTGCAGGAAAGACCAGGCGCAAGGTCACTGGAGGCCTGCTGGTTACTGTACTGTTGATCATTGATGCCATAATATCCTGAAAGAAATGCAGATAAGAAGCACAGTGTATTTATAGTGTAATAGTGTATTCTATGAGGTTCACAGGACATACATGAAACAACTTTAAGTAAAACACAAAATGATTAAAGCCATTAAATATGTGGGATTTGATTTATTTGAAGGAACAATTTATTTTAATTTGAACAGAATGCAAACTTGGTCCTCGACCAATGGTGAAATTGTAAAAATGTTTTTTTTTTTTTTTGTAATGGTAATGGTAGTAATACAGTGAAACCTACGTTTAGTTTTTGTTCAGAGCAGAAATAATGCTTGTGATTGGTCCAAATTCTAGTTAAGAATTCATCGAAAACCTGAAAATTAATACATGTGGATAAAACAGCGAGAAAATACTGATTCTGAATGCTTTTGTGAACACAAAACCTTGTTCATATGCTTATGTTTTTACAGAGAATGAGGTCACTGCGCTCTTACAGGATTTTTGTTTTTCACAAAACTGCAAACCTTACTTTTAATTAATGATTTTATTCTCATTTGAGATTATTCCCATTTGAAAAGCTAAATGTTGGCCCACAAATAATGTCACCCAGGCTGGGTCATGCTGGTTCCCACTGCAATCTCTTATTTTAAACCTAAGAGAGTTTGTAATTATTCACAAATACATCAGGAAAAGTGAGCACCAAAACATAGAAATGTTTGGAAGATGTTTTTAACAACTTCAGGAGGAGAAGGAACATTACATTTTTTTTGTCACGTAAGATACAGCTAAGGTAGACTAAAATACTGCAGACGTTTAAATATTCTCTACAAAAATGTAATGTATGACTGATCTGTCATGTAAGCCCATATGCAGCTAGGAGGGTAATCAATCTAAGTAGTTAATGTGTAGTTTAAGAAGTTTTTCTGTATGCATATACCAGGGAACAACGAAATATAGTGGTTTGTTTTAGAATAAAATATTGAGTTTCCATTTTTTTTCTTTATTGTACATGTATTGTTTTAAATGCAGTTGACTGGAAGCCACAACTTTACAATGCCCATGAATTGAGAGGATCCTCGCTGCGGGCTGAAGTGGGCTGACAATAACAGGGTGTTATTATAACGAAAGAGCACATGCGTTATGCCCCTTTTCGACAAAAGTCCCAGGGGAACATGGGATTGACATGTCAGTGCCAATATGACTTTTGAGGGGTTTTTTTTCAACTTGTCTTTTTGTAATTGAATTTTAGGTGTTTTAGAACCCTGTCAGCCATTCAATTTTATTGCCATTGGGTGCGTTTTTGTAACAATTAGTTTACTTTAGTCAAATTATTAATCAGTCTTATGTAATATTTTTATAATTTAGGTTTTTGTCATTCATGTTGGTCCGTGTTCTGATTGTTTTTCATGATTGATGTCTAGTTAGTTGAAGTTGCTCTCTAATATATGGATCTGTAATCATGTTACATGATGTGATGCAGGTCAAAGTTGAATGCGGAATGCAAAATTGCATATACAGACTGGAATTCCCAGTTGCGCATTTTCATATGTGATCCCATTCAAGTCAATGTATTTTCATACCATCTTTTTTGTAGTTCAGCTTCACAGTATTAGCTGATTTATCACTACAAATCTTGTAAGTGGTTTTTTTTTTAATCCTGCTGTCATTGAGTATAGCTTTTTGTAGAAACCAAGTTACATTGCCGAAAAGCACTTGATAGCTAGGTCTAACAGCATAAACTAGTCATGTTTGTAAATGCACCCTAACCGAGTCCAGATCTTCATCATGCCCAGAGCCAGCTATGCCAATAGAAGGGGGAATTGGATTAATGTGATGACTGTACCAGTTTAGGGCTCAAGCAAACATATCGCCCCTTTAATATTTAGAAGTTCCACTTCTGTAAACAGTATATTGTCAGGGGATTGTGAGTATATTTATAGTACAGTAACACTAAGAGGCAAAAATCTATATCATATAAAATCAATAATAGTGCAGGGATGTCCAACGTCGGTCCTGGAGAGCCGGAGCCCTGCACATTTTTGGTTCAACCATCATAGAAACACACCTGTGGCACTAATTATGGTCCTCTGATTGGCTGAAGTAGAGTAGTATGCATACTACAGCAGGGTTGCAACTAAAATGTGCAGGACAGTGGCCCTCCAGGACCGATGTTGGACACCCCTGCACTATTATATCAGAAATTATCCATGAATGGTTTCTGTGGTTCAGAGGGATCAAAAATACATAAATGATCTAACTATGTGTGTTTTCCACCCAATCAAAAGTCTGTTCCTGTTGGAGACATCAACTATACCCAGTCTGACATTCTAATTGAATTCCATTCTGAAATAATCAAATCACTCATCTTGTGAATTTCTGGAAAATTCACCTACCTCCTCAAACTTCTCAGCAATCATGGCAAAGGCTTTGAAAATGACCTCAGATGCCCCGGTGATGGTGACAATGCGCTCTGGACTGGAACCATCTGATATATTAATTCTGGCTCCACTCTAAATCCGCAGAGAAAAGTAAAGGGTTCAAATAAATACTTTTAACTTCTGTGGGGAAATGTGCACCCTATTCCAGTTAAACAGCATATAGGTTTACAGACAGTATTTCTAATAACGACAATACCATCAACAATAAATCAACAGTATGAAAGCATGTGTACCTATTTTACAAATAAATGAAAATAGTTTATGTAGGTAGTGTTCAATCTTTTGGCATTACCTCCTCTCTCATTTTTTTGACTGTCTCTCCTTTCTGAAACACAAATACGAAAACCATGAATTAATTTAAATATAAATAATTTTGTTAAAATATTATCTAAAGCGTATTTATTGAAATCATAAACAGTATTTTGCTACATTTCTCACCTTCCCAATGATGCTTCCAACCTCCTGCAAGGAAAAACATTATGAGAGAGGAGACAGAAACTATAAAAGAGTCTGACTCAAACTCTGCCTTTAAAAAGACAATAACCTTTTGTTATTAATAATTTTTTTCTAAAACAAAGCATTAAATGAATCAAATGTGATGGCTGAGAGATTTCTGTGAAGATAATTTGTGTTTCTGAAGTTCTTTAGATAGTTTTTATCTACTATTAAGAGATTCCATCTCCCATTTGTCAATTTCCTATCAATATTTCATAAATGGAAAGTGAACTTTAACAATTTTCCATAACGCTCATTTCTTCAGTAATGAACACAAAATGAAGGTAAACTCAGAAATCTCTCGACAAAGATTGCTCATGTGACAGTCAACATACTAAACAGACAAACTCAATACAGTACTTGTGCTGCATACAATGCTACTTTAAAAAAAGAAGTTTTTTTTTACTTCCAATTACATATTACCCAGAAAGCTGGTTTTGTCAGAGCCTGAGTATAAAGTTAATTACGTAGGAAACATTTTCCTATGACACTAATATGATAGCTGCATATTTCACCATCAGCCATTCTATCTGAGAGGCTTGATGTTTTTAACACTTGCTCTGACCAACAGATGAGTCATTTGTAACTACTCAACAATAAAACACATTTTTAAAGCATTATGTTTTTTTTAAACACAGTTCATGACTCCTTATATAATGTGTTTTGTAAGCTTTTTTTGTCTGAGTGGGTGAGTAAAAATCCTCCATGTTCCTTTACACCCCAGCTGACCTTTTTTGTGTTCCCTGCATCTTCTTGATGCTAAATTACTCAAATGTACATGCATACAATGCTGGATTCAGTAAACTGCTGTTATGGATGATTCATTACAATCAATAAGTAAATGTACAATTATAAAGGTTTCTGTTGTATTCTCTGTCCTGACACATCTGTCTCACAAATTCAGCCACGTAACTGATTACTGGAGTAAAATTTTGTTTTGGTACTTGACAAATTTGTCTAAAATTATGGATGTTTTTTGTAAGTTTACTGTAGAGCTGCATCCTAATTTAGCAAAAAAAATTTATGTAGTAGCTCAAAATGTTTTCCTTACACTGCACTGTTATAACTTAGTAGTATAGCCCCATAATGCCTACAACATTATATATAGCTAATCCAAACTATTAACATATAAAACTATACATATATATATATATATACTATAACTATTAGGATTAAAAAAGAAATTACCCCCAAATTGTATGATGTTTGCTATGTTTCAGCGTTAAACTTCTTGATGTTTCATGAAGTGAGTAGGGTATTTTAGCCTCTCACAGAAATTAGCATGCAGGAGAGATAAAGTTATACTAATGGTGGCTAATGGTAGACTATGCTCCATGCTCTAAATATGTGGAGGTGGGTCTGTCAAAGTTTAACATGCGATGCACTGGGATAATGTACGTTTTCAGCCGGAGTATTTTGCCAACACTTGCACATTTTTTTATTATTCATATTTGAGGTGCAATAAATTAGCAAAACAATATAACCAAATATTATTATTGGCAGATAGTCCACATTGCACAGGAAAAGGTAGTGTTCCATATTTGTTGTGCAGTGCATAACTCAAAGTATAAAGATGGGGGTTCATTTTGTCAATTTTTCTGCTTCACACTTCTGAAACATGTTCATATATTCAACTGTTATACAACTGTTCTGATCATTTAATTTGATTTCTTTATCAGAGAGACATTTTACTTGGCTTTAGCATACAGTACTGTCTCATAAGTTCTCACATGTGTCACATTTGGCCAATTTTAAGATCGTGTTTCATTCTAATGTGAAATTAAACAAGAAAGGTAAATACAATCTGACTCAAATTTGGTAATTATAGTGTGTTTTGAGAGAAGTTATTCATCATTTTAACCTTTTTACCATCATTTTTTCTTTTGAAAATATGTACACTAAATATTTTCAAAATTCTCTAAAAAATAGGTTTTCTGGAATAAATAGAAAAAAAGAAGGATGAGTGTGATTCTGATGTTAATGAAGTGGTTTAGAGTGAAGCTGTTTGGTTGTTTTATCCAGTAGTGTTTTTGGGGTCTTTGCAGACGCTCCCTTGGATGTCTCTTCTTTCGCTTGCACACAGGCACCAATATATTTAGGCAAGCACAGAGGACTATTTTAACTAAAATGGCTTTGTAGCTTGTTGCCTACATTTCAAAGATTACAAAGATATCTCACATGTTTGTTATTAGCTCTTATACCGCGAGTTATTAAGCTAGGCAAAGTGAATCCTTGGATCCAGACACTATACAAAATGAAAGGCTAATAGTAGGCCAATGTTAACCTGTTGTTTGAGATTCCCAAAACCAAATAATGAACTTTTCATAATCATAATTGAGGCACTTTAAAGAATCAAATCAGCATTTTTAACTGACTTGTGAAGCATCATCTGACAATTAAACCCAGATTGGATGAAATAGTACACAATCATGAGAATAATTAGAATCTCATATATTTTATTAGTATATATTTATTTTTAAATAAATTTTACGTTAATCTATAAATGTAAAAAAGTACAAAAATCATTGCCAGTATCCAATTACTTCAAAACTAATGTTAATAGATTTTTTTTTATTAATTTTGCAATGGTAGTCTTGACAGATCAAGCAACTATATTTGCAAAACACAGGCAAGGTGTTGATGATAGCACTGTGTGACCTTAACCAGCGCTAATGACAAGGAACAAGAAAATATTTGGGCAAGTTTTATTTTTTGGTTATAATTTATGATACATTTTTGCATTTCTCGACTTGGCAAACAGATTAATATAGAAAGTGACCATATTATGATGTGTCCATAAATAACGTTATGAGTGTTCAGTTATAGAAAATCAAATTGAAAGAAAACATTTTATCTCTGTTATTAGTTTCAATGTTCAATGATTGAAATGATACACAAACAAAGAAACATTTCAAAAATACACCCAGAGTGAGTATTTTAGGAGACAGAGGCAACAACACCAGTGAAGACAGAGATTGTAGACAGAGATTTCCTTGAGGAGGAGGATGTCTGCAGATCAGTGGATACTGCTTCCAATTTATGTAGCTCTTTTCCAGAGCTGAAAGTACAATTTTCAGAGCATTATTCATTCACTCCACATTCACTCTCTGGTGGTGATAAGCTACCTCGGTAACCTGTCAGCTGGCCTGGGGCAGTGTGACAGAACGTGGCTGCTAT
The DNA here is from genome assembly GCA_900490495.1 of Danionella dracula. Classification (NCBI taxonomy): domain Eukaryota; kingdom Metazoa; phylum Chordata; class Actinopteri; order Cypriniformes; family Danionidae; genus Danionella; species Danionella dracula. The sequence goes on along the minus strand of UELW01000844.1, from coordinate 3,572,174 downwards.
TTCATGCCTACGACCTCCTGCCCACCACCAAACACACTCCACCAGTCACACACATCCACCAAACACCCCCCATCAGTCACACACATCCACCAAACACACTCCACCAGTCACACACATCCACCAAACACACTCCACCAGTCACACACATCCACCAAACACACTCCACCAGTCACACACATCCACCAAACACCCCCCACCAGTCACACACATCCACCAAACACCCCCCCACCAGTCACACACATCCACCAAACACACTCCACCAGTCACACACATCCACCAAACACACTCCACCAGTCACACACATCCACCAAACACACCCCACCAGTCACACACATCCCCCAAACACACTCCACCAGTCACACACATCCACCAAACACACTCCACCAGTCACACACATCCACCAAACACACTCCACCAGTCACACACATCCACCAAAACACTCCACCAGTCACACACATCCACCAAACACACTCCACCAGTCACACACATCCACCAAACACACCCCACCAGTCACACACATCCACCAAACACACCCCACCAGTCACACACATCCACCAAACACACCCCACCAGTCACACACATCCACCAGTCACACACATCCACCAAACACACTCCACCAGTCACACACATCCACCAAACACACTCCACCAGTCACACACATCCACCAAACACACTCCACCAGTCACACACATCCACCAAACACACTCCACCAGTCACACACATCCACCAAACACACCCCACCAGTCACACACATCCACCAAACACACTCCACCAGTCACACACATCCACCAAACACACTCCACCAGTCACACACATCCACCAAACACACTCCACCAGTCACACACATCCACCAAACACACTCCACCAGTCACACACATCCACCAAACACACTCCACCAATCACACACATCCACCAAACACACTCCACGAGTCACACACATCCACCAAACACACTCCACCAGTCACACACATCCACCAAACACACTCCACCAGTCACACACATCCACCAAAAACACTCCACCAGTCACACACATCCACCAAACACACTCCACCAGTCACTCACATCCACCAAACACACTCCACCAGTCACACACATCCACCAAACACACCCCACCAGTCACACACATCCACCAAACACACTCCACCAGTCACACACATCCACCAAACACACTCCACCAGTCACACACATCCACCAAACACACTCCACCAGTCACACACATCCACCAAACACACTCCACCAGTCACACACATCCACCAAACACACTCCACCAGTCACTCACATCCACCAAACACACTCCACCAGTCACACACATCCACCAAACACACCCCACCAGTCACACATATCCACCAAACACACTCCACCAGTCACACACATCCACCAAACACAGTAGTATGGCAGAATGGACCAGGCAGGGATCGAACTGCGAGCCCTCCAGTTATAGGACTACAAACCTAGTAATTGTTTTTGTTTGTGTTCATGGGAACGAAAAACATTTTAAGAAAGAAAGAAAGGCAATTCTTAGGCTATAAAAGCATCCTTGTATGCATGGACATGGCCTCATATATGCTTAAGGCTTTCTCATTTCCTGGTGTCATTGCTTGTGAAGGACGTACCGGCTAAATGCCAGCCTGAAAACAAATGAATTCTAGCTGGGTGAGGCTGCAGGACTTGTCTTACCTTGCCATGCATTAGCAGGCGAACGGTGAGGGTGACATTTAGACCCCCTTCGTACCCGCCACCATCCCTTTCATCCATATTCATAATCTCTCGGCTCTGTAAAGGCTTCAAACACAATGTCTCTGTACACACAAAAAGGCAAATACATCAGATCAGTCATAGACATGAATTACAGCGAGAAAACCTTTCTACTTGTGATCTTTTATGATTCCTGCTTTTTTATCTAAAAGTAATTTTAGCTGTTTGTTCGTTCATTTTTTTCAATGGATTTACTTCCTGAAGTGCTTTGAGATCACATTAGGTGTTGTTTCCCTGTAGGGTGCAAACCTCTCAGTGGTTCTGCTTTGATAGAAGTGGTGTGACTATGTTTAATGAGAGTCAAAAAGAGCCACTTGTGCGAGTCTAGGTCAGAGGATCAACTGACATATGTGTGACCATGTGTAACAAGCACATTAAATGATCATAGGGAACATAGTGTTGTCTGTTCAAAAACTTCACAAAATAAGCTCCTTCTACTATAAACAAATAAAAGCTCTTTGACTTTTTTTTGCTCAGCCACAAATGGTCAGTTACAATCATTATTAAGCTAAGCTAATTACTTTTTTGGGCATATATATATGACTTCAATTTGGATGAAAATTGCTTGACATAATGTAGATTATAAAAACATGTAAAAAACATTGGAATTTTAATAGGATGCTTAATTTAATGTACACTGACATCCAATGATAAACTCTGAAATAATACACAAATCATGCAAGCACATGTAAAGACACAATTAATCAGTTAATTGTTTCTAAACACAGATTTAGGATCATAAACAAAAACAGGTTTCCTGTGTAACATAAATTAACCTGCTTTCACAGTCTTGGAACATCAAACCAGACTAAGGACAAGTTGAGTTTGCATGGTCCAAAACTTTTTTCAGCTACTCCTTGACTACTCCTTGACTTCAGCTACTCATCCATTTCCGAGTGATGGTTTTCCTCTCAGAACATGAATATAGAAGAAATTTTAAACTAACAACTTGACTGGCCCAACTTTAAGGACCTTTCCCATATTAATGGAATTAAGGAGGCTACAGCTGGAAAGTCATATATTATTGCACGGAGGGGACATACACTACTCTGACTAAAACATTACCATAATATTACATTTCATTACTATATAGATAACTAATTGAATTGTGGAGCCTGAACAAACCAGAGTGGAGAGTTATAAATTTTGATTAGGCAATAATGCATTGCCCAGACTTTGCTGACCAATCAGAAGTTTGTGTTAGTACCCATCCAGTAAGAACCAAAAGGTAATGTGGAGTGAGGTAAGGTGAGGAACTTGAAAATGAATGAAAGGATAAATTCTAATATACACAGGTGATTAGAGTTCATTCATAATTGGTTAAGAAGAGACAGGTGTGCCTAGATAATCCCTACAGAGAAATATAGCGTACTAAAGCTTTTTAATGTAAAATCTGCTCAGTGTATTATTGCAATTTGCAGGGCAACCATTTCTTGGAAACAATTAGTCTTAAAGTAAAAGTTATCCTATAGTATGGTCAAACTTATAGTTTTTAATGATTGTTGTTAAGGATTCTGCGTTTCTATTTGATAAAAGTGTATAATTTTCAACTTACTTAACTGCACTGTGACCCTTTGAATTTAGATAAAGGAAGTGTGACCTATTTGATGTGCCTTGAATAGTGTCTTGAGCCTCAACAATCCACAAAAGACCCAAAACCAGAAATTAAAAGAGTTTTGCCGGAAGGTTGTTTTATTACTGTATAACTTAATCACTCACCATAGAATGAAATCTGAAAAGATGAGTTTTTTTACAAATACGATTTAGGGGAGATTGTTGCAATTACTTAATATGGAAATAAAATGAAATGTGGAAACAGCAAGGTGAGGTTTGGATTTGATAATCAAGATTCTTGACTGACAAATTAAAAAAAGTGTTTGCGGGGACGCTAAATCACAGGGAACAGGGAAATGACTCTTTTGAAACATTAAATGACTCCTAGAGTTTCTCTGAGCACATATAAGATGAAATATGTTAGTTGATTGCCTGCAATGTAACTTTAATAACAATTTTATTTCATTTATCATATTGCCTAATGAGGCCCTGGAGCAATGAGTAATAAAAGTCATTTGTTTAATTCAGCAAAACCATTTCTGTACAGCCTGTTCTAACCAAGTCTCAATGTTTTGTCTGATAAAGAACTACTGTTTTTGAAATACTAGCAGACTTACATAAGATGTAAGATGAAACGTGGTCTTTTTTTCCATGACACTCCAACAGAAAAAGGAAGACAAATCCCTGAATAGAATAAAAAAGAAACAGTACATTCGGTGGTTGTTTATTATGGTTGTGTAGGCAGAGTCAAAAAAGCTAATTCATTTCAAGTAAAATAGCACTATATGTATAATTCTTTTTAAAATTTAGCCGTAGGTTTTTAGTATTCTATATAGTCTGAATTGAATGACTAGAAACCAAGTTCTTTTGTGTGTGGCTGTCTGTCTGCACTGTTTCATCAGGTGAATCCATCAAACCCATGCCTTGCAACCGTCCTGTCTAATCCTATAGGCCTGGATTTGTTTGGCTAATGCTAAAACCCATCTGACCTATTTCTGTCTTTGCAAAGCTTGTCAACATGCATCTGAAAACATTCTGCCATCTTAGCATAGCTCTAACCAGCTCCAACATGCACATCAAAGTTATAAAACATGCTTTTTTTCATAGGTGTTTATGAATCAGGGATTCATTATACTTTAAGTGATGTATAAACCAATGTGTGAGTAAAAAATGACCAGTCTGTCATAAACGTGTAAATCCATTATCGGGCTGTTTCTTTTTGTTCAAATGCGCCTTGTGTTATTTCTATTTTAAACATGTGATAATCAAACTCAAAGTGGTTTATAAAATATGGATTCTTTTTCAAACGATCCATTTTACTATGAAAAATAGAACTCCAGCCTAAAACCATCCTCTTAAAATGAAGAATGTGTTAACTGAAACATAAAAAATATATGTGATAATTGAACAATACTGTATTTTCTAAGGTATATTGCTGTTCTAAAAAGATCTGCTAAAAGAGTTGAGTGCAATGCTTCAGCAAATTTTTACTTTGAGCATTAGATCCCTCTAAATCATTTAAAGATTAAAATTCTATAAAAGTTTTACACAGTTTTCCATTCATTTAAAATCAAATGATAGCTTTTTACAGAGAGAACATTTACACCATTGTCCCTAGCACGTATCTGCATGTTTTAAGCAGCTTTGGATGGAAGTTAATGCACTGACCTGAGAACTGATGAACGATGAGATGCCTGTGACTCTTTATCGGATCCTCTTCCTTTACAACCTGAACTGAATTCACATTCAGGCTCCAGTGTGTGTTTGATTTCTAGAGTGGAGCGTTGGCCTCTTTTGTTGCCAGTTGTATTCAGAGAACGGACAGATGGCCTTGTGCCCGTACCTCTGTTTTCCCCCTCTGGCTTAGCCTCTGATAAGCTTTAGACCAGGCTTCGTGAGCCTGAGTCTCCCTTAGTCCTTAAGTTTGCTCGCAGAGAACCTGAGAAGTCCTTCATCACGGAAACAGAAGGTTCGTGGAGCAATCCTGAATCCCAAAAAAGTACGCCAAGAGGTTTAACCATCCTGTTGGAGCTGCAACATAATTTTCACATTCTGATAAATAATTAAAACTCAAAGAATGTAGTTTTTTTTATAGTTATTCTTGTTAATACGACTTTCCACCTTTGATCTTAATAGTATTATTTTAAAGGACTTGGAATAGAATACACTCAATAATATTTTAGACTCCCACAATCAATATAAGTTTCCCCAAATTGACTGTGTCACATCATTATGGACAGAGGGACACAATGTCTCAGTGGCTTTCTCCCTTCCCCCACCATTCCTGCTAATGAGGCCAAAGTCCTGAGAAAACAATGTAGGCCTTTAACAGAGAGATGCTCTCTTCTCAGCATCAGTATTTCAAAGTGAATGATTTAGTGAAGCAGAAGTGCATGGCATATTTAATCACGGCATGCTGTCTGGATGGAAATGAACAATGGTCTCCAAGGATCTTCTTTCACTCATGTGCATGTCTTGAGATCTTGGTCAAAATGGATTTATAGGACTCTAATACTGAATGTGACCATCTAAAGTGTGATATTTGTTAACTTAAAGAGCCTCTCTACTAAGAAATGTGTTTTTCTTACTTTTTAAAATATCCGATATCTACTATCAGGGATGCAGGGGCTACACTGTCTATTAGCAGAGCTTTTGTATGCTCAATTAAAGGAGGCAGCTTAATGTGACGGGAGGAAAGTTAAACAATACTTTTTTTTACACAATGCCTAAAAACACCGTTTGACTTATGATTCAGAATTTTGTATTAACATTTTGTTAAAGTTATATTAAGATTTAAAGTTCTGCATAATTCTTGCAAAGGCGTTCTCATCATTTTCAATCTATTAAATTGTGTGTCTCTCTCTGTCCATTTTTGTCTATCAAGTTGTGAAGTTATGATGTATTGTGAAGCAGCAAGTGCCTAAATTTAACTAAGCAGCATTTTCTTTCTGCTAAAACTTATGGTTTTCGTCAAAAATGGTATCTGTTATATTCAGTCAATGGTCAAAACCAATGACTGAAATAAATAAACATGTGTCTGGATAGCTGCAGCCTATGATTGACAGCCTTAACAAAACACTTTTAGCATCATTTCACAAATCAGAGTTTTTCCAGGGCTGAACTTTGCAATGTAATCCCTCACTTAAAATCTGGCTCACAGCAATTTTTAAGCAAAGCAAAAACACACACGAACATAACTATGAAATAGAGAATGGAGTTTGGTGCATTCTTTTGTATTGTAATTCCAACAAAAATCTCAGGATCACAAAACTATGCATCTCAGTGTTTGTCAAATAGCATTGGAATGATTCTGAGAGATTCCTGAATGAATAAAACAAGTTATTCTGTCTATATAAGATACAGGCCACAGCCTGTACAACATTGTGTTCTCTCTGAGATTTTCACATCCAACCCAGTCTGATGGTAGTTCAAGTAACGTAGACGCACTGTATTCTGGACACTTGCAGCAGTTTATTCAGTATATAGCACTCTGGGGGGCAAAGACACCAATGATTGTGCTTCAGATCGCTGGGGAGGGTCTTACGAACTTAAACATACTTGATTTACATGTTTTGGGTCAACCATTTGGAAGGAAAGAAGAAAAAAAATAACACCAAGACAACAGTGAGTGCTCATGGTTTTCCGGACATGAGGAAATTTCCACTGACAAAATGGTAAAATGTTTAGTCTTTGTTCATTAAAATATATTTTAAAAGTAAATAAATAATCTTCAACTAAAAATGTGTAACTTTTACGTTTGACTGAAGTTAAATTTTTATTAAATAATTATTAAAATGAGCATTATGTGGATGTCTTCCCCACCCCTGACCTTCTCATCTAAAAATCTTCCCCACCCCTGCAGCCACCTTGAGGCAGGCACTCGCGGTAAACTTACTCCGACATCTCATGAATGAATTAACGAAATGCATCTCTGATGGTCGTAAATGAAAGGGAACAAATGAAAAAAACTACTTTTGAGCTTTGATCTGTAAGCATTTATTTCTAAAAATTACATTAAAGCTCGAGTGTGTGTAATACAACGATGTCCAACATACACTAAGTCTACATTAATGTTAATTAATTTATTGCATTGCCATTTTGTTTTTTCTTTGGCTTCAGAAATACTTAGTAACGTTAGCGTTGTACGGATGCTACCCCACCACTTGATCAATAAAAAGCTATTTGACTTAAAAAGCAGTGAAGCTACCAAAACGCTACTGAGAAATGTAGTTAAACTAGAAATGTTTTTAGAAACTTTTAGTGACGTTACTGCCCAACACTGCCCATTGGTGAAAGTAAAAGAGGCTTTGACTGGGCAGGTTGGTCATTTTTAACATGGGTGTAAACCCACAGAGCAATCAACGTGAACGTCAATTTTACAGTTCTGAAACAAAATAAGTAATATAGACGTAAAATTAATGTCAATTTAAGGTTACCTTAAGGAACCTTCTCATTTCTATAATCAGCCTCAAGCAAGAACTGCAGTTCACTTTCTATTACGCATCCAGAGGGAAAGCAGGAGTCCATACATTATGTACAATCAGCAATATGCATAGTCAAAAATGTTGGAGTTTCCCTGCACTATGTGATATCGCGGGTGCATTGAAATGCTTGCGATTTTTCGACCTTCTAAATAATGTAAAACTATTTTTTTTTGTACTTAAAAATGCTACGTTTAATTCAGTACATTACTGACAGTTTCTTTGTCATTTATTGTTATTAAAATATATTTGTACATTTAGATACAATGTCCTAAGTAATATTTACTCAGTGTTCGCCATCTAATCAAGTCACTGCAAAAAATTTACAATTTAAGTCAAATTTACTCAATTCAGCTGAATAATGTATGCGCATTCGTCTTTGGCTTCGAGACAGTGGCACACAAAGAGTGACGTCATAAAGGAATGATTTGTGCACCTTTACTCAAATAACTCTGTTGTTAAGTTGTTCTCCGATGTATAATCAAGTGTTTTGAGCATAACGTCTATGGGGAAGAAGCTTGGGTAATTTGGGGGATATAGTTTTGGTGTAATATGCATCCATTTTCTTGTCGGCTTTCTTCCCTTTCGGTCCCTTTGTGGTCGCCACAGCGGAATGAACCGCCAACTCTTTTGGCAAATGTTTTACGCGGCGGATGCCCTTCCAGCCGCAACCCATCGCTGGGAAACATTCACACACACTAATTCACATTCATACTCTATGGACAACCATTTTTACCCAATTAACTTATACCGCCTGTCTTTGGACTTGTGGGGAAACTGGAGCACCCGGAGAAAACCCACGCGATCACAGGGAGAACATGCAAACTCCACACAGAAATGCCAACCGACCCAGCCGAGGCTCGAACCAGCAACCTTCTTGCTGTGAGACGACCGTGCTACCCACTGCGCCACCGTGACACCCTTATATAGTTATAATAAATGAATTTAAGTAAAATGTTCATTTAATATAACTCGGAATATTGTGTAAAAGCTTTTACTGTAAAAGCATATTTAGGTAAAATATATATACAAAGAATGGCGTCACGGTGGCGCAGTGGGTAGCACGGTCGTCTCACAGCAAGAAGGTCGCTGGTTCTAGGCTCGGCTGGGGCAGGTGGCATTTCTGTGTGGAGTTTGCATGTTCTCCCCGTGATCGCGTGGGTTTTCTCCGGGTGCTCCGGTTTCCCCACAAGTCCAAAGACATGCGGTATAAGTGAATTGAGTAAGAACAATTGCCCATAGTGTTAAAGAGTGAATGTGTGTGTGAATGTTTCCCAGCGATGGGTTGCGGCAGGGAAGGGCATCCGCTGCGTAAAACATATGCCAGTGAGTTGGCGGTTCATTCCGCTGTGGCGACCCCGAAAGGGAATAAAGCCGACATGAAGATGAATGAATGAATATATACAAAGAGTCAATACAATTTACTGTAAGATTCCACATAAACTTTACTTGAGATTGTGTAATTAAAGCGACAGGCCGTTGTGATTAGTTTTTATTTGGGAATTCTATTGAAATGTCTCACATTTTCTAAGTGAAAAAGGTTTCCTAAGTAACGATACTCCACATTTTTCACATTGAATGTCATTGTACAACTTTGTAGGCAATATTGTGTGACTATATAACAGTTATTAGAGGTTATAATGTATATCTTAATGTTTTTTATTATTAATGTAGCTTACAGGGGTGGAAAAAGTAAAGAAATATTGTACTCAAGTAAAAGCACTGCTACCAAAGTACAAGTAAAAGTAACCCTCTAAAAATCAACTCAATTAAAAGTAAAAAGTAGCTGATGAAAAATCATTCAAACTGGCTTTAAAAATATTTCATATACTTCGTAAGGCCAAGTTGCATGAGAGCTGATCAAGAAGAATAATATGAATGAGATTAGTTTCAAAACAAAACAAAATACTAAATTACAGTAGTGTGAGTAAACTTAATTATCTACTACACATATGATAGCATATATATGAATATATATATATATATATATATATATATATATATATATATATATATATATATATATATATATATATATATATATATATATATATATATATATATGAATATGTGTTATTAAAACATAATAACGTGTAATGCATTATACATAAATGTATGTATATAAGTATATAAGTAATTCAAAATAATGCAGTCAATGTCGTTTCTTTCAAGCTTGCAGTACAAGTATTACTGGTTTAATAATAATTTTATCTTAGTTCCACAACTGTTAAACCTAAATGGTTATCTATACTTTTACACAGAATTTCTAAATAAATACAACATTCCTGTAACACCGCGTTTATTTTCTCTTGTAATAGATGATTACCTCTTTTTAAAGCTTATCCTGTTAAAGCTCATCCTTTTGATACAAGAAAACAGGATGTTGCCGCTTGGTATTTAGGGCTCAGTGCTTGAATTGTGCATTGACTGTACATATATGACATGGACAGAGTGATCGAGACGTCACCCACAGGTTTCTGGCAAAATCAAATAAAGCTCAAAATGGGTGGAGCCAGTACTCGAAAACATGTCCTCAGAGGCGGGACATGGCCGTGGTGAAGGCGGCTGGTTGGCCAAAGGTTTAATTTTTAGATATTTAACATTTTTAAATTTAAAATAAATCCCCTCAGAGTCTTCATGAAGATCAAAACTAGCGAATTAAAGCTAATGGAGCCAGGGGTGGAAACATGTTTTTTTTCAGCTCCAAAGTTGGTCGGTTTTAAAATTGTAGTGAATGAAAACTTGTTCCGTTTTGGAGTCAGCTTTAAGCGGCCGCTCGGAGAACTACAATTCAGTCACTACTTATCACGCATCAAGCGGGAAAGGAGGCGTTTGCCCCTTGGAATTGGGACTCGAAGTTTCACCGTTATTACAGTCAAAATGACATATTTTCACGGCTGGCTACGCCCACGCGAAGCTTTTTAACCAAGGGGCAACAACACCCGCTCTTCCTGCTCCAGCGTAATAGGAAGTAACTAAACTGTAATACCTCGACTGGCCACATAAGAGGTGGATCAGAAGTGAGCAAGTTTTCGTTCACTCCAATGTTAAAAATGCCCAATTTTGGAACTGAAAAAAAGAACATGTTTACACACCTGGTGCTGTAATGTTTATTTATTTTTTTAGATCGATACTTTTGATCTTCATGAGCACTCTGAGGGGGTGAAATATTTTTGTTTGTTTAAGATATATAAAATGTAAACTTTCAGCCAATCAGACATCTGTGCTACGCATATGTCCCGCCGCTCTGGACCCATATTTGGTTATCAGGAAGTGATGCACTTTCACGAAGCGATGGTTGGCTACACCCATTTTTAGCTTGTTTTACTGATCATACGAAACCTTGCGTATGCTACGTCTATGTTTTATACAGCCATTGACTCAAACCCTAGTTTTTAAAGTCGTAGCCTATTTTAGTCTACCTTCCCTTGTCAGAAAGCTACGGGTTATGTCACGAACACTACTCGCTCAAGGAAAAGTGTTACTTTAAAACAATTTCAGCTTAAAAAAACTACAACGAATTGTATAATTTAATTTCCCTTTAACTATAACGTTAGTGGTTCCTCCTGAAAACAGTCGTCCAAGTCTAAGGAATCCGTTTTAATTGGTCCAAAGTAATGTCATACTATCATTTCTTTTCAATAGTTTTAACATTAAAATAAGTTATTTTAAAGTTGAAAAGTCATGCAGTCGTCACGGACTTTGGCCTCGGTTCTGGTGAATTAGACATGGTAAGAGTGACATAAATACTCGAAAGAGCGAGCTCTCGTGTCAGGATTCACAGATATGGACGCTCAGTCTACTCAGGACTTTCACGAACTCTGCACTTTTCAGAATTTTAAGAGTTTCTGGAGATTTTATGGCTACGGAGTTGATCATCAAGGGATGATTGATCGAGAATTTAAACGGATTAAAGGTGAGGCTTATTTGCTATTCAACGCACATTCAACACTGTCACAAAACAACCTCACAAAACATTTAGAAATCTTTATAGTGTTGTAATATGATTAGTTAAAGAACTAAACGCCTAACTTTCGATGTGTTCCCAAAGCTCTGTTTATGCTCTTCACTACAGTGTTCAGGTTCAGTCCGTGTTTACGTTTTATTTGAGAGCAACAACAGGTTGCTCGCGCCATCTGCTGGTGGCATAGTGCAATCTGAGTGAAATCAAAATAAATATTTATATATATAATATTTTTTTAAGGTATTACATACCTCGATCACGCAGGGACAACGTTATTTCCTGAATCCCAGATTAAAGGATTTTATGATGACATCTCAAGGAACATATATGGTAAGTTCCTTTGTGTTGTGACCGCTTTTAAGTACAACTTAGTATCAAAGTTATGATCGTTGTATTTTTACTCTTTTTAAGGAAATCCTCACAGTCACAATCCCAGTAGCAGACTAACACACGACACTGTGGAACAAGTTCGATACAGGTATGGGCGCTTTATTAAATAAATGTTTTTTTTTTGGTCTTTCAGAGCTGGTTGAGTAGCTGCTAATTTAGCTCTTTATCTGCCTTAACACAAAACTATCTGCAATGCATTGCTTGTAGTTTCCCTCATAATATCGGGGCCAATACAAAGAAACAAACCAGACATCATGTAAAGTAGGGGCTTAGCACGAATGACTCAATAAATAAATCAAATGCCAGTCACTGAAAAATCAGGTAAAATGCATATTAAATGACAATGAACATTAAAAAAAAATGTAACCTTGGATATCCAGATAACAAAGTAATGAACCTTTCAAAATCACAGTTGGGACACTTTAAAAATTGACAGAGCTTCCATTTTGGAGGTGCAGAATCCATCAGTCGACTGAGCCTTACAGTCTTATAGCTGCCCAGTAAAAACAATAAAAATCTAAATATCCAGAATTTTAAATTCTACAGAAATATATTAGCTTTAACTTGGATAAATTTTTAAGTCCTTGATTTTGGGCTTGGTACAGAAATCGTTGTTCTTGAGAAGCCCGGCTCAAGTTCTATGGATTTTAAAGTATCATCATATAGAGAAGTGATGCTAATGTAGTGAACTCTCTTCACTCAGAACAGTTAACTCAAGCCAGTTAGTCTTCTCCATTTAAGCCTAACTCTTTAAATATCCACTTGTCTCTTGAAACTGATTTGGTTGAAAGTGTAGGTCTGAATTTTAATAAGCCTAGGAAATGGACCATCCCTACAATTCCGGGTAAACCAGCAAACTGCATCAATAACTTAAGTAATAGATGTGATAAATGTTACAGCTGTGATGACTTTGCTGTCTCCACTGAGAAACATAGTAATCTAGCATTTTGCTGTGGTTACACTATTACAGCTTTTCACAATTGCTAAAGCAGTTTTTTCAAAACATTTAACAACTTTCCTGAACACTTAACATGATTAGCACAACACCCGTCTAGGTAGTATATACAATTGACACATTTTTTGTTGCTTTGATACAAAACACATTCAGTTAACACAGATTTCAAATGCTTGAACATCTTTTACACTCGAGCTCCACCAAACACCAAAACTATGTCATTTTAAAACAAAGTTTATTCTCAATGTGTTATGATTGACTAAATGTTGCTGTCGGAAGAAAACATGTGTTAGTGTTTTGAAAACTGTGCTATTGTATTTTGAAAATGAGTTTTGGAGTTTTGTTTACAATGGGGGGTTTTGAGAATAAAATTAACTGTTTTGCCAATTGTGTGTTTTAACAGATTCGGTGCGTTAAGAGTTAAGCAAACTTGTTAAATGTATTGAAAAAACTGTCTTAGTAATTGTGAAAAACTGTAAAACAACTCTTTGACTTGAATGGGATTGCATATGATGATGCGAAACCACAAGTTCCAGCCAATGCGTTGAGATTTCCAATTCTGCTTCACACCTGCGATACCGCATTGTGTGATAACCCTGAAAGCACTTCATTAGATAGGTAAGAGTACGAGCTTACTGGAATCTTGATTTAAAGCAAGATAATTTTTTTATGATTACAGTGTTGATGTGAAGTACATTAAATTGAAACCTGATGCATTTGGATTGTTTATATATAAAGCTTGATGTTTTTTTAGAACGTGCTATCTGCTTAGCGGTGTTTTTGCTGCCATACACCCATGTGATGGCCATCGGCGCTCCCAATAACTAGTCTGACTGGCATATTAGTCCAAATCATGAAACAAACATAACAATAATACATACATTTGTATAGGAGATGACTAAAAAAAGACATTTTCTTACTGTAGTGGTTCTCTTTTAAAGACTGTTATAAAGTGAAATGGTATGAAAATATCACTCTTTTTATGTCACACATAGGGTACTGCAGCATTTTAACACATGCCCCGAGGAGTACTCCGTGATCTTCACGTCAGGATCCACTGCAGCTCTGAAGTTAGTGGCAGACGCCTTCCCCTGGACGCCTGGATCCTTTCAGAACCCAGGGAGCCATTTCTGCTTCCTCACTGACAACCACACATCTGTTGTTGGCATCCGAGGAGTGACAGCTCTCCGTGGAGTCAACACAGTTCCGGTTCAGCCTCACGAAGTGGAAACCAAAGTTGGAGAAACACTACTGCTAAGAAAAAGTGAGAGTCATGTGTCTCATCTTTTTTGCTATCCAGCCCAGAGTAACTTCTCAGGCAGGAAGTATCCTCTGAGCTATGTGAAAGGAATTCAATCAGGACAACTCTATCCAGCAAGCCAGCACCACGGTCGCTGGTTCGTTCTGCTTGATGCTGCCTGTTTTGCAAGCTGCTCGCCTCTAGACCTAAGCCGATACCCTGCTGACTTTGTGCCAATATCTTTCTACAAGATGTTTGGCTTCCCTACTGGACTCGGAGCCTTGCTGGTGAAGAATGAGGCAGCTGTGGTTCTTAAAAAAAGTTACTTTGGTGGAGGAACTGCGGCAGCATACCTTGTAGAGGAGGATTATTTTGTTCCAAAACCAGATTTAATCAGCAAGTATAAAACTTTTCTCTACTGGAGTTTTCAAAAAGTTTTGGTTTACAAGTGATTCACTTTTATCTAACATTATCAGGTTTGAGGATGGCACAATTTCCTTCCTTGACATCATTTCTCTGCATCACGGATTTAAAACACTTCTCAAACTTACAGGTTTGTATGTTTATGGTTTATGATGGTAATTAGCATTCCAAAAGCTGACAAGGTTTTTTGTATGTTTTCAGGGAGTATGTCGAACATTCAGCTTCACACATTTGGTTTAGCTCGCTACACTTACACACTCCTCACATGTCTGTGTCATAGCAACAGGAAGCCTGTGGCTCAGATTTACTGTGATAATGACTTTCAGGAAGTGAGTGAACAGGGTCCTATCATCAACTTCAGCTTACTGGACTGTCATGGTCAAACTGTGGGATATTCTCAGGTCAGTAAGAGATCATCACTGGTTTTCCTTTGATGATGTTCACCTATAGAGTGTTTTCATGGCATGTCATCAAATAAGAAGTCAGCCATGTTGGAGATACGCCCCATAGAAAATGCCATGAACAGAACACATCTCTCTCTCTCATTACATTACATTTACATTTATGCATTTGGCAGACGCTTTTGTCCAAAGCGACTTACATTAGGGGAGACACAATATGCAATCTGTTACACCGTCAAAGTCTTACTCAGCTTCTCATAATAGAAATTGTTCAAAAAATCATAGCAGGGAGGAAATAAAGGAAGAAGATAAAAGACAGAGGAGGAAAAAAAGAAAGTTTTTTTTATAGTAGGTGTTCCCTTAAGAGACAATCTGATAAAGTGTTTCAAAATGTAACCTAGTTTTAACCTAAACATATGTAAAACCATCAGTTAAAAACTTTGAGGTGAAAAGTGAGAATAGTCCTGAATAAAATAAAAGTTAACAAATAATAAGTCATAATGCAAAGTGAAAAAAGAATAAATATTAAAATATTTATACAAGCAAATTTCACAGCAAAGCACAAAATAAGTGAGAGATAGAAAACGGCTTGGTGTTGGATATTGATTTGTAAACCACAACGTGGAGGCGAAGCACTATGGCATATACAAGTTATTATTCATATCTGAGTTGCAATAAACAAGGGGAAACTGAAGGTTTTTCTGTCGATCTTGTTTCGATTATGGAGGAAAAAGTAGTGTGTCTGCACTTTGATGCAGTGATGTCTTAACATATGCTGTTTATACCATTATCTTTGGGCAACATTAAAATATTTCAGATATTATTAATGTTGCTCTGCAGTACATAAACAGAATGAAACGGAACAGTGGTTATTTGTGTCTGATTCACTACTTCTCGCTCCTGACAAAAACAAAGTTTATCTTAGTCATGTAATTGAAGGGAATATTAATCTGATTGAGCTCCACTCATGATTAAGGAAAGTTCAGTGACAAAACAGTAAACAGTTTGGTGACAAAAATCTGTTACATTTATAAGAGATCCTGAACAAATATGCAATAACCGAATGCTTTTCTGATGGTTTGTTTTTATCTGAGGTAACGTTACGTTATTTAACGTTAGCTCTATCATAACGTTAGCATCAGAGTACTTTACAGTGCTCTCACAAGCTTCATACACAAAAGCCACATCAGGGTTGATCTTTCACAGTTTTTAAAGTAATTGTACTCGTGGTCTCTGTAAGCTTGTGTTGTCGGTGTTCACAGGCAACTGCTTCTTCAATCAAGTCTCTTGGTTTTAGTCCAGCAGAGCGTCTCAAACGTCGGTTGGTGTAAAGCTGTTTTATAGTTGCTAAAACAATCCAAGTTGAGCGAGTCTGTAAACTGCCAGTCTAATGAGCTCGAATGGACTGATCAAACTACCTAAACATACATAGAGTGATTTGACTGAGCAGTGTGGTATATCGAAAAATATACAACGCCTGGCAACCAATCAGAATCGAGTATTCAGATAGGTCGTGGTATAATGCATAATATGTACAGTTGTATTTTGAACAGTAAAAAATACAATAGAAATATATTGTATTCATTGTATTCCACTGTTGTTTCAAAGGTAAAGTGCGTCAATGTTAGCAATTAAACAGTAACGGTACATAGATTAGCTTATGAGACGTACAATTTTGTTACAAATTATATTATTTAAAGCTTTTAAAATATATATATATATATATATATTTAAAGGCTTCACTATGGTGAATATAGTAATATTACTCTTATAGAACTATTGGAAAGGTGAAGGGTTAGTCGCAAAGGGTTAGGGCAGAGGTCTCAAACTCGATTCCTGGAGGGCCGCAGCCCAACATAGTTTGCTCCAACCTTAACTGAACACACCTGATTCCACTCATTCAGCTTCTCTGAGTTTGGTTGAAGCTACTGGTTTGTCTCCTGAAACAGGGTTGGAACAAAAACCTGCAGAGTCTGGGGTCCTCCAGGAACTTATTGATAGCAGTGTAAATGGCACGATTGAACCTTTTTGAATGTTATATGATATAAGTTTTATTAATAGAATAAGTAATATTAAACAGCAGTGTGGAGAAACTAGAAATAAATCTCCGGATGCAGATCAGGTCAATCCACAATATACAACAATGTAACAGACTCAACTAATAGCTACCAAAACAAAACGTTTTTTTCCACACTCGAGCAGATTGTGTTGCATAAAACAAATGATTGATCTGTATAAATGTTAATGCATGGCGTGTCATAAATTCGTTGACTTTAAATCTCAACACATCATTATTCCCTGACCTAGCTTCACAAGCTAACGGCTAGTCAACATCACAACACAGCCATTAGTAGCACCATTAATAACCATGCATCAAAGCAAACAAGTGTGTTTCGTCTCAGAGGCCTTAACATGGAGTCTCAGGGCTGATATGATCGTTATATTGATGTTTTGATGAGAATTGAAGGCCCTTTGAACAACATTTCCTCAAATAAAAACTCAACACAAAGCTGGCACCACTGGATTAAGTTATATATATATTTAACATTTAGTAAAAAATAAAATCGCTTATTTTAAAGTGCAGGTAACGATTCAGAGTTATTCGACAGTGCCTATAACGTTACATTGATTTAGCGGTAATGCCTAACGTTAAGTGCAGGCGTTAGTCTCCTAACGTTACAATTAAGATGAACTCACTTTCTGTTCTTCGATATTCACATCCAAAGGCTTCGTATCTTTCCTCTCTCTCTCTCTCTCTCTCTCTCTCTCTCTCTCTCTCTCTCTCATATCATTCATATGTATCATTGTATTAATTGATGAAAAACCTATCATCAATCTCACAATGTTTAATGGTGCAGTAATTCATGAAATAAATTTAAATTAACTTATTTAAAATAATTAATATATATTTGACTAAAACTAGACTAAAACCTTTTATTTTTGTGACTAAAACATTTCGATTTTTGTTGACTAAAACGCTGCTAGCTCATTTTTGTATTCAGTAAGTTACGATTAGCATATACTAAATTATAGGTTGGTATTCAATAGAAAAAGGGTAAAAAAACAGCTTATAATGTCTTTATGCATTTGCGATTAAATGCGATAAATTACATTCATTTCTAAGTAAAAAACTGAGAGAGAGGGGAGAGAGAGAGAGAGAGAGGGAGAGGGAGAGAGAGAGAGGGAGAGAGAGAGGGGGAGAGAGAGGGGGGAGAGAGGGGGGGGGGGGAGAGGGGGGGAGAGAGAGCATTAAAAAAAAGCTAAACTGAATGAATATATATATTATTAGTATTGGTTTTTTTTAAATCATTCATTTAGTTTACCTTAAAATCTTTGAGCTTTTTTTTCAATTGCTCAAAATACCATTAACTAAAGAAGCACACACTTCTTTCAAACAAGTTGATTGATTTGGGTCAGGAACAATTATTTTTGTCATTGATGTACTTATTTTGGTAGGAATCGGTGTTAAAATTGATGTTAATATCTGATATTGTAATTATTGAAAGTTTAAATATTTGACTTCAGTGCTGTTTCTTGTTTGTTTTCTCCTGTTGCCAGGTTAACAAAATGGCCAGTCTCTTCAATATTCATATTCGTACTGGCTGTTTCTGCAACACAGGGGCTTGCCAACACTACCTGTCCATCAGCAACCAAACAATGAGAAGTAATTTGCATGTGAGTTGACAGCAGACAGTCAATTTACGAGCTTGGTAAACAAACATACTGTCGGATAGGAATTGTTAACAAACAATTGTTTCCCCAAGGCTGGTCACATCTGTGGAGACAACATAGATCTGGTCGAGGGGCAACCAACAGGTTCCCTACGTGTCTCATTTGGCTATATGTCCAGTTTTGAGGACTGCCAGAAGTTTCTTCATTTTGTTGTCAATTGCTTTGTGGACAAACCATTAATCCTGGATGAAATAAAACTTGCCAAGCTCAAGTCAGCTTCAGTAATGGAGACACCAGATTCATATTGCTTCACACCAATACCCACTGATCAACTAGACTGTGAGAATGGACCAAAACACGTTCCTTCAATTGGGAGTGTCTATTCATTTGAAGACACTTTGTCAAAACAGGGACCGAACAATGGCAACCAACACACGCTAACAAATCTCTTTATCTATCCTATCAAATCGTGTGCATCGTTTGAGGTAAAGAGCCATTTTCAGGTGTCCTTCTTTAGGTACCGTGAAAATTGGTTGTCCTGTGATAATTGTGACTTATCTACAGGTGACTGAGTGGCCAGTGGGACCCCAGGGTTTGCTCTATGACCGTCTTTGGATGGTTGTGAATGAGAACGGAGTCTATCTCAGTCAGAAAAGGGAGCCCAAACTGTGTCTCATTTGTCCTATCATCTGTTTGGCTTCAAACACCATGAAGCTGCAGGTGGAAGGTAAGACATATGCTCTGCATGTGCATGCATGTTACCTGGCTATTTAATGTGATTTGATAGCTAAACAATCCAGTCTTGTTTTTCAGACAGGGCAATAACAGTTAGTGTTCCCTTGGATGCTCATGTTGAAGATTCAGACTGGAGAAACTCCCAAAGCAAAGTTTGTGGAGACAGGTATGGTCAAAAGCAGAAACTGACCAGCAGTCTCTGCGAACTTAAATCTTCACCCGTTGACCGTTTATAATGTAGACATATCATGTGTGACATAACCATCTGTCTCAAATGAAAAATAAATGAGGTTCAGAATGTATGTTGCCCATTGGCTGAATGTTTAAATCTTAAACTATCTTAAACAATCAAATGTTGGTCAAAAACATTGCAGCACCGGGGGTGTAAACATGTTTTTTCAGCTCCAAAGTTGGACAGAACCTACTCACTTTTGCTCCATCATTCAGCAGCCAGTCAAGATACTACAGTTAAGTCACTTTCTATTGCGCATTCGGGGAGAAGGCTGGAGGTTGGCGCTGGGCTTCACTGCTGGTCCAAAATTAAGTTAAAACATACATTCTATGAGCCTAAATTGTCTTGCACAGAATTTTAATAAAGTCGGATACAAAAGGTGAACAATGTCATGTTTACAATGATGACTTAAGGTTGTGGGGTGGGGGTAGATAGAGTAATATAGACATGCGAGGGCTATACACATCTATTTGGTGGCTACATGCATTCTATGCATGTGTTTCCTAAAAGGGTTTTCTTTCTCAGTGATTCTTAATGCCTATTGACAAACAGAGAGACAGCAGAGCGGCCCTCAAATATGTTTGGTTGAGATGGAAGAGAAAAAGAGTCCTTTTCCATACACATAACTGCAAGAAAGATTATGTTTGTGTGTCTATGTCTTGACATTATTATCCCTGCCCTGGAAATTATCAATCATACCGGTATCATTTAATGAAAGATAAAATGCAAAAAGGGCCACTGTGAAGAGATATCGCACTTTGGTCTGTGTAGCTATTCATACACCATCCTACTCATATAGTCCAGTCACTTATGAGTGGTCATAAGTAATGTTTCATCAAGTTGGTTTCAGTTGGTCTCTTAAAAAGCAATCGATGTTGATTCTAGCACCTCCTCTGGTGAGATGTTTCCTCCTGTGTTGGAAAAAGTTGAAGCGGCTTTGGATTATCGTTCGCCTTTCTCTGCCATATCTTAAGCCACATTCATAATTCTCTGTAGAGGTTTTTAGTTTGCCTTATGAACTTTGCCTTCTTTCAGTGGTGATCATTGTACTGTGTGCCAACTTATGCTTGCTTTCCCTGTTCTATTGAACAGCAGCTTTTGTTTCATTAATTAATATCTGAATTTGAAAATATGAAAAAAACTATCTGAATGTGATCCCTTACATCCTGATCCTTTCTCTCAAGCATAATCACAGATTCAGTCTTCAATTCATCCAAGTTATTATTCTCTGTTTATATTCCGAGGTTTCTATTTTGAACATTTACACTCTAGTATTTGTTCTAGTATTTATTTTTTAAATCAGTATTGTCTTACTGTTTGGTCTAGTTCTTGTAATTATAACATCACTGACCAGTTTAATTAATTTACCCAAATCGAATCCCATTTGAGCACATAACATTTTGAATAACTTTTTTCCTTATTCTACATGAACTTTTCTTTGTCTGTGTAAATATATCCCAAAACGTGATTTTACACTTGTCTGTTTCAGTTTCTTTTTTCTATTTTATCACTTACAATTGTATTTTATTTATTTTTTCTGTTTCTATTGAGCTGCTTTTTAAAATGTCTATAATATACAGCTTTTTCAAATACCTTTTCTTTTTAATGCAGTTGTAATGCATAGTTTCCATGTTTCACTGAAATATTCGTTTTGCAGTCTTATTAACACACTTACATTTTCTCAATTTATAGTTCTATATTTGTTACTTTTTTGTAATTTGTGGCGTGCTTTTATAAATATTCTATTTAGAAGCATCTCTTGGCTCTAAAGCTCATCGATGTCTAGTAAAAACATAACAGTTTTTACAGTATCAATATGCTATTCTCTTTTGGAATATTCATCTACATAAAAGTTCTACTGAAACTGCTCCAAATCATCTGGGTTTAAATAGACTCAAAACAAAATTGATCCTCATAAAAGAGATACTGAAATGTGTTTTTGTTTTTCTCATTTGTTTGTGTGCGTGCTCTAGGGTTCAGACGATGGACTGTGGAGATGAAGTTTCAGCCTGGCTTTCAGACTTCCTTAGTAAACCTTGTCGTCTCGTGAGACAGAGACCAGAATCCCTGCGTGACATGAAGTTTGGACAAACAAAAAGTAAAACACTGTTTTAATACATTTGCTGTTTTTGCTAAGTAATTGTTTTTTTTAAGATTAACTTATTGCTGGGAGAAAAGTTTATAGCCTTACATTAACATAGCATTAACATAGAAACAATAATAATTGATACATTATGGATGATTAACTTTTGAATGGATGGCCAAATAGTTTTATTTTTATGATGGTGATACTTTCGAAACATATTTGATTTGTTTATATATTTTTTGTATCACTTAGTAAGATGATTTTGTTGTTCTTTTTGGTTGTTCTTCCACTTAGATTTACTCAGAGACTGTTATCTATCAAAAGATGTGTTTAGCATTGTTTTCAGTTGTATATTTAGCAAATGTTCTCCCTTTTTAGTGCCAGGTGATTGTCCTAGTCCTCTGTCTCTGGTGAACGAAGCTCAGTTTCTGCTCATCAACAGAGGCAGTTTGTCATTTCTACAAGAAGGCATTGCTAACAGGTATTGACATTTCATAGTCAGCAGCTACAAATGAAATTAAGTCACGTAGATTGTGGCATGGAATGCTTGAAGCTACAACAAATGCTTGAATATTTTAAAATTGTCTATGTGAGTTTTGAAGTTTTGCTAAACATTACGATCCATTTGAGACATACAGTGATGTGCCAAAGTCTGCACCCCTCTGACATCTTAAGATGGCTTATTTTGTTTTAATAAGAGAAGATTACAGCCAGATTTAGAGATTGGAGTGTTTTACTGACACTAGATCAGCATTGTATAGTTTTAATAAAATCAACATTTAATAATGTTAATGTGCCAAAGCCTTTTATGAAGCTAATTAATTTCAAGACAATTTTTTTGGTTGAACAAAATTATCTGGATCAGCTAGTTAGATCATTAAGTACAAAGACTTGTTGAGTCAATAAATTAAATAAAAGCTTTTATTTAAAATAATAAAGAAACTGCTTGTCCAAGGTTCTTTCTTAAAGAGTGGAGGCATGGGGACCTCTAAATTCTCTTTGAAATTAAGATCATTTATTGTTAGGATTTAGGAGAAGGAATGATGTGGAAGGTTTGGATTGTCTGCGTCTAACTGTAGTGGAGGTTGTACACAGGAAATGCAAGTCTGAAGGAAAGATGTGGTAGTTCGAAACTCAAAGCTCAAGCAAAGAAATGGTTTGAATTGTCACAGAAAAGCCACAAACATCTCCATAGGACATCGGGGTATTGGTGTTGTAGTCGTTCTTCAATCCAGAGTACTTATCAGAACAAGCTGGAGTCAGATTAAACTTGCAAATGCATTGCCTAAACCAGCTCCTATAACTTTATACAATTGAAATGCATGATTTGATTTGAAGTAGGTTATTCATGCAGAAGCCTTACTGAATTAAAAGTGCCTTGCATTGAGAAATAGGCCACCAATAAGATTCAAAGGGACTTGTGTATAAGGAAGATCAGGTCTTATTTAACTGAGCATGCAACTCAGCTCCTGGTTCAGGCTCTGATCATATCTCAACTGGACTAATGGAATGCTTTTCTAGCAGGACTTTCAGAAAATTATCTCGGTCCACAACTCTGCAAGAAGGCAAAGCAACTAAAGCAACTAAAAACTCTTCTCTTCTGGGATCATGTACAACCTTTCCTTTTCTTCTGTTTATTATTTTCTATCAATTCTATGTTTGGTAGATCAGCTGAGACAGCCTCAGTCGTGAACAAAGTTCACGACTGAGAGTGTCTGCTAATTGCAAAAATAATCAGCAAATTGTGCCTTTACAAATAATGAATGTTGTTGTTTGTTTGTTTTAAATACACAAAAAAATATATACAAGAAAAATTTTACAAACTCCGCAAGTGACACACTGTTTTATCTAGGATGCCTAAACCATTAAGATTTCGGTGTATTTGCTTGGATTTTTTTTTACTTAATGTGCTTGACTTAATGTGCTTTTCTTAAAGATCTAATTGTGAAAAGGAAGGAACATGGACCAACATGGAGCAGCTCATGCATCGTTTCAGGGCAAATCTTGTTGTCTCTGGGCAGAAGCCGTTTGAGGAAGACGACTGGTCTCAGTTGACAGTAGGAAACGTAGGATTTCAGGTTAGTATTTTTGCACCTGCAATAGTCCTCTTTTTATACACTTAAGTGAAGAGTTAAAAAATGTCCCTCTTTTGGGAATTCACTTTTGTTAACTATCTAAATCTAACAATGGGTTAGGAATGATTTTTTGATTGATCTTGTGTGAGGGACAGAGAGCAGAAAATATTATTAATTGTTGTCATTAAGCATTAATACCCCACACTGATTACTTTAATAAACAATAATTTTTTTGTAACGTTTAAGGTGATTGGCAGATGTGGTCGTTGCCAGATGATTGGAGTTGATCAGAAATCAGCCACAAGAACACAAGAACCTCTCAGATTTCTCTCTGAATGCAAAAGTGGTCAGGTCCGTCTGAAACTTACTGTTTTTGTAACTTCAGAAATCTACTCTTTAAAGAAATAAAAGAAAATGACATTTAGATTTGAGAAGACTGTATGATTTTTTTTATTTTTGCTTTCGATTGCAGGCAACATTTGGTGTATATTTGGCTCAGAAGAGAACTAGGAACTCCACTGCATTCCCTGTTTTGTCTGTTGGGAGCCATGTCGTCCCACGGATAACAAATTCAACTGAGAAACTTTAGAATAGCCTTGAAGTCTGTGTTAAATTCGCATTTTACTGTACTGGAACATATTTTATTTAGAGTTTTATGGAATTTGCAATATATTCCTTTTTATACAATTAGACCACTTAATCGCTTAAAATACAGATTAAGATTAAAAGGAAATTGGAGAGACTGATCCACAATTTTGTTAAGGTATAATTTTAAGTTGTTGTATATCTGTGAAAACTATCTTGCAAAAATACTGAAAATGTCATTTAGGGCAGGGTTACCCAAATATGTTTCTGGAGGGCTGCAGTCCTCCACATTTTTGTTACAAATCTGCTCTAGTATGCATACTACTTTAGCTTCAGATAATTAGAGAACTCCTTAATTGGTTGATTTTCATAATGGTTAAACCAAAAATGTGTAGGCCTCTGGCCCTCCAGGACTGGATTTGGAGACCCCTGATTTAGGGGTTGTAGCAATGAATAAATATTGATACATTTCGCTGAAATTCACCACCAACTGTAAGATATATTAAAGACATAAAATGATGAAGTAGGTAGTGCAGGTTTTTGTTAATTTTTGTTTGTTACAATTTCAGGCAACTTAAAACATATACACTATAAGATTGGCTGTACTAATAAAGTGTAAATATATAAGCTTTACATTTATCCATTACATTTCTGTGTTTAAGCACCCAGTGAAAAAAAACACATCTGCTATTCTCTTCATTAAAATCTGTTCATGTGAACTGGCAGATTTATATAAATGTGATGTCAAAACTGCACATGTATGTTTAGGTAATCTAGTAGTATTTACCTCTCTGTAATATCTTGGTGTATGTTTACCTCTCACCAAAAGTCCACTCATATGTGTGAATCCAGCTCACATGTCTGGACATGCTCGTGCTTGTTTGTTTTGTTTTGTGGAGGTATAATGGAAAACCACATAAAATGAGAATCACATAATTAGGGGAGGAGCTGACAGTGTACTTATAAATAAAATTTTTAATTTTATAACTAGGTCAAAACTAACCCTACAACACAACAGTCGTGATTTCATCTGGAGCATTTTATAATTTTTTTCTCCGTTTTTTTTTTTTTTAACTATAGCTTCCTGACAAAGCCAAAAATCCTTGACGCAATTGTATATAACATGAAAACTGAAAAACATTACAGACGTTTCCCATACATTTTATGTAATATGTTTCCCGTTTGCCACAATAACTGTCTTGTTTGTGCCTTCGACCTCTGTTTGCATCAATTACTTCTCTTTTGTGGCAATAAGCCCACTGATTGCCAAAATAAACTCCCTGTTTGTCTAACCAAAAACCCTGTTTGCACCAATCAGCCCTGTTTTCACTGAGTACCACATTACATTGCAAAGAGATTAATTACCTTGTTTGATGATTGTGTATTTTCTCGGATAGGTGAGATCTTTTTTTTTTTTTTTTTTTTGGTGCAGAAGCACTCGTTTGCACCATTAATCTCCATTTGAGCAAATAACCTCCCGCTTGCCTCAATAAGCCTCACATTTTCCTCAGTAATTCCACCATTTGCATAGCCTCAGTTTGCTCCAATAGCCTACATTTGCATCATTTACTTCCATTACATTTACTTCCATTTACTTTCAAGAATAGCTTTTGTAACCAAATTATAATATTTACATTTTATAGGAAATTACCATTTACGAATAAAACTCATAAGAGAGAAAATTTACAGATTGGGCACAAAATATCTGACACAAGGTGGATGCTTTTATTCCATCCAATTCTTAACAAGGATTTTCTATTTACTGTGATGTAAGAATTATTTATTACATAAAACTGTTTTATGTGGTGACTAGTTGTGAACATAACATAACTTCCATGCTTTAAGTGCCTGCTGATAGAACTTGGATAAAGCAATAGGTAATTTGTTAATTGCATAATCATAAGACAACGAGAAATGTAATTCACCAAGCATTTTTAAAAATATATGCTATTAAAAAAATAATCGAGTCTGATTTTAAAAGACTGTTTCAAAGCCATTTAACTTTGAGGATGTAATTTAAATAAAAAAAATCGAACCTTTCAAACCACCCTCATTCCTTGAAGCCTGCAATATTTGCTTTCTTACATTAAAAAATATATATTTTATACGATTTTTAAAATATTCATATTTTTTATATTGTTTAGTTGTCAATAATAAATATAACTATAATATAATCTTTAACAATAAAAGAAAAGGCCAGATAAATAGGTCTACTTAACCCTTCTACTTTGGTCAACAAGACTCTCCTAATCAATAATGGTTAAATCCCTTTGACGCCAATTATTTAACAAACTTTGAGATTTCTTTAATATAGGGGGGAAATTTAACTCTTGTCTCTCATTTAAATCTTTATTTCTATTAATTCCTAAATATTGTATCTTACTTTTTAACTGGTGTATTGCACTTTATCTTATTTACGATCACAAAGACACATTATTTCACATTTATTTATATTAAGCCTCAATCCAGAGGCTTCAGAAAAATATTTTACAAGTGTGTTATCTTCATCCTTTTTAATTTTTTTTATTGTTATCTTTACTCTCGATGTCAACGCATTGTGTCAACGACGTCAGAATGGCTCAAGAATAATGGGCGCGGCAGGACTTATTCCATGGCGTCTTCTTATTTAGACACACCTAGACTCGTGTGGCTTGTTTGGAGAAAATTACGTCATTTAAATGGAAATATTACATCATGCTTTCAAAAGCATGATATACATATGCAGTAGTAAGTGTGATATAAATATACACTAGTATATGGCTAAACAGTGTGTGCCACAGCAAGATTCGTTAAAAATATTTGCTAATTTTAACTCTAGTGGGACAACTGTTTCAACATTTTCTACGATAGTGAGCCGGGCACATGAATATTCATGACTTCTCGCTCCGTCTTAAAGCAACACTATTTGAAATTCGTGACAGTGACGCGTCGTTTGGCTTTGATGTCAAGCGAACATTCCTGTTTCACAATTTGATAGCTGTTCCTTTTACACGAATCCTCAAAACTGACTGCTAAATGTACTGTTACTCTACACTTATTACGTCGTTGCCAATTCTATTGTTTTCTCCCTCGTGTTTATTCATTTATTGTAGAGGTAGTTATGATCATATACTGTAAGTGTATTATTTGCCTCAGTATAACGTTTTGAAACGTTCTGTAAAAGCTTAAACTCTCCTTTCTCTCTGTGTTCAATAACTTTATGTGTGTTAAATAATAGCTTGACAGCAAAGCCAAACAACGCGTTACTTTGTGGCGAATTTCAAATAGTGTTGCTTTAAGACTGCGCGGGAAAGTCATGAATATTCATTGGACCCGCCCATCATCTCACGTTTTCACGATCCCAGAATATGTTGCCCCAATACGCCACAGTCCAGCCCCTGCCCCTCTCAATATTATTACTCTCGTCACATGCTCGTGCACGAGTTTAGAACTTCTGCTGTCCTGTAACATAGGAAGTGACGAGCGGCGGCTTTACAGTAAGTATGATGTTTTTACTTTCATATATTTTACATGTTACATTATTAGAATGGTTTCGACCGGACTCTGCAGTATTATGTTGTCTCTTATGGCGTCCCTGGAAAGCGATTGTAAACGCTTAGCAGTTTCAGTGGCCCATAACAGTATACGTTAACGTTACTTGTGTAAAACCAAACTATTGTCATAATAAACGTAAATGAATAGAAGTGACAAGATTAACGATGTTCTTCGTGAGACTAGCTGAGACCGAATGCGTTCATTTGCTCTTGAATGGAAATCATAGTTGTTTTTTGGCGTAACGTTATATCGCTATGGCTAACATACAGTTAACAGACATTATTGCTAATAAAACTGCTTTATATGTTCTTGTAACTTCTGGGAACGTAAGTTGAAATACCATACAAAGGTGGAATTTTGTTTGTTATTATTTGTCATGTTTTTAAAGAAACATTCACACCTGTTCTGAAAATCTAGAAATAGTCATCTTTAAAAACTTGTATTCATTCAGATTTTATGGAACAAATGTGATTGTCTAGCTATTTGTGTGTTGAACGCCTATTAAATTACAATATGATACAAAATTGTTGCACCAGAATTGTATCTATTTTGTATCTGGTTTTTAGAACTACTTGGTATTTAAAAATGGCAAGTATTATTAATGCTTACAATTAATGATTCGTATCAATGCTTAGCATGAGGCACCTGACCAAATTCTGATAGCTCAGACTGTTGACTTTGTCAAATGGACAAATAAAAAAAAATCCTCCATTGAGCAAGAAAAAAAGCCGTCAGCTGTGAACAGCTGTGAACTATATATAGCTGTAAAATGTTAATGTATTGAGGTGTGGTTGTTTTAGGGAGCCAATCTATAGGATCCCCTCCTTTCCCACACATTATAGAGTTTTATGGCAGTTCAATTGACATTAGTGTCCTCACTGCTCAGTTTATTTTACTTTCAACTGCAGACATCTCTTTTTCCTTGACCTCAGAGAACCTGTATGGTACAATAGTACACAATATGTAAATTTGTAGCTGAAACTGTCAGTCAACTGTCAACTGTCATGCTCTACTAGTCGGATGGGTTAATTAATGCCATAATTAAAATACTGTGTGAACTGTTATTTTTTTATGCCACTGTCTGAATACTCAATTCATATTTCTCAATTTATGCACACGTAGACCCGGTTGGTCAAATCACTCTATTTATCCTTGCGAGAATTTAGTAACCATTACAATGAAACATTAACGTTAGCCAATCAGGACATTCAAGTGCGCTAGACCACATTTCATTTTGATTTGCACAACTTGGATTGTTGTAGGGCTGGGCCCTCTAACGGTATGAAAGTGAATACCGGTATTGTGTTGTGCCATGATATGGATTTTGCAATACCGTTGATACTGTTTCACATTCAGAAATTTCATGAATTCAGCTTGGTACTTTTCTTGCACACGCTCAATTTATTTGATGTTTAGACAAGGAGATGTATAGTCTCCTGCCCTCAGCAGGAGACATGACGCAAGTGCATGTTCCAAGAGCAGAGGGGGAAGCTAGTTAGGTAAAGAGAATTCTTTCAGCTGCTGCTCTGTCTGAAAATCACATCAGCCAGAATGAACTAAGTCGACAGGAACATCAGAAATTGTAGCCATTACTATTTTCTCTCCCTCCCTGTCCCTGCTTCTGTTCTAAATGGAACACTCCTGTCTTCTGGACTTCACTCGAGTCCACACTCTGGCGATGTCATGAAGGCCAGACGCTAGGGGTCCTTGACTCAAGTCCTCGAAGGTGCTCTGCGCTCGTATTTTGGGACACTCGCGTTGCGCCATCAAAAGGAAAAGCTCCGCTGGTGTTTACTGTACAGTTGTGATTATATTACCTGCTTTGAATTCACCTCAGTGTCTGTAAAAAAAAAACACTTTTAATACTACAGAAGAGCTTTTTGTTGTTGTTTATTCGTTGTTAATGCACAGAGAATTAAGACCTATAACTCTTGTAATAGAATATTTAATAATTGTAAGTAATTCTCAAATAAGATTGAATTTGTATGTATACTTGGGAGGGAACAGGAAGTGACATACAGAGGCGGGATTTATACTGAAAGGAACCTCAAAGGATTAGGGCTCTCTCTCTCTCTCTCTCTCTCTCTCTCTCTCTCTCTCTCTCTCTCGCTCGCTCGCTCTCTCTCTACCCTAGCGAGTGGACGTGCATGCGCTGCTCTTGTCTTTCCTTTTTATCTTCTTTCGGCTCTCGCCTCTTTCACTCTTCTTTCCCCTTCCATGATGCTTGCAATGTGATCACGTTCTTCATTGATATCAAGGTATGAGCTTAATTCATGTTTGGAATAAGTAATAAACTGCTGTTTGCGATTGTGTTCATAAATCATGTCTCATGAGTATTACAATTCTATTATACTCTTAAAATAATTGGGATAAATTTTGCTCAACGTTAGTGTTTTGGTACACGATCTGTTTAGGACTGTATAATCACATGTTGTCAACATGAGTGTTGAAATAGTTCAATAATATCAGTTGGTTATTTCTCTGATAAATGTTTACAAGTCAAAAGGTAATTGTTCAGCTCTGCTAATTGTCGTGTAATTGCACCATGAATGCCAATAGAAATGTTGATGTGATAAATGTTGTGATTTTAGTTTCAGACAGGACGATGAGTTATCCAGGATATCCTCCCCAGCCTGCCTACCCTCCTCAGGCCGGTGGATACCCAGCTCAACCGGGGGCATACCCTGCTGCCGCCGGGGGTTACCCTCCTCAACCTGGAGTGTACCCCCCACAGTCAGGTGGATACCCCCCACAGTCAGGTGGATACCCACCACAGTCAGGTGGATACCCCCCGCAGTCAGGTGGATACCCACCGCAGCCAGGAGCTTATCCTCCACAGCCAGGGGCTTATCCTCCACAGGCAGGTGGCTATCCTTCACTTCCCCCAGGTGAGCTGTTATGAAATCAGTTTATTATGTTTATCTGAGAGTTGTCAGGTTTAATGGTTTTCATCGAAGGAAACCGTATGTAATATAATGTAATGTAATGGTGTGGTTTGTTATGGGAATGCTCATCAACATTTTAGTTGAATAAAATAGTTTAATTCTTTTTAAACATGTTTATTTTTACAATTTTTAGAATGGGCAGTGAAGCTGAAGTTATGTGGAATATTCATGCGCCGCCTGAAGAAAAGCTGTCAATCAATAACTGAATTTATACTGTGGTTAGAAGCAACAACTTCTGCGCTTGTTGTACATTGAGAGTTAGAGGCTTCTTCTCAGAGAAGCCTGGTGATCTTTGTGTTTTTTGAGGTCAAATGGATTATCTCAGGAATACAAATGACCCACGATTGTTGTGCAGTGTTTTCCCTAACAGTGTTTGCAGTGTATATGTGACAAAGCTTTTAAGCTTACATTGTTTTGCTTATAGGTAATGTTGATGTTTTAGCCATCAAAAGGCAGCCCACCCCGGTCACCAGGGGTTAACACAAGCTTATTGATAACCTGGGGGGTATTCCAGAAACTTGGTTATCTGGCATAACCGGATATATTTGAGGGTAAGTTAGTGGATAACCCGAGATTTCGGTTCCAAAAACAAAGGTATCTTTCAGGTTAGTTAAGTAACCATGGCAACATACTCTCTGAACAAAACATACTCTGGAGCATGTGGAGTTTTTAGAATGGGTTTTAGAGAGTACGTTTGTTTCAGTGGTGTCATTGAGCATGCCGTGCCCTTTTATAGATTTTAGTTCATTTAAGTACATTTATTTGTTAATTTATTTATTGAACCTTTTGAAAGGGCACATTCCTAATACAACAAACGGTGAATCTGTGGTTAAAATGTAGCATTGAAACAGGTCATATAGTTTTCTACAGTTTCCAGGGTAACATTTTCCTCAGCTACAGTTTCCTCAGCAAGTGATTAAAGAAGAATTCCACCAATTTGCAAGTTTGTCCTTTAATGGAAACTATGTGAAAGACAGTATTTTACAAACATTCATATGGTCCATATGATCACTTTTTATGATTACTTCACATTACATTTTATTGACCAGTGAGTGGATTTCTTTAACAGGAAATCTTTCTTTTGCATCAGTGTGCCGGTTTAATGGAAAATAAAA
Organism: Danionella dracula; assembly: GCA_900490495.1. Lineage (NCBI taxonomy): Eukaryota > Metazoa > Chordata > Actinopteri > Cypriniformes > Danionidae > Danionella > Danionella dracula. The sequence goes on along the minus strand of UELW01000844.1, from coordinate 3,540,032 downwards.
CTCTCTTCTGTAGAAAGGACTCAAGAGGCAGGTTTGTAGAACAACAGCAACTTTATTTTGCATTTATCATTTAAACGAACTCTGAATATTGACTCTACTAAGATGGAAGTTATTCACATACGTCAGGATAGGACAGTAGGAAGGGGAGGGAGAGAACGGAATCCCAGAGCAGGCCGCTGCTATACTCTTATCAGGAAGAGGACACGTCCCTGCTGAGAAACTCCGCCTTCCCCTCCACTTAGTCACCTCCAAGGCAGGCAAGAGCTTAAACATTCCTTCAGCATAATACATGAACACTAACTAATACTCATCAATACTGATACCAAATATAATGATTTAAAATTCTATCAAGCAGGTTACACATTTATTTTTCTAATAAAAGGCAAAATGGCAAGGGGCAGGATTTTATAAACTCTTCCTTCAGGAGATGGTTATATGGAGATGACTGTAGGAATATTTATTGCAAGTTTTCAGTGTCATAGTTCATATTAGTATGTGTCACACAACATTGAGACTAGAAGAGGAGAGAGCTACCCCACATATATGGATGCAGATGTAGAGGAGCTAGTCTTAGAAGAACTATGTACATATTTACTCAGGTGCTTCATATCTTTGTAAGCCAACATCAATACCTTCAGCTCTTTCTCTGTGAAATACAAGCTTCAATTAAAAATTTTAAATGAGCTGTTATCATTTAATGAACTGGTAAAGAAAATCAAACAAGGACCTTATGGAGTACTTTTTTATATTACACTACCAAATTATGGCCTATAAGTAGCAGCCAGAATAAGTAAAGCAACACAATGATGATTACCAAAACAGTTTTATACTTCAATTTGTAACATACAATAAATTGTTTTTTAGTTACTTGACCAACTTGGTTAGCTAAGTCCATCTTAATAGTTTATAAATTGTGATCAGATATATTCTTTTCTCCTTTAGTTTTAAAGAGCAATCAGTAATTCGGCGATCCGTTGACAATGTCTTTGTACATGCGCCGTGTGAGCACATAAACTCTCGGTTATGTATCAATCTTAATCAGGTGTTTTGGAACACGCTTACATAAAGTAAACAGGTCTAGAGTTGATCTACTGAGAATTTAAATTTCAGCAGATAGTAAGTTAACTCTGCTTTCTGGAATACACTACTGATGAACTGTTCATAGATTTGTTTCTGTGTTGATATTGTAATCTGTTAAAAATCTTTCATGTGAAAGTAGGCAACAGCGAGTTTTGTGCCACTGCTCAGTTTGACTATTTACAGACAGCGGCCCGTCATCTTTTCCAGTATGCCTATGGATTGAGCAATGACCTTAAACAAAACATGCGCGGAACCCTTTTGTTCAACTCCTCTTTAGCCAACCAAGCATTTACAGAATTAAGATATTATTGAAATTAAGCCCCCGTCTACATGTACCCGGTTATTTTTTTAAAGGCTTTATTTTCTTACCCCGTTTACAAAAAAATCGTGTGCACACAAGCACATGTAGAAAAAAACGTCCCCATTTATCTAAGACTCAAACGGCTCTTTTGTAAAACTGGCACTTTTTGTGTTTGTACGAGGTTAGCGCATCTGCAGCAATACATTGCTGTGTTTTGACGTGTCTGTTGTGTGATTAAATACGTTATTAAATATGTTGTGCTCATATATTTCCTTCAACCTGAACTAGAATTTGCGTGGTTATCCTGTCCACACAGAATCGAATCAGTAGCGTTTCTAAAAAAACAAATCACTTTGGCCGGCGTTTTCCAATGAATGTGGTTACGGTGAAAACGCCGCTCCGGTTACATATGGACGTACCCCTTTACCCATGCTAAAAAAAGCGTGGTTACAAAAAAAAAACGGCCTAAAACATAACAAAGGTAATTAAAAAAAAAAGAGCAAGGTGCACTGGTAACCCATCAGTTGGAACCCTATCTGTCTGAGGCAGGTTCCCCCAGATTATATTAGAATGCTAATTCAAAGTGCTTGTGAGCTATTTTAAAAGCTTTGCACTAAAGTAACTTTTCAAATTAGGAAAGTGCAAACCGCTTGACCTCAAATCAAACAATATGACTAGTTTACTAGTTTATCAAAGTAAAAGTACATATATTGCTTTGCTTTTCAGGTAACACATTCACAAACCTTTCTCTGTAATTAACTACCCACAAATATACAATGGATTGAAACAACGGGCTACAACTTCTGTTCATTTAAATTAATATTTGTCATATATGTTAATAATTGTTTTGTTCATTTTTAAACGAACCTGGCCATCTTATTGCACATTATAAAAATGTGTTTAATATGGTTTTCAATGTTGTGCTCTTAGCTGTGAAGTCAGAGAGCTGTTTGCATGAAGTTAAATGTTCTGATTGGATCTCAGTGTTTGCATGAACTCAGTGAACTCAGAAAATTGGCTCCTGGAAATACTTCAACCTCTGCTTCATGATGTGAATGCAAATTCGGCTTGAACTAAGACAATAGAACAGGGGTCCATTTCTGTAATTATAAAGTCATCAAAGGCAGTTGTGGTCTGGTGGAAAAGGAGATCGACTTGTGATCGGAAGGTCGCCGATTCAATCCCCAGATCCACCGAGTTAAAGGTGGTGTTAGTGATGAAATACTTGCTCTCCCATCTTCAACAATCACAGCTGTGGAGCCCTTGAGTAAGGCACCAGTTTCCCGACTGCTCCCCGGGCGCCGCAGCCATGCTCCCACTGCTCCGGGTGTGTGTTCACGGTGTGTTTGTTCACTGCTGTGTGTGTACACTGAGATGGGTTACATGCAGAGCACAAATTCCATGTATGGGTCACTCCATATCTGGCTGCCTGGTCACTTTCACAAAAAAAAAAAAAAAACAATATGGTAGCTAAATACAACACAGCTAAAAACATGGAAAAGCCATAATGATGATGTTAATTGTTCTTATTGTGGCTGCCTTCTCTTTCAGTTGATGAGTATCCCTCATTATGAAATGTTTCTTTATTATACATTCTCTGAAAAAAAATTCACAAAATTTGTAAATTAGATTTTTCTGGGATGGAAATTGATCTTTAGCTCTGTACAGAGATGTGGACCAAACACAATTGAATATGGTGTTTGAATAAAACATGTAATCTTTGTGTAAACTGTGATTTTTAATCATTGTTTGTGGTTTTGTATTTAAAAACTATTGTATTGTAACCAAGCCGTAAGTGATGCGTACAATTTAACAACCTGGTTTTTTGACAACATGATTAAACATTTTGATGAGATGTTTTAAAATAAACAAATGACTTCTGAAAAAGACATACTCAGAAATATTTCCTTGTAAACCCACAATATTTGTGATTATATAAGATGTATAAAATAGCTAGTATTTCAATTACCAGTGTTAATATTGAGTAGCCGTAATGGCAGATTGTCTAATCGATCCTAAATTATATTATGAAGAAGATCCCCGAAGAGTACATTGAGGTAAATTCTAGCTTTGATGTGAAACCCTGTATGTGCTATTAATGATTTTACCTTCCTTTCATCTGGATGTGGATTAATGGCAATTTTGGTGGTTTTCCAGCAGTCAAGAACAAAGCGCCTATGAATAAAAGTTTCATCCATCCAAAAATTTATTTAAAAACACATACTATTTTCAAAGAATACATTTGTTGCAAGTTTTAGTTTAATGCATTGGCAGAATATATCTGGTTGGGGAAAAAACAATATAGACATAATACAGGGATCAAAAAAGCTATCAGATATGGAATTCTTGAGATCGATTGAATTGTAGTTGAGTTGATTCTCTCTCTCTCTCTCTCTCTCTCTCTCTCTCTCTCTCATTCTTTCATTCTTCCATTATTTTACTAACTTGTTGAGCACTGATAAGTCACAGGGTGGAAGAAAGGCAGGGTACACCTTGGGCATGTTGCCAGCCTATCACAGACCCGCATTCATTCCACACTATTTACTCTTGAGGACATTTTTGTCATGTTTTGCATGTTTTGACTGAAGGAAGGATCTAGAGGAGTATTCTATAGAAACCCATGCAAGAACAACGAGAACCTTACTTGCAAATGCACCCCCTCTAATACAAAAATACAAAACAATTTGGGGACCCCTGCCGTAATTCTTGCCCACCTGTGTACCTGTCTGTAGTTTGCTGATGGGGAAATGATTTTATAATATTTTCTCTGAACTGAAAGTTCGCAATCTCTCACTTTAAAAAAAAAATTCTTTTAGTCTAGCTTTGTCGATCTTAGTCCTTGATTTCCGTATGGCTTTGCATAGTATGAACAACCATCCAATCCAAAGAAGCTCTGTTTTAAAGGGGAAAGTTACTATTTTAATGATCATCATATTCTGATTCATAAATAGTGGTATTTTTATTAGGAAGCATTGAATTGAATTTTATTGGTATGATAACAATACCCAGCTGTACGTTTCATCCTACCCCAGCTCTTTTTCTCTTGTTTCTCTGAGTTCAAGAGCTGAGTTAAATCAAACTACATACATCTTAATAGCAAAAATATTGAAGTCACACTTGTTGGCTCCAAAAATTCTATTGGTAGATGTTAACTGTAACTGTATTTTTAAACTTCTTGATTGAATTTCTGCATTGTGTTTAATCCACCCTACTAAACAATATTCACATATAGTGTAATACAAGGCGAAATAAACTGCTCTAAATAGTTACTTTTAAAAGTATTGATTCTGATTTTTGTAGGAGGTTGGGGTGCTGCTTGTCCCCCTATTGGCCTTGACAGTTTGTCAACTTCAGGATTCAATGCCGCCAATCTCGCAGGAATGGTAAGTTAACAACAAAGTAAAATTAAAAACATTAATCTGATAACCCTGGTCTCCATTGTCAACAAATGCGGCTAACTTGATTCTGATGAGCTTCAAATTTGCAGTCTTGGCTAAACCAGCAGAAAATCACTTTTTTGCAAAGCTTTTGTGGTCTTGATGAACATCAGTGGACCGTGAACAAGTGTGGGAGAGTAATAGTTATTCAGCTGATTCTATGTTCTACCAAAGATTCTATAGTGTACCAAAAAACTTCTTAAAGTTTTTTAGAATTTTAACACTTTACATTCTTAAAGGAGACATGCAAAAGAACATGGTTAATGGTTAAACATGTTAAGTCAATGCCATACTTGTGGTAAAAGTGGAGCATCTACATTAGGTATCGCGGTACATTTAATGCAATGCGGCAGTGTGTAATTTTCCTACTCAAAAAGGAAGTTCAAATTGTAGCACTTTATTCTCTATTTAATTTTGTGGCAAATACAGTGGCAGAGTTCACATAGGGAAACCTTGTGAGAAGAGAGTGCTTTCCTATTTTCAGACTGAACACAATATGAGGCTCAGCATGAGCATCTATAGTTCTTCTCTCCAAGATATCTTAATCAACAGATTAAGGAAGATATCTTAATCAACAGAAAATAAGTTATAAAATAACCAAAACAGAACAAACAACTAATACCAGGATAGCGTTTGTGTTTGCTGTGAAACAGGAGGATTCATATTAATTAATTAAATAAAATGATTGTATTAAGTAGGCTTTGAACATTTAACATAACAAGGGCTAAAGTCAGTTTAGCATGAGGAGATTATAAAGTTGACATATATATATATATATATCTAAATAAAGTTAAAAGATCACTTGTGTTTGTAATTATTTGTTAACAAGCGTAAGCACTTACTCTGTGTGCCGTCTTCATTGAATATACTTGCTTGTTGAATATACACAGAAATAGAGCAGTTTTGAGCTGGTGGCTCATCTCAGGCTGATGACGTAGCTTTGTGGTCGGCCCTATTCCCTTAGCCCCTCTCTCCATGGCAAAACGGGGTAAAAACTCCAAACGTGCAAAAAGAAAAAGTGTTAACAAAAAACTGAAACGCAAATGCAAAAGTTGACTGAATCACAGATCAAAATGTGTTTGCAAAGAACATTTTTATTTAGAAAATTAAAAAAAAAATCATATTTTTTGGGTGTTTATTATTGAGCTGTGTTTTTTACTTGGAGTTCTTCATTTTCATTTGCAAAAAAGTTTTTTATCTCTCAAAACTTCTTTATGCATTTGCGGTTTTTTTTTTTTTTTTTTGCTTTCTCAAAACGTTTTTTAGTCCCCAATTTTATTCCCTAGTATAGTAGTTTAGTGCCATCACAAAATAATGAAGACGGCCAACATGAGGGGTGAATGGTGAAGAAGGTTAAAATATAAAGGTATTGCATTTCTAAAGTTATTAGCTCAAACTTCAACACAATCCACATAATGTCAGTTGTTGCTTTTACTGCAGAAAATCAAAGCACCGGTGAAAATGTTCAGACAGCACTGAACTTCACACAGTGAAACAAATTGAACTAGGCACAGATGTATTGCTTTGATGTTGTCAGACTACATCAGTGTTTCTCAATTATTTTCTGTCGCGCCCCCCTAGGAAGAAAAAAACATCTCGCGCCCCCCCTAACGCAACTATAAAAAGCATTATTTGTCTTTAAATTTGTTATAAGTACACCTCTGCATAACACAGTATCCTTATTAACATATAAAAGAAAAAACTACTATTTGAGAACCACTGGACTACATGTCGATCTTCCAAAATATTTACAAATTAAAGTACAAAAGAAAATAACACAAAATTCAACAGTAAGAAAACAACCAAGAGTCATGTGTAACTCATGAAGACCATTGAGAATAGGGGCAACGGGAAGTAACCAATAGCGGTTTGATGACTTTGGTTTGCACATTTTGTAAATAATCCATAGGCACCTCGCTATATATATAGTAAGATATGCCTTTTTTGTGTGTTTTTGTGTGTTTTCCATATACATTTTAAATTAATTCTGATAAATCAAAATACACTTTTAGAGGATGAGTATTAGTTATTTGTTTTGAATCAGCCAACAGCACCAATTTGTAATTAATTGTAGTTAATTGTAATTACATTTCTTGTTACACTATATTGAGAGAAGGAACAGCGACTCGTGGTTACGTCCCACAAGGGCAGAAGATCTCTCAGCAGAACCTTCTCTTTCACTGTCCCTGGATGGTGGAACAAACTCCCTGATCCAGTCAGGAGAGCTGCAACACTAACAGCTTTCAAAAAACTCTTCTCTTCAGGGAACACCTACTTTCACGAGTTCGCTTACATAGAATTAGCCCAGAAAAAGCAAGCGTATGTGGCGAGATTAAGATAAGCATACTGGGCGAGCTGTCCACGGGAGGGCCTTGAGGCGAGAAGCGATCCGGGCCCGAGAACCCCCCCATGAGATGTGGAGACAGGGGTGGTGGAGAGAATTTTGCATTTCATCGTTGAATTGGAAGTGGAGTGGTTCCGGTTTTATCTCTTGAGCGAGAAGAGGGATTGGAAACACCTGTAGATTTTTCGCTAATTATCTGATCGCTCCTCCCGAAATTGCGTTCACGGAACTTTACATAAAATTTTTTTTAAAAACTCTTTTCCTCCTCTGTCTTTAAAACTTCTATTATACGCAAGCTGAGATAGACTTTAACTGTGTAACAAATTGCATATTGTCTTTCCCCTACTGTAAGTCGCTTTGGACAAAAGCTCCTGCCGAATGCATAAATGTAAATCGTAAAATCATCCATGGGGAGCAAAACAGGAGAATCTCGAAGTAAACTGGAAAAATTATTAAATTTTTAAATTGTTAAATTGTATGTAGGGAAACATTTGTTAAATGTAATGCCTAAGCAGAAAATAATGCATTATAAGTAAATTATTTTTTTATAAACTTTAAAAATACTATATAAATGTATTGTGTTCAATATACATATGTCACCTATTTAATAATGAGTTTACCAGAAAGTAATTTGAGCTCATCAATTACAGGAATAATCATGAATTGCTGCCCTACCTGCCCGTGTTTTATAAAAATTTATAATAGTATTAATAATGCTGTTAAATTCATAAAACTGTTTTAAAGTTAAAGAAAGACACACAGTAGCAGCGACTGTCCTCTCTGTTTGTGAACCCCCACTGATGATTGAAATGGATATAAATAGAAATAAAGTGCTAGTTGCATTAGTCATCGTCATCTACTGAATTTAGGCACAGCAATGTATTCAGCGGAATAGAAACTCTTTCATATTTTTCAATATTACAAAGCAGCGGCCCGCTGACGTATAACTGTAAAACGATGAGAACAGTTTGTGTCACCAGTCGTGCTCTAAAAAAAAACCTCTCAACGAGAGCATGCTTGTTCACGGTTCTTCTTATCTCCCTGCCCTGTGCTAAGTCATCTTTAGCAATCATGAGCTACAAATTTTACTGTGGATGTACAATTCTTCCTCTCTTGCAGGTCAATCAGTTTGCTGGCAATGCTGGATTTACTCCAAATCCGTCCATGTTTCCCCAAGTGCCTGGTGGCTATTCTGGGCCTCAAGCAGCGGGCCCTCCAGCATCAGCCCCTAACCAGCCATTTGGAATGTACCCTCAACCAGGGGCAGGTATGCCTTCAGGTCAAGGGATGGGGTATCCTGGAGGGCCAGCACCTGGGCAGCAAATTTCAGGCTACCCAAGTACCCCAGCAGCTAATCCATCCGGGACTACCTATCCCAAAGCACCCTCGCCCAACCCGTCCATGCCAGGATACGGTGGAGGCTATGGAGGAGGAGCACCTGTCGTACCAGCTATCAGTGTAAAAAAAAAAATTACAATAAACATTGCTAGTTTTGAAAGAACCTATGGGGTTGGACACAAAAGTGCTAATACACAACTTAACTTGGTGTGATTAGAAAACAAACCAAAAGGATAGGGCTGTTAGTGAGGGATTTTGGTGAGTTGCTGGAAACAAAGCACATGCTATATGTAACATGTTTTCAATCAAGCACTTGGCAGTTAGCCCAAAGTGCCTTCCATGAATAAATAAAACTAATTTAAAACAAATCAACAAAAAGAAAACAAGAAACAGGTAGGAAAAACAAAACATAAATACACCAGCCTCTGTGTCCGCACATGATCAAGAACCAAACGCGTCCCTGAAAAGATGGGTTTGCAGCTTGCATTTAAAAAGTGATAAGCTGGTAATAGTTCTCACTTATAATAGAAGTTTGTTCCAGAGTCTAGACCCAGCTACACTAAACGACCGCTCACCGAACTGCTTGTATTTACTCCTGGGCACATTAAGGAAAAGGTGGCTCTCCGATTGCAGGGATCATGTCGGTTTATAAATTTGTAAAAGATCACTCGGAAATCTTGGAGCTAGTCTGTGGATGGCTTTAAAAACTAAAACCTTAACATCCACTCTAAAACTAACAGGAAACCAGTGCAGAGAAGATGAAATGTGCCTACAGCATCGAGTGTTTGTTAACAAACGATCAGCTACGTTTTTGACAAGTTGCATGATGTAAACTGTACTGGTTTACTCCCAGGTACAGTACGTTAGCAAAATCATGTCTGGAACTAATAAAAGCATGTATCGCCAAATCATTGCGAGTTAAAAAGGGTTTCACTCTTGTCAGTAAGCGTAGTTGATAAAAACTAGCTATCACAACAGAATTATTGTTGAACTCGAGTGTAATTTAACTCTTAAATTAGTCAGCATCGGTTTGCACTGCAATTGCAGAGCATCCAAGCCAGTGGTCCGATCAAAGGGTCCTGAGGAGCCAAAGACAAAGCACTCTTGTATTATTGATTTAGTTTTAATAATAAATAATATAAATAATGTTTATGTTAAACTTTTCTTGGGAGGCAGGTTATGTTCTTAATTTTAATATTTAATATTTAACTTATTGAGTTGTTTTAGTAATCAAACAAGTGATCAGAAAAGGGCTGTTGAATCCATATTCCACCATGTAGGCTCCTTAAATACTGGGTTATCGCATAGTCTTTATGCAATCTTTTTCAGATAAGTATCCTATGATGGGAATTACTTATGTTGAGCAGCTGCAGTTGAATGGATCGCACACTGTCACTACAGATTTAGCTTTTTAAAACCCATTAGCTTATTTAAAACAGCGCTTTTATTTGTCAGATACGATAATGTTTTTAATTGATTTTTTTTTTTTTAGCGTGGATTCAGAGGAGCCATTCAAGACTTTCCTGGAGCAGATCCGCTTAAAGATGCAGAGGTCCTTAGGAAGGCCATGAAAGGATTCGGTGGGTTGATAATTACTTAAAGAAATAATGAAGTGAAAAATCAATTTTACTCAACTTTAGTACTTCTCTCGATAGAACAGTTTTATATACATTTGTTACCATTGCTCTTTTTTGGCCAACGCATTGAAGCTCTGACAGTCCAACAGGATTACAGGGAACAGCTCTTATGTCCTGATGGATATTCAGCCATTCATAAAGAAACCATAAACACTTTCACTTTAAGAATACTCCAAACAAGAAGCACCAAAAATACCTTCAGCTCCACAAAATACCGGTGAAAAAGTTGTTTAATATCTCATGCACCTTCAAGCACACCTCAGCCCTTCCTGCTCTACAGTACATACCTCAGTAGATCAGTAGCACCAAGCAGCTTGTGGTTAGTGTAGTAGATTAAAAGTACAGTACATCAAACGTCGGTTAGCAGGAGCATATACTAGAACAAGGAAAGGCTACATCACTGTTCTGCATATTACAACTCTGTTACATTAGATTACAGCAATGGGTTTGATCGACATTTGCTCTCTGCAGAAACTTGAAAAAAAATGTTCATCACTTTTGTAAAAAAAGAAAAGAAAAGAAAAGCAAAAAAATTGTTTCACCGTATCTTAATGTACCATTTTTTCTGAAGTCAAACATTGGCAGGAAAACAATTAAAATAATGCATTCATCTTGCTGGGTCCAGACAGCAGAACACAACAATGTCTGTCTCTGCTGTCTCAGAATCTGAAAAAAAAAAAAAAAATTGTTTTGCGTGTGTACATTTTTAGATCCTATAGATCAAGTTTTTTTTATTGAAAATTGCTGAAATTGTCTACCACCAGTTGCCAAATAACAGACACTATATTTGTAATTCTTAAATATATGTAAATAGCATATGAATGATGTCTACCGAAATTAAAAACTACTCAAATTTAAAGATCCCTGTACTTAATCATCAAATAAGGCATAATTTCACAAATTATGTAAATATAGTGGAGAATAGTAAGATGATATCATTCTTTTCCTCCAACCTCAAATAAACAAACCTGTTGAAATGAAACCATTTAGCTCCTATTTTACTAAAGTGTCTGTCATTTTGTGGAAGTTTTTCACAGACCACTGAATAGGAAATAATAGTAGAATAGTTTTATTTCTTTACCTCTTTACAGCTAAATTAGAAAAATACTGATGAAATGTTTTGTGTTTGAAACAAACATGTTTATAGACAAATGTGAACGTGTAATAACTTCCATAAACAATCTGGTGTTTATAAACTGCAATAATTCAGTTTTGTTGTTGGTTTAAATGATTTCCACCATCTCCCCTGCAGACGTTTGTGTGTGATTGAACGTGAATAGCTTATGTTTGATTGACCACCTAGATATCAAACATCCTTTTTTATGTTTCCCAATCATTGTCGTTACAATGCAGAAACAAACAATCACGGGGTTGTTGCCACTGTGTTTTAGCTTTTCTCATATGTCTCATATGATGTTCAATTAAAGTAGGGGAATTTAATGAGCAGAAAATCAGACGTGTTGGGAAGTAACGCTTTACTATTATTTCATGACTTGAAAGTAACCAATACTCTTAAAGCACGCCTTTAAAATGGCCGCCCAAAATAAATAAGAAGAAACCACAATGCGGAATTTGTGGCTGCCAAATGGCATAAAAGTGATGCAGCATTGTGGGTGATTTCATTTATATGCAGTGGTCATCAAGACTCAATGAGAGAGCTAGACAACTTTCTCAAGAGAGAAATTTGGTCTTTATTTTGCTTCTGTTGAAAATAAAGAAATGTAGCTAAGGGTTTACCAGAGTGTTTTCCAATAGTCCTCCTTATAAGCATCTTAGAACACTTCTCAGGCCAAGTTTTTTGCTTCCGCTATCCATTATCTTCCTCAGGATTCCCAGGAAGAAACCATGAACAGTAGCACTCATTCTTACTCTAAAGGCTATGCCTTTCTTAGGAGTTCACCACAAAGTTAAGTACTTACTGCAACAATATGACCACCTTCATTTACACTGGAGTTGGAGATTATAATATATTTAAAGATAAGTTACACTGACCCCACCTTGATCTTGTATCTCCTTTGTGCAGACACGACACTATTAATCACTCCCATTACTGAGCCTGGGGCTGTTTGCATAGGTCTCAACCTTCTATTCATATCATACAGAGTTAAAGACCACTCAGAAACGGAGGATATTTGTTTGTTTTTTAAGGTGTTTTTTGTTTCCATTGGATGCTGGTACTCAGACTACTCATGTTCATGGAAATGTTTCAACAGGCACTGATGAACAAGCAATTATTAACTTGTTAGGCAGCCGCTCCAACAGGCAGCGTGTACCTCTTTTGATGTCATACAAGACCGCCTATGGAAAGGTAAAATAGAGTATTTATTTTAGTTTTAGTAAATGTGTATCTTCTTGTGTAGTCTCGCTTATATCAATTTATTGATTAGTCTTACAGTTTGGACCAAACACATGTTGTTTACTAATAATGAATAACATTTTGGGCTTTTTATTAAAAATGTTATTTGTGATTATTCTCATAACACAAATGTTTGCAGGACTTAATCAAGGATCTGAAGTCTGAGCTTTCAGGAAACTTTGAGAAAGTTGTGCTGGCCATGTTGAAGACTCCTGCTCAGTTGGATGCATACGAGCTGAGAGAAGCCATCAAGGTTTGTGAAAATGCTTTAATGACAGAATTCCATCCAACCCTCACTTAATTCCTCATGATTACTGAACTACTGTAATACACTTTAGTACTCTACAGTATTTTTTACATAAATATATAACACTTAAGGAGAGAATGCTGATGAAGTATTTTCAGGTATGAAATAAGGAAGCATCTGAAATCTAGTATTTTAAGTAAATGCAGTCAATGTTTCAGTACGTTTATGGAAAAGTAAAAATTTTTAGGCAGATTCCATGAAGCTTTTGTCATCTAAATTAAAAATAATTTGTCAGATCCAAAGTTACATTTTCTTTTATTAGCCAATGCATACTATATTTGATCAGTTATCTCAAAAAAACATATATGAGGACATATGTGTCAAAGATATCCTGGTAGCTGGCTGCATTTGAGCTTTTTAATGATTCATCAATGTAGAATTTTTCTGATTTGGTATGCCATTAATATTCCGTTGGTTATTTTATAGGGCGCAGGGACGGATGAGGCCTGTCTGATTGAAATCTTATCCTCTCGTTCTAATGCAGAGATACGAGAAATCAATCAAATTTTCAAAGCTGGTGGGTACTCAATATATAGCTGCTAATTTCTTCGTTTTGAAATAGTTGTGGTATAACAGTATGCTTGTCAATCCCAAACTGTTACGGTACAACCAGCAGCTAGAGTACAACTTTTGAGGCATGTCATGTTGTAGAATGAGACCTTATAACTTCCATCCTGATCATGGAAAATATAAAAATTGTATTGTTTATTTTATTGTATAATAAAGTGAAACAAAAAAGTCTAAAAAGATTTTTAAAATTATTAACCTAAATGCCTCCATTAATGTACGTTAACACTGGCAACATTCCAGTTAAGCACCTTGAACGTAAGGACAGTGATGTATAACATACAATGTTTCTGTTTCAGAGAATAAGAAATCACTTGAAGATGCCATTATTGGAGATACGTCTGGACATTTCCGAAGACTTCTTGTATCTCTTGCTCAGGTATTTCATGAGGAAAAATTCTCATCCATACCAAATAAGTGTAGCCAAAAAAACATATCAACCGAAAATGAACACTTGAAGACATGATTGGAAATTGTTCATCCTGTTATTGTCTTGAAGGGGAATCGTGATGAGAGCGAGAGTGTGGACATATCTTTAGCCAAACAAGATGCTCAGGTAATACTGGAAATGTTTTATGTTCATACTAAATTATTTGCAGTTTATATAATGCGTTATTCTCCCACAGTCTCTGTATCAAGCAGGAGAAAATAAACTTGGCACAGATGAGTCAAAGTTTAATGCCATTCTCTGTGCTCGGAGCAAAGCTCACCTCAGAGCAGGTAGGTCAGTTTGGTTGGAATTGTATTCTTGCTTTTAGCAAGTCAAAGTGCTGTTCAATTATTAGCAATTATGTTATTCATGCAAACATACAGGCACAGGGGCGTCACGGTGGCGCAGTGGGTAGTACGGTCGTCTCACAGCAAGAAGGTCGCTGGGTCTAGGCTAGGCTGGGCCAGGTGGCATTTCTGTGTGGAGTTTGCATGTTCTCCCCGTGATTGTGTGGGTTTTCTCCGGGTGCTCCGGTTTCCCCCACAAGTCCAAAGACATGCGGTATAAGTGAATTGAGTAAGAACGATTGCCCATAGTGTTAAAGTGTGAATGTGTGTGTGAATGTTTCCCAGCGATGGGTTGCGGCAGGGATGCGGCAGCTGCGTAAAACAAATACCAGAGAGTTGGCGGTTCATTCCGCTGTGGCGACCTCGAAAGGGAAGAAAGCCGACATGAAGATGAATGAATGAATGACATACATAACTGCATTGTCTCTCCCTACTGTCAGTCGCTTTGGGCAACTGACTTCTGTTGTGGTATTGCGCTTCATAAAGAATGGATTTACATTGTTTTTAAGGACAACTAAAACTTACATTTGTAACATTTTTGTAACAAGGTGCAAGGTTAGACAACTTAAATATTTTAATTGTATTGATCGCGTTTAAAAATGATGGCAGCTGCGCATGTTTATTTACTTGATTTAAACTTATTGATTTCAATGATTTGTTTCATGTGTTTGTTTAGGTTCATAGCCTAAGTTCTGGGTACAAATACAAACTTATGATGGAAATTTGAGCAGACATTGACTGTTGTACCTTTGGACAACTTGATTTGCCATGTTTCCTGCCCAAACCTTGTCTCCAACTATGACAATATCCAGATTTCTGCAAAACAGCCGCAGAATGCGCCTTCACTGTGCCTAGGCAAATAGTCTTGAGGCTCTAAAACAGCATCAGTGCCTTTTCCTTGGAGTTTTGAACCACCTCTTCAAATAATGACTCCATACACTTCAAATTAGCCACCATAGATATCATGTGGGCTTTACTGGCAACTTAACTACCTTGTTTTTCAGACAAGAAAGTTTCTCAAAACCAAAACGTGCTTTATATTTTTATCTATACAAGCAATAATAAAACGACACACTACTTCAGTGCTCAAAATGATTTGGTTTTCGAATAAAGCATTTTTTTATTTAGGCTGTGACAACAAGTTACAAAGGCTTAATGACATCAGTAGACCTTTTAAAGACCTCCTGAGTGAGTGACATGAGTCCGTTTTGCCAAAAACTGGTAGGTTGAGTAGCTACCATTGGCAGGCCTGCAATGTCTTACCAGGAGCGATCCTTTATGCGCTTGTGCTGAATGCTGCAAACTTGTTCAAAAATACAACCCAAATTGTTACAGCTGTCCATAATATCCAAACCATAGTCAAAGTCTCTGTAGTATTCCCTACTTCATGCTCTGAAAAAAAATCCACACCTACATATTTAGGCTTCCAGTCAGCTTCCAGTTGATCACTAGTAAGTCTATTATCTACCAGATCACGAACGCCCACAAAAGAGTGTTCCTCTCTGATAAGACATCCACGTGGGACATTCAGGGTTTCTTGAGTAAAATGTTCTTTATCCATCTATATATTGTACTTAGCAACCAAGATAGGTCAGTCCTTATCCCATTGTACAATTGGTACAGCATTGGTACAATGTTGAAATATATGTTGAGATGAATCATGTGACCTGTTTTTATGTTGCAAGTGTTCAGTGAGTACCAGCACATGTGTGGCCGAGACATTGTGAAGAGCATTGAGCGGGAGATGTCTGGTGATTTGGAGAGCGGCATGGTTGCTGTTGGTAAGTTTAATGACTCCTGAACATGAAAACTTCTCATTAAACCCAATTGTAATAAAGTCATTCTCGTAACTTTTTCTCCATCCTGCTGACCCCATGTCAGAGCATAGCAGGTATAGGGTAAATATATATTAATGTGTTTTTTGCCTTCTTCCACACAATGAAGTTCATAAGGTTTCTGCCATGGAATGAAAAGGGAATTCATTTCTTTAAAAGATGAGATTTACAATTTGTGTCTGACACCACAAGATCTCATTTACATCTCACAACATTAACCACTCACCCCTGAGTTAGGGAGTATTGAAAACACTCATTGATGACACGCTCACTTCAAGGTCTTAACAGACCTATGCAGGTGGTTAAGTTGCGATACAACATTGCTGTTCTTAAGCAATTAGTGGTGACCATTTTTTAAGTTGTGTATTGTTGTGCAAAAAAAAAGATTTGGTACTTTGTGTACCATGGTGGAAACTGGGTTTGTAGCTGTGTCATAACTTTCTTTACATTCTGCTTGTTGTGTAGTAGTGCATGTCTTATTTTGCTCATGTTGTGTGTGTTTTTTGGGAGTCATTGGAGTGATTTCTCTAGGAGTCATTGTTGAATTGTCTATTTGTATTAGTTTTAAAACGTGTCTTGTTTGCATGTAATTAAAAGTTTGAAAATCTTTTTTGTTTGCAGTGAAATGCATCAAGAACACACCAGCATACTTTGCAGAGAGGCTGTATAAGGCCATGAAGGTAAAAAATAGTGAGCTCCACTTTTTCTGAAAAAAAAAAAAAAAAATACCCCAACTCATATTATTCACAAAACTGGTTTATTTTTTGTGTCAAAGTAAATCTCTTTGGTATTCATACATTATATTAACATGTCAGAATATATATATATATATATATATATATATATATATATATATATATATATATATATATATATATATATATATATATATATATATATATATATATATATATAGGCAAAAAATCCAGGTTGTTTTGTTATTGATAACTTTGTGTTTTTGATATTGAATGAGCAGAGGTACTGTTACACCTTCCAATCCCAGCTTCTCTCAAATGCAGTCAGAGTAAGGTTTATGCCGATTACAGAACTTGTGAATGTGCCTGAGATGCAGAGGTTGCCTACATTTTTTTTTAAATCAACAGCACTTTCAGGCTTTATTTTTCAAGTTTGGGAAACAGACTGGTTTTAACTGGTAACAACACAAGTTGTCTGTTGAAAGGTAAGTAAACTGAAATGTATTGATAGATATACATAAAAATAATGACTCATTTATGAGGCCAAAACACATGAGTAATCAATGTGATGGTCACACCTTTACACTTGAGATCTTGATGCTCAATTCTGATTTGATGTGTTTTGCTTTTTTCACTTTTTTGTTTGGTTTGTGTCTTTACATGTGGTTTAGCAACATGCTTAATCGGTCAAAAAAAAGATGGCTGAGATGGACACATATGAATTAAGCTTAGCACAGTTTATTCAATAAATGACTGTGTGATTTTGAGGTGATAGAGAAAAAAGGAAGATTATTGCAGGATGTGCGTATAATTCCATTATTATAGCTTTGACAATTCAGAGGAACATCTGGGTGGTCTAATATTGTAGGATGCTTTACAGAGGAGTAGTGGGTCCAAAATTTTAGAATGAGCAAGCCAACCTTCATTGTGCTTTGTCAAGATTAGTCCAAATTCCCCTCTTTTGATGACATCACATTTTGCGCAGGCATCCCATTGCAAAAGCGTGTTGGCTTGCCCTCTGGTAGCTTGCAACAGATGCGGGTTTTCCTCAAGCACTTACCAACTGCTGAAAGATTCATACTAAATAATCACAGTTTTAAGATGTTGAGTTCACAGTGCATCAGAAAATCTTATCTGCCTGTTTACATGATAGTTACTTTCCACATATTAATGAGGCCATTTTTGACCGAAATTGTGTTCCGCTGGCCTCTGAACATTTTATCTGTAACTATTTATTATAAAATCTGAACATATTTAAGGTGTTTGAAATATTCAAGTTTGAAATGTTAGATCATCTTCTAAAAAATGACTGAATAACCAATTGCAGGGAGCAGGAACTAAGGACCGCACTCTGATTCGCATCATGGTGAGCCGCTCTGAAGTGGACATGCTGGACATCCGTCAAGAATACTCAAAGAACTATGGGAAATCTCTATACACAGCAATATCTGTGAGTTTTTGATTGTGTTTAGAAATCACTGCATGCCATTGAGAGAAATAATAATGATATAATGAATTACATTTACTGTATAGGGTGACACTTCAGGGGATTACAAGAAGATACTGCTGAAGCTCTGTGGTGGAAGCGATTGAAGCAGGATGTCTATAATATACTTTTACCTATCTGCTTGTTGCTGAGCTGTAGGCAATTCATACATATATGCACATAAACACATTTAAATGTATGCTTCATTTTGCAAGAAGATTTTTATTAAGGGTTGTGTATACATTGATATGCCTTTTATATGAGGGAAAAGTGCCATAAAAGTCATCATTCGTGCCTATATAGTATATTTTCAATTTTGCCAACATATAATTATCGTGTATTACAGGTCCTGTACCCTATAAACACAGATTTTATATTGCTACCTCTGCTTTCAAGGAAATTGTGCCATTTTTGTGTTTCTTTTTTTGTTTCATATCTGCTGAGCTGTCCGATGGGAAAATAAATCTTCCACAAACTAGATGAAGACTCAAGCCTTCAACTTGAAAGAACATTCTATTTGTTTAGTAGTCAATGGTGAATGCTGATACTAACTCAACCGTGGCTTAATTTGATTAATAATTATGTAATAATAATTTTGGGTGTCAAGGGAAGGTCATTTGATTTGGGTGAAAGGGAACTGACTAGATTTGGTGTAGTGAAATAAACAAGTACATACACAAATAAAATAATACTAAATTTACTTGCGCAGAAAAGGAATGTGCAAATAAAAAGCAGAAGTATATAAACAGGGACTTTTATATCTCTGTTTTTAACTGGACACTCCTTTGTGCAGTGGTGCTCTGGCAAAGTGCAAAAATTTTGTACTACATTTGGAGACGCAATAAAGGAATTTGCACCTTGTACTTACCCTTGTTCTTCTGTACTATGCAGTGCCTTGCTGCTCCCTCTTGGTTAAAGAGTGTTATTGTCAAACCAGCTTTCAAGGGTGATTTCATGTAAGACGGTGGTTCTCAAACATTTGTCATCAAGTACCGCCTCAGAAAAAATGTAAGTACCACCAGAATAGGCAACATTAAAATACACGACTCCAGTATAGCAAGAGGTTATATATGCAGCCTGAACAGTAAGAATGTAATGAATACAATTTTTAATAGGATCAAGTTTGATGGCAAAATATTTGCTTTTTCATTCTCTCTACTTTGTCTCTCCCTCTTTCTCCCTCCTGTTTTCTCTCCCTCTTTCTCTCTTCCTCCCTCCCTCTTCTCTCTGTAAATTAGGGCATGTAAACTTTATTAGCTCTGCTTTCAGTTGCTCGCAGTATAATAATGAGATTTTTCAATAGTTGTAATATTGTTATGAGAGATGACGAATGTGAGGCCTTGTTTGAACTCTGCCATAGAGTTATTCTTCTCTGATGTTTGGTTTCTTCAGATCAGAGCCGGTATATTTGTAGCGAGTGTAGCATAAACTCGTGCTGTAACCATTGCTTAAATCTCATATAAATTGTGAACCAGGGATAATTTTGGGATAAAACTCATCTTGACCCATAACGTCTTTCTTCATTCCAGTTGCAGACGTTAGATAAATGACGTTTTACACTAACATTTGAGTAACTTTAAGAGAACATCTTCCGGCTGTCACGAGAAACAGATGTACGCAACGCAGAATTCATGTTAGTGGCTTTACTTTTTAACAACCTCCAAGTAATATATGTTTTATCTGTGTAGGATTTCTTCTGTTTAAAATGAAACTCCATGTGAGGCGTTACTCAAGAGGGTCAAACAGTAGATTTTCCCATAGGCTGGAGGGAGGAACCAGATCACATGTTCCTCCAAAAAGTCCTTAAAAAAATCAATCAATGGGCCAGATGCATACAACAGATAATTGTTTATTTGACCCCCACGCCCACAGTAATGACAGACACCCGCCAGTGTTTTTTTTTTCACAGCCGCAGGTGTACCACCATGAGCTTTCCACCAACGTGACCAGCAGGAAGGCAACCAAGGGTTTTTAATCCACTTACCTTGTTTTTTGTATTGTCTATGCTTATCAGTATCTAAAAGGCAGCAAATGCATAATTAAACACATTTAGTTTTTATTTTCTCTACTACCAAGAGCAGACGTTCTTATTTTGATTTTACACAAACATGTCAAGGTAAGTGCACAAAGGTCTCCCACATAGACAACGAACACACTATCATATGCTGTCACACACCATATAACTAAAAAGCATAGACTGCATATAACATGGATGTAGCATGTGTGACGTTCCCCATCAGTCGGTCACTACGACTTATGTCGGTGACAACTATAGGAAGCTCCGCTAGGAGTGCTCTTCTCTCTCCACACTCTTTAAAAATGCCTATCAGCGAACTCGCTGATGGTCACATGATCACATTGTCCCGCAAAAAGCAGATGCAAGCATGATGCACTTCCTGTTTTTTTTGCTGGCACTTATTCTTGATATGCGAGCGACTCCGTGAGAGACAACCACAGAGACAGTGGATTATTCATTGTGTGGATTATTTGGAGATCTGGTGAGTCGACGGCAACCAGCGAAGTTCTTCGGCCGGAGCCAGAGGCTGGGGCCGCTGAACACTCCATACTTCAAGTCTTTCCCTGCCTTTCACCAACAAGTAATCCTCCTTTTTTAGTAGAGCACTTATTTTGCCGTGCGACTGTTTGTAGCATGTTCCAAATATGTTGTGACCGTTCAAGTCTGTTGAATGAGGTGTATCAATCGCATTGACGGATAGCCACAATCATTGCCTCGGTTGTCTTGGGCGTAGACATGCTGAGGCAGCAATTGAGGGATCAGACTGTGTTGATTGCACAGTTCTGTCCGGCAGGTTGGTGTACTTTCAGGCCACCGCCGGAGATTTTATAGCTCCCGCCTGCAAGGGTAGACAAGTGCATGTCTCTGGCGTCCAGAGGAGTTGAGCAGGGTCGCGTGCATCAGCTCCAGCCTTCATGCTCCCCCAGTGCGTCTGCTATCCGCCACAGTGAGTTATCGGATGGTGCGCTGCTTGCATCTTCTGAAGACTCCTGTGCGCCTGATGATGCGATCTCCACTGCTGAATTGGAGAAAGAATCCAGAAGGAGACGGTATATCGCTCTGCCCCTCTGGAGGAGATGCCCGAGTTGCTTACCTGGGCTGCCAGGGAAATTGGGTTGCAGGTGGCTCCGCCACCTCTCCAGGCTGGATGCGGGGGTTGTGGCGTCGCGTTGGGATAATGCCCCGCAGCCGGCTCCTATCCCATTCTTCCCGGAAGTGCATCAGGAACTGACCCAAACTTGGAAGGTACCTCTTAGTGCGAGATTGGTCTCCCCTCTCTCCCTCCCCTTGACGGCACGGTAGCTAGGGGGTACGATTCCCCAAGTAGAGCAGGCGCTGGCGGTGCACTTATGCCGGGGTAACTCTGCCGCCTGGCTTGAACAGCTGAGGCCTCTATCCGACAGCTAAGCCTGTCGTTGGACCTGACTTCGAGGGCTTATGCTGCTGCGGGTCAAGCTGCCGCTGCTCTACAAGCCATGGCAGCCTTTCAGGTGTTCCGGGCCGAGGCCCTGAAAGATATGCTGGAGGGGAGTTGTGGCCCAGGATCTGAGAGCGGCTACCGACTTTGCGCTTAAGGCAACGAAAGTTGCAGCTAGCTTGTTTGGCCACACAATGTCTACGTTAGTACTCCACAGCCACCATCTTTGGTCTTTGGTTGACCCAGGCTGAGATGGTCCCACACGATCGAAAGCATTTCTTTAATGCACCTGTGGTCCCAGGTGGCCTCTTCTGGGTTGGTTTGCTAGTTTGCAGCCCTGCTTGGGAACTATCAGCGAAGTATGTATGGCACCATTAGTGAAGTTAGGAAGCTTGGTGGGAGACTTTCTGGGACGCCTGTCGACGGCAGTTACGGTCGAGCCGCCCAGGTTCAACTAGGTCTTATGTCTTCTGTCTCACCCACAGAAGCCATGGGCCTGCTCGAGGAGATCGATTCCCACACAGAGTCTGCACAAATTGGTGGTCCGTCGGAGAGGGATTTGTTCAGTAGCACATGCACAACATTCTCGTTTTCCAAGAGTAACACGCTCATTATTAATGACAAGAGAATGGCAAGAGAACGAAAGGAGCCGGAGGACTCGAAAAAGATCAAATCTTTTCTGTTTCTGGCTCATGTTGCATTTGGTTAATATTAGGGAGCGACACGTGACAGAAGAACGAAAGGAGCTGGAGGACCTAGGGAAAGAACGAATCTTTTCTGTTTCCGGCTCAAACTGCATTTGGTTAATATTAGGGAGCATCACGTGACAGAAGAATGAAAGGAGCCGGAGGACTCGGGGAAAGAATGAATCTTGTTGGTTTCCGGCTCATATTGTGTTGATAAATATTACGGAGCGTCACGTGACAGAAGAACGAAAGGAGCCGGAGGACTCAGGGAAAGAACGAATCTTTTCTGTTTCCGGCTCAAACTGCTTTTGGTTAATATTAGGAAGCGACACGTGACAGGAGAACAAAAGGAGCTGGAGGACCTAGGGAAAGAACGAATCTTTTCTGTTTCCGGCTCAAACTGCATTTGGTTAATATTAGGGAGCGTCACGTGACAGAAGAACGAAAGGAGCCGGAGGACTCAGGGAAAGAACGAATCTTTTCTGTTTCCGGCTCAAACTGCTTTTGGTTAATATTAGGAAGCGACACGTGACAGGAGAACAAAAGGAGCTGGAGGACCTAGGGAAAGAACGAATCTTTTCTGTTTCCGGCTCAAACTGCTTTTGGTTAATATTAGGAAGTGACACGTGACAGACGAACAAAAGGAGCTGGAGGACCTAGGGAAAGAACGAATCTTTTCTGTTTCCGGCTCAAACTGCATTTGGTTAATATTATGGAGCGTCACGTGACAGAAGAACGAAAGGAGCCGGAGGACTCAGGGAAAGAACAAATCTTTTCTGTTTCCAGCTCAAACTGCTTTTGGTTAATATTAGGAAGCGACACGTGACAGAAGAACGAAAGGAGCTGGAGGACCTAGGGAAAGAACAAATCTTTTCTGTTTCCGGCTCAAACTGCATTTGGTTAATATTAGGGAGCGTCACGTGACAGAAGAATGAAAGGAGCCAGAGGGCTCTGGAAAAGAATGAATCTTTTAGGTTTCCGGCTCATATTGTGTTGGTAATTATTAGGGAGCATCACGTGACAGAAGAACTAAAGGCCCCGGGGCCGGACTGCACTCGTTACCATCAGAGAGAAGAAATGTGAGGAACGAATGAGAGTTTAACCTAAAGACAGATCAAAGCTGAGCTGAATCAGACTAAAAGACCCAGGTAGGCTTAATTAAAATATATTTTTTGTATTCTAGCATTATAGTTTTGTCTTATTTGTAGTGTGATTCAGGTTTGTGTATATACTAAATGTGTTAGGGAAGAAACACACAACATTTTATTGGTATTTTACTAAAATGAATGAAATGAACGAAATGAAAGATCCGAGTCGGTGAAATGATCCGAACTTCCCATCACTAGTAGTAGTGACCACTGATGCTTCAAAGACCAGGGTTGAGTGCCGTATGCCAGAAGCACAATCTCAGGGTTGGACTGAGAAGTATGCTTCCTGGAGCATAAATCGCCTAAATTGGCAGAGTCCCTAGTGCTAAAGCACTTCAGGAGAGTGCTGCAGAGATATCATGTGTTGGTCAGGACAGACAACACGTGGTGTATGTCAATCGATAAGAAAGGATACGCTCACCCCCTTGTCAGCTCTCGCTCCCAGACCGCTCCTCTGGAGTCAGCACTGGGGTCTGTCCCTAGTGACAGTCTATACTCCCGGCAGGTTGAACCTTTCGGGAGAAACACTGTCTCGGTAGATACCCCCTTCAGGAGAATGGCGACTCCATCCCCTGGCAGTCCAGCAGATCTGGGAGTGCTTATATAGCAGTGGTAGACCTGTTCGCCACCCCAGAGAATGCTCAGTGCTGGCTCATTTCGGGATAGATGCGCTGGCGCATTGCTGGTCCAGGAAGAAACGCTTATATGTATTTTCCCCAGTGAGCCTCCTTGCACCCCTCCTGTGCAAAACAAGGGAAGACGAGGCAGAGGTCCTAACGGTGGATCCTCATTGGCCTAATCGACCTTGGTTCATAGAACTCTGCTCCCTCGTGGGGACAACGTGATCACGTGACCATCAGCGGTGATCACGTGACCATCAGCGCATTCGCTGATTGGCATTTTGAAATAGTGTAGAGTACTCTTAGCAGAGCTTCCCATAGTCGTCACCGACATATGTCTCCATTCCCTATTTGGGGAACCGGAGTTACGAAAGTAGCCATTACCTTATTTAAAAAAAATATTTATATTTATTAACGGTTATCTGTTCTGTTGTAGCCCGTTTTGTAGCTAAAAGCTAATTGGGTAACATTACCAGGCATAACTTTGACGTAAACGCAAACGTTCTTTGGTAACACTTCTTAAAAATATAGACACTTCATGTAAGTTAAATTGGTACTTCTAATGTTACTAATATGACATGGCAAGGTGGCAGGGAGGTCATGAAGTGTCTGAGGCACGAGCCTGCGGTCATGGCATGCCGCAAAAGGAGCATGGGGTCCAGGGAGGGTGCGAATACGAGGCTCGTGAAGTCAATTAGTGGTGTTTGAGTTTAACATTAAGTATCAGCATTTTTTCTTCACTTTTGCTCAAATAACGCACTTTTCTCTCTTGTCCATAGGGACAATGATGGGATAAACGGTGAATGAGGGTATCTACATGTTTGGTGCCCCAGGTGCAGTGCCCAGGGGGCAGTGATACGTGATAATATGACACGATGGTCCTAACTGACCCGAAGCGCCGTCAAAGGAAGGGTCCTGTTTTCACCTTGTCTTTCTTCAATTACTACAGCCTGTGAGTTTATAACTGTTTTGACTAAGCAGTTCAGCTTATTTTCATTGTATTACTTGCCTGCCTAACGAGTTCATGCCTCGTGTAAATCACATGACTGTGGGCTTGAGTCTCTTATTTAGAACGTGAATTTCTTGTGTAAACCAGCGCTTGGCATTCACTGCTGCTAAAAGACCAATCATCTTGATCAACAGTTCCTCCCTCTTGATTTAGATCACATGTTCTGCATTTTCTGCAGACTGTGTGGTAAGAACTTCCAGGGATGGAATCAGTCTGGGTTCTACGTGGGTATAGTCAAGCTGAATGTATCCCATAAAATTGGATCTTGTTCGCAATTTATTTATTTATTTATTTTTTTAATAAATGAAATAACTGTTGTGAAAATGAAATTGTATTGCATTTTAACAAGATGTATAAATGTTATAATGTTGTTGTTTTTTTAATTGTAATTGAATGATTTATTTGTGTATATACTGTTTTGTTAATAATACATCTTCACCTTTTGATCATTCATGTCTAATTAGTGTTAATATGATTTTGATTATGATCATTATTGTTATTATTAAAACTCTCTTCTAACTGATTTAACAGTTCTGAATCAGAAATGTAAAAAATCTAATAACTCAGCATGTTGGGTCAAAATGGTAGCCCAATGTGCTTGGTAAAATATAGAGTGTTTACCAAAATAACCTAAATTAGATTCGACAAATTTTAGAATGTTCATTACAACCCTTTTGTTAGGTCATGTTCAGTTATTTAAAAATGGGGAAAATTAGTTATTCAACATATTGTCATATCTTTTCGTTTAAGTTGGTATGCATGTTTTTTAGCAGACACTTTGACGTTAAAAAGACATCTACTGCCAATAGACAGCCTTACAAAGTCATCATTTAAATAAAATATGGCCATAATCATCAGGTGCCAAGTTTTGGCTGTGTTATGTGTTTATGTACATGAAAACGTTTCCTTTCCAGAGAATGACCAAATATACTCTATAGCTGAGTGATACTTAAAGCACAAGTGATTCTTAAATGACATAGCCGTACAACATAGTTACATCAAATGGCAGTGTCAGCTCATTGGTGGTTCACGGGAATACTTTAAAAAGAAGTATAATATTATTATATTATGCTGCAAAAAATAGGTTTTCTATTAATGTGCTAAAAGAACAGAATAAGGGTTTAACTCATTAAAACATTTATTCATTACTGCACTAAAAACAAAACAATGTCATGAATGTCCACAAGTGCTACATGTTAAAAAGTCCCCATATGCATAATGCAATAGTGCAATTTTAACTGTGAACAGAGTATTTTTGTCAAATAATTATTTACATTCAGTATTAATGTAATTATAGTGATCTGCTTTTTAACGAGAGGCATAGATTACAAAGTTCGGTTTTAAAAATGTGTATAGTACAAAGAAAAAACAAGCTTAATTGAATGTAATGTGTTATAGCTACATATTACAAAAAGGATATAACACATATTTTACTGAACATTTTTTTGCCTTAGCCTATCTAAATATTTGTTTATATGTGTGCGTGTTTGTAAACATTCGTTCTCTTCACCTCATGTACATAAATGCATCAAACTGTTACATATATTATGTAAAAAAAATTCTCAAAAACCTTTTTTGTGGTTGAAAAAAACTTCAACCAGATTCAGCAAAAGTCGCTTTAGTCAATAAAAGGACAGATTTCAGGATAGAGATACAGACTATTTTTTGAGCATCACATTTTGACTCACTCACCACGCCCACATTAGGAATCTGTCTCTGAAAACACCGCCTACTTTGCCATATATGGGCATAGAATGAACGTCGATTGACAGTAGGAAGGTAGCAGCTGCTGCGTGCAGTGCTGCTGGGATACAGAGTACAGACTACAGAGACATGGCGGAGCGTGTGTGCACTTTAAGAATTGTAAGAGTTTAGCTACTTTAACGCACTCTCGAACCCATAGAACGCTTATTAAATGGCAAGGGATAAACTAGAAACGCGGAAGGACATGCTCTCTCTTCTAAGGAGGCGAGAGGAAAGATGAACGAAGCGGCTACGCTAAGGTGAACTGGAGAAATGTCTCGCTGTTTCACGTCAGTGCAGTCAAAAGCCCGAGGTAACAAACATGGCTTCTGTGTCTTTCTGGCGTTTGGTATGAAAACCTTCTTCAGTAAGCCATCACTTCCAATGGCTTCAATCGCCTAAGTGAGCGGATAGAGAGGGAAGCGCCTCATCTGTTAAGTGGGGAAATAGAGTCGGTGGTAGTAGGGCGCTAGCTGCTTAGCTGCAGGAACTGACATGGAGCCCAAGCACAAAGAGTTACTCCACCAGTGCCACCAGAACTTACTGGAGTCTATCACTGATGCGGACCAGCTGATAGAGCTTCTGAGTAAATCTGGAAGTCTGAGTGAGCAGGAGATCTTCGAGCTGGACCAGAGCTGTTCCTCCAGCGTCGAGAAAGTGGAGCAGATCTTGAAGATGCTGATGAACAAGCAGAGCGACCATTTCCTGGAGTTGTGCGTTGCCCTGGAGAAGACCTACCCTCACCTGTACTCTGCCCTTTTCGCCAACGGGGAAGGACCAGCTGAACACTCTGGTAAGTGAGCAAATACATCATGTGAGATTATGCGCGTAGTTAAAGGCCACCATGCTTGTAGAAATATGAAAGTAAAAGCTGTGGATGAAACCTAGTTCGTTTTAGATGGAATGAATGAATCTGAAGAATTGTGGAAGGTAATGACATTGACATGTTTATGTTAATGTTGAATCATGACTGATGGGGAATCTAGGTACAGTTCTGCACAACAATAAAGCCTTTGACACATTACTATTATGAAAGTAAAGTAGATGATGGTAGTGTTAACATGGATCTAACCCTGTATTGAACAGAGCGAGAGAGTGGGGTTTCCTGCTCCAGGATTTACCTGGAATAGAGGCGTAAACTAAAATCTTGTGCTTGTGTGATGCATGCGTAAAATCTGTTTGTTTATTCTAACGTGGAGTAAACAGTGGAGAGTTTTCTCTTTTCTGGGCCCAAGACAATCGAATACAAAGGGGCTCATAGTTTTACATGTTAAATTGTTTGATAAAAATCAGAACAAGTTACTTTTTTTCGTGGGGGCACACAAGGAAAATGTGTTGAGTTCTGTGGTTAGTTGGCAGAAATGCTCACATATTAAAGGCAACACTGTCAGTGTTGGAGCTTCCAGAGACATTTTGGGGAGTTTTCAGGTGAAATGCTAATGAAACACAAAGATGTAAAGATGGTTGGATACATTTTGTACAAAATCTATGTAATTTGTCATTTCCTTTCCAATTTCTAAGTTCATTGTGAATTTGTTTGAGTATTGGACTGCATTTTGCATGCGTATTTAAAACTTCAACTCTTGTCTATATTTCACTATTGCCATTATTCACTGGTCAAATTCAAGCAGTTTAATTGGCAGAATTTGTTATTGCGACATGTCTAGATGGGAAGATGAAGGAGAGAGAGCCTGATGGGTAATAAAAGTGACACTTAGAAGGCCATAATTTGGCGGAGTGGCATCCATGATCTGAACTCGAGTGTTGTTTTGTTACTAAACTTCTGTCATCGCAGTTTCTCCGTAGTGAACACCTCGTTCAAGTATACAGACTCTCTAAATTGAAAATCAATGTTTTAAACCTGATCTCCGCCCATGTGTCTTGGGCTGAAGGGTGAAAAGAGGGCAGGCATCAATAGATCCTTTTTGATGTCTTACTTTTTGTCATTTATATGTATGTAATTCACATTATTTAGCTATTTGTTATACAACCCCTGCATCTGTCAATCATTTGTGGTGGACAGGGAAGAGGGGTTTGTGATGTTATAACGACTTGATTAATTTAAACCACTATAATATGAGTGTTTTCATAGTGCTCACGTGGACGAATTGTTTTATATAATGGGTGTTTTTTTTATGAATTTAAAGTTTAGATAGATTATGCTAATTATGTTAGACGCAGATAGCTCACATCATTCTTTTGAGCTGCTTCAAATTCACATTATTTGGTCTCAGAGCACGAGAGTTCTGCACTTTTGATTACTGTCAATGCTGTTTCACATATTTCGCTATACTTTGTCTGCATTCATTGAGTTGGAAATGGCAAAACTGTGTTAAAATGTGCAATATCGTTAAAGTGCAACCTATTTGGTTCAGTTCAATTGCCCGGTATATGTATGTTTATTGTTTGATTAGGCACAGAAAAAAATTGTTATATGTTGATTTAAATGTTGTTTGGATTAATCAAATGAAGCCTCCAGATGAGCAAGAGTTGATGTATGATCTATGAGTGCTATTGAAATGATTCAGGTCTTCACATTTTCAATAAAATCAAAGGGTTTGTGAGAGATTTCTTTTCCATGCTTCTGTTTCACTGCTTATCACGCGGATCATGTCGATCCTAATTGAACTCCATTCTAATCAAGTGCCTCCCTGATGTGTGTTCATGCAATGGACTTTAGGCTCACTACAGTTTCCATGGAGATGCATTTTCCAAGGTTTCATGGCAAATCGATTTTATCAAACATGTGATGTGTTTGCAAACCTTGCTGGAGTCTTAAACAATGGAATGAAATAATTTAAATTGGTCTGGTTTTGTTATGAATCTGTTGCAGATCAATGTGAGCTTAATGATCGCTTGCCAGATGAACTGAGAAACTAAAATGTTGTTGATATAGGAGCCAGCAACAGTGTGTTTCGACTGACACAGTAATGTCAGAGCATACCCTAATGGTGACTGACACTCGCCTTAATGCTCATAGGCCAGCAAGCACATGTATAAACTATAGTACACTTGTTTAGCAAGGAATACTGAATTGAGGTGCATTAAAAAACAGACAAATATTCCTTCACAGTGTTAGAATCTGAATTCAAAATTTCCCACCACTTTTAAACAAACCGCAGGTAAAATAAATGGCTATGTACAAATGATTTTATTCAAAATGTATTTAAATTCTCTCTTGTTCACTATATGGCATGGTTCAGTACTGACACTTCCTTAAACCCATTCCTGGGATGCGTAGCTCTCACTCACGGATTAAATTAGTTAATTTAAGGTATTCTGTTAAAAACAAATCAATTGAGGCCAAAGATGTTCACAAACTTTCGTTAGATGTTTGTCTTTCAGCAGTTTGATCTGAGCGCCGCAAGAGAAAGAGGTACCACTGTGGAACAAGTCTTTTCTATAGGCTCTTTTACGTGTAGTCGAAAACCAGGACCAGAACAAGGTGGAGTTTGAACAAAAACCCATCCAGTGTGAAAAACTACACACCCTAGTTTGTTCAAAACTGGATCTGACTTTGTGGTTTCATTTGAGCTCATGCACATCATCCAGCGAATTAGAAATCCATAACCAAGAAATATAACTGTATCCAGCTTTCTCTGAAATTTTGCAGCCTGTGTTGAGCTTTGCTATTATTGAAGAAGTGTCGTCTTTTGGTTGGTTTTGCTGCTATAAACTGAAGTAGTTCACCTAGGACTTGGATGACTTTTTTTTTTTTTTTTTTTGCGTGTACCATACCCTGACCAGCTCTATTATGAACCTGAGCCGAACTTGTTCTTGTAAGCTGTAACTGTCTGCTTCAGCCTGATTCAGGGCTTGCTCTTTTTACACGCACACACACACACACACACACACACACACACACACACACTTTGTAGAGGAGGAGGGCCTCAGAAGAGAGCATTGTGCAGCTTTAGCTGTTCAGTATTGTGGCTAAAGGAACTGTATACAGCATGATTCTACATGGAATATCTGCATCTCAGCCTCATAAATTAAGCCCCATAGCAAGCCATAAGATCAATGCTTCCGGTCAATTTCCTAAAAAGACAGGGATTGTGAAATTTATGTGGTGTAAATGATATTTCAATGGCTTTTATGTTTCCATGAAGTCAAACAAACTGATTACACAAACGCATTTCTTGGGCCTTTACCATGAATGTCGCTTAACCAACTGACAAAACTTTGACTTGACAAAACCTAATCATTTCAATGAGACTTAATTAATTCACTGAAGCAGCTCATCAGGCTTTGATTATGAAGCTAAGATTAATTCATGGACACGTAAATGTAAAAGACTGATGTTGCCACTAAATAACCAATCACGATGAACATGATAGAGCCAAATCGTCTTTTTCTCTGCGAAGGAGGAGCTAGAGATTAAAGTTAGATAAAACAATGAGTATTTTATATTTTACATATGTTTTTGTTTTGTAGTAATACTGTGAATGGTGCCAAAGCCAGAGAAGATTGTTAGCTGGAAATGGCTGATTTTGTGAATACGATGTCAGAGAAGTACATTCTGTATTTATTTAAAATTGAGTGTCGTGTGATATGTGAATGATAATGATAGTGTCTATTTTTTCTGTGTTAATTCCAATACATTTAAATTTTGTTAATTAAATGTCATGTTAACGTGTTAGTGGTTGTATTGCAAAATACATTTCTCTACATACTAAATGTATGTTAACATTTGAAAAGTCTATGTAATAGTTTTTTTTGGAGGATGTAACCCGAAAGCTAAATGATCGTGGCAGCAGATAAAAATGAAGCTCTGGGGCAGGTTAGCTGAATAGCCATACTGTAAGGGCAGGACTTTACATGTCACATTTTGTATGTTTGAAGGCGCTCCTAAATGTAAGCTATTCCTTCCACGGAGAACCTGTATCTCATGCAAATACAGGGATTTTGTTTGTTCCTAACTACTTGTCTCGAATTAAGTGCTCGTTTAACAATTTGCTCACAAATATGAGCAGTATTGGTGAATTGGGAAGAAAAGGTGGAGCCCTTGTTACAGATGCTGGTCACTTTAAAGGTTCTTTTATAACTGCTGATTGGACGAGTGTAAACTTTTGATCTCTAATCCAGGACATAGCCTGCTTCGGAGCAGGTTAGCTGTGTAGTGTAACTAACCAGAGTTACAAAGATCGATTAAAATCCTAGATCCTTTCATAGTACCCAAAACCCAGGATTGGTGCAAATGAATCCTAAACTTAGCTGGCTAACTGGTTAATTCGGCTTCATGGTAGAGGTCCCTGATCTTGTCTGGCAACAATATTTTTACTGAGCATCATTATTGCTGCAATAACTAATCAGCATTATAATTTGACCACAGAATGAATGAATGCTGTTGTGGATTTCAGAGTTTATATGGTTTCAATCTTTGAGATGTTGTTAAAAATTTCAGCATTTTAGAAGATTAGGTTTTGAGAACAGTGACATAACAGACAGAAAAGCTTGTGAGCTGAGTCCCTTTAGAAACGAGTGCAGATAATAAAATAATAAACAAAGAGTTAATCTTATAGGTTTGGAGAAGACGAGCAAACGAGAGCTCAGCGGGGGAATAGAGAACAGAGAATCTCTACACCTCAATTTTATTTGGTTAATCATACTCGTATACATTCCAGTTATTTTGTTAAAGTCAATCTGGAGAAACAATGTCACTCTCAGGGGTTCTTTTGTTATCAGACGAAAGCTTTAGAGACACAGAAAGGATAAGATACATTGAGAAGATCTTGCTAATTTGGGTCATATAAATCACTCTGTACTCTCTATGAACCAAGATATAAACATGATAACTAGCTATGAAAAGTATTTAGTAAACAACCAAATTCAAGCGAAATGCTCATAAAGACAAAGCATCAATTTTTAGCCAGGATAAGACGCCATCTCTGTTTAACACCAAATACTATGTTGACGTTTTAAAAAAATAATGTCAATAAAAAAAATATAAACAGTATCTTTACTGTCTACTAGTTAAATATCTATTTCTAGTTTAAAATGTGTTCAATAAAATCATTCAATAAATCCTGCCTAATGGAGAAAATGATTTCAACTGTTTCAAGCAAGAGAACGCAAACAAGGGTGCACATACCATAAATGGCCATCACCCTTCTAAGTGCAAAATGGATGCATGCATGGATGGATCCAAGGAAGCCAAACATCCTTAAACCAGGATTATGTCCTTTTCAGATGTTACATTTTATACAACTGCTTTCTTTCTGATCTGCTTTTGTTACTTTTGTTTTTGGGGAAAGAGTTTACAATTCGTCATCTGACCATTTCAGGCTAAGTGAGCAGGTTCATTCACATTGACATTAATGTTATGAAATGATAACTTCCCAGCTACCACGCCCACGTTAGGTTTGTAAATGCAGATTGCTTTAAATGACTTTCAAGACAACTCTGAGGTGGGTGAAGATGTATAAAGATTAAAAATTTGACTTAATTAAGATAGGTGCTACTTGAGTGAGCAACCAAGCAATGAGGTTTCGTTCTCGTAATTTCAGATCCACCAAATTGAGTCTTCTTTTTATTAAGTCTTCTTTTTATTAAGAAGCAAATAGCTGTTAACCCTAACCCTGAGCTGAAAATCCATTGACAAACTGGTCGCCACACAGGACCTGAGAAAAACAAAAAGACAACACAAAACAAATCAGAAACGACAAACAGTGTAATAAAAACAACAAAAAGGTAATCAATATTTTACAGGAA
Organism: Danionella dracula; assembly: GCA_900490495.1. Taxonomy (NCBI): domain Eukaryota; kingdom Metazoa; phylum Chordata; class Actinopteri; order Cypriniformes; family Danionidae; genus Danionella; species Danionella dracula. The sequence goes on along the minus strand of UELW01000844.1, from coordinate 3,506,521 downwards.
GCCAATGAAGAGAGGACAGAACCAGTGTAACGTGATCAAATTTTTTTTGTTATGTGAAAACACTAGCTGGGGACTAGGGACTGGGGAGTCGGCTAACAGAGCGTTACAATAATCCATTCTGGAAGTCTTGAAAGCATGCACTAATTCTTCTGCATCTACAATAGACAGAATGTTCTGTACTTTTAGCCTTTGTAAGATAAGATAAATAATTCTTAAACACTATACAAGTTCACAATCTACAACAACACCAAGATTGAAAAAAAGTGTGTGAGGCTTACCCATGTAGGATACCAGTTTTATCCTTACCATTATTTTTGGTCGTAACCGGATATGTTAATTATTAATGTTAATATTGAGTTTTAACCCACTCAATGACTTTTAGTTTACTCTCACTTGAGGTTAATATTCTTATTAACCCTTAAAAGTGTTTCAGTAAATAAGAATGACTGAAAAGGTTAAAAAATGTATTATCAATGATGTGTAGTAAGTGGCCGATACATTAGATCCAACCAGCATACAAGTTATGAAATTTGAATGAAGAGTTATTTTCTACATTTCATTTGGAAGTGATCATTCTAAAAGAAAGACATTAAAATTAAATCCGAGATACATGTTAGGAGTGAACTCTATCACGAGTCATTTCAGAAACAAAAGGCTTTGAGCCCTGGCTATATTCAGCCATTGAATATTTCTTCAGACCAGTCTCCTCCCATAGAGGAGTGACCTAACTAGGAATACGAATTAGAGAGCATCAGTCAAAGAGATTGGGAGTTTGAGTTTTAAGGCATACATGATTGGCTCTCTTCGAGAAAAGGTGCGGCTAGTCCAAGGGCCTTTAATACTCCAATGCACTCGTATGCTGATTCAGAAAACACAGTGGGGTACAAATCACTCTGACATGCAGAACCAGTTTTTTTGTAGTGATGGGATGATGGTGTTGAATGCTGTCCTGAAGTCCACAAACAGGATCCTCACATTAGTCCCTGGCTTATCCAGATGTTGCAGGACAAAGTGCAGCCCCATGTTGACTGCATCCTCCACAGACCTGTTAGATCAGTAAGCAAACTGCAGGGGGACCAGTGATGTTCTTCAGGTGGCCCAGCACCAGTCTTTCAAAGGACTTCGTGACAACAGAAGTCAGGGCCATTATGAATGGTTAGTTGACAAATATGTGCGTGCAGAGCCTTTCTCAACAGGCAATAAGCAGGCTTGATGCACAACTATAAATCCGGCTTCATGAGGCGTAGGTAAAGCGTATGACGTTAATACGTCAGTGTAGCGGGATATGAAAATATTAAACCATAATAATTGTACCAGTATTATTGTGGGCCATCTTTATGCATGTGTATACATGTTATTGTTATTAACCTACAATAGCTGCCGTACTGTTAAAAAAAAAACTATTTTTAAAAAAGCAAAAACATTTTGGACCTTTATATTTTTCCAGATTCCGATCATTTGAAAATCAAATGGGACAACCCTATTGATTATATTCAGAAACCGTTGTATTTGTTGCAATTCTTTCAAACACCTATCAGAACAGTGAGCTGTTAGGAAGAATTTAGTTTTTTTTTTTTTCAAGATTTGTGAATTTTGTGATGTTCAGCTTAAATAAACAAAGTTAGTTAGGTGCTCTAGCCTGCAAGTTTAACTGTAATAAGTCTATGAGTATTCTGTTATTGGGCATTCACTGTGTTTGGAAGTCCAGAGATTGAGGTTGGTGTTTAGTTCTGTGTAATAGTGTTTTATTACTCAAAAGTACTGCAGGCTTGCTAACGATAGCTACCTGTCCAACCAGCATTAAGAGTCTGGTATTACTAGCTCAAGGGGAGGTCTTAAAAAGGTTTCCTGACAAAATAAAACTCTTCGTAGCTGGTAATTTAATTACATTTAAAACATGGTAATTTAATTTAATTCATCTTAATTGTAATCATTTAAATATCAAAGCGTTTGAGCTCTGCAACTTTCAGGATAGTTTTGTTGTTGCTGCAGCTCTTGAGTGTTCCTTAGTCCCCCCTCCCCCCCTTCTTCCTTAAGATGAATTCAACAGACACTATACAGTTGTAGTATAAGACTTTAAGCATTTTATTATTGCTTTTAAATAAATGTATTATTCATCTGATTGTAAATAACACAGTATCTCAGGTATACACTATTGTAAGTGAACCTCAAATCAAATAAACAAGATCTAAGTTGACAGTGCACGAAACAGAGGCTTTGAATTTTATCTAAACACTGCAGCTTTTAGGGGTTATCCAAATCTAAGGAGCAGTGCAGTTGTCAGTTATAGTCCCCAGTGATGGCCAACTTCTTCATAAATGCAGACCAGAACAGAAACAACAGAGCTTTTGTTTCTAACGAACTGCTCTAAACAGCAATCTCAGCAGCTTGTGCTACACAGAACATGAGAGCTGTCTTTTTGAATCATGGCTGATAAGTATAGCACACAGAGGAGCTTACACTGTGACTAAACCATAATGCGGTTTGATTAATTATTGTTTTGTCAATTAAGTTAATTATTTATCCTATAACTTATTTCTTTTCATATGTTTATTTGTTCAATATGTGGCTGAATACCTTGTAAAACATTCCTTACATACATACCATGTATACATTCTAAAATTGTAATTCTTAATTATTATTTTAAAAATATATCCAACTATTATCTTAATAGCACTGTACTAGACCTCTTTACATAGGTGCAATGCTTGAAAAATTATTTAATTAATTATAAAATATTATAAGTTTTTAAAAGTTTTAGAGCAGATATGTCTGGAGCTGCAAAAAATTAAAAGCCTTGTATAAGCCTTATAATGAAGGCAACACATGCTGTATGTATCAACATTAGCCTACTATAAAAATAACTAAGTTGGCTACAAATACATAATGAGCCTTTATGATTAAATGTTTATTTTCCTGTAGAGAATGATGCACCACGTGACTACTCTTGTATGATGCTGCCTCAAATTTAACTTCATTACAATATTAATTGTGTTTCATTGGTTTGATGAAATTAAAGAAATGCAATAAATAAATAAGATTTATGGTCTCATTTTTATTTTGAGGATTCCAAAAAACATCATCAAAATGGAACGTGCATAATGTGCCCCTTATCTTGGAAACAAACAGAGCAATATTACTCCATGAATGCAGTAATTTTAATTTTTGTTTGGAGTTTTTAACTGAACATAAGTAGAGAGATGTCTTATGCGTAAGCCTTTTTTTTCCTGGGATTTGTGTGTTCTATAGGGTCTCTGACATTTATTTACATGCAAGCCTGATAAATCTAAATCTACAATTAAACTTCAGTAAAACAAATCAAAAGATTATGATAAAAGGACGTTATTAAAACAACGTAAATTAATTGAGAATCTTCCATCTCTTATTCTAGCTGAGTATGAAATAATCTAAAAGAGGGCGATGCAAATGTTGTGTACAGTGATTTCACCTCCTGATCTTGAGCATCATCTTTAGTAAACCATTATTGTGCAAAATCTTTGTTTAACTGTTGCCCACAAAAAAGCTGTGGTTCTGATGTAACAAGAAATGTAGACTGATTCAAGCACTCTTTACCCAAGTGCTGAACCATCAGTCAAAATGGGTAAAGGCTTTAACTACATCATCACAGAAAGTTCACAGACCCATATTATCAAACTGATACAGTAAAAACTTTTCTTAAAATACCAAAAAGTATTTTTATTGCTACATGAGCTGCCAGTAAATGCTAAGTACTCCTAATAACACTAACGCACCCTCTAAAATCTATATTAACCCGTGAAGCTAGTTTGCAGTTTCAGTTGCGCAATCTGCTAGCGGTCAAATTGAGAAGTGGTCAAACCTCAGACAAGCACAAGGGCACTGGTGCCTATCAATTCTCCAATATGTGTGAGCTTGGAAGGCTATAGGTCCAATTTAGGCACCTCATAGGTCACAAAATCTTCTGATCTTTACTTGCATCCCACAGAGTTAATTTAATGAATGAACTTTTTGGAGTTTCTGTAGATGTGCACTACACAACATGGCTCGTGTTGTGAAATATTAATCAGATGCCACTCTAAGTCTACCCTATCACTTTGGATCTAAAGATCACAAACTCTTAACATCACACTCAAGGAAATGGTAGCTTTTAGCTTTTCTCCCCCTGGCTGTATGGGAGTCCTTTGAGGAGAGACTAGTCACCTATCGGAATCCAGTTGACTCCTCATTTTCTGTGCAGTTTATACGTTTTCTTGTGAATATTCTGAGTATTTTTTGAATGAGCATATATGCACACCTGTTTATTCTGATTATAGGAATTGAGTAAGATGTTGCACAAATGCATTTTGTTGCAAAAATTATAATGAGAAATAACAAATTAATTGACATGATGTCCTGGTGTCCAAAAAATAATTTAGTACTGCTAAATTTAGTACTTGTTGCATAAGCACTAAAGACTTTTCCATGTTGTGTTAAATGAGGCTGTAACTAAAATCCAGGGAATGTGCATCACATCTTAATTACCACTTCAAGGCTTATGCATGTAATCTTCACATGAGGATATGAGACAGCATGAGTCCTGGCTTGTGTTAATCTAAGCGCGACTGATCAGACTGGCACATGGAACTGTTTTCGGAAGCACAGGCCATAGGGAGATGCCATATTAGAGAAAGTACACATTATGAACCTGTCACTGCAACACAGTCAGATCAATGTCCATTATTTTGAGAAAGTTAGTCAAGCTGCACGTTTTTGTTGCATTACAATGTTGCACCGTCACCCTGATATTTTTCTTCAACATGATCTTACATTGACACAGCTGACCCTGTTAGTTTATGCTTACTTGGGAATTCCAGAGTGATTTTGTCATGAGGCTTACATTTCTGCACAGCTACATTGTAAAGGACTATTATTGTTAAAGATGAAGCGTGAGCACCTTCCCACATTCTAAAGTTCCGGCCACATTGGGTGATATACGCTGCCGTATTCTTATTCCTGAACAACGGGGGGGCCATTCGCCCAGGTACAGTAAAATAGAGATGTAAAGACTCTTCTTGGTGTTGTCATCCAACCAAAGATTTGTTATTCCACAGAATCAGTGTAGACAGATGTATAGATGTTGATTTATGAAGATATGAAGCTAATTATTATTATTATTATTATTATCTAAAAAGTTATATAGCTTAATCAATCTTTATTTTTCTTTCAGAAATGAGGGTGCACTTCAAACAATCACAAAATTCCAAATAAAATAATTGACAAATAACGTCTCTGTGACTTCTGCCATCTTGTCTTCCATGAGCTGCTCCTCATCGACGCACCTGCTGAGGGTTGTACCTTGAAACTGTATGAATTGTTTCAATATTTATAAATGGTCATCTGCATACTGTCTGAATGGATCTACATACAGTTGCCTTTCCTGCATACTCTGCATCTCTTCATGAACCATTCAATTTACCATGTTTCTGAATCTTTAACATGTAAAAATAAAAGCATAATGTTGAGCATGCCCGGTGCAATCTCACTGTGAAATTTGCCCAAATGTGGCCTTACCTTAAGTGTTAGCTATTGTTTGCATGACTTCCCTTTAGTTGTTGATTTAGAGCAGTGATCGCCAAGTTGCAATTACACGTTATACAAAAGTTTGTCTTAACTCCTCACTGTTTTAGCGTGGGCTGTTCCAAATGGCGGATTTTACAGGGTGAGTATAATTTAATCCCAACTCAAATGACAACATCATGAACTAAAAAAAAATGAAAGTCGACCTTGAAAACAGTCAACTTGAAGCAGATTGGAGGGATTTGGACATAGGTTCTCAGTGTCTGCAAAGTGGGAAAAAATAAAGCGCCATTTATTTATATGTTTATTTATTTATTTAATTATATGTATTTGTTTACTTATTTTACTTTCAGTTGAATTCATCCTACATTAAGTGCCTTAAAGAGCATTTAAGGTGGGGTCGGGATCAAGATATTTAAGGTGGGTGGTGGACTGGGCGTTGAACTAAGAAACCAATAAGTGCCAGATATTTTTTTATGAATAAGAGCTAAAGCAACAATAAAACAACAACTTTCAGAGTTTTTTTTTTTTTTTTTTTTTTTTTTAAATAAAGCTCATTTTCTTACTCATCGGCGAAGAGTTACAAACTCTGAAACAAGGTTTAATGAAGTAAGTAGATCTTTTTAAAACCTTCCCCTAAGTGAGTAATACTAGCCCCTTTAGCCCTTTAGAAGCCTGCTGTGCATTCAATCGACGAAGGCTCGAGATGTGAAGCACTTTTACACAGAACTAAACACAAATCTCAATCTCTGGAATACCTAACATAAAGAATGCTTAATAACAGGAGGTTCAAAGACTGTATAGAGTGTAACTTGATGGCCGGAGGACCAAGCTAACTTTACATTAACTTAAATAAATATGTTTAAAATAGTTTAAGGATTATTAGGACTTATATTAAACATATTAAATAATCATTTTCAATAAATCAGTTTCAATTCATGATTTAATTTCAATGTGGACAAAAAAACAATTGCATACAAAACGTTTACACAAATAAGTGGGGTTTTAGGTGCTCTAGTCAGATGTGTATTGTTCTTGTAGTAATCTTTATTATTTTTGTTGTATTATTTGTAAATCTTATGGCTTTTCATTGTTGCTTGATTAAAGAGTAATTTTTATAAGTAGGTTAATATCTTTCTTAGAAGAGACTTGACTCTGAGCGTTAAAGTAACAGAATTGACTGACAGACAGGCGTCCAATCACAGCTGTCTTCCGGGAAAGGAGGGCCCTGCCCCGTCTTGGACAAAATCAAATTCACTTGAGCTCAGGAATGAGTTGTGTGCACAGGTTAGGATTGAGAGCGAGCAAGGAAGAGAGATTTGAGAGAGAGGAATTATGGGGTGAGCACATTAGCCCCTGCCCTCCCTCGCAAGAGAGGGTTTTGCTCTCTCAGGTTCTGTGATGCGTGGGTTGAAAAAGGTTTGTCATTTTGAGGCATTGTCAAGAATACACACTTCATTAATGGCACAGATTTGACCTCATAGTTATTGATACTAAAGGAGGGTCAACCAGTTATTAAGCGCAAAGGTTCACATACTTTTTCCACACTGCATTGGGATTTTTTTATGTTTACATGAAAACATATATATATATTTTTGTGTGTTCTTATTTTAAGCAGACTTTGTTTTGCTATAGTTGTGAGTTAATGAAGACTATATTTTATGACCAATTCATGCAAAACTCCTTGTGATCCTAAAGGGTTCACGTACTTTATCTTGCAACTGTACCTGTGAATATCTTCTAACAAAGACATTTACAAATAATAATTTACTCATGTGTTACTGGAGAATGAAAAAGGAAAACACATCGAGCTGCTGATGGCTGAGCAAGCTGTAATTTCCTCACTGTCACTGTGTACAGGTTACCTTAATGAAACAAACATGATAAAAGCTAATTTTACAGAACCCTAGCTATTGCAGCACATAGTGACAGGCATGCTATGTCCTACTATGAGCAAATTACAACAACTTTCAATGCAGAAAAAACATAAGGCATTCCCTTACTGGGATCATAGATTGCAACTGATTGTCATAATCATACTCCTTGCTGCACGAGACCAAAACCAACAAAAACTTTCCATAACCCCATACAGTGTCCTAAGGGCAGAGTGAGATGAAAGTGTTGACATGTTGGTGCTGTTGGCACCCCTGATTCTCTCTGTGAACCGACTCCACTGAGGCTCGTAGGCAAGAGTGAGAGTCAGTTTTATCTTTCTCCTTTCATTCACTGTCTGAGATTGACTGTGCTCACCCCAGGCCCGGGACTCTTGCTGTTTTGTTTATGCTCATTACAAATGACAAGTAACATTGAATACAGATTTTAAATGTTTTCTGCTATTGTCAGGGTTTGGGCTTCTTTAAACATTCAAGATGTCCTATGGTTAAGTTGCTTCAGTGATTCTTTCATGCAGAGTAGCATTACCCACAATTCCCTTTAGATTTTAACTCTGGACTGTTAAAAGTGGAAATGCCCCTGTTTCTTTACGTCACCTGATACATGAGTCCAGAGCTTTTGTCTGCTCTCTCCATTACTGCTCATTAGTTTCAAGCCCACTGTAAACACTGTCATGTCACATGACTAACTCTGAGTCCTGATTGGATGCCTGCTGTGAACCTTGCCCTCAGTGCAAAAGCAATGCCATATATTCAGCCTCAAGTGAAAGTGTCTGAACAAAGGCATTGATGTGATGTGTCTTCTCTCTGGGCCCATTACAAGCCTCTCACCCTCAGCTTGTGCTTGAATCAAATGCCAATGGCCCCTAGGAAAAAAAGCAACAGAATAGTTCAGTTAAAGATCCAGTATCTCTGAAAATGGGGAAACAGTGTCATTTATCAGGTTTTTTTTGATACACTAGCTGGCTGCCGGTCATCAAGAACGCAATCTACTCTAGCTCACTTTTTGTAGGTTTGTAGGGATTTTGAAACAGTTTTTTTTTTATTTTTGTAAAAAAAAATTATATACTGTGTTAATTGAGACACTTTCCTCAATCTTCACCACCTTCACCACATTTCATTCATTGCTGAGTGAGAATGTAAAATGTGCAATTAAATTTCTCTCTAGGATTTTAGAAATATTTTAGAAAAATAAATGCTTTTCTGCAAATCATGCATAACCATAATACATTCCACTTATGTAAAGAGGTTTACTGCAGTACTGGAGCTTTTTTTTTAAGATCCTTTTGTTGCGCTCTTCCGTTGGACCCAGATGTTAAGTTGAGCTTGAGCACACTTCAGTTTAAAACTCAGTGAAGCTGAGGATTTGCTCAAAAAGGCATAAAACATTTGCAATATTAAAATGTTTTTTAGTAAAATTTTCATTTACAACCAAAAGCTGACAAAAATTACCATTTGTGGCAAATAAGCCTTGCTCTCTGAAGGGTTAACAGACATATGAATGCAAATGGATAAACTGAAGAGCTGGATATGTGTTTTTTTATTTTTTTATCTGGGAATATGTATCAAGCTTTGCTTGGAGATATCAATAACACAGTTCGAAATGGATTTGTAGAAATGTGTTTGTCCATTTTAATGCTTGCTAACTTATTGTAAAGAATCTAAGGGAGACTGCTGGCCATCTTGTGTTGGGAAGAGCATTCATTATTCATCACTCTGCTTTTGTTTAGTGCAGGACCTTGTTCACTCTTTGCGGATTCTACTGTCGTGCCATATAGCAGGATTTAAAATTAATTTGTTAGGGCTGTGCATGTCATGCCATATTTGTGGTGCATGTAGGAGGATATGTTTGTGAGGGTGAACATGGTTTTGGGTACTGAAGGTCTGCTTAGCTTGAAACAAACACAAGCAATGCCCTGAGCAAAGCATGCCATCCCTGACCTACTTAATCCACAGAGACAGGGAAGGGCAAGCCTACCTCTGTTGTTTTACAATCTTTCCTGTGAGTGTAAAACATTTCTTACTGTGTAGAATTTGTAGATCTAGATCAAATGTGGCTGCTCTCTGATTTCCACACAGTGCCCAAAAACAGGTTTAATCAAATTCCAAATTGGACAAATCAAAATTCTAAGCTGTTTTCATCATCGAGCTGTTCCCACCCACCAATGTTGATTGAGGTCCATGTAACATGCCCCTTTCTGCCAGTCCTTTTTGATTAACAATCAAATGTTTATCTGAGAGTACTCATTTTTGATCAAGCAGCAATGTTGGATTTACACTATTTTATGCTATTTTAGTAAATATATACAATGCAATTAGAATTGCAGCCATCTTTAAGCGAGTACGGTGGCCGTATTAGTTCAAAAAGCATTTTTTGGTCATCTTCATTTGTTTTTAGTTCAGAGCGGTTATTAGACTGTTCAATCATGTTCTCACCACAAACCAAACAGCTCTGGAGTTTGTTTGGAACCGACCCCATTCCACCTCGTCGAGCAGGTCTCGACAGCTTTTTAGTCCACTTTTGGTGCACTCTAGTGGCTGGTTCTCACCTGTCCAAAGAACTGAGCTAAAAGGGGAAGAGAACTCTTACTTCCATTTAATCGAACTAAAGTCAGGTCGGAAAAACAGCCTAAATGTTGTATATATGACTAGTTAGGTATAGTTATTACTCGCTAATTATTCCTTTCTTTAGATAGCTTTATGGTTAGTCAATCACAGGTTTAAATCAAATAATGGTCCGCCATAATGGTCTTACTTGTCTTGGTTTGGCTCTGCTCCTGGATAGAACTGGGCTAAAAACCACACCATTTGTTCACTTCCCCAAAATTAGAGGACAAGTGCATTTTTAACAAGTTAAGAAATATCTGAATGTTTACTTTTAACCGAATATTTACTCAACAGAACAAGTTCAGAATAACCATAAGATTAAAATAACATCATGTCAAAATGGACAAATGGATCAACTTTTAATGACTATTTCTGCATTCTGCTTCAATCAGTACTTCCACACCACCTTCACAATACTGTGATAGGTTGCTTTGTAAGCTTTAAGTTTTCTCAGCCCAGTGAGTTTATATTTTATTTAGTGCAAAACTTCAGTTAGCTTATATTTTATTTAGTGCAAAATGTGTATTTTTTTACTGTTTGCATCTAAAAACTCAATGTACTTTTATTTTAAATCTTAGCAAAAAGGGGAACATTCTGTTATTCTCTATAGTGCAGTAAATGATTGATTGAATGGCTCGAAGTCTGTTCATCTCTGTTCATCCACTTATTCATTGCAAACTACTTTTTGTGTAGAGTGCTTAAAAGGAATCTATTTTTGAATCCGACTTCCGTTCCTGTGAAGTTGCAGTCCTTAGTGTCTACTTTTAGACCACATCTATTCATCCAAAAATCTCTGCTTGTTCATTGCAATCTTGATGGCGTAATGCTTGATGAGAAGGACTGTGATCATCTCCGGGCTCCATGTGTATGTGTGTCTAATGAGGGGCTATGATAATGAGCCATGGCCTTGTCACACTTTGCTAGATAGTTAATGTGTTCCCCAGGTCCTATTAGAGTTACTGTGTGTTCATTACTAGAACTTTGCTGGAATCAGTCAAACATGTTCCAAATTACTGTTTGGAATACATAAAGTACTGATTTGTTAAATGTATAAGAAAAGTAAATATACCTGATTCTTAAGTGTATTTATTATAGTATGCAACATACTCAAATGTAGATGGTGTTGTTATTCAACATTTTGTACATTGTAGAAACAGCTTTGTGCTCTAGCCCTTTAAATAATCTGGAGTTGCTACTGGTCCTGTCCTCTCTTTTTATGTGGTAAATTTATAATGCTGAAAACCTCTCATAAAAGTTTGAGTTAAGACTTAGTTGAGGTTTGGTAGATGTCTCAAAAGCTATGACTGCTTTGACCTGGGACCATGGAGACAAAGAGGGTACGTTAAGGCTAGTCTAATGCTTCGTTTACACTGGAAAGCAGAAAAGCAGCGCATCATCTGAGATGACTGCAAATCTACCTTTTTTTGTTTATGTTGGGCCGGTCTATAAATTTTGGGCAGCTTTTAAAATATTTTATAATTTTGTATAATTTTTTTTTTAAATATAAAGTGCAAGGAAGACTTATAGATTGAAATATATGAGTAATAAATATATTTCCATGTATTTAAATATAATCAACTAAATTGTAGAAAATAGATTTCCACTTTTATATGTAATTGTTTTGTAAAATCTAGATTAAAATAGCTCATTTGGATTCTGGCAACGCATTCAGATAATGTGTGCTACGCAAAATAACGACTTGCTATCTAACAATGCTATACCTTAAAGATCCTCACAATGGAAGCAAGTACTTCATTTCTTTTAAACACAAGGAGGTGAAATGTTTATATTTGTGTGTATATTTATATATACCAGTGTGTGATTGTTGAGTGAATGAATAGTTTTCTGAAAATTGTAAAGCGTCTTTGAGAGTCTGTGAAAAGTATAAAAATGCAAGGCATTATTATAGTTAAATCCATATCTACCCTGCTAGCCTGTGTCTTTGCTTTCAAACTAATTCTCATTGAATTTTCATGTAAAATATCTCATTTCTAATTTCCAGTGCGAACAAAGCATTAGACTTTGACTGACTGAGACTTAGTCAACACAGAGCTCAAAAACAAGTTGACAATTGATTTATTTATTGCATAACAATGTGTTGCTGTAATTTTGCAAGTTAGAGCACTCTGGTTCTCCTGTTATTAAAGTCAGTGTCTCTAAATCAGTAGGTAAAAAAGCCTAAATTGCAACACATACATAATAGGCTTACATTTGCTGAATTCAAAACTCATTTAGGTACTAGTGATCTTTCAGTAGTTTTTGCAGCAGTTCTCCTATAACAAATTTATCAGAACATGAAAAGTGGAGGTTTAATGTCTGCGTTAGTTTAACTACACAGAATGTTAACAATAATTTGCACCTTTATGCTATAACAATAAGCTGAATGCAGACTTTGTGAATTGTTGATTTGTGAAAAATAAAACAACAAATACATCAGAGTGCACCTCCTATGTAACTCATAAACCAAAGTGCGCCTCTTGTGTGTATGCTGCAAACATACGTTTTCCATGACGACCTATTTACATAATCTGTCAATGTCAAAATTGGAAATGATTTACTGAATGTAAATGAATGTTTATAGAATTATTGTTATCTAGAGAGTGAAACTAAACTTGATTGTTATAGGTTTATAGTTTGCCATTGATGCATCAGCTCTCAAAACCCTGGGCTAATTGTGGACGAACTGAGGAACTGCTAAAGCATATCTTCTGAAATCCAAAGGACTTTAAAAACACTTAATATATTTAACTACAGAGCTAAATTCTTCTCGCATAGAGACCATATTTAGGGCACTTATAAGTTATTGTTTGAGGGTGTTAAAGGTTTGTGGTATTTAGCAATTTGCAGAAGGGAATTGTGTAAAGACATTGTTTGTAAGGAACCATTTAAAAAAAGACTGTAATACAATTTTGTTTTACAAAGTCATATTTTAATTAATCTTTTATAAGATGTTCTTAATGTTTTTATAAGATATTCTGTGGTTTAGATTTTATAATTGAACAACTAAGAATAGGTTTGACTGATGAATTAACCATGATGTTTTTTTATTAGTTACAGCCAACTAAGAAACTTGTCCTATTACATTGGTACATTGAAACTGGTTATAATAGTACATTTGGAAACAAAAAATTCTTCATGCTTAGATGGTGAGTCTGTGTTCACAACCTCATAATAAAATAATGAACAAATGTTTCTATCCTGTTAGCAGTGATTTGGACAGAGTGCAGTTAATTATTTAAATAATTAGCTAAATAAATTTTGGAAGCACTAGTGTTGTCAATAAATGTGTTTTTTATGCTCTGCAGGTTCCACTTACAGTGTCCTGTCCACCATGCCATCAGACTCGGAGAGCAGCGGCTCCCTAAGCAGTGTTGGTATGGATTAGTTTCGTCTTTCTTTTCTTGACTCCATGTAAACTTAAAATCAAACACGTCCATAACGCATGGGAGTGTGAATGTTGTAAACTCACTCCGATGGTGAGTGCTGACAAAGGCTATTGGAGGGCATGGTTTCAAGCCCTGTTCCTCTGGTTTAATGCCAGTGCAGAATATTCTCTGAACCTACTTCCTTTCCATCCAAATGACTTGGCAGTTTTTAGCGATGCCAGCATGTTGTCTCAGAATTGCACACAATGCCCACTGGCTGCTTGTTTCCTAAAGGATGAATCTATACTTGTGTGTAAAGCCTATGAAATGCCCATTGTTTTTGCATTGATTAAAATTGGCATCATGAAATTCCTACTACTAGCTAAGCAAAACATAACACAGTTGCTGACAAAGGATATGTTATATTTACCTCATCATATATCAAATAAATATAACACCGTGCATACAACTGTTGCTTTTGTAGAACCGCTATCTTTGAGCTGATAAATATTGCATTCTGTGATGACAAATATAACTTTTTAACTTAGCCAAAACACAACTCAGATTACAAAGGAAGGTTAATTTTGTTGTTGACTCCATTATCCAGTGTTTAACATGGATCGCAGAAGAAGGACCCAGATGAGGCGGCGTAAATGAAGAGTCATTTATTAAAAATGAATATTAAAAACTACCACTCAACAGAACAGTAAAAACTGAGTATGGTTGAGATAAAGTAACTGTGTCCAGAGACTGATCAGGCTTGGACGAAAACAAAGGCTATAGTTGATGGAGACGCAGCTTTGGATGCCAAATGACAGCCTCCTGCAACCAGCAAGACAGCCGCGTTCCAACTCACGACAAGACAGGGAGATCTGAACACAAAAGGTTGAAGAGTAAAGGCTCTTCGTATTTAACCGAATATTCGGTGGTAAGTTGCGTGCATGAACATACCTCGATCGGAAAAGCGCGGGCACCGACGAGACATCACACGTCTAGCCGAGCGATTGATCTTAACACACAAGAATTCAGCTCTGACTTACGGATGGGTCTTTCACAGAGGAACAACCAATGAAAACTGACTGTTTTGATGTTGTGAATGGGACATGAAAGAGCCACTGGATGGCACTCGATACACACTCCCGCTTCAATCTCACAACAGAAAATGGCTCCAAAGAACTACGATTTAGCAGAGGAAGAAACTGCCAAAAAGTAGAATATAAACACCCAAAAGCTTGTATTGCTGGCGTCCGACCATCAAGAGTTGCTCAATAAAACCCACAAAGATTATAAAACAGCTGGCCTGTGGCTGCTGTATCTCAGTAATGGAAAGTTTCGTTGAACTTCGTGCTTCATTCTTTTTACTCTTGTTCATTTAGAAAAACGATTAATTTGAACGATTCATTTGTATCGTTCATATCGGGTAAAAAACGGGTCTAATTGCAAAACATTACGACAAAGACCCAAAAATAGAGCAAAAAACACTAAAGTAAATAGCCATGCTTATCGGTATCTTCTGATTATTAAGTGTAATCCGCACTTCAACCGAGTTATTACTAAAGAGTCAGATTCGTTCTTTTCATGAATGGCACGTCATTATACATAAGCACCAGCCAGTGGCAAGGAACATCACTGCATCCACTTTTTTAACACTAGCTTGCGAACTGCACTCTGCAGAGAACCCATCTGAAGATTCATGCGAATCTCAGTTCGGTTAGATGTGAAGGGATCTTAAGCAGTGAAGATAGCAGAAACTAACAAGAGCGGTAGATCAAATAGTAATTCGCAAAGTGACAGAGAAACAGATTGAGATGAAATTGTGCACCTAATCAGAGCGCATGCAGCAGCACGTGAGATTAATGAGGGTAAAAGCAGATCGGGGACGAGAGGGAGAAATAGCTAATGGCGAGACAAGTTTATCACAGAAAGCACTTGATCTGCACTACCTCGACAATCAAGAACTTGCGCTCTGCAAAGCCTTGATGCAAAGTTGCAAAATGTCAGATGTGTGTGGCAGCCAACTAAGAGGGCAATTAGTGAGATGACGCACAAGTATAGAAAGGCCTTATAGAAGTGTGAATAGGGTTGGGGTAAGGGTTGTTGGGGATTGTCATTACAGGCGTCAAATGTTTTTATTTTTTCATTTGAATTCATATGAAAAAATTATTTTTGGGACTGATCCCTTTAATTAATTGTACCTATCCTGTTGCCGGAGTATAATAAATCCCTAGAAGGACAAAGAAAGGATGTACTAATAAAGCTGAAGTCAGTCTCTGAAAATCTGAACCAGATTATCTGACTGGAGATTAAAGTGAAATTTTTGTTGCTGATTATCCCAAAAGATTCTAATTTTCAGTATAGATGTTCAGTATATCTGCCAGCCTCCGATATTTTCCTATTTTGACCCTGAGCATTTTGAAGGTTATTTATATACGTTTTTTTTTTCTACGGTCTTAAAGGTCAGATTTCATTTTAAATCTATTTTTTCCGGAACCACATAATAAATCCTCGGTCTAAATTAGTGGTGTTTATAGGGGACAAGTTGTCTCATTTAGGAGTCACCGTTTAAAAATGTTTAGATCCAAAGACCCATCAACCCCCAAAAGTCACAAATGGTGCAATCTGAGTGCATTTGTGTAACATTGCATAAGAAAATTAGTTTTGAGGAGTCTTTGTAATGTGTAGTTTTAAAAAGTTTTAAACTTGTCGCTAATTGTAAACTTGGTTATCAAAATATTATTGGAATTATCATTATTCTTATTACCAATGTTGTTTGGTTTTAATTATTATTTTTACTATTATTAGAGTTAATATTATTATTAATAGAAAGGTTATTAATAATGATTGAACAAAAAACTTGGTATCGCCTTAATGAAATATTGAATAGTTTACCACTGAATATTTTGAGTGGTGTAAAAGGGTGCCTAATTTGAAAAGTCAACTTTCGGACTGAACATAAATTGATGCATGAAAGGGTTGAAGACACTCTTACAATGCCCTCAAATTTCTGAGCTCTATTCGGGATGGTTAATTTATGACACAATTGTCACACGATGAAGAATTGATCACCCAGAAATAGCCTCCTTACTGCTCTTTTTCAGGATGTGTTTCCAAACACAAGACCCTTCATCGATCTACTAAGTACTGTTGATGAAAGATGGATCTTAATTCACTTCAAGATGTTTTTTTCACTTCCTCAAAATGGCTTGCTTTCATTCTAGGTCTTCATGTTAAATTACTTGGTGTGACAGTTATGTTAAATCATAATCATTTTGATTATACAATAACATAAAACTGTTATGTTTAGAGGTGTCACGGTGGCGCAGTGGGTAGCACGGTCGAAGGTCGCTGGTTCTAGGCTCGGCTGGGGCAGGTGGCATTTCTGTGTGGAGTTTGCATGTTCTCCTCGTGATCGCGTGGGTTTTCTCCGGGTGCTCCGGTTTCCCCACAAGTCCAAAGACATGCGGAATAAGTGAATTGAATAAGAACGATTGTCCGTAGTGTTAAAGTGTGAATGTGTGTGTGAATGTTTCCCAGTGATGGGTTGCGGCAGGGAAGGGCATCCGCTGCGTAAAACATATGCCAGAGAGTTGGCGGTTCATTCCGCTGTGGCGACCCCGAAAGGTTATGTTTAGACAATTTGGCCATGTTTTCACAAAAATGGTTGAAAACCAGAGTTAATGGTCAGGTTTGTATAGTCCTGTGCCACTCCAGAGCAAAAGCTTGCTTTCATTTGTCCTACAGATAAAGATGTGACAATATACTGATTGACCGATAATAAAACAAAAATGTTATTGGTTATTGATAGGTCAGCCAGCCCTACACTAAATTTGTTACATTTAACAATAATTCCCATTTCTGTGACTTGGTGACAAATCACTATTGTTTTGCTTTTGTTAACCCTTTATTTCAAAGCAGTACACTTTTTCAAGATTTACCTGAATCAGTTAGGATTTGAGTTTGCTCCTAGGGATTGTGTAGGGCATACTTGTTTGTGCTTTGGTGATGTGCTAACCGTTGCAGGTTCCAAAGCCTCCTCACCTCCACCTGTGCTGAATGACACACGGCCAGTCAACGAGAGCCTGGACACCGTTCTCTATCAGCTCAAGCAGGTCACCAGAGAACGAGATGATCTTCGTAAGCGATTAGCTCTCGCCTCTCCAGGCACCACCTTTGATGACTGCCGGTAAGTAACTAATTTAAAAACCAACTCATTGATAAAAGTTTTTATTAAAATCCTATAACCTTTTTCTTCAATTTAATATCATTGGGAACATTTTCAAGAGGGCTGGAACTTGAAGTCAAACATTTAAATCATTGTTTTCTTTCCTTATTTTATCTTGAAAAGTTCAAGAAACTAAAAAGTGTCTGAAAACCAAACCTGAATGCCGCAAGATAACAACAGTTACTTTAAATGTTTTCATGAAGAAAAACTACAGTTAAACAGTTAAAAAAAATTTAAACTGAGGCGTCATCCGGGTTGCACTGTTACATCACATACCCTCCCCTACGGTGACAAGAGATGCAAATCAAATTACAATTATGCACGCAAAGTAACAATTTTAAAAAACGCTATAACTCATTGAAAAACAAAGCAAACATTTAGAAAACACTTGGACAAATGAGAAACCAAAATATAGCTGCAGATGTAGAGCATGGAGCAGTCTGGCACGTCACCCCAGGTTGCAAATTTCAGATATTTCAGTCATTTTATCCTTGCAAAGAAGCCTAGTCGTCCTTGCTTACTGAGGGCCATAGCGCTTATCATTTGCTTTTGTCTCCAAAAGGCCAAATTCCAAACCTGGTCATGACTACGACCGTCTGAAAACTCAATGCATGAAGGCGATGACTGAGCTGCAGTCCTTGCAAAACCAACACACCAAAACTCTGAAGAGGTGCGAGGAGGCTGTGAAGGAGGCAGACTACTACCAGTGAGTACAGAAGCCACAGGTCACCATCTAACAGAGAGTTTAAGAGTACTATTGTACGCTTCCCTTTAATGAAAGCTAACAAGTTTTATCAAATATCCAAAGCATGTTGATCTGTAGTTCAGTTCACCCTGCACCTCTCACTAATGCTCTTTCAGAGGAAGAACATTTTCATGTCTGCCAAAAAAAATTATATATATATATATATATATATTGTGGTATTACTCTATTAGAAGGCATGTTTTCATGTACATTGAACAAATTGTTGAAGCCAGTATATAAGCTTTGTATGTCTTCCTTGTTTTCCCCAATCACACACTATGAACATTGTCACTGTATGCAGATGTGCGGTGGCCATAATCTGATTATGATGCGAGGACACATGCCCTCCTGTCCTCATCTCTGCCGGTCTCCAGTTTTCAAATAGATATGAAGATAGAGTTGATGAGGGATTAATCCAGCTTTCTCTGAACAACCACACAACAGTGTGCGGCTTTATAAACCGCTTACACATAATTGTTCCCTGTCATACTGTCCACTTGTTTGTAATGTTTCAAGATAGGAAACATTGAGTCATTTTTCAGTCTCATTCTCTCATCCGTGAAGCCAGGACAGAACAGATTATTCACATCACTAATTTACTTTAGTGACTATTGACTGAGTTGACATTTTGTTATTATTTATTTGTTTATATACAGTATATTAAGCGTTGTGAAGGTGTGTAAACCTTTAGAGTGCCAGGGACTCTCATAAACCAGAGTAAATAAATGTTTCTGTTCCATTGTTTCTCTGTCCATATCTCACCTTTTGCCTGTCGTTCAGGTTCAAATAGCATATACAAATATTTCTTCTGAATTCTACAGATGAAGCCATAAACATTTAACTGATCAGAGTCACAGAAACTCTCTCGAAACATGGCTGAATCAAGCTTCTTAACGTGACCATTGACTTGTAAGTCAAGCAGCACTCACTCAAACAGCAAGGAGGAAACGGAAAGTTGCCAGAGAGGCAGCTATTGTCGGTTCCCTTAGTGGCAAATGTTACTGAAGCGCTTAGTTACAGAAAGGGTGGTCAGATATCTGAGATTAGCAATAAGGAGCTAGAGTGCAGACTGAACATGTAAGTGCGTAGATTTCATTCAACGAGAGGGCAAAGAAAACTATTGCAGGCTTAAAGAGACCAGTGTTGCAGTTCATTGTGTTCAATGCAAATCATATCAATATATCACAACTCTATAACTACTAACACAGCATTAAGGTTTGGCCACATTGTCTTTGCATTCCTGAACATAGGTCAGCCGAGGTTGAGTGAGATAGAGATGTAATGGCTGTCTGAGTGCACCAGAGAGCAACAAAATGTCTCTTAAGTCATGGTGGACCTACAGAGCTATAGGCCCTCTAATCAGCACAACACAAAATTGCAATTAATATAAATTTGACAAATACAATCTAGCAGAATATAATCTGTGAATTCTGCTATCTCTGGTTTTCCACGAGTACACCTCTTCACCATCTCCATTGATGCAATAGCTGAGAGTTGCCTATTGCGCTGGGAGAGTGGGGGGTTGCCTCTTGATAAAAAGGTTATCAAAATTGTCTTCCTTCCTGGGTGGTCTTTTCTTCTCTTTCTGGCTCTTCTTCTTCAACGCTACTACGTCTAGGAAGCTCGTCAAGAGAGTCAAGAGCACCCTCAAGTAGTGCATGTATGTAACATATCAACATGTAACAATATTTAGCACCTCCTCGCATATCAACAAAAGAGCCACATGCATAGGCGACATCAGCTGACATCAGGCCAGCGTGACATGGCAGAAGTCAAATTCTTTCTCTTTTTGCCCTTGATTGTGCAGGTGGAAATTCCCAACATTGTCACACAAGCTGTATATACACTGCTTTAGATTGTAGCATTTCTTTAGTGTTTTCACTAGTTATTTCAGTTTTTTTCACAGAAGGCTAATCATTTTCTCTGTTACTAGTAGCTTTCTCTTTCTTTGTTTTTAAATGTGAATTGTTCAACCCAGTCCATACAAGTGATGTGTGATGAAATGTAACCCTGTTAGTGTGTATGTGAATGAGCTGATTGGACCTGTGTTTGTGTTCCAGCATACAGCACAGTCGGCTCCTCAGTGAACAGTCTCAGACAAAAGAGGAGATGGAGATTTTGAAAAGGGAGAACGCCAAGCTGTCTCGGGAGCACAACCATTTGAAACAGAGCTGTGAGGAACTCCAGAGACTTCATTCGGAGGATCAAAGAGAGGTGGCGGACATGAGACTGCAGCAACAAAAAGTAATAACTTTACTGTGCTTTCTGTTTTCTTTCACTTAAAAGATTATCAAGCAATAACCTTAAATTCCCGAGTTCAATGAGGCTAGATGTAAAGAAAGTGAATGACCTGACACTGCAGCTGTGAAATATACTGATGTGGACAAGTATAGTATGATGGCAACTGTAAAAATGTCTGTGCTCTACATTTCTTACTAGTGTCCAAAGGTTTCAAGATTCATGTCAATTGGTCTTAACTTAGCTAAATATAACAATAAATTCTGTTCCATAAGAGTTGTTGAAGAAAAAAAGAAAAAAAAGGGGATTGAAATGAATCACATAAATCACTTTTGTTTCTTCAGTGATCTTTATTGTTTCTGTATGTATCAGAAAAGTACCAGATCAGGACTCAGTATTGGTAGATCCTCAAAATGATTCTAACTCGAGGGCAAAAGCCTGATCGGGGCATCCCTACTAAGCACTACTTATTTTTGTTAATTAAAACACTGTTAATTGGAACGGTAGGGTGTTGTTGAGATGTTGCTCACAGTGGTCCAAGTTGTCACTCAGATGCTTGAAAAATTAGAGGGAACATTGGACATGTCAAACATTGATTAAAAATCAGTTGATTTGTTTTTGTGCAGCGTAGATTAGCAATAGGCCAGTCACGTTGCATTATTATGAATTCCTCTAGTATGCAAGTAATGATACAGAGCTATCCATTGATGTGGAATTTCAATACAGACTTCACCTTACCCAATGAAAAGACAGCCACACGATTAGTGCATTATGAGTTTGTAATTCAAATCCAGAAGCTGCCGAAACCTGCAGTTATTGTTGACCCATGACCGATGTCAACACACTCTTCTATGAAAGAGTCTACCTTCTCTCATCCAATTGATGTTTCAAATTTCCTTCAGGATTAAATCTTCAAACACAAACAGAAGTGTTTTGCAGCAATAGAAGAAGCTCTTACCAGTCTGTCAGCAGTTGTCCTTATGTTGCAGAGAGGTTGCATCTGGGGTGTCTCTGTGGTGCTGTGTAGACACTGTTTTGAGCTGTCAGCAGTGCAGGGCCGAGCACAGGGTGCAGATATGGTTTAGAAAGGTCAGCCTGGAAGGACAAGTGTTTACTGAGTGATGGAGTTGGACAGAGACATTTGCAGTTCATCAATACTCTAAGCACTGATCACTTGGCCTACATGAGAGTTGGATACAGATGGCAATCACTCAGCATATGTGCAATCTTGGTGTGACACAATGATGTTTTATTCTTTTTACTATTATAAAACAAGGATGTTTTCAATTGTCAGCACTAATACAGAGCAATGACACTGAGTGCCTTTTGTTCAACAATCTGCTGCATTTGCAATTTTTTTCTGACAAGAGATCGCCCTCTTGTGTTCGCACAAGTAATGAAAGGGAGTTGTGCACATTTAATGGACATAATGATGAGTCATATTTTAAATCGTGTTCATATTGTATACATCTTACACATTTGATACTCCAGCAATGCATCAAGTCTGCATCCTAATAGTTTCTTTAAGGAACTTTAAGGAACCTAATAGTTTGAGTAAGGAACTCAACTTTATCCATTTGTGTTTTAAAATGTGAGGGAATTTAGTTATTTATTTAAACAAGTTGTATTTTAGACCATGGATCTGTTGCACTGTGATCTAAAATGAAAGGGGTTATTGATTTATTTAAATACATTATTGAATATAGTTATGGACATAGTTGAAAATGCAAAAATTAAGATTAAACCTGAAATAATTTTCAGATGAAATGATAAACAGTCATATGTGTTTAACATGGACTTGGCAAAAAGAAGCTTAGGGGTACAGAGCTCTGCATGATACCCCATTTCTACTCAACTTTGTAGAAACCATTGACGGACAAGGAAATAAATCTGTTTCAGCCGAACATTTTTTTTACACATTCTTTCTTGAAAGACCAATGAAGAAGATGTTTATTTTGCTTAAATTATTGCATAACAAAAAGTGAATCCAATAACGAATCTCAACAAGGTGGATATTCGCTGGTAAGTATAGCACTATTTACCTTTTTCAAAAATTCCCCATTTTCATGCTTAGTCTTTTTACCTTGTTTGACTCTAGATTATATTGTTTGATTATTTAGAAAGGACAATATGGACAATATCATTTATTAATTAATAAATTCTCACTCTAAATTCTGGAGCTATGAATCAATCACCTAAATTGGTTATCGGAGGCCAATGCTTATGGATTCTCCTTAGCCTATGCACCTTCTTCTCAATCTATCCTAGACTGAGTTTTTAATCGTTACATTAAGTAATGTATGCTTCTTAAAATTCTTTTTGATGCAGGTAATCAGGGAGAATGGGTCGTCAGAGGTTTTGAACAAGCTTTATGACACAGCCATGGATAAGATGGATGGAATGAAGAAGGAATACGATGCTTTGAGCAAGCGATACAGTGAGAAGGTGGCCAATCACAACACTGATTTGAGTCGGCTAGAGGAGGCAGAGGAGGAGAACCGATGCTTGCAGAAACAGATTGACGCATTGTTGAAACAGCGGGACACAGCTATCCAGTACCAACAGCAGTGGTCTACTTCTATGAGAAGGTACAAGTGACATCACTCTGCTTTAAAATGATGTAAACTTTTGGATGGTGTTTGTTTGGATGATGCTTGAACGATGCAAAAATTAGAGTGCTATAAACACATTTCTTTAAAACCCAAATCAGGGCTGTTTGAGACGAAGTGCTCACAGACTAACCCAAATACTCACAGTTTGATGTTGAAGATGATGTCTGTTATTGTCTGTCTATGAGCTTGTAAACAGTTGACATAATTACATGTAAAAATTTACATTATAACTCTGAAGAGTCAGATGTTTTAAAAATGGTTTAAAGTTTTACTAGTAAACCAATTTCCCAAAGGTTTGGCAGATTTCACTTCGACAACTCCCTAACAGGGAATTCTGTGAAGAGAATGGTTGCATTCTAGTCCTATTTATTCCTTGTAAAAGCTGCAACTTATCGATTATCATGCGTTCATGGGTCAGCTGTAGAAATTGCCACTATTTCAGGAAAATATTTGATGAGCCACTGATGCTGGTTGCGTGTTTGGAATGAGGACTCCTGGAAGTACTATTATTTAATGAATTGATGTGGATTTCCATGCTCTCTTTTAACACCTTTTTGTCTTGTATATTCGTCACATGCAGAGTGAGTCTGTTGACTGAGGATGCAAGTATTTTTCACCTGTGTCAGCTTGTAGAATCACACATAGTCTACTGTGGTTCAAAGCTACTGAACAAATTGCTGTGACGGTTAGAGCCAGCGATGCAGGGTTCATATATAACAGGAAGTAAACATGATTCACACTTGCGCAGCCCTGAGCCATCTCTGCAACGCTACAGTTTTTGGATGTTGCATAGGCTATAATGGACATTAGTGATGGTGACAAGGTAACATGTTTTGCTGCCTATAGAGAGTTAATGACTTTAAAAGGAAATCATAGTGTTTGTTAAAAAAGCCATAGTAATAACGTATAGGTCAGAGTAGACCTATAAAGCGACCAGGTTCTTGGTCACAGGCACATGAATGGAATATTGAATCTTTTGGTCTTATAGTGGCACCAACATTTTTGACTTTGAGCAACATGTTCGTACTTACTTCAAAGTATAGATTTTCAAGAAATCTGGATTGAGGAAATCAGATTAATATGATCTCAATTACATGCTGAAACTTTCGATTATTGCTTTCAAGAAGTCTCAACGTTTCCTCCACTCACTTAAATTTGATATTTTTTACTATTTTAATTAACCATTGACAATAAAATACAAAAAAATTAATCTACTCCCATTACTTGTTACTGATAACACATTATCAGTGTGTTACCTGGGATTTCCCCCATAGTTTTTAAAATAAATTCTTATGTTATTATGTTGTTATGACATGCAGTGAAATGCCTGCTACAACAGCTCGAGCTTAAGCAGAAAGTAAAAGGTTTTATTACATTACATTATATTATATTATATTCTTTTTTTTAGGTTTGACTCTGTGCAGCAAGAGCTAAATAAGGCCTCTTCTCAGAACAAGGAGCTTCAGAGAGAGATGGAGAGACTGCAGTCTGAGGTGACGCGATACAAGAACTTCCAGCTGAAGGCGATGAAGGATGGGGAGAAGTACAAGGAGGAGCGTGATTCTGTTTTTAGTGAATACAGGCTGATCATGAGCGAGCGGGACCAGGTTATTAAAGAGGTGGACAAGCTGCAGACAGAGCTGGAAACAGCAGAGGCCAGACTCAAAAACACTTCCTCTGAGAGGATAGTGGCCAGCGAGGAGCTAGATGCTCTGAGACAGGTACTGCCCCTCCTAAAACACCCATCTAGAGCACTTGCCCAGAGAGAAATTCCTGTGAGTAATTTCAGAGAGATTATTCCTGAAAAGTCCTGTGCTGTCTACTGTGCACTTACTCAACCAATGGATTCTTTATAGTTGTTTTTATGTTCTTCTATTCAGTATGCACTTTCTCTGTTAAATACATTTTAACATATGGAAAAACCATTAAGCCAAGGCATGAATATGAGTGAACTTTTAATTGTGATTATGCTACTAAATAGATAATTTATTGCATTTGGTATAAACCAACTGAACAGCGGAAATGAGCGGAAGAAATCCTCTGCACAGAGGGCGTATCCTGGCACACAACAAATGTGTATATGCTTGCCAAAGAAGCACAAGTGACTCAGTGCTTTGGTAGAAATGTGTTCAAACAAATCCAAAAAAAAAGCTTTCTGCTCAGTTTAGTATTTGATGATTTGAAAATGTGTCTGTACTCTAACAGATGATTGAATTGGGCGATTTCTGATATGTTCTCCATTCTTATGCTTTTGTGCCAGGTTTGTGCTAGGCTGCTAGCAAAAGGATGCTGTTTTGTAAACATTTTAATTTAAATCAGTATTGTATAACTGTCACTGGTATTGCTTATTGTAGGAGCTAAATTCATCGCTGATGGATCGAGACCGAGCAATCTGTGAGCGGAACGAGCTGCTGGAAAAATACTGCCATGAAGTGAAGGACAAAGCTGAGGCCCAGAAAGAGCTGAGTCAGGCCTGTAAAGACATTGAGACCGTGCGGGAGGAAAGAGACGTTGCCAGGAAAGAGAGGACTGAAGCCATCATCCAGAGAGACCAGCTACTGCGGGAATACTATCAGGCCAGACAGGTGCTCAAAGATTTAGCACAGATGACTGTAAACTGTTTCTTATATTCTAATGAGTAACCTGAAAGACCTTATATATTTTCCAGGGTTGAAAAATGTTGAGCCATGAAAGTAAATGAATCACATGCAATATACTGAAGTAAAAGCTTTTATGTTTGAGCGTAACATTAGTATTTAATCCCAAAAAATCCCATACAAATCATAATACATGGGAGTTTGAAGGATACCACATATTTTTGTACGTCGCAGTTGGATATGAGTTTAGCAGAACAGGATTAAGCATCACAAGTGTTTTGTCACAAGCAGCTTCAGAACTGATAATGAAAGTACAGAATAGACCAACCTTATATGAAAGTACAGAATAAATACAAAACAAATTATAATGACATTAAGATTGATTTCATAATTGAAAGATAACTTTCATGTCCTAAAACACTGTGAAAAATATTAAGATCTTTGTCTTAATAAAAATGGACAAAAAATAAAGAAAGCATCCAAAATAAAAGGTCAGACACTTAAATGTTGACAAAATGCCCTGTTGTGAATGAAAATGACTTAAATTTTTCAAGTAAGACATGAGCGAATCATTTTCCTTTATGTTCACTAAATATATTAAATATAAAAAGATGACTTTGTCTCCACTATTAGTTTGTGATAGAAGTAGCTCTTTTCCCTCCAATGTCTGCTAACAATATATATATATATATATATATATATATATATATATATATATATATATATATATATATATATATATATATATATATATATATATATATAGATTAAAAAAATAATAATCTATGCCCAGAGGTGGGCATAGATTATAATTTTTTTTATCTAGATTAAAGTGCCTTATTTGAATTCTGCCAAAGGCATTCAGAATATGTATCAAAAATAACGATTGGCTAATATATATACATATATATGATGGTGATGGAAGTGACTTGACACACAGGACCCCAAACAGATGTAACTGACCGCTGTGACTTCAGAAACAAAAACTATTTTTGATCACAAGATGCTTTTTATTAAGACTTGTTAGCCGAGGACAGAGCTTGGGATCGAGTCGTTGAGGCTGTCGGTGCTGAAGGGAGCTATTCCTGTTTTTATGTGTTAATGAGAGCTCGAGGAAACTCCAAGTTAACCTTACGTAAAGTTAGAACAGTTGTTGGTTTTTTAATATGTGGATATTGATCAATTTACTGTTCAAGTGTATTTAATGCTCGATACGAAATCAACGTCTTGCATTTTATGCAATCAGCTAATGCGCTATTTACTTTATTCAAATTAAAGCCAAATTTCACATATTTTTTTATTGCTAATCAGTTCTAAACACTCAATACACAAAAAAGCTTTCTAAACATAAAAAAAGCAATAACATGCTTCAAACACCTCTGCTTGATATCCAAACTAAAGCAGGGATGTACATCCAGTTAATAACTAACGTTAAGTGAGTATCTTTAAGCTCTAATTTACCACAACCAATGATCTTTATAAATCGAACATAAATTATCAGAGTGAGAGAAAGTACTGTATTTTGGCCTATATT
This sequence comes from Danionella dracula, assembly GCA_900490495.1. Classification (NCBI taxonomy): domain Eukaryota; kingdom Metazoa; phylum Chordata; class Actinopteri; order Cypriniformes; family Danionidae; genus Danionella; species Danionella dracula. The sequence continues at coordinate 3,479,174 of UELW01000844.1, read as the reverse complement.
AAACAATTACTCATATTTCACACACTCAGACACCAGACTCAAGCTTTCTCACGCATAAATACTGTATTATGACAAAGCCCACTAAGGAATAGCACTATATTTTAATAATATATGAGTGCCGAGAATACACTAAAACAACACTTCAAGGGATAATTATTTGCATGCATATTTTTTGGCAGTGATTACAAACTAGTTTTTCATGCACAATCATCCTTTGCCGTTTACTACCAATAATCCATATCCACAAAAAAAAACTGTGCTAGTGCTCTCTGAAACATCTCCACAAGAAGAATTAATTGAGTAAAATTAGAGCTAAATTTACAATAAAGTATGTTCCTTAAGAGATGTTAAATATTTTAAAAAGGTTATTTCAATAAATAAAAAAAGTATTGGATACAGGAATCAGTATCGCCAGATCTTCACAATAAAAGACTCTGACTCGGACTTGAGGGCAAAAAAACCTCATCGGGACATCTCTACTCTTAATGTCATCGTTTGGGCTATTTTCTTGGAGCAGTGGAGGGAATGTAACATTTCTGTGCATCTGAGTCAGTGAATGGAACCCCATTGCTCTCTCTGAGAGCCATGGAAAGAGGCTTCAAAGCCTTTGAACATGCTCAAATCAACCATTATTCACAGAGACAAAGATGCACTGCACTGGAGTTTATCATAGTCTACAACATAACTTAAAGTGTGCAGAATTCTTCATGGTGCTGAGACTGTTGTCTTCATCATTGTAAGCAATACTTAAACATTTTTCTTCAATTTTTGATATTTTCAAATTCTGTGAATCCAATTTTTTTTTATTCTGATTGAGTTGATTAATTTTGGTGATGAGAGAAGTAACAAGATTCACGTGATGCAATCTTGTGCTCTGGTGTGTGCATTTGAGTTTTCCTCTCTTTTGAATTGGTTTGTTTTGTACATTTTCAAGCATAGTTCTGGCTACCTTAAAATGTATTTTTCCACATGCTCTAATTGTGTTCACGATTGGTCACGTCCATTATTTAAAGTACCTATAATGAGACATCATCGCTTGTGAACTTCTGCAACAGCTTGGCTGAAAGTAAAAAAAATATTACGCAAATCTGTTAGTTTGTGGATTTAGACATAGTGATAGTTTGTGTAGAGCTAAAACCTGTGTTTTTCCCCTGTGGTCTTGAACATGGTTCTTTAATCGTCTCCACTAGGGGTCACTAAAGCAGCACAAAAAAACTGCCATTACTGACTTCTCAATCTTCAAATATAGTTGATTCAACTGTAACCTATTGCTTTTTTTATGCTGCAGAAACAAGACACTGCTACATTGGACATGGAGCGTGCCAATAAAGAGTTTGAGGTGTTGAGAAAGCAGTGTGAAGCCATGTCCCTAGAGCTAAAAGAGGCTGTGCAGGAGGCTGAGGTGGCCAAATGCCGCAGAGACTGGGCGTTTCAGGAGAGAGATAAGATAGTTGCTGAGAGAGAGAGTATACGGTAACATTCACCGCTCAATGTTTTCATCATCAGGGTGTGGCTCAATGGATCAGTGTGCTTGAGTGGCTCTGCTGTTTTTGGCAGGACGCTGTGCGATAACCTGCGGCGAGAAAGGGACCGAGCTGTCAGCGATCTGGCTGATGCCCTGCGGAACCTTGACGATATGAGGAAACAGAGGAACGATGCTGCCAGGGAACTTAAAGAGCTCAAGTAAATTTCACTTTTTTGTGAACATGTTAAGAATAGGTTGAGTTGGGGGTGAAACAATTGTGGCCTAGTTGGATAAAACTCTTAATCTATTGCTTCAAAATTTCAAACTGTTAACAGGGATCCATTCTTGCTATTGTAGAATGGAACATGTTTCCATAGTTCCCATTGCTCCACCCATTTACTTACTTGAATAAAGGTAAACAATACAGTATAAATATTTAAGGAATCAAATCAATCAAACAAAATGTATTTTAAGTATCTTTTTTTCCACCCTTTCATAGCAGCATCACAAACAAGAGGCATAGTTTTAAATGAAATTTTATTTATAATGTTTAGAAAATAACTTGACGTTGTTCATTGTTAGAAACATTGGGTTCATTGTTTGAGAATCATTACCGCGTTGTATCAGCCTAAATGTTTGCCAATAAAGTATTCAGTACATTTATTGTTGTGGATGGAAAAAAACTGTGAGAAGAGCATGAACTCTTCCAGGGATAGTTCCCTCTGTGAGGTGGAGGCAGGGGTGCATTTGACCTCACAAAGGGAGCCAGTAATGGTCTTGTGTTAATCATCTCACCATACGGCAGCCCCTTGGTCTTGAGAATGTATTGTGATAAGACACTCCTCAGGTAGGTCAGAACTAAGCCATTTAAGGCCTTACACAGTCTAAAAGCTTGTGTGGGGCCTTAAAGACTCGAAGTCTTTGTTTCTTACAGGCAATGTGATATTTTACAAGAAGCCAATGAAGAATGGGCCGAACCCAGCTAAATGTGATCATACTTTTATCTAACACAATAGCTGGGCACCCAACTTACAGAGCATTACTATAGCCTATTCAGTGGGCCATGAAAGCATTAACGAATATGTCTGCATTTGCAATAGACAGCATGTTCCATACTTTACATATACTACTAGTGAAAGTAAGAGGTTTTAGTAACATGGGAAATGCAGTTCTTAAAAGTCAGTGTTATGCACTATATGTATGCCTACATTTATAATTGTAATCTGTTAATTCAAGATTTACGAGTTTGAATATAAATGACAAACAAGGGCTTTCAATCTCATTTTTGTTAGTTTAAACATTTTTGAATAATACATTTTACAGAATTCTGGATTTCCAGGATTCCCCATTGAGGCACCTTCTTTACTTCATATGGGAAAACTGTGTCCCCCAAGCTCCATGTTTAAAACTAAAACATTCTGCATTTGCTTTTTAGATCAGATTAAAGTACATTTTCTGTTTTATTAAGAGTTGACATCATTAAATTATTAGTTATCCAATCATTAACACCAACAACACATTCAGATATTTTATTTAGCTTTGATGTTTTTTTTGACCGTGTTGTCATCATAGCAATGGAAAGTAGCACCGTGGTACATGTAGATAGAAAATAGAATGGACCCCAGAATGGATTCTTCTGTTACTCCATACTCCCTTACTTTTGCATCTGATAAGTCTCTGTTAACGTTTACAAAACAAACTCTACTCAGAAAAGGTCAAATTAAACCATCTCAGAGTTTACCACTGGATGCCAGCGTAGTTCTGTTGCAGCACTGAGATCTAGCAGACCTAACAGAAAGATATCCCCTTCATCACATTCAACTAACAGATCCTTTAAAATTTCAGTCCAGTCTCTGTAATGTGCTATGGCCTTAAGCCAAATTGAAAACCTTCATAAAGCGCATTCTTCTGTAGGAATGAACTCAGCTGAGCTATTACAACCGAAGGTTTTGGAAGCAGTTCTTTCTGAAGTTGATTTCAAGGGAATGCATAATTGATTTAGATGCTGTGATTATTTTATGAAGTTTTTTTTAGGTATGATTGTTGGTCTACACTTCACAGACGTTTCTGCTCAGACAAATCTAATAGTTAGACAAAAGTCGTGAAGTTTAAACTCTGAGATTAATTCAATGCCAAATCATGTTTTCCAGTAGGGTTAACCAATTACTGTCCTACATACACTTACTTAATGCACAAAATCTGTCACATCTGTACATTTTGTGGACTTGTGGGACAAATAATCTCTCTTGCTTTGTGCTCACAGGGAGAAGATGGAGAGCCAGATGGAGAAGGAGGCACGCTTTTGCCATCTGATGGCTCACAGTTCGCATGATTCAGCCATTGACACAGACTCTCTGGAGTGGGAGACTGAAGTGATAGAGTTTGAGAAGGACCGGGTAAGAATATCACAACATGGCTGCAGCAATTAAGTGAAATTTGTGAGATAAATATCAAGAGCAAAAGTAGGGCTGGGCGATAACTTGATATCGATAATTATCCTCAATATAGGATGTATTTATAAATAAATTTGTGTTGGGTAGCACAGACACACTATTCAAGCTCAGAGATTAAAATCGCTGTACTTTTTGCATGAACCTTTACATGACTCGGCCCACTGGAAGAACAATCAGAAACCGAGCTTGCCGGAAAACCCGGTAACCCTTGGTTCAATTCCCTTGTCCTGTCAATTTCATAGATATATTTTTTTGCTCTTCATTGATTTAGTGATCGGTCTGTCTTTGTTCCAGAAGTGGCGATTCTTCATATTAGTTAACATGTGCAGTGTTGTTGACCAAGATGCATGTTCTTCTTGTGAAAGCAGCTCAAGTTGGTCACAAGTTTCAGGACAGACACAATGTCCTCCACTTTCCACCACTGTGCAGTTTTAAGATCTAGATCTTACTCTAACCACTTGGTAGCATCTGAAGACACAGCTTTAATAGGTGGTCTCTGCTCCAGCATCAAGTACATGGAATTCCATCCTGTCAAGATATCTTTGATGAGCTTGTACTCAGCCACATTCTGTTGCTTCAGTTGTAGCCTTAGCACTTTACAACATTGTGTCTACTGGCGGCAATGGTTTGACAGGATTGTCAAGAGCTACATTTAAGCACCACTGCAATAAGTGTCCTGCAAAACGAACTCCCTTGACATTACCCAGACATGAGTTATCAGAAAATAGTTCTGCACACAGCCCCATGTTAGCAGCTTTGTCAAGTACGAGTGCTTCCATCTTTTCTCCTAGTATCTCATATTAGTCCATTACTTCAGAGTCTCTCTGATGTATTGACAGCTGTGGGACTCTCCTCCAGGGCTTTTGTTTCTAACAAAAAGGAATTAATTTGCCTGTCTTCAGAAATAAAGTGCCCTCTGATGGTCATGTAGGCTTTAATCTGGCATCATCTTAGCATTGTAGTGGATGAACTGTAGTGGAATGTATTCAAAACATTTAGTTTTCATGCACGTTGAGAACAGCTAGATTAGCCTAGTACTTACGTGTTTTAATTGTTATGTCTTGTTGGATGTCCATGAAAGGAATACAAATGTTTGCCTGCACAGCTTGCAGACGACCTTTTTGGAGTTGTCTTTTAACTTTTCAAAATGATCCCATGCTTTAGATTTTCTTTTTGACATGATGAGCGGTTAACGAACTACCCCTGTGGGTTTTTGTTTTCAACTAATCGGCTAATGAAAATGTCAGTCAAATAAGATTGCTCTAGTCGACTATGGATTAATCAACCAAAAGAGTGCAGCCCTACTATGGCGACACCCGATCACACTAATAGCGAAGATAAGCATTCAGAGAGGGATCAGCTCCAATGTTTATTTGAACTTCTTACACATCATGAAAATGCAGGAAACAAAACATAATCGGAGGATTTTCAGCTCTTGTTTAGAGAAGGTAAAGTTGAGCAGAAAGTTGAAAAATTATGACTTTAATAAAGAAAAGCATTGTTCAATATATTTAAATGTACGAGTTTTAGAAATCTGAATCTCATGAACTCATTGTATAAGTACATATATAATTTGCACAAAAATAATTGACAATGATTAAATACAATATAAATACTATAAATATATCTTAATAAAAACTTTTCTGAAACTGAATTCAATTTAAATAAAAGGACTTTCCCCACATTAAAAAATTATGATTCTGGCCCTGACATATATATAACCTGCATGTTAAAGTCAATGCAGACAGACTGAAGCATGATTGGTGATATTGGCTCATATCAGCGTGGCACTCAAGTGCTAATCAATTTGCAAAAGCCTTAATCTAGTCTATCCTTTCGTTCTAATTAAAGATGTGTGAAAAGCAGCTCCCAGATGTGCCCACTTTTCTATTGAAACAGGGCAAGACTCAATGTTTTAAACATAAGCTGGGAGGTAATTTGGTATAGATTATTATTGTCAATATACATTTTCTCAATAAGACTATATAGGTCGGTAAAGTTTGATAACTTCTAGAAAAGCATGTTCCTAACAGAACTTGAGTGTCTCCTGCGCGGGATCGTTTTCTCTGTGTTAATAGGAGCTCCAGAGTTGTGTGAGATAAAACACTTGCACTGTTCCTGTTCAGAAATTAAAAACGCCACACTTTTATTCTATTTTTCCACAATAAAAACAAGCTATATTTTGTCCCTTTGTCATCTTTATACGGCCAATAAAGTCAGTGATCCAGGATTCCAGAAGAGGAGGATGGCATATTTATATACACAATCTTCTGCGCCAATCGAATAAAGAATTCTGTGCTGAAGAATATGCTCACGTGAAAGTACATATTCTTCAGATCTATATTAGCAAACCAGTCCCCTGGACATACTGTATGCATCTGAGAGATATTATACCGAGAGGTATCATCTCCCAAGGAGACAAGCATTTGGAAGACGGGAATTAGAAAGTACAGGTTAAGCCTTCTTTCCATCTACTCGTGCAGAACTGGAGCTTCTGTAACAGAAACAGAAGTCATAGAACCCCATTGATCCTGGGCGACCTGATAGCAATGGTCATGGGGGCCATGCCAGAAAGTTCATTTGAGCCAAGGGTACATAATGGGAAGCTTCCACCAAGCTTTCAAAACTCTACTAAAGGCTCCAACGCAGCTTGCCTTGACAGGGCTGCCCCTCCCTCGACTCCTTGCAGCTGCTAGGTTGCTGTCTTATGCGAGGCTTTGCGAGGGACAAACAGGGGAGACCTGAGGAGGTGATGGTGCCTTCCTTGAAGGAGACCTGCTACATCTTCCCTTCCACGGCACCAAAAGTTCTCCTTGCTTCCTGATCGTAGAGACCCTTGACATGAGATCATCACTGTGACACTGAAGAGGCCATATGGGACCACAGGAGTGTTGAGCAAATGCTTACAGACTTATTGCAACATCTTATCCTGGGTCAGCCACAGATGCAGTTCAACGAGCCAGTGACTCTTGCAGGATTGCCCTAGCAAAAACTCACTGTAGAGCACTGCGCAGTCATGCAATCAAGGGGAGAGTGGATGTTGGCTAACCTGGATCAAGCCAGCTCCCGCTGCACTTCTGTAAAAAACAGGACTGGGGCAGCATCTGGCATCATCCCAGCCGCCACTCTGCAGAGGGGGAGCACTGTACTGTCTCCTTTGGGAGATGCGCCATCTCTCTCCGATATAGCAATGAAAATCACATTATTAAGCTCACAGGAGTCTCTGAAAGATGCCAGCAGCGCATCAACCTATTTGACAAAGTAATTAATTGTTGACAAATTCCACTGTCGACAATAATGGATAAAAGGGAATAATTGCAACCATGTGTGAGGGCGTGTTTGCAAATGTGTGCTTGTGTTAATAATAAATGTATAACTAATTGATTTATTGAAGGATGCTTCTTCGCTTCATCTGGCCTGTCTTGACTGTATTTTGAGCATTCTTATCTCTCTTCCCTGTTATTGTTTTCTCAACAGGATGACATGGATTTGAAGGCAATGGGCTTTGATATCACAGAAGGGGTGAATGATCCATATTTACCAGGGGACTGTGGAGTATATGTAACCAGGGTGGACAAAGGAAGTATCGCAGATGGAAGATTGAGGTTGAGAATTTCATAAATAATGCTCAATCAAATATTGAGCATTTCATAGATAATTCCTTCTTGAGTGATTTCACATGCCCTGACCATTTGTGTCTTTCTCTCTCTCTCTTTCTAACAGGGTGAACGATTGGCTGCTGAAAATAAATGACGTGGACTTGACCAACAAAGATAGGAAGCAGGTCATCAAAGCTGTTCTTAATGGAGGAGGACTGATCAATATGGTCATTCGAAGGAGGAAATCTTTAGGAGGAAGACTAGTTGCGCCTCTACACATTAATCTTATTGGACACAAAGGTATTAGCTCCTTTTTTACTTTTCTTATCGACAACTGATTCGTTGTTCTAATTCTGCTCTACATCGGGCAGATTCTGGCATCGCTCTTGAGGGTGGTGTATATGTGGCTGCACTTGCACCATGTGGCCCGGCTGCTAGAGAGGGATCTCTCGCCATTGGAGATCGTCTGATTGCTGTAAGATACTTAATAAGTTATGTGATAGATAAGTTATGTGACTGTTTAACACAGATTTTACATTAGACGCTCTGTCGAATTGGTTGCTCACCTTTTGGCTTTAATCAGGTTTAACATTTGAAAGAAGTTGGATTTCCAAATATACTGGGAAAATGTGTTTAAAATCAGGAAAGTAACCACGTGAGGAAAATTTTTCTGTTTTACTTTTTAGTTATTTATTTTTTACATATCATAATTTTGGTTCCAATGTCTAATGATGTGTGCACTTTGGAGTACGTATAATAATAATAATAATAGTAATAATAATAATAATACATGTAGGAATCAGGGCTAAATTTGAGGAATGTTGATTCTTACATTATTATATATTTTTGGAAGGGAATTATAATTAAAGGGTCCCAAAAGTGAAATCGTCTCAGAGCATGAATTACCATTTATATATTTGAATCAGACTTGACCCAGTGAATGAATAAAGCCCAAACATGAATAAAACTTAATAAAAAACATTGGTGAAAAACAATCATTCATTTTCTTTCATTCATTCATTCAAGCATCTAGCTAACCTTCAACAATAATCAAGTTTCACAAAGTATTTCAACGGTACGCAATTGACTAAACTCATGAAGATATAGAAGTAGTTTATTAATATAGTTCTTTAATAAAGCTTCTGTGCCTTAATTGATTTTAAGCTTCAGTACACTACACAGCTCACTTGCTCAACTCAGAAGAAATGGCTAAACACAAACTGCACTGGGAAGTTGAATCCCAAAAATGGATTTAATTTGGTGGTGTAGAAGTGATTTAGGTACCAAAAATCAGATACAGACAACTCCCAGGTAAATAATGAAGATTCAATGAAACGAAACGTGTGCGTTACTGCAGATAGCAAGGCAGACGTTGTTTGACTGAGCAACTCGACTCGACCATAAAGCTGGTCGTATCATCTTCACACTGCCATTTTGTTATTGTGCTGTTTTTATTTTTGAGTTTGTACTTAATTCGTTTTAGTTGCATTATACTGTTATATTTATTATGGCTGTAAAAAAAGAAATATATGGTTGTCTGTATTTTTTTTTTTTTTTCCTATCACGTTGACCAAATGTATCAGATCTAGAAACAAGACTGTAATTGTCACAGGTGGAAAAAAAGTGAACAGATAGAAAATATTGTATCGGGAATATCAGGATCGGCAGATACTCAAGCACAAATAATTGGAACAGATCAGGAAAACAAAAACAAAAAACTGATCGGTACATGCTTACTACAAACTGATTACTACTCAAACAAGAAGAATAAAGAAGAAAATAAACAGATACAACAAACAACTTCTTTAGAATGTGCAACATTCATAAACCTATAAAATATATATAAAATATTCAAGCAAGCAGCACGTTTTTTAGTTGAGTGGATGATGTATTTCTTCCATAAATTAAACTTCATATCATTATCGGTTCTGTTGTTTTGAACAGACAAAAGCAGCAATGATCAGCTCCATGCAAGGGACTGGTGATGTACTTTGTTTTTCATCCACATTTGAGAGTACCGCTCTGTGACTCTAATACTTGAACATTCTAGAGGTGAATTTCTGCAATGTTCAGAAAGAATCCTTAGTTCTTCAGATATCTTTTGTTCAGTTCTCAAAGTCATTACATTGGAGGATTGATCAAAAAATGGAGATTGAGAAGTCTGCTGGCAGTTTTCTTTGCTTTGACCTAATTTTATTCTTCCCCAGATTAATGGGATCGCTCTGGATAACAAATCTCTGAGTGAATGTGAGGCTCTGCTAAGGGGCGTCAGGGATTCGCTGGCGCTCACCCTCATGAAGGTGATTGCTCTTTTTCTGGTGCTGGGTCTGAGTCATACCACACTGAAACAATGCTTCACTTTGAATAAGAAAAGAGTGATTCAATGTAGTATTTAATCTACCAAACTCCATTTTTGATTTGTTTTCATTTCAATGACTACAGATTAAAGGGAAATGTATCCAGTATTTTTAATAATAATGCTACATGTGACCAATAAGAACACGATCTTAGGGACACATTGACCTTCTAAGAAGTGTGTTAAGGTACTGTATTATGCCCTTTTGTTTTTGGGGAGACGGGTAAATGTGCTAACACATGGAGACTAGTGACTGGTTAATTTTCAATGGAAGAGGCAGCCTTGAGCGACAGGAAAGCAGCATGAAATCGGCACTCATAGACCTCATTTGGCTGTGCTTCCACATGCACAAAGCTATGCTGCAGCCTACGGCAGAAATATTTTATCTTTTTAAAATACCTGTTTCATCCAAGAACATCTCTGATTGCTGATAGACTCTCGATTTTGCTTCTTTTGGGTGTGGATGAAGCAGATCCTTAGAACGTTATCATCCATCGAAAATCTCAGTCAGATTTTACATTTAACAGTTTAAATACTTTGTGTTGATTTATTTAGGTTGTTAAAATGTTACATACATTTTACCCTTCATAAAATATTTATAGCTTAACCCTTAACTCTTAAAGGATAAATTATCTTAACTCTTTCTTTTCATTCATGAAGCGCAAATCTTGGGTTACAAAAAAAAACATCTTCATTAAACTCCAAATCTAATAATGATGAACGGGATCAAAGCAATCAATCACATTTCAGTGTAAAAATAACACTTCAACAAACCATTCCCTAGGTCACCTCACAGTTGAATTCCTCTAGGTGAGGATCTACTCACAAATATATATTAAACAATATTAAATATTCCTGTAGGTTATACAATACAATGGCTAATCTGAAATTATGAGTGAATAAAGACACTAGAAACGCTTATCTTCAACAACGTACCTTCAACGGTACACTGAAATGGAGGAGCTCACGTTGAGGAGCGGTGAGAGAAATATGTTGCGATGAAGCTAGTGTAACACTTGTAAAACGATCACTCTCAGAGCAAATTAAAACTTTACCAGATGGTGCAAAGATACATATTTTCTCAGCACGAACTGTAAACGATTTTAACAATCAAAGCGTACCAGATACTGAAACATTAATAAAAAAATCTAATGCTACTATTCAAATACATTGTGGTAAACAATGTGCAAACAAGAAGAAATGCATGTTTTCTCTACATGTTTATTGCTTTAAGCAATTTATTAAAATGTCATCTGTGGCGCAATGAGTAAAACCATGGTTTGTCATACAGTCTGCTCTGGATTTGAGTCTCAGGGATTCACGCCCCCCATATTTTAACCGTCTTGATAAGCTACAATACAATATTTTCAAAAATAAAATAAAGACTTGAAAAAGAAACATGAAAAAGAAACAGCTTTATGGAATTTTATTGAGAATAACACAAAAGCACTCGGTTTAATGTTTTTTTTCCCCCCAAGAATCTTTATTCCTACAACATCATAAATATGCTTCTCTAAACTCTCTATTTATGTATCGACAATTACAAACCACTAACAACAGTCTTAGAAATGTGATCCTGAAAGTATGACCTCTGGCACCCAAAACTGCGAGTAATTGACATATGAAAGACCTCAATCCAAACCTAACTAACCAACCAACCCCCACCCTCAGCTGTGCTGGATAAATGATTATGTCCCTCTTGATGTGTGATAGGAAGTGACTGAACCCTGAGTGGTCGTGACTGGTTCCAAAACGGAGCAAGTTCTCGTTCACCCCAATGTTGAAACTAGCAAACCTTGGAGCTGAAAAACATGCCTCCACCCCTGGCTCCATTAGGCTTGTTGATTCAGATCGCTAGTTTGGATCTTCAAGAATACTCTGAGGGTGGTGAATTATTTTTAAATGTGTTTGTTTAAGATATATACAATTTTAAAATTCAGCCAATCAGACAACTTCACTACGGCCATTTTCCGCTTCTGAGTACTGGCTCTGCCCCTTTTGAGCTTCATTTGACTTTGAATATAACATGGACAGAGTGATCGAGATGTCACCCATAGGTTTCTGTCAGTCAATGGCTTCAATAGAAAGATGAGATTTTGTTCTATTATTTCTGGGTATTATAGCAGAGAATAAACAGCAACAACGGAAATACATGTGAACAAACCCCAGAGGGGGGTTTTATTAAACATATGAAGGATGTCAACAAAAAGTGCTTGTACTTAAAGGTTCGGGTGGTGTGTTGCACTCACTCTTAGTGTGGATGTGCTGAGCTGCAGAGTTCACAGACTATAATCTGTAGGAGACAGTGGATAGTGACCTGGAGCGCTTGCACTTTCTTAGCTAAGGGCGCCTAATCACACGAAGCTGGGCTCTTCCAGGTGTCCCGTCCTTGGTTTCTGAGGCACGTCACCTGACTGAAACTCATAGATTTCCGGGTTTGATCACACATGACACCATTTCTGCGCTGTCTGTTAATCATACAAATAGGCGATTGGCAATTTATTGTTCATATTCTGCTTATCATTCATTCTTAAAAAAATAAATAAACAAAATATTCTTACACCGTCTCGAACCCGGGTCTCCGACACGAGTCAAATGTGTTACCTCAAACTTCACCACACTAGGTGACGTCATTGAGTAACATCCTATTCTTTATAGTTAATGGCATCAATGACTCAACTTTATTTTGGAATTATTTAAGTAATAAGAAACATGAACGTATAAAAACAACGATGCTTAGTTAACTTGAGACATATAAAGTAGTAATGTTAAGTTTTGATAAAATTTTTCAAACTTAACCAAACCAGACAACTGTTTGCTCATTTATGAAATAAAGGCGCCACCCAGTGGCAAAGAAGCAATATGACAAATTTATGTGGAACCGCAGTGATGATTAACGGTACCATGGTGGACATATATATATAATGATCATTTGTGCATTGTCACTTTTAGCATTATTTTGTGGATTGATAGTGTTTTTGCCTGTTCTGAATCTTCTTACTGACAGACGTTTCCTCGGAGCACATCGGGTCAGAACATCTTTGAGAGCCTAAGAGAGGCAGAGAAATCAAATGGCAGAATTCACCTGTCAGATGTACATTCACGAAACAGCAGGAACCTCAAGCATACAAGCTCCACTCAGACAGACATATATGGTGGGGATGCAGGGGGAGAAAAAAGGAAAAATCGGACAGATGTAGATGAGCAAATTTTCTCAGAGAGGAAGGTCTTCCCCATCGCCACCTTACACCCCAACACACTCCGTCCCGCTTCAGACCTTGGGCAGGCATGGTACGGGGGCAGTGCCTTTCAGGAGGTCTGCTATGCTCATTCAGAATCTGTTGGTCCTGACTGTGTTGCCTTGGAGACGGCTTCTGAGAAAAGACACAGCGGTGGCACATGGCCTAAAATGGTGGTGGGTGTTGCCATGACAACAGACGGCCCAGCACAACTCTCCATCTACAGGTCTCCCAAGCAACGGACATCAATCTTTGATGACGAAACCTTCAAACGACCAGACGCACCTTACAAAATGGATTACCATGGTCCACAACCTTTGAGACCAGACTCCGCCCCCGTACCCCCCACCCCGCCTGCACGCAGTGACTCCTTCAGGTTCAAGCACAAACATCAGGGCAGCTCCGCTTCAGAGTCCACCATAACTACCATGTCCATTGCTGAAGCCAAGCAGGAGGACCGGAATGGTAACTTGTACTACAGTGAGGGCAAGGTCCTGAGTTCTAGGAAGTCCTGCGAGGAGGACATTGGACGCATGCAGCTAGAGAACAATGAGGTGAAGCGACCCAGACCCAAATCAGCTCCAGCCCTCCGTCGGAGGATGACTCCTCAAAACATTCCTCTTCAAAGCTTCCAGGTGAATATTTAACTAAATGAAACTAGATTATTTTTGGCTAATTCATGTGGGATCATTTAAAAATACCCCAAGTTGTCCACCGATGCGAATTGCATGTTTCATTTGGTTTCTGTCTAAATTATTCTAAATTATTGTTTCAAATACCCCAAAAAAATGTAGGCAGTTGTGGACTGGTTGATAAGGAGATCGACTTGTGATTGGATGGTCACCCGTTCGAACCCCCCATCCCCAAATTTGAAGGTGGTATGAGTGTTGAAACACTTGTTCTAACATCTTCAACATCCTCAACTATGGTGCCCTTGAGTAAGGCACCAGTTTCCCGTTTGCTCCCTGGGTGCGGTAGCCATGGCTACACACTGCTCCGGGTGTGTGTTCACAGTGTGTTTGTTCACTGCTGTGTGTGTAAACTAGGATGGGTTACATGCAGAGCACAAATTCCAGGTATGGGTAACTAACTCCATATCTGGCCAACTGGTCAACTTCACTTTACCTTAACTTAACTTAAGATTTTGTTAGTTCCTACAGGTAGCAAATGCAGATGTGTTTTTCTTGAAGCAGACTCTGTTATGTTCCTTGAACAACTCGTGTTCATCAAAAGAAAAAAAAAGTTACCTTACAAACATTTTGTAGACTACTTAAAAATATTAGACGAAATGTTTTTTGGCTTTAATTTTCAGCTGATAGTATGCTGTGTAGTCCATTTTTGGGTTTTCATCAGTTGGTTTAATCCTGCATTGTACTCAGCTTGACAAGATCCCAATGCATTTCAGAGTTGTGTTTGTAGAAAATTATGTCTAACTGGATAACTCATTGTGGTTAATCAGAGATTATTTTAGTCTTCTGTTTCAGCGTGCATCTGTGGGCAGGATCTTCTAATATTGTGAATGTGTGTATTTGACAGAGTTATTCAAATGATGGTAACTCTGTGGAGCAGAGGGAAATGCTGCGTTCCCCTCCTAATCGACCTCACAGACACAGCATGGGTTTTGTGTCTACCTCCTATAATGGAACCCTGCCTCCCAGTGAGTTACCTGTGCTCTACTCAAAGCCCAGCAGCTCAACATACATGCCACTGCCAGTTCTCTTACAGTGGGGAAAATAAGTATTTGACACATCAGCATTTATTATCAGCTAGGGGATTTATAAGTGGGTTACTGACCAACAGAATGCTAAATATTGAATTTATTTAAAGAAATCAGAGCACTTGAGTTGAGGTTATATTGATCGTAATCGTTGTAACTTAGTTTTAAAACATGTTCTTAATGATCCGTATGAGGATATATATATATATAAATATAATATATAAATAATTTTTTTATTTTCTTTCTTTCTTTCAGCATAATGATAGCATAACAATTAGCCATAGCAACCCCGCCAAGCAATCAAATGAACCGCTAATGCAGCTCGTCTAAAAAAAGTTTTTTGGGTTACTAAAATATTAATGTATTTGTTGGCAATGGGTGGATTTTCAGTGTGCCAACAAGAAAAACGCAGCAGAGGGAGTGGTGGAAATATGTGGGGGGAACAGGAGATATGCATCTTGTTTGGTGGAGCACACCCATTTGAGGTGATTCAAAGACACTTTAAACAATAAATACTACCTTTTGAAGGTTTCTAAGTGTGTTGTGATAGGCTAGAGGGGTCAAAGATTTATTATAAAGGATTTAAAAGGGGCATGATATGGCCCCTTTGTCATCAGATGATGGGGTTTTTCAGTGAAATGTATTCCTCTACCCTTGATTTCTGTGCTCGTACACCACATTTTCTTGTCATTATGACTTTCTTTGCCCACTGATATAGTTAATATCTGATACTGGAGCAGTTCATGTCAAATCGTCACTTGCTGTAAAGATCACTGAACACCAGTCTCTTTGTATTACCATCAGTATTCTTGCCATGCTTCAATCAGAGTGTGTCTTTGCAAAACTAACTTTCACATCTTTATTCTTTGATGGAGAATTCGGTTTAATGCTTTTTTTTTTTGTTATTCACCATCATTAGATAATTCTTTAATCTTTCATTTAAGATCATTCAGCTTGGTTAAATATTTAGGTGTAAAAAATTCTAAAAGTGGTGTTTTAGAATCAGGACAAATTGCAGTTGGCGGGTGCAATGATGGGTGATGGCTGGAATGTGATTTTGAATTCACATGCGGCTCCTGTGATAATGGCATCTATTTTTAGTTCATTTGAATATTCAATCTTTGGCCAAGATTACCGAAGAAGAGCTTCCCCAGGGTTTACTCATCTGTCGCTTCGAGCAGTGGAATAACCAGGCATAATACTCCATACGATGTCTCATGAAGGCATTTCAAATAGTTCTGTACTAAAGCTAAACTACACATTTCCTAAAGATGAGAAACTTTTACATTTTAATGGAGTTAGGCTCTGTCCACCCTAGTTTTCTCAGTGTAAGTCATGGGTTTAGATGTCTGTGAGTGAATGGAAATAGGCTAATAAGCCAGTGAACTTGTTTACAGAAGTTGATCACATGATTAAAAAAGAGACAAAGTACAGACAATAGAAATTGTACATTTAACAAATAAACAAACTCTTTTTTTTTTTTTCCAGTTCAAGATCAGGGCAGGACTATTCATTCTTTGTTCATAACGAACCAGAAAAGGATATTGAGATAAAACATGCTTTCAGAACAAAACTGCTGAAAAACATGTGAATATGTGTCTGTCATGTCAACGTTTTGAACTGTTGTTATTTTGGGTTGATTCTGCAGACTCTGTACATCGTGGCGTGGCCCCTTGCTCTTCGGTAACCGCTGTAATGAAGAACCCAGTTTACATGGTGCGCAGTCACAGAGTTCACACCAATAATGGTTCTGCAGTCAGCAGCCAGATCAACCAGCAGCACACACAGCTCAGGTGCAGCAGCTCCCACTGGGATCTTTTACACTGACCCATCCGTGTAGCAATAAATATCTTCTACCAGGGATCTAATAAAAAAAAAAAAAACATACAACATCAAAAGTGTGATACAAAGATTCAGATGATTGTATCATGCTATAAAGATGTTTTTGTCAGATAAAGCATGATGTACTTTGATGGTGTAACAGTATGTCTTAACTGATTTTCTTCTTCTCTTCATCTTAGTACACAGCATCAAGGACCCAAGAGTCTGGATATGACACAGAAACTCCCATCAGATTCATCCAAAAGCAGCCGAGGCTCGGCTAATGGAACCAACTCCCTGCCATCCAGTGCTAGACTTGGTCAGCCTCTTGTGACTCAATACAATTTTATTCAACTCAAAGAGGCCTGCTTTGAGCACAACTTCTTGTTCATGACTTGTTTAAATGCTTGGGAAATGCATTTGAATCTGCATGTATTTGTCTTTAACATTTTCTTTGTGTTTTGTAAAGGTTCGTTGAATACCTTGCAGTATCGCGCTGAAAGAATAAAGATTCCCTCCACACCACGCTATCCTCGCTCTGTACTGGGATCAGAAAGAGGTAACGCACTTATCTTTGGAGCCTTTTCACACTTGGGTACGAGATAAATTCCAGAGCACATGCCGCATGGACCATTGCATGGGAAAGCACAATTCACCCCTCTAAAAATATAAAGTTCGTATGAAGAAAAGAAGTCAGCCTCACTCAAGAATGCACAGATTATGTTGCACAAATATGCAAGTTTTTCTAGAAGTGTAGCAGAACACAAATTTAATAGTAGGAGAAAACTCTGTTTGTACACTGAGGGATTTATTTGTTTATATTGCAAAAAAAACAGCACTGAGTGCTCTCCAGATCGGTCCCCCTGGAATTAAGTTTTAGGTTCATACTTCATTTTTGAAAGGAATAATTATCTGGATCAGGTGTGTCTGGATCCTGTTTTGATTTTCACTCTGACCTTTATTTGTGCACGTGTAGATTCTGTATTGGAGTCTGAGCTACTGTAAATAACCTGAAGTAGAATAGGTTTAGAACAGGAAGGCAAATTAAATGTCAGACTAAGCTAAATCAAGTAAAGCTTGTCAAGCAGAGAGCTAAACATGTGTGGCATTTGTGTAGTGGGAAAGATTAGAACCCTGAACAAATAGCTCAAAGGAAACACTTTTTTCATATAAGATATTTTCTTAAAACTGGAAATCATGTTCATTTTACATTGTGAAAATATGGAAATACTTTAAGGTCAATGTTCATTGTTTAATCGTTTGTCTTATTTGGCTATAGATTTTTTTAATGAGTTGACTTAAATCCTTGGATTGATTGTTGCTTTTATTTGAACTGTAATGTTTTGTTGATCTTTGTACAAAGTATTAATAATTTAATGTTTGTATCTACAGTTGCAGGAAAAAGTATGTGAACCCTTTAGGATCACAAGAAGTTTTGCATGAATTGGTCATAAAATGTGCTCTTATCTTCATCAAATGCACAACTATAGAAAAACAAATTCTACTTAAAATAATAATTCAAATCAATCAATCAAATCAAAAACTTATTTGTATAGCATTTATACATAACTTGACAGTAGCCCAAACATAAACATAAATACAACAGGAATGGATAAACCTGGGTGAATACCGATCTTCTTGAGCGCTCCAAGTATTGCAACCTTTGAGAGTGGCCAGATGTTTTCGACATCTCACACCAACACCTCTCTTCCCACAATGTCGTGTACGCTTGCATTGGGGGAGCGGAGAAACCTCCATACAAACATTGGAACCGATGCCAGAAATGATGGAAGAGACATGAAATGGCATCAAAGTATCTGGGTGCAGTGTCCATTAAACTACGGATTTCCATTAAAGCATAGTGATCTTAGATCAGCACAGGTGACGCAATCTTGGCGTATTCAGCAAACATTAAGGTTAGACAGATCAGGACAGGTAGACAGCCACCAACAGGTAGACGTGCAGCCAAACACATAGGCGTCATTTTACTTACCCTATTCTGCTTTTAGCTTACCCTCTCACAAATACTTCACTTTTTCACTCTTCACTTCGCTGCTTTTATTGAACATAACATTTAAAGATTCACATTGTAGGGTGGAAAAATATTTGAACCTTTTGCGCTTAATAACTGGTTGACCCTCCTATCAAAGTAATTTTGGACTTTACAGACTGTTTCAGTGTAGTAATATTCGTGGTGTAGCAGTCTTTTTATTTTAGTTATTATTAGCATCAAAAATAAACCTTAAATTATATATGTTACCGGTAGGGGAAACAAAGTAATTAAATAAAATATTAAATATCAAATAAAAAAAAATGTGCAAGGGAAGTGTGACGTAGTTCAAAAACGGAAGAAGAAAATAAAAGAGGAAGTGATCGAGCAGAGTGAAGTCAGTCAGTGCGGCAACCTAGACGTCGGAGCGAGAGAGCCTTGCTGGCAGGAGAAAGAGAGAGAACGAGCGCTGGTGTGGTTAAGCAGCGAGACCGAAGCGGCGTCTCCATTAAGCCCAAACAGTGGCGTGAGGCCACCAGAAGGAGTGAGCGCTGTGGTAAAGCTGAACCGGGACACCACGCTCATCGACACATCCGGATCGGTATTGCGGTGACAGAGTGCCTGTTGTGAGTACCTGATTCCCCCCCGTGCGGCAGAAAGGTAACGGAACACTCTCCTGAGTTTGTGTGCTCGGCTACTCGCGGCTATCCGGAACACCCACAAGACATGATGGTCCAAATCATTTTCCCCCTAACTTGACTCTACGTTATTGATTTGAAGTAAGACTTTCGCACATATCCCACAAGCTTTATGTTTACGGTAATCAAACCTTCCTGGAAATTTATAAAGGGACAATTTCTGTTGGTGCGATTAACTTTATATTATGATTTTTTTTGAACTGTTGATGTAATGAATGACAAATCATACTTTATGTTGGTTTCGGGGATTGTTATTGTAAAACAAGGAACTTTAAAAGACAAAATGAAGTTGAACTGATTTAAAGAAAAAGATTGTGTTTTTTGGGTAAACTGAAATGTTCATGGGCAACTTTATTTTTTTCTTATTATTATGTAAAGGTGGTGAGAAGTCATATTTGTCAGTTTTTAAAAACTGTCTGGCACCTGAAAAAGGAAACCATTTGGGTACGCCACCGTTACAGTGGGATGTCTGAAGTGAAATTGCCACAGCATTTTAATAAGGTTTAGGGCAGGACTCTGACTGGGCCGCTCCAGAAGGCATATTTTGTTTTGTTGAAGCTGTTCTTTTGTTGATTTACTTGTAAACTTTTGGTCATGGTCCTTTTGCGTCACTCATTCTCTGCGAAGCTTTAGTTGGTCCACAGCTGGTCTTATGTTTTCCAGATAAATGTCTTGATAAGCTATGGAATTCATTTTTCTATCAATGACAACAAATCTGTTAAGGCCTAGAGCATCCCCAAACCATGATGCTCCTTCCACAATGTGTTACGGTGGGCATGAGATTTTGATGTTGGTGTGCTGTGCCTTATTTTTACAAACAACTCTACTTTAGATTCATCTGTCCACAGAATATTTTGGCAGTAAAGCTGTACAACATCCAGGTGCTCTTTAGCAAACTTCCAACGTGCTGCCGTATTCTTTTTTGACAGCAATGGCTTTCTTCGTGTTGTCCTCCCATAAACTCTATTCTTGTTTATTGTATTCCTTATTGTAGATTGGTGAACAGAAATATTAGCACGTGCCAGAAATGTATGTAACTCTTTGCTGATGCTTTAGGATTCTTCTTAACCTTGTTAAACATTCTACGCAGTGCTCTTGCAGTCATATTCACAGAACGACCACGTCTAGGAAGAGTAGCAAAAGTGCTGAACTTTCTCCATTTGTAGACAGTCTGTCTTACACATGAACATCCAGAGCTTTGAAGATACTTTTGTAACCTTTTCCAGCTTGATGCAGGTCAACAATTCTTGATCGTAGGTCTTCTGAGAGCTGTTTTCTGGAAGGCATGGTTCACTTCAGGCAGTGCTTTTTGAAACTAGTAAACCCAAAACTAAGATGTGTTTTTAGAGGGCAGTACCTCTTTCAGCAACACATCCATTATAATCACTCTGGTTGGATTCAAGGTGGGCTCACTCCTTGCTCCAATTAGCTCTTTGAGAAGTCATAAGGCAAAGGGTTCACATATTTTTTCCTCCCTGCACTGTGAATCCTTGCAGCTTCCATTCAAATTGAAAACATATAATTTTTGTGTGTTATTATTTTAAGCAGACTGTGTTTTTCTTTAGTTGTGATTTTGATGTCTAGCTTGGGTCATTTCTTAACTTTCTCCAATAAAAGCCAATCTCTGTAACTTTATTACTTTATTGTTACATGTTCTGTCAAAATCTTCAGCTTGTATTTTCTCAGCTTGTGACCCTTTTACAATATGTAATATTTTCTTACTTTGTTGTGTAGAGGTACTTTTTAAACCTGATTATGTCTGTGTTATTGTGCCTCATTCTTGTTAACTCATGCCGACCGTTCGACTTCTTGATTTTATTGTCAGGGTCCCTGTCTCACTCTGAATGCAGCAGCCCCAGTCTCATCACTCCCCCGTTGTCTCCTCTCAATCTGGAGACGTCCTCATTCACCTCCTGCCAATCCCAGAACTCCATATCCACTCTGCCCAGGATTTCAATCAGTCCTGTACCGTCTGGAGAGCGCAAAAAAGAAAGGTGTGTTCTTGCTGCTCGCTGTATAAATAATTGCATAAAAGCCTGGTTGGGTTCGTTGAGACCGCTGGATAGGCATGCTTTCCCCATTTTCCAAGCACTCTGCCTCACACAACCAGTAGATTTTCACCTGTTCATTTTGCCTTGCATACAGCTTTTACTTTTATTGCACTGAGATGTCTTAATGTTTAGTGGCCCTTGGCCTCTTTAGTAGAAATTAGTTAAATTAGAAGATCAGTTGGATCAGTTTAAATTACAAGACATATATCAATCTTGCACTTGTGTGTGGTGCACCTTCCACAATTCTCTTTTCTGTGTGTTCACCAGCATCTTTAGGATCTCTGTACTGTAACTGGTTATTTTCTGAGAATCCTTCTGCCAGTTAGGCCTAGGTCCTTATCTTAGATGCTTAATGTTTTATAGACTGCTGGTCATAATGCTCATTTCCATTTTTTTGGAGTGTGTTTTCTCATTAATAAAATGAGACTCATATCTGCCTTGCATGTGAGAAAAAGCAGCTCAGTTACAACACTCAAGAGCAGAAGAGGATACAATATAAATCAGTGTGTTGTTTACTGAAATGCGAATTCTCTTTTGTGACATTGTTGAAAGCTCTGTCTGATCAGAGCAAGCTTAGTTAGTAAATTTAAACATTATTAAGATGAACGTTGAGATTAAGAGAGTGGGAACTTAGTAATTACTAGTAGTAGTGATCAAAAGAGAAATCACCTGTGATGATTTAGCTTGGTTTAGATTCACTACCTTAAACTCTTCTTGATCCCTGTCCAGCGAGAATCAAAGTATAGTCCAAGTAGTTATATGTCAAATATTTTATATCAAAATATTGACTTTAATATACGCTAGGTAACAAGGTCTAATTTCGATGTCAGCAAAGATATGCAAGGTGAGACAAGATCTGTATTTGTGAGAAAAACAGTTTACTTACTAACAAACATAAAACACTTAACTAACTATAAAACACTCACACACACATTCACACTAGAGCAAAAGAAAAGCATGGTTTGAATTGATGACTGTAACATCTCAACGTCTAACTAGGCTTAGCTTGTCTGTAAGTGTAAACTCATAGAGACTTACGTCAATTCTGAACTGTGCGGAGTCAGAAGTAAATTGAGAGTGCCTGTTTGTAGCGTTCCTTGCTAGTGTCGCCATGCGTTGAGATGATGCCAGATAAAGTTTGATGAAGAGATCCAAAGGTTGTAAAGAGTAGGCCAGGTGTCCAGCCTTGTTTGGATCAGAGCGGGCGTTTGTGCTCAGATTGGGGTCATAATCTTTGAGTCCTAAGATGCGCATAGGTTAATCTTCAAGCTTTGCATTTAGAGTTCATGGTGGCCTATTATGGCCACATAATAACAGTTAATTCAAGCTGTTCGCACCCATGGAGAGCAGAGAGAAAGAAGACCACAAGGTCTCGAAGAACTGCACGACCAACTTCTGAGATGAGAGAGTAAACAGTGAACAGAGAGAATGAGAACAGAGCATAGTGTTATATTTAGACACAGGAAGCCTGTGACAGAGCACCTTTGACCCTTCCAGATGATTCTGGGGAGAGAATGGCTTCTAACCATACAATCTCCCTGAGTTATTTAAGTAAGACTAAAAGTTACATGATACCAAATCATAAAATACCACGTATACATTTGAATCAGGTTTGACCCACGGAATAAATAAAGACCACACCTGACTTAATGTAAAACCTAGATGAACAACCATCATTCATTTTCTTTCATCCATTCAAGTATCAACCTAACCTTCTATAATATCACGTAACATGGAAGTATTTCAACAGTACACAATTAATTATACTCACAAAGATTTAGAAATATTTGATTAATATAGTGTCTCTGTCTTGATTGTTTTCAGCTTTACAGTTCACACTAAGTTCACAGGATGCTATCTTGTGATTTACTCTGCAATGAAGTTGAAGATTGATGGATGAGATTCTCAGACTTTCAGGCTGCATTGTTCTGTAAAGGAGCGAGGTCACATGTTCTTGTGTCAGCACAAACCTTACTGGTTTGTGTTACCATGGCAATGTTTAATGGTAAATTCAGCACCAAAATGGCAATCAAATAGTCCTTTCCAGGCAAATATATAAATAAATAATAATAAATAATAATAATATATATTCAGTAATCATATTCAAAAATAATAATATTCAGTCCACATTCTTCCCTACACCTAATGAGAACTAAGGTTTTGATTTTTGTTTTACACTTGATCAGAGTTAATAATACGTGAGGTTTGGGAGAGATGATGGGTTGTGTAGCAGCAATGAGTCTGGTTGCAACCTCACGAGCACATTTTGTAAGACGATGAAATGAAAATGATTGATGTCTGAGAAGGATTCGATTCATATGTTTTTTCACAACCTAAGTTTAATTGATCAAAGAGATTTGAATTTAGAAACCTGTCATTCAGAGCTGAAATCGTCTCTAATATTTCAACCTAATTTAAAGATGTTTTTAGCGTCTCAGAGATATGTGCCCAAAGCATTACTTTGAGGCTCTGCAAGGTGTTTTGTATGGGATAGTTCTTGACCTATCGGACTAAATGTGATTAAATACATTATATGATAAGTGTGCGTGTGGTAGCGATGTACCGATCTGATCACGTGATTAGAAATCGGGCTTGATCAATCGAAATCAGAAGTTGCCTTCCTATCAGGACTCTGTGTTAATTGTTTTGTTTTATAATCTTATATATAAATAGATGTACACAATTTGTTCCTTTTAAAAACATCTATACAAAAACAGCAACACATGCGGCACGTCATCACTTGTTGGTTAAAGCAAAGCTCACGCTGCAGGAGAGTGTGAAGAGGAAGAGGAGAGAAATTATGCTTTGTGGCTCTGTGGAAAGCTCTAGCAGCCATTTTTGACAAGATTTGCTCATCCTGTTATCAGATGTTCCCCATATTTTACTCCCCAAAGAATTCTTCCGCTCCCGTCTCTCCTGAGCCTTCTGAGCAATGTATTGACTAAAGTTTTGTTCTACATCGTGTGGTTCTAAGATTACCAGGATGTCCAGGATTTTGAGGATCACACAAGCGCATCCAGCACACACCGTCCAAGAGTCTTGATTTGACAGCGAAAGTACAGAATTTTGTCCTGCTGTTGTCGCAAGTTATTATTTTCCCATAATTATCCCATATTAAATAATTACAAGAGTAATTCAGTAAGAAAAGTCACGATTGGCTGGCCCAAAAGTCGCTAGAAGTCACTAGATGATGGCACCATCTAATTTGAATAAATACCACATGATGTGCGTGACATTTATTCCCCGCCCCCACATATGGCGTTATAAAAACAAAACATGTGAAGCTAAATAAAATTAAATAATAATAAAAACATAGAGAATGGAGTGAAGTAAATAACATGAAAGGTAACCTCTGTTGTTTTAAACTAATCACGTCTTTAGATCAGTTTTGATTTCACGGTTTGTGTCAAGAAATTAACATCTAAAAAAATAATTTTTTAGAGTGAAACGGTTGGGCTACTTTGTATTTTATGTGATTATGATGATGATGATGATGAAGAAAGCCTCACACAGGCATAGGCTACTATTTTTTTGCAAATAATTTGGAGTAAAACAGTCAAACAGTGGCTAAAGCAGTGGGACAGTGAAACAAAGAGTAAATTATTTTATTAGTTTAATAAAAATGTTAAAACAATATATAGAAACATAGGAAGGACAAGAAGTGGGTAGGCAATTTACAACAGAATTCAAACCTTGGAGGGTGTGAATTAAGAACATGTATAAGTTACTTAATTAATATGACAATGGAATGTCCAAAATATATTTTGGAAAGGAAGCAATTAAGAGAGGGATTGGTTAGGGAAAACAAAGAATTTTGAAACAAAAACAGTATGGGCATTACCATGAAAGGTAAATAAAGTATTCTTTGAGTCTTTGGAAAAAGCTGATTTTATAAATAAAATTTAAGCATCGATCCACACTCTGGAGCAGTAGGAGGCAGTAATAAATTATACATATAGGTGTAAACTGCCAAAAAATAACCCAAGAAGAAGAAGATGAAGCATCTAGTGAATGTGATTGTGACATCAGCACCATTGACTGTATATAACATGGACAGAATGTTTGTGACATCACCCATTGAGTTCTGGCAAAATGAAGCTTAAAATGGGCGGAGCCAGTACTCGAAACGCTTACTGAGAAGTGGGTCATGGCCTTAGTGAAGGCATCTGAATGGCCGAGGATTTAATTTTTATATATTTTACAACAAGTCTAAAAAGAATTTACCTCCCTCAGAGTGTTCATTAAGATCAAAACTAGTGATCTGAATCAAAAAAACCTAACGGAGCCAGGGGTGGAAACATGTTTTTTTCAGTGAATGAGAACTTGCTTTGTTTTGAAGTCAGCCTCAAGCAGCTGCTCGAGGGACTGTAGTTCAGTCACTTCCTAGCGAGCTTCAAGCGGGAAAGGAGGAGGTTGCTCCTTGGGCAGCACTTATGCCGGGAGGGGAGCAGACCCATGGACAGACGCGGGGCAGCGAAAATAGTGAGTGACAGACAGGCAGGCACAGCACCTCAGCGGTTCCTCCGCCTGAAGAGCCTGTCTGTCAGAACAAAAAAAGTCGCTAAAAGTCGCCAGGGACAGCAGTATGAAGTTCACCATATGAAGTGAAGTGATATTTTTTACCATTTGATTCTTGTTTACTTATGAAAAAAATCTTTCAGATCGTTTTGAGAGAGAAAGTACATTCCTGTGGAAGTCATGAGCCTGAATAAATGATAAGTGAATATTCATTACATCCTTAATCAGAGTTGATGAAGTGGATCACGTCTTTCAACACTTTTCACCAAGTGGAATTTTATTGATGTCACTGGTTGACTTACTTGCTGACTTTCATTTACTTTTTTGAAGAATCTCCCTCACTCCTCTCAAATTTTACGTCGCTTCAAACATCACTATAAATATCTACTTTCAAGGGTTTAGATTCTGTAGGCAAAAATGACTTGCATTTTAATTTGGCTGCTCTGGTCCAGGTTAACGTAATTAATGAAGTGCTAATGTTGCTTAAGAGGAATGCCAGAGCTCTTCTCAGTGTCTGATGGATGGAACTGGGATGGAAATGACAGTCCTAGACCTTGATGAAAGAGTTGGTAAATGAGCATTTGTCTTTTAAATATTTTGTTGTGAAGTTATTACAATTTTCTTTATAAAAAGGTAAGTCAACACTAACCATCTAGATCTTTTATCGAAGCAATGTGTGCATAAACCCTGCTTCCCTGTCTCTGTTAATCCTGCGGTTTTCCTCTCTGACAGCCCTCTGTCCAACGTTCATTCCCTTACATATGTTTTTTCTGCATTTGTCAGCCATGTCTCTCACTCTTGCAGGCCCTTCCTAGAGGAGCCACGCAATGTCATGGTGCTCAAGGGGGCGGAGCCTCTTGGGATCTCTATCGTTAGTGGAGAGAATGGAGGGATCTTTGTATCCAAGGTGACTGCAGGCAGCATTGCGCATCAGGCTGGGCTGGTGTATGGGGATCAGCTACTGGAGGTCAGTTTTAGCCGAGCAGAAGCCCACTCTTTTTCATGTAGCTAACACATCCACTGACAACCTGAAAGCAGTTAAAATCTCTGTTCCTCACTGGCTTTGGTACTAATGTGTGGGGTTCTTCTACAGCTTATGGCTGCCCTCCGTTTTGTTTTAATGCTTCATTATCCCCTCTCAAAGGTTTTATTTCATGCAAGTACTCTTAACCCACATCTATCATTATATTTTTATTCTTTTTGTATGTCCCCTTTCGAGTGCATTTCCTGAACTCTTTTACCACTTTAAGACAAGTCATTTTCAAATATACTGAAGGTAATAAAAAACTCTTAGGCTTTATCCTACACTTTAAAAATGCTATCCAAAATCATATGCAATATTAATGAGGTAAAATATTAAATGAAGATCTGCGGTTTCTTGCTCTGTCATGGTTCACCTTCTGCAGCGGTGTAGGTTTAAAAAAAAAATTGTGCAAAGCGAGAAGCCTTGAC
The DNA here is from genome assembly GCA_900490495.1 of Danionella dracula. Taxonomy (NCBI): domain Eukaryota; kingdom Metazoa; phylum Chordata; class Actinopteri; order Cypriniformes; family Danionidae; genus Danionella; species Danionella dracula. The sequence continues at coordinate 3,451,815 of UELW01000844.1, read as the reverse complement.
TATGGCTTTTCTGAAAAACACAGACACACTCCTCTTCTCGTCTTTTTCTCTCTGGATTCATCTCATGGGGGTATTGTTTGCCATTAAGTGGTGAGTGAGGTAACTTCAGTCACGTGAACAAGGGAACCAATCACAGCGTTTTGACGCACTGTGTGTAAAAAAAAAAAAAATTGGTTGTTGGAAACATCACCGCGATGTCTATCTGCCATCGGCGATGGCCGATGGCGCCTATTGACCCAACCCTACTCAGAATAGGCATAGGCAGACAAACGTCACTTTCCGGTAACCATAATTGGGCCCAGAGAGGCAGGTTTAGTACAAACTAATGTTCTAATAATTCATACCCCTCAAAGTGTTAATGAAGGTCAAAACTAGCGATCTGCATAAAAACATGTTTTTCAGCTCCATGTTTTTTGGAGTGACTGAGAACCTGTTCAATTCTGATGGTCTCATTCTAACCCTATGGTCAAGGTACTCTTCCTACAGTCTCTTCCTATTGCGCAGGGACAGAGAGCTGGAGGTTGCCCCTTTGAGAGAGCAAAAAAAAAAAAAATTTACTACAAAGAAGGTCAAAGCAAAACTGACGGTGGACCCTGTCACTTAAAGTCAGGAAATGACCAGACTGAATCCTGACAGATCATGGCAAATTGGGTGTTTACAGATGTTGTTTTAATTACAGTAATTGTCATTGAATAAAGTTTAAAAATAGTTTATATAAATTAACATTACGTTTTCCCACTTGATTACAGTCAGTGTATAACTGAAATTTATTCTTCTTCCTTGTCGCCAGTATAATGGGATAAACCTGCGCAATGCTACCGAACAGCAAGCTCGACTCATCATTGGTCAGCAGTGTGACACCATCACCATCATGGCTCAGTACAACCCTCACATGCATCAGCTAGGAATCCACTCGCGCTCTAGGTCCCAGTTCTTTTATACTCAAGAAAACTCACTGATTTGGTAGTTAACAGGGTACAAATGTCTTCATGGCCTTTCTGGTGTGCAGCTCCCGATTGGAGCCCGAGAGCACTCCCACGGCTGTGCAAGGTGCTGAAACATCAACGTCAGATGCCCACTCCATTATAGACAGCCTGAGTGAACAGGATGAAGGAACGCTCACTCCCTCCTCCAAACACACCTCGCCGACCACCAGTCCTAACAGGTTCATCAGGTACTGCTCTTTCTGCACATACTTTTTTTTAACCACAGGCAAGCGGATGTGCCTATGATGTTCTATAGGTGCTACATAATTTCACAAGAATTGAAGTGACAATGGCTGGGACTAATTATTACTGGAAATGCACCACATGGTAATCAAGATGGGTTGAATACGCTCAATAAAGCAGCTTTTAGATTTGATGGATGTTTTAAAAATGCTCTTAAAATGTATTAAAAAAAATTTTGATCTGGGAGTACTTTTAGAATTTTCTGTATGGATTTTACCTACTTCAATTTTAAAGGTTACCACTTCCACAATTATTGACTACAGAAACAGAAAATTGGTTTTAATCTAATTAAGGGATTTTTATGTTTTATAAAAGAGCTAAAAGTTGTTAAACTCATACTAAGCAAGTATCTGTCCAAAAGAGAAGCCATTAAAAACAACTTTTTTTGCAACTCCATATTTACCAGTGCATAACTTGAATTCTGTATGCTGTATGACGTTTTTGAAGTTTTGCAGCAAAACTAATTAACCTTAGTTTTAAAGTTACCACGTGTTTAAAGTAATCATACTTTTTTATCTATAACACAGCCTTCAAAAGTGAAAGTGATGTTTTAATGAAGTAGTTTAAATCCCAGATTTTTGCACAGCTTAAGTGATTAAAAACAAGTGAAAAGCTGTTCTGCTAATATAAACTGTATATGATTTAATAATTTTTTTTACTGAAGTGTCTTTTTTTAATAATTATTCAACTTAATTTTGTGTGAATATGTGTCTGTGACTGTCCTCCATGTCAGAATGCTTTCAGAGAGTTGCAAGAAGCTTCCAGAGACTCGCCTGGTGACTGTAAAGAAGGCTCAGGTAGAGCTGGGCATTCAGCTCTGTGGAGGAAACCTGCGAGGGATCTTTGTGGAAAGGCTGGAAGAGGACAGTCCTGCCAGAGGAACAGATGCTCTTCAACCAGGAGACCTAATACTTGAGGTAAATCAGTCAACCGCCTTGTTTGTGATCTAAAACCAAGCCTTTTAAAAAAGCTAATTGAGTGTTGCCTCTGCAAAAAAAATCACTGACTTGAATAAATAAAAAAAACCTCTGGATCTAACAGTAGTACCTAACTTACCAGCATCGGACGTATGTCATGTGTGTCAGTGGCGAGGGAAACAGTCATTTAATTCAGTTGATGAAATCATGGAGAAGGGGGAATAAAGACATTCATAAGCTAGTTTTGCTGCCGTCCGACCAGCTAAAGTTGTTCAACAAAGCCCACAAAGATTATAAAATGACCAGGCATTTACATTGTTGTTGTGTCATCTCTTGTATGCCAAAATATCAGTCCCTTGTCACCCTTAAAAGCACAACAGATGAAGCTGAGGACAAAGCAGAAACAAAATTATTTAGACATTACGGGGTCATATTTTATCTAGTATTTAGTAACAAAAATATGCTTCACTTGTCTTCATTACCCATCTTTATTAGTACTTCACATTTCTATATCTTCATTATCCAGAGCAATCTCTTAAAATCAAACAGGTTGCTGTAGTGGCTGCATTAATGTGCAAGCTCTCGATTTACCAATCAGTCTCCATTCCTACTCTCGTGTATGAGCATTAGATCAGGAACACAAGATTCTGAGGTGTGTTAGCTACAGAGAGTGATGGGGTGCTCCCTTAGAGATATGGTTGATGTTGGTCTGACAAGATTTTCATAATGACATATTTTAGTTAATGAAACATGTCCCAATAAACCAGTAATTCTTTGAAGGTCTGAAATGTATTGTGTAATGGTGTGTAATGTATTATTGTTTACCCCACACCTGTCTTGTTTTTTCCAGTATGGCTCTGTTAGCATGAAGAATAAGACTGTGGAGGAGGCATACCTGGAAATGCTTAAACCGGCTGAAACAGTGACATTCAGTGTTCGGAATCATCTGGAGGATTTCAAGCTGGTAAAAGACTCTCCTGGAGATGGATTTTATATCAGGTATAACCTAATATCCACTTACCACGTTCGTTCCTTTTTTAATTGAATAACAATTCTGTTCTGCATATAGAAATGAGAACTGAAATATTTTAATTATGTTTAAAATGGAGGATGAGACATTGTATCTGCCGATGGATATTGTATAACTAAATTTCAGAAATTTGTGCTCTTTAATAATGGTGCTGGTTGTTAGATGGTTGTAGATAGAAAAATAGTGTGTTTGATCAAAGATGGCTGTGTTTTTCTTTGCAAATGAACCCCTCTGCCCCACAGCTGTTGCAGGCATTTTCACCCACAGTAAATAATATCTGTCGAGCCACATGCCGTGATTGAGCAGCCATGAGGAGTCATGACCATCCGCTAACAGCCATTTCATGAGATGGATAGGCAGCTCTGTCTCAGAATTTGTCATCTCATTAATTTGTTTGTTTTTGCCCCCCCCCCCTTCTCTCTCTCTCTCTCTCTCTCTCTCTCTCTCTCTCTCTCTCCCTCTCTCACTCACTCTCTTCCAGAGCACTTTATGACAGAGTGGCTGAGACTGACCTCGACCTCTCTTTTAAAAAAGATGACATTCTGTATGTGGATGAGACTCTACCAAATGGTATCTTTGGCACCTGGATGGCCTGGCAGCTTGACGAAAGTGCACAAAAAATACAAAGAGGCCAAATCCCTAGCAAATACATGTAAGTTTCCCAAACAGTCTCATCATTGTCAGTGCTCTGTGGTGTGAATTATTGGTGTGTACATTAGTTCTGGTTTTATTGCACAATGAATTCTATATGTGTTTAGAACACATAAGTTGCCATCTTGTGATTTCAAGGTTTAGAAAAGACTTGTTATTAGTGTTTGTAATTGTGACCTTATTCTAGTTGTGATCTGAGATTCTCCCTAAATTTAGATATATGGTGAAAATATAGTATGCTTATGCTCAATCAGCCAGAGACTGTCATTCATGACATTGTCTGAGACATTACAAAAGTCAAAGTAGCATGATTTTAGAGATAGTGAGAGAATGAAGGCCTTTAAGATTGGGAACGTCTACAATGTTCCATTACCGTTAATGTTCGCTCTCCCTCCTCAATCACCTGCAGTTTTATATACACACACGTTATTGATCCATTTGATGGAGACGCTACAATACAAACAACCTTTTCCTGCCATGTTGATCTGTGTATAAACAGCGAATGAGTCGAGAAGTATTTACAGAACGTCGAACTTCCTTTTTTGATCCACACACCCCGCCTATATCTCCAGCTAGACCACGTGAACCATTTCAGAGACTACTTCTGGAAGCGCTTTCGGAAATGCTTCATGGAAACAAAAGAATTGCTTATACACACACTACAATCTTAATTTACTACTATAACATATTTTTATGTGACTACTATTTAAGTTGTGTTCCATTTTTAGTGTTTCTCTATTAAACTATAAACTAACACAAGATAAAATGATAAGACATGCAAAAGTTTAGGACAAACACAACAATGAAAATAAATGACAATAATAAACAAATTTCTTTTAAGGACTTTTATTGCTGCTCAATGTCAACATTTGAAAAACCCGAAAGGAAATGTGGCTCTCCATCACTGCAGCTGCACTTCTCTGCACATGCGCAGTTACTGGGGAACGGGAGTTTTGGAGTGGCACAAGATCAACTGACACCGTTCCAAGCCACACAAAAACAACACAAAAAATTGAATTAACAGGCAAAACCAGAGAAAAATTAACTAGGATTCTTTAAAATAATACATTATATATCTAATACATTTTTATAAAACAATGAAAACAGATTAAAATAAATAAAAATAATAACCCTTACCTTTCGAGTGAGGCGATGTGACAAATTGTTGGAGGAGGTAGTACCAGAGGAGAGCCATGACCATAAAATACATTTGCCAAAAAAGCAACACAAAAATATTCACAAATTTAAGACACCAACACGAAAGCGTGGATGAAGAGAAAGAGAGTTCTTCCAGTAAGGCATCATGGTGTGTCAGGCGACCAATGGGAGAGCAGGATACCACACACAAACACTCAGCATCAGAGCTAGAACTGACCAATAGGAGAGCAGGATATTACGCAAGGATACGCAGAGTCAGGGATGGAACTGACCAACAGGAGAGCAGAAAATTTTGTGGCGTGTTGAATGAACTTACGTGATGCCCAATGTTGTCTTCCACCCAATTTTGAAATGTGAAATATGTATTTCTGGTGAAGCATTCATATCTTATGGAAGAGGATTAGGTACTGAAGTCAAAATGAGGCTTTATGAAGCTTTGAACCCTACTGAACCACTTGGTCGTAAAAGGTTTAGAACTCGAAGGTTTATTCAGTTTACTCACTGGTGACATCTAGTGGATTTTCTGATTGATGCGCAACCAAACTGAGGCAACTGCCCAGTGCTTCACTGTAACTAACTAGTAGAGTTCAACATAAGCTTCAAAGCCTCAGTGTCGGAGGGAGCATCACTAGGATTAGCATCACTAGTTCAATGATTTGTTAATATATTTGATCCAATTGCTAGTAGTAAAAGCTTTTATCAGCAGCATTAGTGTTAAAATATTTCAATCCTTGAACACTTCTGCACCTATTAAGTGTTCTAATTGACTGACATCCCGCCTTCATAAAGTGGAATTGGTGCACTGGTATCGGTGTGCTTTTTGACTAGTATGAGTTACGGAATTGGGCCAGTACGCGATACTGGTATCGGTATCAGTGTATCCCTAGTTAAGGCTAACCCTTAACAGACCTTATTTGGATGTGTGTGTGCGTGTGTGTGTTTTATTTGGATGTGTGTGTCACTGTTGTATAGGTTGTGGCTTGTTTTAAAAGGAACCCAATAGCAGAGTGTCTCTCATCTAGCAGTTTAGCCTGCTTAAAGACCTCTGTGTAACTCTACTTCATGGTGTTGTGTAGGATGGACCAGGAGTTCTACCGAAGACACAGCATGAGTGAGTTAAAGGATGAGACAGGCTCTAGTAAGACTCTCTCTGCAGCCGCCCGTCGTTCCTTCTTTCGAAGAAAACACAAGCACAAACGCAGCAGCTCCAAAGATGGGAAAGAACATGTAGCTTTGGATGCTATCAGCACAGATTCCATTCCATTCCTGGATGGTGAGGCTCTCGGCCCTTAATAGAATGTTAGTGAATTATCATCTTTGTCTCTGATGTTGACTGTTTTGTATTTTTTCAGAGTTTGTGAGCCTGGCTTATCAGAGGGTGCAGAAGGTTGACTGCTTGTCTCCCAGACCGGTGTTGATCCTCGGGCCACTGGTGGATCCAGTTAAAGACATGCTGATCAAGGATTCTCCTGGGAAGTTCAGCAGATGTGTGCTTGGTAAATGTGCCTCTAGAATTGACCTCCAATGTAATTACTTGCAGTCTTTCTAATTCAAGAGGAGAACTTGGTGTGGTGAATCCATGATTAACATTAGGGCAAATCAACTGATTCCTTTCCGTGCTAATAAAAAAGGGACCACTCATTTTTATTGACTCTCTATTTGCCTTTAGCACTGCTTTCAAACAATACTTTTTAAAATCTACAAATGTTTTGACAATAAATAATGTTATTAGATGTGTTTTAAAAAATTGTTAATGTTTTGAATTAACGTGAAATGTTGAACTGATCTATTTCAGCTGCTACATAATACATACAACAATTATGTGGCAGTTTAAGGCAAGTCCAAGTCAAGGAAGGGGAAGATCTTGTCAAGGCAGGGCAAGTCTCGATCAAGTTAAAATGTAAACCAAGTCAAAGTCAATGCAGGCAAGTTCGAGTCAAGACCCGAGTTCAAGTCCATTCTTAAATCCAGACTAAGAGTCAAGGTTGGGCAATATGAGTCAAGACAAGACCGTGAAAGTGTGAGTCAATGCCTAAGTTCAGACATGTCTACACCCAAGGCAGGACAAGTCACAGTCGAGTATCGTATCAAGGTAGTACAACTCTGAGTAGAGTCAAGTCAAGTCAAGGCAGGGAAATTCTGAGTCAAGGAAGAGTAAAACTCAAAATACCCTACATTTTAATTTCAAGTCATTCATGAAACAACAACAATAAAATATATCATAGATTACTATTAAATAATTGCATAATTACAAAAAATATGTTTTATTTTGTGCTTGATAAACTTTAAGTACAAAATCACATGGCTTAGGTTTTTTCGGTTTTTAGGTTTTTTGTTGTTAATCACACAAATTAATTTGAATGTTTGTGTCTAAAGTAATCTACTGTGTGAAAGATTTGATATTATCTTTGTTGTACTCAACTATTTACATAAAAATGCACCAAAGTGTGTTTTAAACTTGTTTTCTCAACTTACTTGAGTGAAAAACTCTTTCTTAGGTTTACCTTTTAAGTTGTGTTCATTCATATTTGTGGTGTCTATAGTAAGAATCTGTAAAGTAACAAGTCATGAACATTTTGAAAAAAACTTAAATGAACAGATAGTAATTATCTGACAGCAATATTAAATATTTTTATGCTAATGTTTAGCATTTCCTTTTCAATGATGTCATTGAGTCTGAATGAGCTGATCTGTGTTCTTGTTCTCCAGAGGTGATGAAAGCTTCTCAGCAGGCCATCGAGCGTGGGGTTAAAGACTTTCTCTTCATTGACTACAAACGAAGGAGTGGCCATTTTGACGTGACTACTGTTGCCTCTATCAAGGAGACCTCAGACAAGGCTAGTGCACAGCACCACTGTTCACATCCCAGTCCATGTCTCTAGGAGATGAAACTGAAACAATGTGGCTTTAATATAATGTGCAGGTCAGCCTAACAGTAAAGAACACAGAATTTAACCTGCATTCTTTGTTTATCAAAGAAGAAAAAAAATGTAATGGCTACTAATGGTTTGAAAGTCACATTTACATCAACTTGCTAAAGAAAAAGCCTTTTATAACTTTTACAAATTATGATGTAAACTAAAAAAGGATTGAAACTAAACCAAGACTAAATAACTATGACTATAACACTAATTTGCTCTGGATTTAGCTTGCTTCTTAGTAACGTACATTATTTTCTGTGTGGTTTGCTCTCTCTTGCAGGATTCACACTGTTTGCTGGACATTGCTCCTCATGCTATCGAGAGGCTTTATAACGTTCACATTTACCCAATCGTTATTTTCATTCGCTACAAAAATGCCAAGCAGATCAAGTAAGTGTCCACAGCCCTTTATATAAGGACAAATTTGGTTTATTCTTTGGGTGCAAAATCTCATATATAAAGAGAGGTGTCCATCTCCACATCTAGCTTCCAGCTGATGAACTTCTAATCAGGTTCTAAGCCATTAATATGCATATCTTGGTTTCACAGCATACATCACTAAGAGCTCTCTAGGGATACAAGACTTAAAAAGCACTATAGCACTTCAGAAGTGCCTTTGGGTCTTTACAACACTGTTGTGTGGAGTCAGAGAGCTAATAGAGCAAAGTCGTCCCAACAGAGGGATTTAAATGGACTATTTCTCTGAAGAATTAGAAAATCACACTTGCACTTTGGGGATTAAAGCAGGCCGTCTTTGACTTGCTGACTAGTGCCTGCTTAACATGCAGGAAAGACATTGCGAGTCGGCTAGGATCTAGTCAGCATCTTGACATGAAAGGAAGGCTTTCGATTTAATTTCTGATCAATATATGTAGAATCTGTACACAGCCATGCTTACAAAAGTGCTTTGTAATTGTCTGTTTGATTAGATTCCTCTGTTGAATAGCTGTTTTTGCCCCATTGGATTAGACAAAATATGCCGGGGCCTAAAACAAGGTGTCAAACTCTTTTCAGCTTGGAGCCTACACGATTCAAAGTTTGATCTCATATAGACAAATCACAGTGCAATTGATTTACTCTAACCGAATCATTCATTGACTTTCTGTTTCTTTTATAGCTAAGACATAGAGAACAATTCTGATGGTTACCCTTTTAATTAACTATAATTTCAAAAAGCATACTTTGAAAACCTGATTTCAGTCAAATAGGACATTATTTCTTTATTAATAATGTGCTTTATAAGTAACAAAGAAACGAATCACTTCTTTTTAAACTCTTTTACTCATTTCTACATTCTGAACACTGGATCTGACCCACCAGTTCATACTTAAAACAGTGGGTTCAATTATATAGTTCAGCTATGTAATAAAATAATAATAATAAGCAGCTATTTAAATTAAATTGGTTCAAAGTGTTTAATTTTGTCCTGAAACTTGGCTGAGAATTTTTTCACTTCAAAAATAGAAATAGATTTTCTTATGACAATAGAAATGTCATTGTTTGCCAATTGAATTGTGTGCACTATCATTGCCTTATGGAGAAACTGAAGTTTGCTTTGCAAAACATGATAATACGTCATATAACATCGTAACATGTTATATAATATTGACTATCCAGAAGAAAAAAGGCAGTAAGTATATACTGTGTTGAGCTGCTTTTTGAGTGCAGTTTTTGAATGAATGTCATGGTTGCTTTTTAGCTTCATAATGCAATGTTTGCACAGGGAGAGTAAAGGGCTCTTTCTGCTTCTGTTTGCTGTGTAGAGAGCAGAAGGATCCTGTTTATCTGCGAGATAAAGTCTCACAAAAACATTCCAAGGAGCAGTTTGAGATTTCACAGAAGATGGAGCAGGAGTACAGCAAGTTCTTCACAGGTGCGCTTCCTCAGCCTGTTCCAGAGGATGTGTTTAATAGAAGTTATAAGATAAACATTTTCCATCTGTCTGTTCTTTTCAACCCCTTCATTCTTGTAAAAAGGGGGTTCCAGTCCAGGTTCCCAGATTCTCTCTCCATTCATTAATGGAAGAAATTTACAGTTCTAAATTTATTAAACAGATTTTTACTATGGGGCAAAAAAAAACCATTAGAACACTTATGCAAGATATAAACCCATGAGAATAAGTGAACTCTAGTCAGGACACGGCAGAGCACATTTCAGAAAAGGATGAGAAAACTGTATAAATGCCCTCTTGGGAAAAAAATGCACTCTTGGAACAAAAAAAAAAAACTGATAACAAATGCTGTTGGATCTTAAAAATAGACAAACACTCTCAAAACAAGTCTTTCCAAGCAGTAAACATTGTATCTAGTCACTATTGGTCTTATGGTCCTTGTTCCCGGGCGCCGCAGCCTTGGCTGCCCACTGCTCCGGGTGTGTGTTCACGTTGTGTTTGTTCAGTGCAGTGTTTGTACACTGGGATGGGTTACATGCAGAGCACAAATTCCGGGTCACTCCACATCTGGCAAACTTTCACTTTGTTAAAAACTAGACAACATGGCTTAAAACTAGGATATTTTCTCTTTTAATGAAGACTATAAAGAACTTATGGAAAGGAAGTGAATGAATTCTGCGCTGTCTGTGAATCTTATAAGTAGGTTATTGACCATTTATTGCTCATATTCTGCTTATCACTCATTCTTAAAAAATAAATAAACTAAATATTTTTACAACGTCTAGAACCTGCGTCTCCTACCCGAGAATCAAAGGGGCTATCTCAAAATCCACCACACTAGGTGATGTCATTGAGTAACATCCTATTCTTTATAGATAATGGCATCAATGACTCAACTTATATTTAGTAGATATTTAAGTAATAAAAACACAGATGTATAAAAACAACAATTAGCTAACATGAGACATATAAAGTAGTAATGTTAAGTTTTGCAAAACTTTTTTGAATTTAACCAACCCAGGTGACTGTTTGCTCATTTATGAGGTGAAGACACCACCCAGTGCAGCAGCACCAAGGTGATTATTAACGGTACTTGAGTTGGGTCGATAGACACCATAGTCCATCGCCAATAGCAGATCCTCCGGCTCTTCTCTCACTCTTACAGGGCCAGGTGATATTTTAGCAACCAGTTTAACGTGAGTTTTTGTGGCGCTTGGCTCAGGTGGTTTCATGTGAACCCGACTCTATCAAGCTAGACTGCTTTGCGCCTCATCCTCATGATGGCGTTATTGATATTTCACTTCGATCTGCTCCAAGATGACACGCTTTAATTCTCCAAACCACTTCAGACGTGTCTCGTGGCTTCTTTTGTTCAGTCTAAAGCCAAAGTATTGCCAGATAGATGAATCTACTCCTATTAACCAAAATCCTCGACTTCATTATACAGACACGGATCACTCCATCAGTTCATGCCAGAGTCCCGCGGACAAAGTGATTGAGAGGTGGTAATTTCTGTGCAACTTATATTTATTTATTTTATGTGTATGTTATTGGTAATACAAAGACCATGCGGACAGGCTTCAAATAATGTATTCCTTCAACGACCAGATACAAGTTGAAATATTCTAATTTCAGTGCAGTCTAACAGCTTGGAAAGACTTGTTTTGAGAGTTTTTGTCTATTTTTAAGATTCAGCTAGTCCTTATCAGCTAGACATTTTTGCTCATTATAAGAATTATTGCCAAATCAAATTTGGGAGATTTTTTTTGCTTGGTCTAGGAAGAGTTTAACTTAATTTGAGGTTTTTTTTTTTCTTGTTCCAAGAGTGCATTTTTTTGCAGCAAGTTTTGGGGGGGTTGATTTATTTATGGTGTTGATTTTTTTGTTGTTGTTTTAAGAATTGTTTTATTTTCACAAGCATTGGAGTCATATTTCAGGTATTCAAATTTACTTACCTCATTGTCAGGTAATTTACTTAATCTCAGAGGATTTGAACTAGATTTAAGATTTTTTGTCTTGTTTCAAGATGAGTGTTTTTATCAGTATTTAACATTGATTTCTTTAATTAAGGTGTAATACAATTTTGACTTGTCTCCTAAAGATAATTTAAGTCATATTTTAAACTTGAAAATTCTTCCTAAAATCCTTCCTCTAAATGTAAGACTTTTCATAAGTGTTGATGTCTTGTACAAATCTTTGAATAATTGCAACAATTGAAAGAAAAAAAACAAACAGGCTGTAGATGTGTAAATTATTAACAGTTAATATTAAGCAATACTGTAATGTGAGCGGGCCCAGATTCTAACTTGGTTGGGGCACCAAAATAGTAAACACAGATCTTTGAATGCTTTAACAGTGTCAATTTCAGTAAAAGCCCATCTTCCCCAGCAACTTGTATCCTTTATCCATGACAGAACAGGCTTGATGATATAAAACCTAGAAAAATGTGACATGAGCATTCAGACTTGGGTCACAAAAACACACATATAAACGTGGCCTTTGTCTGATTTACCATATCGTAACTGAGCTGTTCAGACGGTCATAAACCATTTGTGTCACTAAAGGCTGCAGTCAGAAAGTAGCAGAAAGTATTCTTTCATGGTTTAAATTAATAAAGTAAATAATAGGATACATGTTACTTAAATACTTACAGTTACACCATGTAAATATTTTACCACGATAGGTCACATTTCCAAAACCCACAGAAAACATTATTTATTTTACATAGCAGGAAAAAATTGTAGCATGAAAGAAGTTTGGCTTTTTGTAACAGAAATTTCCAATCATGCATCAGTCATGCAACCTGAAAAAAAACTTAAGCATAGTTGGAAATGTTACAACGGCTTCTGCGTGTACATTAATGTTAAACATTTAAAGGAATCAATGGGGAGGAGTTAGACATGTATCACCTTTTCCAGTAAGTGGAGAGAGAACCACCCAGACTACAGGGCGCACTTTTTGGGATGCTAGGGAAGATTTCTTGACAGATATGTTATGTACTAAAGAGCATACCATCTGTTCTAATCCTAAAAACGTTTAAAAATGTTTATTTTGATAATCTCTACATTGGTTCTCAACCTCAATCATGTGATGAAGGCATCCAGCTGTTTGCTTTGAGAGCTTCTGCGGGTTTAAAAGCAGTGATTTTGTTTTTTCACAGGTATCGTTCAAGGTGGCACCTTCCCCTACATTTGCACTCAGATCGTGACGATTGTGGATCAGGAGCAGAGTAAAGTGCTATGGACACCGCTGGGCTCTCCAGAGGCTCCTGACACATACAAACAATAGACTTTATTCACTAAACACACGTTTTTCTGCTAATATTATTTATATTATAGTTATAAATGTAACTCTAGTTTGTATACCTGTGTATACTTGTGTCCAAGTGTGTGTGTACAGAGGCAAGACTAGCACTTCCTTTGTTCTTCCTGAGGGGCTTAACCTTTGAAAAATGCTGCATGTAAGTGTGGTTTACAGAGTAGGAGGCGGTGAATCGTTCAGCGCCTGCCGGAATCTGAACTTGAAGCCATGCAGGTACCAACTCAAGGACCGAGCGCTCATTCTCTATTGAGCAGAAACACACAACAGCATCGTGGCTTCTCCGGGCCTAACAGAAGTGCCTTTGGAGATCCAATGAGCATATAATGAGCTCAAGAGGTTGGCAATTGGAATTGTAGAACTCCCGTTGCACTCCAGGGCTAGACAGACCACTGTGTTCTTTGAGAGCCATACTCTCTCACATAGCAAAGCTTCTATTTAAAGAGAATATCTAACACTAATCCAGGCGCATGTGGATGAGTGTGTATGCAATCTCAGCATAGGCAAAATACAGAAAATTAGTATTGACAAAAGTTATTTATGTTGTGATTGAGCGGTCACATCCAAGCAAATATTAGCATGCATGTGTTTGTGAATGAATGAGCGATCGAATGTTGTGGATGTTTGTCATGTGCACTAAACACTTAACAAAGAACAAGTCCCATTATGGGAGGTTACTGTTCAAGGGTTTTCATTGCCATTTCATTTTTTGATGCATTTTTGTGAAGGTCGGTTATGTCTCATGCGGCCCTGTTTATATTGTGCCAAATTGTGCCCAAAATGTTCTTTGTTTATTTAGTTTTTCACATCCAATGTTTGTAGCCCTCAACAGATGACTGTTCATAGTTTTCCAGTAGAACAGAAAAAGATACAGTTGTTAATAGTATGACGTCAAGTTCATGTGTCACTCCTGCTCCAAACATTTCAAAAAGAAGTACTGCATTAAAAGGGATATTTTTTAAACTGCACTCATGTTTTCAGAGCAGGCGTGAGGAGTATGTATGGGAAAGTGAATCTTTTGTCTAACTTATTAGCTTTTACACTACCATCCAGGATCTAAAAGAAGGGTGTGTTATGTATGTCATGGCAGGGAAAAAGTCTTGTAGGTGTCACTGTCATTAAATGAATGAAGCTGTGGTGTGCTTAAATGATTGATTAATGGCTTCTTCATCAAGATTCGGTGAGGCGTTGAGTGACTTTGGCTTTAAAGAGTCATGTGATTGAGTTTGCTTAAAGGTAGTGATGGAAAGAAGGTAAGCTCTTAGAATTATCTGTTGTTTAACCCACAATTAAAGGACTCCGATTATGGAAAGTCAACTTCTGAATGGGTTTAAATTGTATTCACACCTTTAATCCATAGATGAACACAGGCCAGTCATTTTTGTTAAAACAGTAAAAGTAAAATTCCATCAACAATTCTGATCTGTTTACAAATGTTAAGTGTTTGTAACTGCCTCTTTTTTTTCAAATAGATACAATACTTTTGATGTACTAGACGTTCAAAGATGTACTAGACATGCACAAACTAAAGCATCTTTTAAATTAACTGAATGAATGTTGTTTTTTATGCAGCCAACAACAGCCACTGAGAATGTGAACGCTTTTAGAAAATATTATATATATATATATATATATATATATATATATATATATATATATATATATATATATATATATATATATATATGCTGCCAAAATTAACACGTATTAGAAATGATAAACAATGGTCTACATTTATAAAGCATTTTTTTAAATAAGTAGAATTAAATGGTATCAAGATTCCAAGCTGTTTTCTGACTGAGACAAGTCAAACCGTTCAGCCGTCACGGGCCTGCACAACCCTATTGATTATTAGGGTCATAGATCTTCAAGAGAATGGCCAAATGAAGTGAGTAACATGCTGAAAACAAGCAGAGAAAACAAATAGCTTTCCTATATTGAAAGACATTCCATACATTACAGTATCTGCAAATGCAGATGCTTCTTGTGAGTTCTCAATATGGCAATAGTTTTAGTGCCTGACCATGTCTCGAGTTTATACATGCATGTTAGTTTAGACGAGGAAACGATAAGTGTCAACTGGGCAGTCACAAGCCTCTACGATTATATCCAAATAGTTACAATTTTCAACAAAGGATCAAAGACATAACACATCTGGAACTAAATGCGCGGAAGTGATTGACTAAATTTTCCTTTTTGCTGTGGAATATAGCTTTTAAAAGTCACAAGTGCTCGATAATGAGTCTTGCAACATCTCATTTAGACCACATTTGACTGGTTGATTTCCTGTCCTGAGGTGCCGCTCAAAGCTCTCTCTACCCTGGGAAGTGCAATGAATGCTTATTTGGCATCGCCACAAAATCAACTCACACTTCAAATGACTTTGAATTGCTTTTTTTAGAAATGTTTAAGTCTTCCGCATGGTATCTGTTTCAAGACAGCTGAAGGCTCTTGTCAATGTCTTGGTAACAATCACTATCTGAATAGAATCACTTTCTGGTTTTTCTAAAAGTATGCTGGCAGATGCCTTGTAAACTGATTTTGGAATTGTGTGCAGCAGAGTTGATCACTGCCCCCTAATATGCCTTTTAAAGGAAGCACTTCTTTAGTGCTATAAAGCTAACAGCTGCGCACGTTGTCCAGGAAGATGAGCAGAGACGGATCCCGTGTCCCTCCCGAAATAACAGCACAGAAGCCAGCTCTGCAAGTTCTGCGCCAAACAACTGCTGCTGAGCCACCAGTAAGACTGAAAGCACTTGTACAAAGTAATTCCCAAGATCATCTGTGTTGAAACTGTTCATAAATGTTCTTATAGTCTTTGACTGAGGTCATGAACTGGGAAATCAACACATTCTATTTCTTTTTCCTCAACTAGATGGAACAATAAAAGACACAAAAATAGTAGAAAAATAGACTCGTCTCATGCATAGACAGCTTACACTCAAAAATCTGGTTCTAAAATGGCC
This sequence comes from Danionella dracula, assembly GCA_900490495.1. Classification (NCBI taxonomy): domain Eukaryota; kingdom Metazoa; phylum Chordata; class Actinopteri; order Cypriniformes; family Danionidae; genus Danionella; species Danionella dracula. The sequence goes on along the minus strand of UELW01000844.1, from coordinate 3,435,734 downwards.
TTGAAGATGTTTAGGTGATCACTGCATTAGGCAACTGAGCAAGCAAACATTCTTACTCAGCTAAGGAGAAAGAAGATTGAACAGTCCTGCCAACTAATGCTGACACATGCGACAATGCAAGACTCGGAGTTCAGGTGAGAATTCTGAATTTCTGCCCCGACTGGATCCTTACTGTTAAACCGATTAGTATTGTGTTAGACTCTTCCTTGATAAATATTTTACAAGTTTTTCATGAATGCGCTGTATGAATCCTGCTATTGGTACAGAACAAGTAGTGACAGCTCTGATGGAAAGTTCAACTGAAACCAGCTTTGACCTTTGATACCACATCCCTTGTCCCAAATTGCCAACAATTTGGATACATCAGCTTGTTGAAGCCCCTCAAAAAAATGTTTTTTATTTAATCATTATTAACATAATGAAATAGCCTGTAGCTAAAAACAAAATAACAAACATTCACACATGTGTGAACTGTGATGCCACCAACCATCAACCATGAGAGAATTTTTGAATAGTTTTCAGCAGTTTTCCTTCATAAAATGCTTAAATTCTTAGTTCCCCGTCAGGTGGTCACTTTGAAACATGTCAAATGTGGACTATGGGAACGAGCTGAAACAGGCCAATCAAACTCCACATATACTTTAAAAGAGCCAGTGGAGGACATTCCCCATGCCAAGGAGATTTGCATACACCCACTATAAATGGATCTGGAGCCGAAATTCCTCCCAAACTGTGATGAGCGAGGAGGCTGCAAAGCTGTGTGCTTAGCTTAGAGAAGCTGTAAGAAGAGCTGAAGTCAACAACAATCAAGTGTGGTTCTCTGGGTGCCTATTGTGTCAGAGCTGCTGTACAACGTTAGTCATCACTACCTTCCAATTGCCAGAGAGTGTACATTTCTGATATAGAAAAATAATATTTTCTCCCATTTTAAAGATGTGTTTTTTTCAGCCATGTAGGTCTTCTGGATGGGAGGGGATCATCAGATTTAAAGACAGCTACTACCACTTCCTTGAGTGTCTGGGGCATGGACATGATGTAGAAGCAGTTTGGTATTTGAGTGTGTATACTACAGTGCTCTGTCCAGCAACAAGCCGTAGTGTTGTAGTGACAGTGGCTATATCCTTAAGGTATTCAGGTCAAGAGTTTCAGAGACCAGGCACGTGAGTAGCACAAATCTCCATTGCTTTCTGGTTTTGGTGTTTGGGATTAGAGTAAACTTTCCTCCCTTTCAAAGCTCGTGCTCAGCTCGCATTCTGGAAAGCTAATCACCAGCCGCAGCATCCTGTTGGCGACCAGCCAAGGACACAACAGACAGATTTCTCCTTTCTCTCGTTCTCTTGTCCCCAATAAAAAATAATTTTAACTTGTTACAAAATGGAAGAGAGTTCCTCTGTGGAAATAAAGTGTTTCCTCTATGGAGACCCAAGAAGAACACAATAGGATGAGTGAAAAAAAACTATGCATATGAGGAGTTACTCGAGTTAACCTTAAACAATCAAAGTTAAGATGACAGGTTTGATAATAATAATAATATCAATTATTTATGCAATCGATTTCACTTCCAAAGCTCAAAGATGCTTTACAATTTTTAGAGCGGTATTTATTAATTTCACATTCATATTCTGGTGGTGATAAGCTACCTTGATAGCCCTGGAGCAGTCTGACCACCACCAAACACACCCCACCAGTCACACACATCCATACAGGGCAATGCGGGTGAAATGGCTTGCCCAGGGCCACAACGACAGAATGGATCTAGTGGTGATCAACCCACCAACCTTCCAGAATGACCAACTCCACAACATCATCTTTCCGCCATTTTGTGTCAGGATGGGCTTAAATGACTGCCTCTCATTTTTTTTACTTCCTTAAGCCATATTCCTTCCATGTTCGTGTGTTCAATATTGACATATTTGACTATCGTTGATGAAAAAGCACAGGATTTGTATATGATGTCCCAGATTGCTTGTAGGCTATCTCTTATCAGGGAGCTCTGGTACTGTCTTGCACATCATGACGATTTAACAGTCACATCCATCAGACGGCACATATCATTGGCAGTTGGATTCAATGGACATTGGGTCTTCAACCCCATAGGCATCAAGGATAAGGATCACACTTTTTTCGCTTGATGCCCCCATCTCACTTTTTGGCTTATTTGTTAATACCATCGCCACTAGGTTTGGGCTCTCCCTTGCCCTGATTAAGAGTTAGGACTATTGGCCTTGCTGTTCTTGCAAGGCTTGATGCACAAAGAGAATGTGTGATGAACTTAGCACCCCCTTGTTGGGAATTGATTGCTTCGCAGTCCACCTCGAAGAGACCTGATCTAGGGTTCTTCTCCTCTTTAAAAGAATCTTGAAGTTGTGACGTCTAATACCATGGGGTGCGCTCACCTTGGGAGATGCCATACTATTTCAACAGAGAATAAAGGCACACCAGGAAACCATTGTTCCATCTCCACCCGCACTGGTCTTTAGAAAGCAGAAGTCTCCAGTGTTATATTAGGTGTTTAGTCTCCTGCCACATTTCAGGCCGGCAAACATCTAACATACCAAGAACCACAGCCCCCACAACCACTACCCATAGAAACTACTGCCAAGCGTGCCTCTCTGGGTACAAACGACTTTATAGAGAGGCTTCAGGATTTAGTCTTCACATCATGCTTTTGTTTTTCATTGGCATGGTTTCCACTTCCATTAAAACTGGAACGAGTGCATCTGTTGGCTCAGGAACTGCAGACTGCTGGGAAAGAGGCACCAAAGAACATGTTCCCCTGGCAGAAAGACAGTCAGACAATTACAGTCATTATTTCTTGGTTCCCAAGTAGGGGTTGCGTCCTTTTCTACACCTTTAAAAAAAGCAGAATTTAAGAAGCAAAAAGTTCAAGGTTAAATGATAGTTTCACAATCCAACCAAAAGATTTATCTGTGACATCTGACCTGAGGGACACATGTTTTTTCATGTAGAAAAATCTGCCACGACACCTGAGGTTCACTTTTGGGGGCTGAAGCTTGCCAGTATCAAGTCCTTCAGTTAGGCCTAGCCATTTTCCCCTGTTGTGATGGCGCATCCGCATTTGATTTAAATAGATAACTGACACATTCTGGCTCAGTACAAAGCGCTAGCGCTTCGACGTGTTATCTTAGCTCAGTTCAATTCTCTAGGGTTGAGACTTAGCGCAAATATAAGCTTTCTCTCTCCTGCTAAGAGGATGTATTTGGGTGTCATATGGCAATCAACTGTAATGCAGGCAAAGCTGTCTCCTGCACATGTGCCAAATTGTTTAAGTACTGTAGTTCCTGAAAAAAAAAGAAAAACACTAAGGTTTATGCCCTAGTACTTTCAGAACGCTTGTGGCCACAATTTCGGTCAGCCATAGTCTTTACACACCCTTTACTTGTCCACTTATTCATGCAGCAAAGCGGTTGAGACTGCCCACTAGAGCAACGGTCCCATCTTGGAACTTGAACTTGGTTATATTGTTCGAGCATCTGGTTGATACTCTTTTGGGTCCCCTAGAGTCAGTGTCTGTCAGGCTTCTGATCCTTAAGATGATTTTTCTTATGGTCTTTACTTCTCTGAATAGAATTGGGGATTAGCAGGCTGTGTAAGTCTGTAATGTCTTGACTTTGCCTCCACCTTTTCTACAGCTCTGGAACAGGAAAATTAACTTATTGGCTAAGTACATCCTCCTTAGATTTATCCCCACCCCACCAGCCAAGTTAGAGCAGCATAGTAAGGGGGTGAGAGTTGCTATTGCTCTAGCCTACGAGGTGTGTGGTCACACTTTGCATATTAGGCGCATTCAACCAAAGCGATTGCCTTGTCAATGGCTCTGGCCAAAGATGTACCTTTGTAGCAAGTGTGTGGTGAGGCAGGTTAGTCCTCTTTGCACAAATTTGTTCGATTTTATAGTTTGAATGTCCATGTGACTCGAGTCAGCATACGAGAGTCTTGCCTGAGACCTCTTTGATGATTGTGCACCTCTTTGAGGATGTGTTGGTATTCTTATTCCCAATAACATTTTCAAACAGCATCGAGAGTAACTTTTGAAAGACAATGTTTCTTTACTTTACTTTACTGTAACCCTGTTCCCTGAACCAGGTGCTGCACTGTAGGCATGACTGGATGTCCTTTCAAAAATTGATTCTGGTTCATGCCTATTTAAAACCCCCAATTGCACATCATTAATTGATGTTACCTGTCAGAGGTTATTTAAGACGAATTCTGGCATGCTTCACATCCAGTCCAACAAAAAGGTGTTCTCAATAGCACTATCACACAGCATCTCATTCTAACTTTTTCAGGTAACAGGGTTACAGCAATGATTGGATGATTGGCCAACAAAAGAAGTTCATCAAAGTTGATTTCAAACTTTCTAATTAGTAGTAGGTCAAACTAATTTGTGTATGAAGACAGTCTGGGTAAAAGGATTACAACTTCAACCAATTTTAACATTTGTGACATACTTCAAGTCAACTAGCCAAAGAAATGCATTAAAAGATTATGTAATTAAAGGTATCAATTTAAACTAGAGCTTCTAGTTGTCACATAAAGACAATCGCAGAACCTGAAATGTTGTTTTGGAATTAATATTGTAAAATGTATTCAACCCTTTTTATTTGTAAAAAAAACAAAAAAACAATGATTATGTATTTGTACACAAACAATTATATTTTTATTTGTACAACTAAAGTTGTAATACTGTTGGAGGTTTGTGTAAATCAGTAGCTTTTATATTTCCACTGGTGTCCTGCAGGAGGAGCATGAGCAGAGTTTGAAAAGGACAATGAATGAATGACAATCAATGGTCGTTTGAACAATTCATCAAGCAAATAAACTTCATTTTTGATTTCTATAGGACTGACATAGAGGAAATAAATTATATTTTTCTGAATAGATGCGTATCAGCAACTGTTTAATTTATGATTGTTCTTGCTTAACAAAAACACTTCAATTTAGCTGAACTCTCTTACCAAACTTGCCCCTTTAAACTTGAGTTTGAATATTATGTGCTAAACATAAATAATAGTCATTTCATATATAGAAATGTATCTTCTTCCTTGTTTTTTTTTTTACTTCGTTTTAACCTTAACTATCCCAGTTTAAACACCTACCTGAAATATTTTCATGCACAATTCCATTTTGAGAAGGTGAAAATAGATGTTACCAATCCCAATGTAGTGGGTTAAATTATTTAACTTCTACAGTGCTTAATAATGGTATAATGAAGTATAAAATGATCAAGGCGCCAAAAGCTCACAAATCCCACAAGCATGATTGCGACCCCTCAATGTCCATTTTTGTCCCCAGGCATTTAAGCCAACTTGAATTATTCTTGTAATTTATTGCTTTAATCATTTTATGCTGTGAAGTTGTTGTTTCGTGTCTTGTATTTTTATTGTTGGTTGCCGTCTTTCTTATTGTGAGCTTTTTATATGGACCACAGTTGTGTCAAAGTGAATGAAGTCAAATATACCAGTGGTGTAGAACGCACCAGCTGACAGCCCTCTAGTCTACAAAGATTAAGTTTCAGCTGCTATTTTGGTTAAGTAATAGCATCTCTCGGACAGTAAATCTCTAGCATAAAAAACACAGTCAGTAAATCTCCCTTGCACCTCATTCATGTTTAGCCATGTTTATATTTTCAGACTGACTTGTTTTAGTGTTGCATTTCATAGCCTGTCAAGCTAAGATGAACCTGTCGGATAATTACTGTAAACTTTACACATAACCGTTGTTGTTATTATTTATGTATTGACTTTTTGAATCATCATTATTTTCTTTATATATTTTTTTATTGTTATTATTATGGTAAGTTTAGAATTATACAGAAATAATATGGATGTAAAAAAAAAACTTGTAGCTTCATTTTAACACTAAAAAGTAATGATTAATGCCTTCTGTGATGCTTTCTTTTCTCCGTGTGAACTCTAACGGTCTTGTTCTATTTCATTTATTTTTCATTTTTATGTATTTGAAATTAAGCATCAATCATATGCCAATTTCACACAGTGTAAATTAGCGTGTATTATTAAGCATGAACCATTGTCTCTTATTTTATTGTCGAAATAACTTCCATTAAAGATAATTGTTTAGACAAAAGTTAAAAGACAGTAGTAAACAAAAGATACTGTAATAAGAAATTGCCATGTGCTTAGCTTTATCTGTTAGCCAACTGGCATCACTGAGATGAAGACCGAGGGTAGAACGCTGCCGTATGGGCCTCTGTTTTCTGGCTTAACATTAAATTGGACATTACGAAGAAGAACTAGTACTCCTAGTATAAGGTTTAACCCAAGGGGGTGGAGTCATCCCTGGAGACCCAAAGTCTATGCTTGAGTTTGTTCCAACCCTGTTTTAAGAGACACACCAGTCGCTTCAAACAAGCCAAGAGCAGCTTAATTAGTGGGATCAGGTGTGTTGTATAAGGGTTGATCAACAATGCCACACCTGGTTTAGCCTTAACATTTATACTTTAAATCTTTCCAGAATCTTGCTTTTAGCTTAATACAAGCTATTGCATTAAATAGAGCAGAGTTTGCTATCAAATAGTGCCTTTATATGGAGAGAGGAGACTGGAGAGATGATGACACTTGTGATATCACAGAGCAAAAATTCCTTGATACACAATGAACTGACAAATGTACATTTTGTGTAAGTAAAAAAATTATAATTTGTTATATTTTAAAAATACATAATTGGTCTTTCAAATCCTATTTAAGAACTAAAATAACTGTTTGCACTGAATAAATGGGAAGAAAAACAGCTCTTTATGATTTGTTAATCCATAATGGAGGGAGTTACATTAATTGGGTCAGACATTCACATTACAATTCAATACATATGTCAGGATAAAAGATTGTTGAATTTGTTTTAGCTTGGTAGCCTAGGGGTTAGTGAGCATGGTTGCTGTCCATTCAAAAACATGAGTTAAATCCTAGGCCATAATATGTCAAATAAATAGAAGCGTTTACGTGCCTACACACAACATGTCATTTTCTATGAGAGAGTTGCAGCATGTAGCAGATGCAAGCTGTTTCACAAGTGGCAGATTAGCACAGTGCAAGTGATGTGCGCACACCGGAAGCTGTGCCATTCCATGTGCGAGAGGCAACGATGGTAGCCTCTGCCGGAAATAATAAAGTATAAAAGTATATGACCGCCAAATCCCTCCCTCCCTATAACCACCCACCCTCCCAGGGACGTGGACAGGTAGGGCTCAACCTGTGCAGAACACACGCCCTTTTTGTGATTAAGCTTGGAAGTGGCCTTTTTATGGGGAGGGTTTTTTTTATTAATCAACGCTATTTGTAACCCTTTATGTCTGTTTGTTGTTCAACAATTTCTTAACCAGTTAAATGTATTAAAAATCCCAGCTCTAATAACCGCTTAATTATAAATAAACTGCACAAATATTGATATATTGCAAAAATATAGAATTATAGCACAATAACGAATGCATTGCACAAATATATATATATATATATATATATATATATATATATATATATACACAAATTGCACAAATTATAAATATATTGCAGAAACATGGATATATTGCATATTTATAAACATATTGCACATTCAAGGTAGTGCGCATGGTGGATCAGTGTATATTTGAATTTAAAATGATAAGATATTTATAATGTTGGGGTCAAAAAAATCTTCAAACGCATGGTTCACAGAAGCCTGTTATTAGTTTTAGTGTAATTAGTATAAAGAGACCCTCTATATGTAAATATGAAAAAAGATGGTTCCCTTTTTTCATTTTCAGCACATGGCCCTCAAAAGGTCTGTGCAGTCCTACCTAAACACCCACCCACCTACCCAAATCTACCCACCCACCTACCCAAATCTACCCACCCACCAACCCAAATCTACCCACCCACCTACCCAAATCTACCCACCCACCTACCCAAATCTACCCACCCACCTACCCAAATCTACCCACCCACTCACCAACCCAAATCTACCCACCCACCCACCAACCCAAATCTACCCCACCCACCCACCAACCCAAATCTACCCACCCACCTACCCAAATCTACCACCCACCTACCCAAATCTACCCACCCACTCACCAACCCAAATCTACCCACCCACCCACCAACCCAAATCTACCCACCCACCTACCTACCCAAATCTACCCACCTACCTACCCAAATCTACCCATCTACCCACCCACCTACCTACCCAGTCTTCCACCTACCCAAATACCCACCCACCCACCCATCTACCCTACCCTACCCACCCACCCACCTACCCAAATCTACCCACCCACCGACCTACCCACCCATCTACCCAAATCTACCCACCTACCATTATCTACCCACCTCCCCACTCACCCACCCATCTACCTACCCAGCTACCTACCTACCTAAGAGAGTATAAACTTCGCCTAATTACCGTTTTTTTCCTTGACTCCGCCTTCCTACCTGTAAATGTGTACGTTCTCTCTCTCCCCCCCTCCCCTCCCCTCCCCCTCCCCGCCCGCCGCGGAGCTGAGCACGGCACGGAGACGGACTCTGACGGAGTATTCCGACGGACGGGATCAGCTGGGGAAAGTGATTGGGGACAGCGACATGTCACTGAAAACGAAATAACCGCCGAAACGTCGACTTCTGAGCGGCTTCTTCCCTGGAGCCTCAGAAGACTACAACGAGTAGCGTGTTCCTTAGCTTAAGAGCTGCGGAGAAATCGATTAAGTCAGAGTTTATGACAGAAATATCGACGAAGTACTACTGTCGCTGGATGGACGACACAGCGACTGGACGCGCACCAGCCGCCTGAAGAGAATTCGCGTTTCTGTCTTCAATCCTCTTCTTTCTCTGAGAAAACCTCAAAGTAGACTCGATTGCTGGCATTAAACGCGCGGTTTTTTCGAATATATATAAAAACAGGAAGAAAACCCATCAACATGAAAAATGAAGTCGTCATTAATGCGGATTTAAATTTTCAGTGCTGAGCGGCAGCGACGCGTTTTTTCTCCCCATCCCTTCAAACGCGCTGCGTTTCTCGGGCTTAACAAGATTTGTCATCGAGGAGGCGCGGAGAGACAAACTAGAAAATAAAGAAGAGGAATATTTGAAGCAATATGGCTGATGGCTGGGGTTGGGGGCGCTGGCAGAAGCTCTCCAAGGCTTCTCGATGCTAGCCGTGGCAGATGGCAGCGGCAGCAGCAGCCCTAGAATGAGCAGTAATATCAATTTTATTAAAAACCAGGACTCTTCTGTCTCGATATCGAAGATGGACGTGATCATCCCGTTCACACCAGACGTACCTTGTGACAACAATGGTCAGCGCATGTGGTGGGCTTTCCTCGCCTCGTCCATGGTGACGTTCTTCGGGGGTCTCTTCATCATCCTCTTATGGAGGACCCTCAAGTACCTGTGGACTGTATGCTGCCATTGCAACGTCAAAACCAAGGTAATGTCAGCCCACCTGCCCCTTGCACCACTGGCACCATTGTGGATGCACTGAACGGTGCGTGCTTTTAGATATTTTCGTTTAAAGATGCCATCTGGATGAGCACTGGGTGCTACTTACATCGCTGTATTAATTTTATATATATATAAAAAACAGGACTGTATAAAAATGGAAAGCAACATCTCAAAACATGAGAAATGCGAATACGTAACGTATGAAATGACGTCACAAAAGCAGGGGTTTTCCAATCTGCTCCATATTTGTAGATAACGTTAGATCTCACGTGTGCTTGGGTTGTTTCAGAAAAGCTCGATCTACTCCTCTCAAATGATTGATGTTGTTTTCCCCTGGTTTCGTATAAGATGGAAACTAGTTCTGAAAATGAAGTTATGAAAGCTTGTTAAGTGATTGGAGACGGGTCCTGAAGCCATAATGAAGCAGAAGACGTTTGTTTATGCTGCCTCCCCATCCACGTGTCCAGAATATTTAAGGGTTTGGATTCATATGCGCTGATTGAAAAGTAATGCAGAACATGGTAATATGTTCTTTAATATTAATATAACAGATAATATTAAAATTCAGAGCCAACACATTTTAGGTTGATGCCAGACCTGTTGCTTGTAAAGCGGTGAAAAACAGGAGACACATTGTCATCCTTAATATTTGCTAGTAATATGATGGCTTCCATCACAGACTCTCAAAATGGCCTCGGTAAGGCACAGCATGTGATTGATATGCAAAACACAAGCCAGACTTTTGTTCCAATTATCTTTATCAGAACGGGGGCTATCTGCTGCAAATGTTGTGTCCACTTCTCATTTGCTGATTCTAGAAAGCATTGGTTAGCAAAATATCAACTGTGTATGATACATGTTAGATTTGAGGACAAATTATCCATCGAGTTATAATTGTATGCACACGGCTTGGATTCAAACGGATAAGAAAGGTTTAATCCCTGTTAGTGTTTACTGATCGACAAATCTGTCTGAGTAGAGCTTTAGAGAGAAATCAAATTGTTTGTAACAATGTTGGTTTCCGGGCAAACTTTAAAAGACACAAATGAATGAACCATGGTCTTCCTCTCATTTTCAGAGATTTTGTTAAAAAACAATGGTTAATGATGTCTGCTCAATCACAGTGCTTCTCAAGAACAAGCATGCATCACAACAACATAAAAGCATCTCCGCAGGCTTTTCCTCGGCTGCCTGCAAGCTGTGGATAGCTGTGCATCGTGCACCTTATGTGATAACTGTGAATGAACAAACAAAACCTACAAGAGGTAAAACATGTTTTTTTTTGGGAAGGGAAGGGTTAACAGGAAGGATATCGCTGTCAAGTGATATATGAATTATCTCGGTTAGGTTTTTATTACTGACAGCAGAGGCAGAACAATCATTTTTAACTTGAGGGTCTTCGTAGAACATCATTTAAATTAGCTAAAGATAAAAACAATGAAAACCTGTGATGAAATCAACTTAAATTCAGTTAGTATTTATCAACTACAATAACAGAAGTCCTTTAATGATTGATTTGTTTGTCTGGTGTAAACATTAATATAAAAGACAGTAACAAATTCAAATGTAGATTAAAGAGATATGTACAAATAATTAAATGTAATAAAGTCCCATTACAAAAAGCTATGTTTACAACAATTTTACCCAGACTCTCAGGATGAAGACATGTGTTGTGATCGCTTGTTGTTGAGAAACCTTGATGAATCCATTCCATGACTAGCAATCCTGCCCAAGTTTTTCTTGTCGGTTGAGTGGAAGTTGTGGCGTTGGGAACGCACATGTCGTCTCATGCACCAGATCCGGTTTCCAGTAAGACTCCAAAAGCTGGTGTGGTAATTGTGCAGGGCTGGTGTTCCTGGGGAAAGGGAGTCAGGCAGGTGACTTTGAATGGTTGTTGACACCGTGCAAGGGGAACATGCTTGTTAGAAGCATTAAAAGACTGAAACGCTATCCCCTGTGCAGCTGACTGCGGATGGACGACATCTTGTAGAGACACGCTGTCAGTAAGGGGGCGCTTAACATAGGCTGGCCATGCTGAGGAAGCCATGGGTAAAGCAGACTGTGCCTCTTGCAATGCATTCTACAGTTGTCGGGAGAAAAGTCACCGGTTAGCAGTTCAGTTCAAGACTCAATGCTGTGTGGATGTGATGTGTCATTAGTTTTCTCGGGGTGATAACTGACTCTTAAGGGCAGTTGCCACATGGAAAGATTGAGACTTAATGTGAACTCTCTCTCTCTTTCCATGTGTCCTCTGTGGAACCTTGCCCGAGGCTTCCAGTTAAAGCACATGAGCTGTAAAGAACAACACCTATTGAGTCTTATATCAGTAACAATTTGTGTTCTTAACAGAGGGGGACTGAGAATGGAGAGGGTTTAGTTCCTGTAGCTGTAGCAACATAACTAGCTTTGACAAAGACAATTACCATCTGTTTTTCTGATTTGAACCAAGTAGGTTTATGCATGCAGCAAGGCAATAGGACTTTTATGCTGGAAAAAGTTAATCCTGTGTCAGATTAATATTAGGCGTTTTCAAAAGTGGTGTTATGGTTTAGCAATCAGGAGAACAGGGACCAAAAAATTAATTTATTAGAAAAACATGATATTACAGAAGTTAATTGGAGCATTATTTAACTATCATAAAAGACCACAAAACAGGTATTGCTACAAAACAGGTATTTAACATTCTTTTTAGAACACTTGAATAAACAATGTCAACCTTCAGACAACTAGAAGTGAGCATTGAATACAATTTATTGATTCAGTTGAGGTTATATTTTAGAAAATGTATCACATCACACGTGCAGAAATGAACCCATAAAGAGAATGCCAATCTTTTAGTCCCACCCATGAACGTAACAACTGACCTGGCATTTTCCATAACTTTGCATATTTTAAAACATACACAAGACCAAGAACCTTGACCACATGCAAACATAATTGGAAAAATTATAAAAATAAAACTAATAAAATAATATAGATGCACGGTGTACTCTTAAATGTAATGGCGTTGAAATTGAAAATCCAAATTTGTTTCTGTTTTTAATTTTTTCAAGTTTTACATTTTGTTTACCATTTTGTTCTCTTTAAATCCACCCCAAACATCAAACTGAGTAGTATAGACCCTGCTAAGAGTCTTGCGCGTTAACGTTGATAACGTCATTGATATATACTGATTTGGAGCCTGCTGTCATATATGCTGAAAGTCATAATTCAGTGGGCCAGTCCTTTGAGCCGTGACTAATACCCCTCACTTTGGAGTCTTCAGGGATTGGCTGAGGGCATCACAAGAATGGGCAGATTCCCCATCCTTTCACTGGCAATGATCCTGCTATGACATCCGAGAGAGTGAGCAGGCATAGAGATGAGGTTTCCCAAATGCTTTTGAATTAAATACATTCTTTATGATTACAATAACTAGAGTCTAACCTAGTTAGAACTTAACCTTTGCTGTCCATTGACTCAAGGTTTGGAAACCATCAATAAATCAATCAAAATGTATTTATATATATCTATAATTAAGATTAAAATATGTTAGATATATTTTTCCATTTACATTAATAGTTTCTGGTATTGTTATTTAAATACTGGTAGAATATACATATTAATACAGACAATTAGGCACAATCCAAAGATATTAGTAAAATACCCATGCCATTGATGTTTTCATCACAAAACTAATTTTCTAAGAGGTCAAGATAAGTTTGTTGTGCATGTTTGTATTTGGCATAATTCTGCTGCCACAACAGGACTGCAGAACCAAATATGTACGGTCTCTCACACAATTTACCTTGTGTGTCCTAGAATAGTATAAGTGAGTATTTTTAGGGATTATGTAAAAATACTTTGCAGAGGGCATTTTGTAGACTTTACCTATAACTATAGGTTGGTGTTTACTGGTGTATATTTTTCCTTCTGTGGGAGTACATTACGTTATCAGGCATTGGACATTCTGAAGGTGTCTATAAAAAAGGTTAAGATCAGCCAGTAATGTCCTGTTGAGATTTCAGTGGATGAACATGGATATGTGCTTTAGTACAGTATGTGAGGTATATCTGCGTGCAGCAGCCTACAGCGTTCCTTCAAGCATTCCAGTCAAAGACGCCTGACATTGCTGTCATATGCTGTGGACGTTGACCTGGAATAAGCATGCTTATTCTCCTGGCGAGTTTCCACTAACCTGCGCAAGAACTGTACTAGTTTACATAAAGTAGGACTTAAATTTGTTTCAGTTTTCAAAGAAGTTAGTGCCTGCTATCATTGTTAATAAAAAGCATTTATGTATTATTCCATACACCATATTGGTCATGTGGCAGTTGATTTCATTACATAGGACCTTCAACAGTCATTTTTGTACAATATACACAAACATAGACGCATACACGCAAACAAATTATTAGAACTACCCCAATATAATATAATAATCCAGGCTTCTTTTGGAAAGGCAATCTATAGTGCATACACACGAGGAAGCTGGCAACTCTTGCTTCTGATTGGTTTACCTCTTTGAATGACTCCTCTTTTAGCCAATGGAGACACGTGATCTCGACCACAGCTGAAGAGAGACAAAAACGCTAGTCAGAGTGACTGATAAACAGAGTGGTGACAGCTGCACAGGACGCTGTTGGAAATAATGGTGGCAATTAAAAAAAAATCAAACACTGACACCACTCTGTATGTAGTTAGTTTTAGTGTAAGTTTAACACAACAGCCCATTCTGTTATATAATTAGAATAGAAACAGTTATTTCATGTCATGATGCTGAAAACAAATGAAAAAAAAAATCAACAAAATATTGTCAACTCTTGCATAGAGTAAAGTTGAGCTTAAAGTGGGAAAAATAATAACTTTTGTCATGTATGATGACAATATTGACTTTTGAATGAAAACAGCTTAGAGAATGACAACTATAGTTTGAGATTGCATTTTTTTATTCAGAGAAACTGATGAACATATCAGATGTTGGCTCCATAGCAATCTCATTCAATCTTTTTATAAATAGAGCATGTAATAAATAATTACTCAATGTCTGATCATTTTGCTTTTACAGGTTATGAATACCTTTTTATTACAATTTGTCTGAAACTTTCTCCAAATCATTATAAAATAAATACAAATGCTAATATTTATTACAAAGAACAGGGTTTCTGTGAAAAATTGGCCATATAGACTATGACAGAAAGCCTCATAGATAGTTTAACTCAGTTTGAGTGTTACTCTTTTCGGAGAGTTTTTAGTCTAGTGTTTTTTATTCAATTATAAGATTTATCTTCTCAATACTTGTTTACAAAACTAGAATGAACTGATCGATAGCCAGTGAGTACTCTTAGACTTGCCCTTAATGTTATTTTCTTGGCTTATTTCCCTAATATTTTAGTCATGCGAGTTAAAACCACACTAAACATTTGACCTCATGCAGATCGGTGCAAATTTATGACCACTACAAACACAAACTGCTTTAAGATTGGAGTTTTTACTGAATGCTTCACATGTGCTTTATGTAGAGAAAGATTTTCCTCTCCAAATACAGATATCATACGGAGAGGTCAAAGGTTGATATTCTATCTTCAGCAGAACTATGAAAGTAAAGGGTTTTGCACCCTCTTTATTTGTTCCAAACTCATAAAAAGAAGGCTTAGGCTGAGTCAGGACAGACATTCCTGTGTGTTGGTGACACCAAATCTCAGGAGCGGGACGAATGCATATGGGAAAAAATAGCAGGATGGCAAATGCTGGAGCTCAGTGAGGCTGACTGCTTCAGCTGCTGTTGTCTTTAACAAAACTTGTGTTGAATCTGTCTGCGGGCCAAGCCAACATCTGTTCTCACCTCCGCTAGCTTCGAACCAGCACTAATCAGATCTAGCTTACATTTATAGATTTATTTTGAGTTTATCAAATAATAAAGGAGGTTAAGCTATTAGCCTTCGCTTTAATTCTAGTTTGGTCTGAGAAAGAGCTTTCAGGATTTTAGAATTGTATCGACATTTGGAAACATCATCTTAAGCATTTATTAGCTTTGGAAAGATGGATAAATATCCAAAGCCCGTCCAAAGCCAGCAACATTTACTGTGGTTTGATTGGCTGTTTCGTGCTTAACATCATAATTGGCGTGTGATTGGAAGCAGTGATGCAGTGTGCAGGGAGAAGAGGATGGATGGTAGAGGACGTTTCTGTGACCTTCAAGCATGTGAATCGTGCTGCCAAATCCTTGCGATTCGGCTCTATCTCTCTGTGTGCACACAAGCTAATAACAGGCTGTGCTTCTGATGGCAGGCGGCAGTTTTAATAACCTGCTTGGCTCTTAGCATGCACTATAGCACATTGCCATGATGAGATGGAGGGCTTTTGATGTGCAGGCAAAGGTTATTCCACAAATGTCAGGCTTGATTGAAAAAACTGTTACAAAAGCATCTCTCCATAGATGCTTCTCAGCTCCAAATAGTCTTGAAAGCTTTTTAATAGAAGCATTAATACTTTCTATCTTCTGGTGTGTATAAAGATTTGTTTGAAAGGGATTGGTGTTTCCACTAGGCTCTAAGGTGTTTCGTTTGTTTAAAAAGTAATAGTGGAATGAATAGGGCTGCTGTAAAGTGAGACGGAGCTTTGTAAAATAAGCTGTCGTACTCCGCACATGACATGGCATGTCCACATCATGTAACCTACATATGTAAGACACACTGAAACCCGAGTTCATTGCTGTAGGTCGTGGAAAGGAAGCAATTAATCGTGTTAGGAGTCTTTTGTTCAAAGCGTGGTTTTAAATTATTTTTTTTTTTTGCATTATGGATTTTTATACACTATAGAGTATTTTTATACATTCCATTTTTATGCTTTGTTAGAATTTTGTTGTGGAAATGTTGAGTAAAATAAATAATCTACTTTAATGAGTACATTTTTATAAAACAATTTGTGTGTGATGTGCACCACTCTTATGGAATGATATTGATTCATTGATAAAGCCTGAATGAATGAATGTGTATAAATCTAGCAGCCAAATTTAGGAAAAAGGGATGAACTTAAAATCAATTTATATATATAAAAAAAAACCTGTGAAGTTACCAACAAGCGTGACATTCTTTTAGGAATCCTGACTGCAAAAAGACAGCACACAATAATGCACAAAAAACTATTTACCTGAAACCTTTTTCTGGGATTGAAAGTACCAGGAGAACTTACCGGCTCACATTAAAAATGATAACCACATTATCATTAACAAGGATTGGTTAAATTTAATGCATTATGGTCGAAAATATAAGTGATATACATGGAACTGAAAACGTAGGAACAAAAATAAATGTATTATTATTTTGTGTTTTAGGTCAAAACTGGTTCGAAGATACTTTCAGGAATTCAATTCTGATAGTTTTTTTTAACAGATGAATGTTTTAGAGGCACTATGTTTGTGTAATAGACACAGCAGAAGCTTGACAAATATTTGTGCTCAGTGTGCAAAGACCTTAAGATTGCAGACTGCTTATATTTGCGTGATTTCTTATAATATAAAAAAAAAATTATTACAGTTTGTAGGTGATTAATCACCCTTCCCTTATCAGTTTGAGCACGTTTCATCTAGAATCTCTGTTCAACTATGAGTGCAAGAGAGCAGATTGGAGATTTGAAAGCTTCGATTTATAAAGATATATTTTAAAGATCCATGAAGAAAATAATGAGGAGTTTAGGAGTGCTGTTCTAAACAGAGAATTAGGAGGGCGAGCAATGTGCATGTAATGTTTCTGACATAAAAATATGTGACACAAGACAGATTATAAACGAAGTTGTGGATTCATTTGACTGAGCAGTTAGAGTGATCTGTAAATAAGAGAGCCTTCATTTCAAAATAGAAATCATGAAAATTCAAACAGAGTATTAATTTATGAGCAGTTTATTTTCCATTATCATTATATTAGTTGAAAATTATATCAAAACAGCAATGTTGTACCTTATCGCAATACTATTGCTTATCACAATTAATCACACAGCAAAATGTGTTAATTTGCTATGTCTACTGCCAAGTGAGAAAAAAAGAAAAGGCAGTTTTTGAAAAATGTCAAATGAGCCTCTAGAGAAACCCCCTGGAGACCCTTATTCAGTCATAGATGAACATTATGAAATGATTCGATGGATCCACTCTCAACAGCAGTGCAGATGGCAATGGAGCTGTTTATAGCTCAAAACCGCACTCTTACTTCTACATTGCACTCTTTATTTTGAGCACTTTCAGAAGTTTTTTTTCCGCTCCTGTTTTTTTGCATTAACTGTATATAACATGGACGGAGTGTCTGTGCCATGCCATGCATCTATAGCTTTCTGGGAAAGTTGACTGAAGCTCAAAATGGGTGCAACCAGTACTCGAAAAAGCATCCACAGGCATGTAGTGAAGACGTCTGATTGGCTGAAGGTTTAAAATATGTATCTTAAACAAACACATTTTTTAATAATTCACCCCTAAATCAACATACCAGGACCAGGACCATGACCAGGGGTGGAAACATGTTTTTTCAGCTGCAAAGTTGGTCGCTTTTAACACCGGAGTGAAAGAGAACTTGCTCCCTTTTGGAGTCTGCCTCAAGTGGCCGCTCGGGGAGCTGCATTTCAGTCACTCCCTCTTACGCATTGCAAGGGCAAGCACGTTGCCCCTTGGGTTTTTGTAATACGTTTGGCATTATTTAAGTTCCTTATTTTGCAGTTCTCCCATTTTACAATATCTTCCATGTCCCTTCTCTTGTGCTTTCTCCTTAATCCTTTTCTACAATGGGCTTTTTACCTGCCTGTCTTTGGTCCTGCTTGATTCCAGTGTTCTGACATTAGCCCCAGCGTGCCATAAGTAATGTCTGCTTTGCTAATATGGAGACGTTAATTATATTTAACCTATTTTGGAGAATAGTCACACTGATGCTTGTTATGCAGCAGGATTACAATGAATGAATTATTAATTGATAATTACCTTGAGGGTGTTTAGAATGTGTTTATATGTTTCAGCTGAAGTTTAAGCCTAAATTTGTTTATTCTAGATATTTATTCTATATGCATATGGCACTATGGCAGATTTTCTTAGTGTACAATTTCTGGATTTTGCCTGTATAACATTGAGCAGAGTTAGAAAAGAATAGTTTAACAGCTGAACTGTTTTTGCTGCTACCTGAGTTGGTATCGAAGTGCTTGTGCACATCTTAAGTGCTAGAATCATTCATTGTGCTCTCACTCTGGGGTTCACTGTTTGAACCTCAGAGCTTCTAGCCTCATTGCTTCTGCTCAGACTGAAGCATCAGCACCATGGAGAGCTCGCTACACAATGCTTCATTTAATGCTCAAATACTTCTGCTTTCTGGAGGATCTTTCTGGAAACCTCTCTCAATGCACATCTGAGTGAGTGATAATGACTGTGATGGCTTTTTTGAAACCTAACATCTGTTTTCAGGGATGAGCTGTGATTTTTACAGAGCAGCACATGGAAGTGGTTCCACTGGTGCGCATGCACAGCTGTTCATGTTTTTTTAGAGCTGGTGGACATCAATAATTGACTTCTTTTTTTATTGAAATTTACTACTAAAAATTTTCACCTATATAAGTCTAAAAGTAAAGCATACATGAAATTAGCATGCTGAGCTGGTCTTAAACATAAGTGCAACCCGGCGGGGCCGTGAACATCGCTGATTGTGCTGCGGTAGTCACATTCAAAGAAAGATAATAACTTCTGACATTCATTGACAGTCAGACAGAGCTCCTGAGGCCTCATCGTCTAGTGTGTGGTTCTGCTGAAATCCTTTCTTAGACATCATGATACAAATGTGTTTTTCAGAAGAAGTGTGATCTTTTGCGGTTTCTAACCATGGATGTCCTCGTGCCATCTGCAGAACATGATGTGCATTGTATTTACAAGGACAACATTTGATTTGCTAATTCAGCTTCGACTGGTGGGGACTAAAGCCACGCAGCTGCTTTCTGAGCTTCGTCTCAGAGCATTACATCAACAGAGAAATGAGGACGTGTGCTGCCTCAATAAACCCATCTCTCTCTCTTTCTCTCTCTTTCTCTCTCTCTCTCTCTCTCTCACTCATTATACAATAGTTGGGGTATTTAACTGAAAACATCATTCCATAATAGTCACACAAATACACTACCTGGCCAAAAAAGTTTGCCATCCAAAAACAGGGTCAGGCAGCACAATGTCAACTTTTCGTTAGATCCTGCAATGTTACAAGACATTTCCAACCAGTGCTGCATTCATTTTCCACCAATATTTTGCATCAATAATGGTAGAGTCTGATAGCTCTTCAATCGTTGAGGTCTGGTCTATTTAGTTTCTGCAATCTCCTTAAATTGTTTTATTTGCTTGATGCATGCCAATGATTACATGATTACAACATGCATTTGGCAGACACTTTTGTCCAAAGCGACTTACATTAGGGGAGAGACACTATGCAATTTGTTACACCGTCAAAGTTTATCTCAGCTTCACATAATAGAAATTGTATCAACTGATCAATAAACCAAAGCAGTGAGGAAGTAGAGGAAGAAGATAAAGACAGAAGAGAAGCGTTTTCAGTTGCTTTTTGAAAGCTGTTAGTGTTGTTGCTCTCCTGACTGGATCAGAGAGTTTCTTCCACCAGCCAGGAACAGTGAAAGAGAAGGTTCTGCTGAGAGATCTTCTGCCCTTGTGCTATTAGAGACTTCTCAACAGAATAACAGCTTGTTTGGCCAGGCAGTGGCCAATAAACAATAAAATGTTAATTGGTTACAATTTCAATTGCTTAAAAACCAAAGTGTCTTGCTTTTTAAACTATGTTTTCAAAATGTGCTCATCATCACTGAAATATAAACTTGTATATCTAGACCTGTTGATGGTAATTTATTAATTAATAGGTTGTGCATCAAGAGCTTTATTTTTAAAATAATTCTTAAATGTTTTAATGTTGATTTGTTTATGTTGTTTTCCTTTTTAATTTAATTTAGAAAATGACAAATTATGTATTTACAAATGTGTATTTTAAATAGTTTTTTCTATCGAAATACATTGAAACTGAAGCTTGCAGCAAGTGCTAAGTAGTAGTACTAGTAATCCAAGATAAAAAAAAATGAATGAATGAAAATTATTATTTTTTATTTAGTGAGCGGTTGCATAGAGTCAGCAGTGTTTTACTGGTGCTTGAAATCCTTGCAAATACTTGAGATTGAATATTGTGTTTTAAATTAAGGTCGCACGGATGCTGAAAATTAAAGCACTAGTAAATGCAAAAACTTTTAGATAGTCTTTAATAATAGCATCTTAATCAATAACCATTGATTGCCTCTCTAACCATTTCATTCTAATTTAATTTGATCTGATAAAAGCAGAAATTGCATTGACCTCAGATGTCACGCAAGTTATTTTATAATGATTGAGCCCTGTCAGTATACTGTAAATAAAAGCGGGCGAAAAATTTAATTGAAAAACCCAACATTTTTATTCTTTAATATGTAAATGATTCAAATTATATTGCATTGTGTTGGATTCTGTTCTGTTATGCTATGTTCTAGTTGATTCAAATATTTCTCATGCAGACCTAGCCCACTTTTTGTCACTATGACGCTCAGAATTAATTTACAACCTCTAAGAATAGTGAGAGAGCTGCTCTGTGGAAACCCTGCTTTGGCATGTAACCTTATTGAATGAGGTCAAGACCATTGTGTACCAGACCACAAGAGAAATGAACTCTTGGAGAAATGAATCTCTCAGATTACATGATGGGAAAAGTCTATTTTAATACACTTACCCTATACAAAAATTGAAGAGGAGTTACACAAGGCAGGTGACATGCATTAATTAACTTCTGCACCGGCAGATTGTTTGAACCTTTTCTAAAAAGGTATTTATTGTAGTGTTTCTTCAACTTTGGTTTCAGGTTTTGTTTTAGCCAACCAAGTTCAGCAAATTAGTTTAGTGTCAAACCTGTTTGAAATACTTACAGTGAAGATGAGAGAGAAATAGAGAGACAGGTGTAGTTCAGAGCATAGCTTGTTTGAGAAATTCAAGAGATTTTAGTGATGTGTGGTGCAAGCAGACATGGCCTTCCTCCCTGGGAACTCCAAAAAGTCCTTTCAGACTGGCATCTGTAATGTGTTTTCAAAAACACTTGGCTCCGGTAACGGTTTATAGTTGTATGTGTGAAAGCAATCCTTTTGTTTCTAGAAACGTTTACCAAAACTGCTTCTAGAGGTTTCGAGAACAGTTCGAGCTGTCTAGTATAATATGCACAGCAACACAGCAGGGTAAGAATGTTTGTTATCTTCCAAACTGGATGATAAATGTGGTAAGAACATCCACAAAACAGCATCCACTTTTCATGTCACACAGTGCTTCTTTAGGTGTTTTGTGGTGAGCTGTCCGCACACTGACGATGCGAGAGGTTTCTTCTTTTTTCACGTAACTAGTGATTTATATACATAAGCATCTAAAACTAAATAAAAGAACATAAAACTGTGGGGGATTTGGAAGGGGGAATGACCATTCTTTGAAAAATAGCAGACGAGATGTTCTCAGCCTGAAAGGGCCCAAAGATTATCCATTATTTTAGCCTGATACTGAATTATTGAGGATGGGTTCCTTGCTGTTCGTTGAAGTTAAAAAGAAGCGGAGAGCTCACCAGTGGTTGGAGGCCATTTATGTGCCTTAAGTACTAAGGAGCTGGAGATGCACCTGATGTTCCTCTCCCTCTGCACGGAGGAGCGTCAGTTTATCCTTTGGCTTACCTGCAAATTTTGATTCAGGATTCAAACGTTTTTTTGTGTTTTTTGTATTTATTTTGCACTTTGAGACTTCAAAATAGCAAATATTATTATTTTTGTCAAATATAACATTTGTAAAACTGCTTTTTGTGTAACATTTACAACATTAACAAATATATACATAAACTCTGTAAATCACATAAACATTTCTTGTAAAATCTATTTTAAAAGGTTAAGTGAAAATTCCTTGAAGTTTCAGAGTACAGATGTGGGGAGTGTGGTGATGACAGCAGAAGTAGAAAAGAAAGCAATCACAAGTGACACAGGATGGTCTGGGAATATGCTCAACAAGAGAGACGATTGCAGCAGACGAAGATAGGTTTAAAAGGGGGTATGGTAGTCTGATGGGAAGGGAACTAATGGGAAGTCAACTGAAGATAAGTGGAGATGACTAAATCTAATACACAGAATATAAAGAACATGAACACAATAAGCCATTAAACGCTGAACTAGAACATAATCACTGTTAAACTGAACTAATACATATATAAATACAACTAACCACAAAGCCTAGATCCTGACGATTCCCTGGTGCTACACTGGAGTTTAAGGGGAAGGGTGAACAGCTCTTGGTGGATGGTCAAACTCCTGGACCTAAGATTTAGTTCTAGATCTGGAGGAGTCCTTGGAGGTGGTTTTGAACCAAGTTGGAGTTGGAGACGCAAGTGGTGGTTATGAAACCGCTGGCGACTCAGTAGGTAGTTATGGATCTGGTGAAGACCCAGGTAAAGGCTCTGGACCCAGAAGGTTCTGGTAGAGATTTTGAAAAAGGGTCTGGCAAAGAGTTTGGAGGAGGCTTTAGCAGAGAGTTCAATTGAGACCTGCGAGTACTGTCAGACTTGGATCTCAATCTGGATCTCCTACCTTAAGAATGTCTTGGCTGGTTCTGAGGGGGGTTAGGATTCTTGAATAGTTCCCTCTCTAATTCTGTGGCCTGGTTCATTGCCATGATTGGCTCAAATGATGAAGTAAGAGATCCTTTGCTAATCTAAGAGCTTCTCTTTTAATGCGCTCTTTCTGACTGAACTAACACAAATTGAACCAAACTCAAAACCCTGAACTAGACAATATCTTGCAGAAAATGTTAACCTGGATAGTATACTAGTATTAATTTGAGTTTTTCGTGCATCAAATCAAGAGAGCAACTGTTTTACTTTTACAGTTAGAGAACCTTGATCTAAAACTGAGGTTGCTTTAAATTGAAGTCAAAATTAAGGAAACTAAAGCTATGGATGCTACGCTTATAACTTAAAGAAATTGTTTGGGAAACAGTCATCAAGAAGTTGTTGTAGCTCCCTCACGTATTGCACTTTTGTCGTGAGAACAAACATACAAAAAGACATGAACGTTATATACAAAATTAATTACAACAAATAGTTGCATGAGACTACTGTACAATGATGCACATACAATGTTTGGCTTTGTTTGTTAACTGCAAACATTTATCAAACATGTGAACAATCCCAAACAACTCAAACAAGTAAACAACATTTCAAAGACTTGAATAACATTTAAAAAAATTAAAAGATTTAATTTTCTGCTTAAACAAAAACTAGTGCTTAAGAGTTAGCTTCTTTGTTCCCTTGGAAATTCACTGTAAACTTCCTCTTCCTGGTTGATTCAACATATATAATCAAAGTCTTCTAATTAAATTTACATTTCAAAATAAAAGTATATCTAACCAAATTAAAACTGACTTCTTTTTCAGTTACAGTTGTTAATACCAAAATGGTGCTCACTTGTTGTTTAATAAAGGCAACCCTTTCCAGATTGTTCAAGAACATTCAGCAGCACAATAGCAGCTCTTTAGAATTCGCCAGGAGGCTTTCATTTTGAAGGAGTACGAGACTAACTAAACATTAGTTATGCAGCTAACTACGTATTACACTAAAAACTGTGTAAACATTGCCACACCAGTATTCAATTTACTTTGAATATATTCAAAATTCTTGTATGAAAGCAATTCACACTTGTTCTTTTTTCAGCAAATCAACTTAAGAGAGATCACATTTTGTTAGCACATACTTTATTCTATTTAATATACAGATATTTTAATATTTGCAACATCAAATAGGTTGGCAAAAAAGATGGTTCTGGTTATCAATACTAAATAAAAAATCCATAGGATTGGATATCAGTTGCACGTATTTCAGAAAGGACATTTTTCTCTCACTAAAGATGTAACTGCCTTTTACATGATTTTTATGAGTTTTGTATCCAAACGAGTTTCGAAATCTATAGCACCTCAGTTAACAAGGTAACAGCTTGAATAGCACCCAGTATGACACCATCAACTAACCTTTTACCAGATGGATGGATTGTTAGGCATTATTTGTACCATTTTATTGTCATCTATATAATACTGTCCATCCCTAAGGTTGAGGTGGCATCTCAAAGAAATGAAAAGCCTTCTAAAGGTCTCGGTTGAATGTATTGCTGTCTTTGAGCACGCCCTGCCGTTGTTGTTTTGATTTGGCAGGTAACTGCAGCCCCAGGAGCTTGACATTTAGCCAAAGTAATGCCATGTCAGTATGAGCTTGACACTGTCAGCTGTTTCCGTCTCAGTCAGGCAGGCTTAGAATCGACTCATTCGACTTAGCTCATTCTCAGGCACTGGACTTAGCTTCGTGTGGTGGTCAAGTACAGCTGGATGTTACTGGAACCTCTGGTCTTGTGAGTCATGGTACAGCAGCTTGCTTTCCGTTTGCTTCACTGATCTAACTGGAGCAGAAAATGGCAGTGGAAGGCCTTGAGTGATGAATCAGCCGAAGAGCTTCTACCCTGCCCTTCACCCCTTATAGGTTTTACCACTTTGCCATTTCTGTTCATTTGCAGACAAGATGGCAGAGCAACCCTCTTTAAAAGCATTACACGACCTTGTGTGTTTTAAAACATGTCCTCTTAGGGACCCCCCCCACCTCAAAAAAAAAAAAAAAAACTGCAGTGAAACCAAATGAAGGCTCTGCTTCTTGAATCTTAGCTAGTTTTGTAAGAGCTGCCTCTGAAGAGAGGATTGTGTTTTGAAGTGTGATTGTGTCTGTCAACTCTGTATACTTTCTCTTGGTTTCTGTTGTGCACAGGCAAACAATAACCAAATAATACAGTTACAGAAAATTGGATTAAGTGGCTAGGGTTTATCACAATGTAGATCTCTAGTCCAATTAAAGAAACTTTTTCTTGGCTAGTGCTTTGGAATCTGTTTAGACTTTTTCTTGATTTAGCTGTGGTACTTTTAGCATAGCTTAGCAGGGTTTGCAGGTAAAACATAAAACATTTTTGCTAGCCTGTTGGCACTATTCCTGCACAAGTAAATATACAAATGTGCTTTGTAAATAATGCTTATGTTCCCCTCTCTGTGCTAGCAGGTGCATGACTGTTCTGATTGCAGGAAGATGTTAGCTTTAAAGTTTAAAAGTAAAAAGTATAGCTTAAAATTGTATTTATCACTAATGTCTGCAGTTAAATTTAAGAAATAAAACATGGTATGGTTGTTAATAGTTATAACCCCAACTTTCCTGGTTTTAACAAAGAAATTCACAATGTAAATATCAAGGTTCATAGTGACGCTTCTGGAGTAGTTTGGATGAATAGTCATAATATTAGTAATAATAATAATAATAATAATGAGCGAGAGAGAGAAAGAGAGACTATAAATTTTATCTTTATAATGTATACATTTCTATGTAAATGCATTATTAGAAAAAAAACTTTTTATTAATACATTTTAAACATTTAACATCTTAGTCTTTTAGTTTAGTGCCAGATGATAAGTAAATGTATAGTTTTAAATTAATCTCAAAATATATCTGTTAAAAAAATGCATGTTAAACAGAAAACTTTGGAAGAAAAAATGTATACTAAATTTACAGTTAGCTACAATAGGATTTTGTAAAGAAAATGTTCATGAGTTGTTGTGCCCCAGTAAACCACTGGTACTATGTACTATCATTGTCTCATATGTGCCACCACATTACTTGTAATAGTTGGGGTGAGTTGCCATGTTGTTTTTGTAGTTCCAGTCCAGCCTTGCTAATCAGTATTTTTCCATAAACAGCCTGGTACCTACGTTTTTAAAAACACAACGTGAGATTATATTTTTGAGCAATAAACTTTTCCATAATAATTTATCCTTCTGAGTGTTATGATAATTGTTGCAAAAGGTTAACAAATTGACATTTAATTCTATGTTTGGGAAACCTTGATGTGTTCGTTTCATCATTTTGTTCTAGAGGGCTTATTTAAGGACCCATTTCATTATGTTTAAAGATATTTTGCAGTTTCTTTGCCATGACAACACATTTAGACTGAAGCTAACCTGGTGTGTAAATTCAAATTTCTGGCACTATTTATTTTTTATAGCATTTTATTTACAGAATGATTAATAACATGAAATGCATGCTCAGTGATGCAGTTGGTAGTGCCACTGACTCTCAGTTAGAATGTTGCTAGTTTGCGCTGGTTTCAACTCAGTGTTCAGGTGAAAAGAAAAAAAGAATGAAAGGTGAGTGAATGAGTGCGACCTTTTCAGTGTGTACCTCTACTCTTGCCCAAAGTGAGCTGGAGATCTGCACAAGCAGAGCCCACGACGCTGAATGGATGCAATGGGGCACAAAGGTGTTTTTATCTTCAACATTGGCAAAACACAGGATATGTTGATAATTTGCTGTATTAAGAAACATTCAACCTTCTAATGCTCATAGTTGCCTAAAATGTAGAATGTTAACAATTTATTAGTGTCTTGCTGCTAGAAGTTGTGTTGATTTCTGATACTCTCACTATCCTTACAAAATGAGTGAAATTATTTGTTTTCTTTTTCTGTGGGTGCCTGGGAAAGCCCAGAGGTGAGGAATTTTGCTAATGTTCCTTTCCCAGCCTGGAATCTTACTTGATTAATATAGGAAATCTCTTCACTATGCTGTAACTGATCCAAATGCAACCAGTTGTAACAACTTGCTCCTTGAATACTTGAATGAGTTGCATCAAATCAGCTTATTCAGTGAACTAGTTTTATAGTCATGTTGATTTAGATGCATGCGTTGAATGCAGACGCCTAGATAAAATAGCGCTCACGCAAGCACTCTGCTCTAGTTTTAATATCAATAGCAATCCCTGTAAAAGCAACCATAATTCAAAATATGATTAGTGCTGAGTGTAAGTTGTAAATATAAGGCACACGTTGGCTAAGAGGGACTCGCTGGTGTCAATGGGCTGTGTACATTCGTGTTGGTGGTTTGCGTGTGGCAGAGCCGGAGTATCACGTCTCATGACAGACACACTCACAACAGGTGGATTCGTACATGGTTAATTTAGACGTCGGTGCTGATTTGTTTGTGTGTATACAGAGTGTTGAACTGCATAATTTATTGTTTTGTGTGGTTTAGAGCTTTGTGGCTCTTTGTATGGTTTGAGATGGAAAACATATGGGACACATGTGTGAACGCCTGTCTTGGTATGAAGCTCACAAAGAAAGGGATTCTATGTGTTGAAATCAATAAAGATATTTCATAGCTCAAGATGTCTGTGATATAAATATAGTTTATTTATTATTATTTTGATGTATATTGATATATTAATCAATGTCATGTTCACAACAGAAGCAGGTAATCACGCTGAATGTTCTTGTGTGGATGCTTGACAGTCTCGATATAAAATCAGCCATTGTTCTTCGTGTTTTTTGTCTGCAGGCTAATCATATAAACAAGTTTGGATGAAACTTATTACTGGTTGTAATGACTGAATATCAGAGAAAATTTGTGGAGTGCAACAAGGCATGAACTCGATATCGGATCTTCTTGTTGACTTGAAAAACAACATGATTGTTACAATGAAAGACCTTTAACTGACAGCAATTACCGAAGCTGTCGCTCTGCTGGGCTTCTTTCTCTCGCTTCTCTCAGTGTGCATCTCTGTCAGCGCACACTATCATCATATCTGCTTCCTCGCCATCTGGACTGCTTAGTGTGCATAGCTTTCATGCTTTTCTTAAAGCTTGAATTTTTGCACCATCAATAGAATCTAGTGTTCGTTGAGTTTAATGAGTCTTCAGTCATTTCTGGAAAGAGGATAAACCGGAAAGGCAGAAAAACTTTTGTGGTGTGACCAGTTATAAAAAAGAAAAAGCTGACAGTGTCAGACATTTTACACACATGAGCCAGTGGCCAGCGTGGTCACAGAAACAGAGACAAACCCAGACAAAAAGAGAGATCTGACAACCATCTTAATTCTTTTCTTTCTTTGTAAAAAAAGATAGCATAATTAATATGTATAAGGTAATGTACAAGATATCAAAAAAGAGCTCTTGGCTAAGTGTAGCTTCCAAATATCAAAGCCAAGTTGTTTAATTTTTTTTCTACTACTTTTGTAACAAACAGAAACATAACCAGAATTTGGGATTAAATAAAATTAACGTTTGATTAATAGTGTTTGGCTGTTTTAATCTCAATACTTCATGCATTTCCTAATTTTTTGAAATTGTAATCACCTATTTTCAGGAAAAAAATTTTTTTAGACCTGTAAAATATATTTTAGTGTTTGCCTGATGGATATTGTTTGTCAGATATCTGTCAGAAACAGCTCCAACATCAGAATCAGAGATCACTGTCAGCAGCAAATATGTTAGAAGCTATGTTGGTATGTTATAAATCTTTATAGTACCTGAAAATGCGTCTCATTTTGTTTTGATTAATTTACCTTTACTGTGTGAATCAATGAAATAGCTGCATGACATTTTAGGAAAACAAAGCATTAGTGTCTAGAAGAGTCGTGCTGGATTTGTGTCTGTGAGGAGAAGTACATTGAACGGTTTCGAGAGCATAGATAACAGGTCTCGACAGACATTGAGATGAACAGTTAATCATTTCAGTAATGGCTTCAATGCAATGGCAAATTTTGGCAAAGTTGTATTAAACAATCTGTTATTATATTTCACTCTAAGAATTAAATATTGCACTCAGTTGTTTCCCCTAAGTTCACAGCTTTGCAGGGGCTGGGAGCAAGTATACATTTTTGTTCCTAAATCAGGAGAGAGAATGAATAGTGTCCAGTGTTTCAAAATTATAATCTCTCATCAGACTCAGACATATGGTTTTGAATATATTTTTATTAGTTAATATTTAACAAATTAATAATAACACACAAATAGATATCTTTGTTGAGAACACTTACTTAATCACACTAAAAGTTTCATACTTCATTAAAACCTGACTTATGAACAGTTCAAACATTCCAATCAACCAACCAACTAACCCAAAAGCTGTATAAAGAGTATTTTTTTCCACAAATAAACACCAATAGCCACACATTAATGGTATGCTAATATTTGTAGCATAAGTCTATGGTTTCTTTGCTAAATGTCTTTTACCACAAGAAAATCTCTATGTATAATGAAAAAAGACTTTTTCATCTCAATTCATAGTTTAACACAGAAGTTTTTGACTAAATGTTACTTTTACTAAGGATTATCTCATAAAATGTCTAAATTGTATTTTGATCTAAAACTTAACTAATTTAGGAGTCCCATCAGATTAATATTGTACAGGGGAAAAAGGAGGTCTTTAAATGCATTGCGTGTCTCTTCTTCTCATTTAGCATTTGATAAATACTGATATAAAGCAGATAACACTGATCCATGTTAAAACTCTGGTGGGGTTATTGGCTTGATAGCCAGATACACCTCTAGCAGATATTTGTACATATTTTAAAGGGTGAATATTGAGTTACAATCTGCCCTATATGGTGGATTGGTATAAACTGAAACACCGTTTGGCAGATCTCCATGCAAGAATACAAATGCTTTTCCACAACCCTATTCTATGTACAGCTGTATGTAATGTAGAGTAACAGTTGTCTTGGTTCTAAACTTTGCCTTGGTTAAGTTTTCAGTAACGTATATTGTGAAAGCATTGGCTTTTGTTTCTGGGAAATGCTGAGCAGTATATGGAAGGACATTAAGTCAGCTTGTGATCTGATCTCTGTGACAGGATACTGGAATACTTTCCATTGCCATAGTGTGCCACAGTAGTGCTCTGTCATCTCACAAGGTCTTTATAGACATGTGATAATCATGCTGTGAGGAAATCTGGGGTCAGGTGTGTTGAGAAACAGCAGAAAATGCAAACAGGAAAAAACAAGACGATTTCATTAGAAAACTAAAAAAATGCTGTTCTCCTTAATCTGAACTGACAAAAAGATCCCTTGCTGCTCACTCTGTTCACTTAGGTATCTGATCTAATTTTGCCTCTGACATTTTCACAAGACACTCATGTTGATTTGTAGTGAGAGCTGTAGTCGAGGATGCACCTAGTATACGACTTTGAAAGCCAGCTGAACTACATTGTTTCATTCTGTCTGTCCCTCTTTCTCAAAATATTGGAACAGCTTGAGAAAAACAGCTCTGCATCAGAAGCTTTCCCACTTAACCTTATACTGATTTGTTTACAAATCACTTTTAAACACTTTAGAATGATCAAAAAATCATGCATAGGAACACACTTACACATCCTCATTATTCCAACATCCCTAGACACTTATTCGTGGCACAACATCTGGCACAGAGTAAACACATTCATATAATTATCATTGACTAAGCTTGGGTGCACAGAAAAATCATAGGAAGTATTATTTGAACAAATATTAGAGTTTGACAAAGAAAAGCAGCTACACTGATACAGAATTCTACATTGTTATGTTTTATTTTATGTTAACAATTTAAAAAAAAATTATTTCACGATACAAATCACGTGTGAACACTGATACAGATTTATGCCTACTTATAACATTTAGATTAGGTTATTGAGCTGAAGATTTATCTCACTCAGACTACAGAGCAAGATATGTGATTTAGCGATAAATGAAGTTAAAACTATGATAAAAAAGAAAGCTGGTGCTTAAATGATCGATGAACTGAGACACATTGCATCTGGAACATACTGCTGCGCCGTTCGCTCACTCTGGGTACACTTATTTTGGATAGCACATAGATTCTGAAAGCCTTTGGCAGAATTCAAATGAGGCTTTTTAATCGAGATTAATCTAGATAGAATAATACAGTGTGATTAATCTAGATTAAAATAATCTATGTCCACTCCTAGTTTTTAATGCATATGCATTTTTCAGTGTGCAGATATTGCAGATTTTTCAATATGATTATTTAAGAAAAGCCAATTGTAACATTGAAGTGTGTTTTTTGGCATTCTCTATCATGTTTGTCATAAAAGGGGAGGCTTTTCCTGAATTTGCATGGGTTTTGTTGCCAGATTTTTTGTGTCTGCCCATCTTCTGTTATACTCCCAAAGGGCGGCTTGTGTTTACCTCATTAAACATGAAGGTCAGAGAAGCTAACAGTTTAGACTAGACCAATTTATCCACCTTATGTCCTCTGTCAATCTCTGCTGTCTGCCAAACTCTGCCGATCAAACGCTTCTCAGAGAAAATGGCTGCGTGCAGTGGATCACCTAGTGTTCTTACGTTTACATTTATGCATTTGACAGACGCTTCAGTCCAAAGCGACTTACAGAAGGGGAGAAACAATATGCAATTTTTTACACAGTCAAAGTCTTGCACGGAACCCTTTGTAATTCGTGCGGTTTTGAAGAATGCAAGTTGAATAATTGAAACAAGAACTGAATGATTTTCATCGATTTTTTTCTTTCTTTCATATAAAGTGCGGATCCTGGTAGCTTGTAAATCAAAACAAGCAGTGCAAGGACTGTGCATATCCCGGAGGTTGGAGGCTATGTTAAAGAAGTATGTCCTTACACTTAAATGTACTTTGTTGCTATAACTGTGAGTTAGTCGTTATGTTTTTGAATTATTTGTTCGTTATGAATTTAGGATGTTCTTTACGAGTATCTGGGCCCCAAGTCGCTTCGTTAAAAAATGTTCAATGATTAAAATAATAGCTACATTAAATTAAGTATGCAATTTGCAATCTGGTAATGTAATATATTAAGTAAAAGTGCAATTCTATTTTAAATGAGAATTTTCCCCTTCACATTTGCAAGTTTGATGCAAAATGTAAATAATAACGATAAAAAAATTATATATATATATATATATATATATATATATATATATATATATATATATATATACACAAAAATATGTTTTAATAATTAAATTGCATTAAGACTTTGTTTCAAAATTTTATTGAAGTCATGTTAAGTTTATTAATTAGAAAAGCAAATGAAAGATTTACATGCAAAAACAAAAATACCTTTCAAATGTCCTCAATGCATTTAGAATGGCAGCTAGGAAAAGCAGGATTGCATTTTCTGAATATACTTCGAAATGGTTTCTGGGCTTAAGCTAGAGTAAAATAGTGTAAATAAGTCAATATATAAATAAAAGTACAATTTAATGCACAAATAAATACTTACAACAATGAATAAATCAATATATGTGTCAGGATTCTCATAAGAGAAGGGTAGTAACAGAGCCCAGTCGTATGACAGCCAGAGATCTTAGTCAGTCTCTTTATTATTAATACAGAAAATAACAACATAAAATTGCCCATGAGAGGGAAAACCTCCAATAACTAAAGTAAGCAAGAGAAGTATACGAATAAGGACTAAAACGGAACAAATGACTACAACAGAACTAACCAAACTCAACGAGACAAAAGGTGTGACATTGCCAATGCTGTAACACTGAACATAAGAAGAAGGAGCATTATAAAGGAAAGACAATTAACCTAAATGAGAACTACACAGGTGACTTAACTCACTTAAATCAATCAAGACATTTAATAAGACAAGAGTGCATTTACAAACTGCGATGAAATAAACAGAAGCTAATGATAAAAAACAAGAAGACTTGTCTGTGTGATCATTTGACTGTTAAAATAGCTTAAAAGCACAACAACCTTAAAAAATGGTTTTGTAATATTGTGAAATTACATAGTTTACATCAGATGTTTTACATTTACAAAAACATCTACTTATCGATTTAGTGTAGTCCAACCATCCATCTTCTTGCCAGCTTAGTCCCTTTTCAGGGGTCACCACAGCGAAATGAACATTCCAGCCACAACCCACCACTGGAAACATCTACGTACACTCATTCACACTATGGATAATTGTTACTGCATGTCGTTGGCCTTTATGGGGGAAACCGGAGCACCCGGAGAAAACCCACGCGATCACGGGGAGAACATGAGAACTCCACACAGAAATGCCAACCGACCCAGCCAAGGCTCGAACCAGCGACCTTCTTGCTGTGAGACGACTGTGCTCCCCACTGCGCCACCGTGACGCAATGTAGTATAACTGATATTTTACTGGCATCTTTCAAAATTTTGTGTTTAATCTGTATGATTAAAGAATACTTTTTCTTACTTTTTTCAAATTAATTGTACTGATTATTGTTATTTTTTTTTAATAATAATAATAATTATTATTATTATTGTGCGTCTTATTATTAATACAGTTATTATTATTATTTTATTATTATTATATTATCAAAGGACCTTGGATAAAACATTGCTCAATATTGCTAGTACTAGTCTGATGGTGATCCATGTATACGAAACATGTCATTCTTTGGTTACCGTAATCAATTAGTGTTAGTGAGCGGTGTTAGAGGGCCACACCTCGCTGGTCGCAATCCTGTTATTATATTTTTAAGGGAAGACATTTTTAATCATGATTTTTGTTGTACAGCCTAACCTTAGACTCTAGTAGATGTTTGCGGTTGGAATATTGCCTTGGTTCTGGAGGTGTCTATTCTGAGAATGTTTTCAACCTAAACTCAGGTTCACCTGTATGGTTTTATGTTTGTTTTTATCATTACTAGGGTACTGTCAGCTTTTGTAGAAACATTTTGTATATTCACCTTTATTTCTTTTGAAAGACCTCTCAAACTGAATTGATGCATCGCCTGCCCTTTTGTAATGTTTTTCTCTCCTCTGTTTTCCTGTCTTATTCATACAAACCACCCTGCTTTCTCTCTCTCTCTCTCTCTCTCTCTCTCTCTCTCTCTCTCTCTCTCTCTCTTTCTCTCCCTCTCCCACACACTAACACACACACCTACAGTCTACCATGCAGCTCGCTGTTGCTAAGCAACAAACCAAGTACTACGGACTGCTCTTATGATAGTGACATTTGTCCAGTGTAATTTTATCCTAAGAAGGGACTAGATCCTGCTCTCTGAGCTGCTTCTGGAGTTACAGAAAGTGATGATCTAACATAAAGTGCCATATTCACAGCTTCAGGAACTTAACCTGTCATGCTCCATGTTTGTTTGTTTTCTTGGTTGTCAAACTTTCATCCAGCGTCTTTGCATCAGATTTTGTTGATGGGAACAGTATACCTGAGATACAGTCAGGCTCATGTGACCTGCATGAACCTTGTCTTTGCCGGTTGAACGTTTGATTGGTCCCTGGAGCATCTTCAGCTTTTATTTTGACAAATGAGAGTGATAAAGAGCACTTACTGTGTATTGATTAATGGTGGCTAATAAGTAAGCCTGAAAGAAGATGTGTTTTTCCTGCAGCCATCCTGTTTGAAGTCCTCTCTTAAAATGGGATACGCAAATCTTGGGATTAGTGATATGGATTTGTTCACTGTAATGTTAAACGACTGTACTTAATTATGTTTAGTCCATGACTACCAGGCAGCTTCTAACATAAGAGGCTAAATGTAAATCGTGTGATTTTGTTATCCTGCTACCTTTACATGGACATCTGAGTTTTAAGAATGAATGTAACTGAATCATTTTTCATAAACAATAAAAAAAGTTTGTCTTAGCACGACAGAATTAGGCCTTGGCACACATATGGCACACAATTAAACAAAATAATTATTTGTAATTTATTTTAACCTGCTGTGATTAATTAATTGTTATTTGCACATTTGCTCCACATAAATATGAGGATTTGCCTAAAAGTACAACAAAATTATGAATATTTTACTACAATAGTGTTTAGAATAGGTAGAAGGTTTATATTTTCTGGATCTTGTGATTAGAGGGACACATGCCATCATGGAACCGTTTTATATTAGTTTGAACAATGATTTTGTAGAGTGTGCTCTTTCTTTTAAAATTTTTTTTAAAAGTTTTTTCTTAACTTAAAGCCATGTTTCACTGCATCAAAGTCAATCTTTAGTCATTTCTGCATGGGAGCTTACAATGGAACATTTTGGAGCCACTGTTGTGATTTGTTTAAGCTTCCAAAGCTTTTGTTTGAGTAACGTCCTAGCAGACGGTTTAATCTCTGAAGCTTTGTACCAGGCTGACAGTTGATGTGGAAAGTATGTTTATACTTTTAGCATATTTTGTCCCAGTAAAACCACTAGCTCTGGGGTCTTAGTGATCCATGGTACAATGAGGGGAAACCCCGAACACAACTGACTAAATCTATCAGGATTATGCGCTGCGTTAGTGTTGAAAGCTGTGCCTCAAATAAGCTATGAAAAGCTTACGAATGCACAGATGATTGGAAGGGCATTTTTAATTATGTTAACTGGAAGCAGTGCAATATGTGGGAGCTAAAAACTTGGTGTTAGAGGGGTGCAGTTTATAGTCAATTTTGACTCTGTTTAGACTTTCCTGTGGTCGTGCTTTAAACAAAACATCACTGAAAGCTTTCATTTTCAATGTGCTCTATTTGTTTATACTTGCTTAGCTAGTCGTATCGTATTTTTAGGACTATAAGGGGCTACTCTTCTCTTTTAGGGGTTAGACTGGCATCTGTCTGTATTCCATTTCCAAAAACACTTGTAAGCAATGTGTGTAAGCAATTCTTTTGTTTCCACGAACCGTTTCTCAAAGCAAACCTTCCAAAAGGTAGTCTCTGAAACGGTTCACGTGATCTAGCGGAGATATGGCCGGGGCGTGTGGATCAAAAGAGGAAGTTGTCTTCACTCGACGTGACATAAAAACCCCTCGACTCATTCGCTGTTTATACACAGATCAACATCAAATACAATGTTTGATCGAATTTTGGGCAGACGAGAGCATCCAGTCTCTCAGCTCGACAGGTAACCAACTTCCCTATGTACAGACGATCTTATGTTTTGGAATCATATATTTGTTTTTGGTGACGTATGTGCGTAAGCATCTCAGAAAAATAATGTTTGTACATCAAACTGTGGGGGATTGAGGAGGGGGAGCGAACATTGTCGGTAACGGAATATGCTAGATGTTCCCAATCTGAAAGGGCCCTTAGTGCTGCGGCTTATATGGTGATAAGACCGGTCTGGTCTGTCTGAGGCTTTGTCTGTCCTAACAGTGAAGTAAATTGTTTGGATGTTGTTCAGTAAACCTTCTCCTTCTTTCTTAATTTTAAGTTGAGAAGCAACTCTTACATGCATGCATCTTACATTACCTGCTGTGATAAAATATAGTTTGGTGAAAGATCACAAATGATTTAGATACAAAGAGTAATAATAATAATAATAATAAGTACATTTTTATTCTTGAAGCATCTTGTAATAAGATGTATAAAACAAAAGCCCAGTATTTTATTGATTTCCATTGTATTTAAGAGTCCATTCTTTTTCGAACACTTCATGGCATGCTCTTCCTCCTCCAGTGTTTAACCATTTTAACATAAACCAGACTTGCTTCCCTATCATGTTCAAATGATCTTCTAGCAGTTTTATAATGTTGAAATAATACAAGCAGTATGATACCCATGCCATAAATGGTTGTGCACATCACAAGTGCCAGCATCTGAAAACCAGATGGGTCTGTGGATGCAGAACTAGGAGAAGCTCTGAGAGAGCTGAAGTGCGTCTACACCTAGAGCCTCTACACCACCTAACAAACTGCTAAAGCCGCTAGTACAACTCCTGTTCTAGCCTTTTGTGGACCCTAGAAATTGTATAACATATTCACGTAGGACATAATATTTTTGGGGAAAAAGTTACTGGGGAGGTCAAGTTGTAGGATTTATTAGTTTTACTCTATTGCTAGTTTTACTCTTTATCAAGATAATGCTTGTTCGTCATTTTGAAACGGGTCTGCAGAGCTTAGGTGAACATATATCTTTATCTTTATCGTTTAACCAACTGTCTTTTATTGGCCTTGTCATGACTTTGTTACTTCCTTGTGTAAAGACACTGGAGGGGAAAACACATCCATTTTTTTCAGGAACAGTGCAGGATTTAAACATATTCCACAACATATACAAGACATATTATGCAAACATATTATACATATTACACAATAACAAACATATTTTGTGTACATACTTTACAATGACTTTCCTTCCTTTTTGGAGTGTAGGTAAAGGTGTGACATAGACAATTTCAAACAAAGGTAGGACAAAACAGCCTATGTGAGATGATGATCCAACTGGATTATACGACGAGGGAAACAGAGACTAAGTATACATCAATGGAGGAAAACAGGTAAGCTGAGGTCATATTAACTGGTTAATAAGTTAGATAATCCAGGATAAATGAAGAGAGTCCGAAGTGAGTAAGTGTTCAGGGAACATAACAGTTGACGGGCAGAGGGGTGCTGGGAGATGGAGTCTTTTAAGCTTACTTAAAAGCGTACAAGATAACAATGTACAAATGCACAGAATAAACAAATCCAAATATCTACTTAAGATAAACAAAACTAAGGCTGATGCACGTTGATGACTACGACAGACAGATACTATATTAACATATTTTTTTTTTTCTAAATTTATTTGGTGCAGCTTATATTCAGCTGCACTCTATAGTAAGAAAATGGTTTATCGTGCATCTATTGTTCTCTGTTGTTTCCTTGATGAATGACTTGTTTCAAGTTGTCCTCTGTGATTGTCCTTGCCTTTATCATGCTAATTTGATGTAAAAATCTCTGATTGCCGGCCTGTTCTGGCCAGCTTGTGCTCTGCCCCGTGTGCACTGTGTTTTGCTGACATAAGGGACAATCTATATACTCTTATCTCAAAACAGCAGTGCCAGGCTATACCAGCCGAGGGAGATTTCCCATCGTGCACTCTGGTACATGCATTTTGCTCAGGGGATTAACATAATAAGGGTACTTATCTATCAGTTCATTCTTTCGAATTTTTCCAAAGCTTAACAAATTCACTAAAACTAGAGCTTTTATACATACTAAGCTGGTAATAATTGTTCTGCAAACACCATCTAATATGAGAAACATGAATGGGATTCAATTTGACATTTAATGGTCTTGTACAGATTTTAAATGAAGTAAAAGTTATGCATCCAAACTACAATAACTACTTCTATTGTTGAATTGCTGAATTATACACATTCACAAGCTTTTGATTTATTGATTGCTGTCAGTTGCTGTTTTTATGCGCATCCCCTAGCTTTGCAATTTAGGATATTTTTTATAATATACAAACAAAACAACCTTTATTGCACTCTCTAAGTGAACACTAGCAGGCTTCTATAACTGCAGTACACTTAAATATTATTTTCCCTATGGTAAAGTTGTCAGAATCTGTACTTCAGAATAGGGAATGCAATCTGCAAGAGTACAAGTGTGAAATTAGTTGTTAGCCTTTAATAAAGTCAAGCAATAATTCAGGTATAATGATCTGCTAATTTACGATGTTCCACACAAAGTGTTAGCCTATTTTACCACTCTGTCTGTGATGTATACTTTAGTTCAGCTTAGTTCCCCTTCAGGAACTCGAACTGCCTCCAAATGCTATTCTGGCTGCTTTCCGGCTCTGAACTATGTGTCAAATCTTGTCCAATAGACAGTCGCACCCGGAAATGCACAGTATAAAAGAGCCAACGATGGAGTCGGCAACGAGCTTTTCTACGTTCAGTAAGCGTTTTTTTATGTATCTTCTTGTTCAGAAAAGGGTGGCAAAATCTTGTCTGTGAAAGAATGAACCGCTCCTCTAAATCCAGGCATGCTTTCAGACCATGCTTTGCTCCCTGCACGCGTTTTATCATGGGCCAGGACTCACACGAGCTCTGTTTGGCGTGTTTGTGTGCAGATCATGCCCAGTCAGCTCTCGAGGGAGTTGGCTGTGAGCATTGTAAGCGCATGCCGATGCGCACAGTCCGCTCACGGAGAGCATTAAAAGTACTCTCTCTGGCATCTCTGATGGCCAGGCCGTTGCTTCTGTCGACAGATTGGCTTATTCAGCAGCTGGGCAGGCCGGCGGCTGCCTGCACACCATGGCGGTGTTGCAGGCTTACCAGGCCAAGCGCCTGAGGGATCGTGACCTGAGGGATATGACCATCATGTTCAATAAACAGGCTGTAACGAAGCGCTCCTGACGGGCTGGGGGGGGTCTCCGGCTTCTTTGAGCGATGCGCCT
This sequence comes from Danionella dracula, assembly GCA_900490495.1. Lineage (NCBI taxonomy): Eukaryota > Metazoa > Chordata > Actinopteri > Cypriniformes > Danionidae > Danionella > Danionella dracula. Next base: position 3,396,287 of record UELW01000844.1, on the reverse strand, counting down.
CAGGGCAAGGCTGTCGTCTCTCGGTGATCCCCTTGACACATATTTCCGCTAATCCTACCACCCTTGGTGCTTCAGGGAGCGTGTGCTTCGCCCCTGCACCCTTCCAGGCTTTCAGTGGCCGGGGCTTTAGGGCTTCCATTGAATCCCGTGCCTTTATCTGGAGCTGCCACCCACCAGTTACCAGAGGCCGATCTCGAGAGTTTGGCTCCCCTGAGTCGCTTCATGGGGGTTTGGTCCAGCCTCCCAGGCGTCTCCCAGCGGGTTTTGCGGGTCGTGAAACTGGGCTACAGGATCCAGTTTCGATCCAGGGCCTACCATTTCCTGCCATTGTGGATTCCTCGCAAGCTCTGGTCATGGGCCAGGAAGTACTCACCCTGCTGTGCAAAGGGGCCATCTAGGTGGTTCCTGTGCACGACAGAAACTCAGAGTTTTACAGCTGTTACTTCCTGGTTCCAAAGAAGGACAGGTGCCTGCGCCCGATTCTCGATCTGCTGCTCTTGAAACGTCGCACCATGAGGTTGCCATTCAAGATGCTTACCTTAAAGCAGGTCGTGGCACAGATCAAGTATGGCAACTGGTTTGTGTCCATCGACCTCAAAGACACCTACTTTCACGTCCCTATTTGTCCTTCTCACAGAGAATTTCTTCTGTTCGCCATAGGGGCACGGCTTATCAGTACTGAGTACTTCCGATGGTACATCCCCATCCGGAGTTTGGCCGAGGTCTTTGAGACAATTCTCCACTCCAGAGCTCCCTCTACGAGGAGGTCTTACACCGCGAGATGGCGACTGTTTACTGCATGGCGTGCTTCCCACACCCTGGATCTAGCTTGCTGCCCAGTGGGGTTGGTGCTGTAGTTTCTACAGGCTCAGTTCGCTAAGGGGCAGATCCCCTTGGGCAGGTCCCCCCTTATATCTCTTTTCTTTGCGGTACCAGGCGGCTGAGGACCCTGGTCTGTCCGAGAATGCTTGTATGGGACCTGGTTATTATCTTGGAGGCCCTGAAAAAGCCCCCCTTCGAGCCCCTGGGCGACGTGTCCTTACGCTTCCTGTCTATTAAGACAGTGTCTTTACTTGCCATTACTTCCCTTAAACAGGTGGGGGACTTGCATGCACTTTATGTGGCTTCTTTGTGCCTTGAGTTCTCCATGGGATGGCTAGCATATCCCTGCACCCTAGACCGGGCTATGTCCCGAAGGTGCCTTCCATTGCCCCATGTCCCATCAGGTTGCGGGCATTCTTTCCTCCTCCATTTGAGTCCTCTGTGCAGGAGCTCTTTCATAACATATGCCTGGTAGGGCCCTGGATTTGTTTGTCCGTCGCACGGCTCAGTTTCGGAGCTCGGACAAACTTTTTGTGCTATGGTCCACACAGTAAGGGTTCTCCTGCTAACACGCAGTCAGTGAGCAGATGGATTGTGGATGCTATCGCCTCTGCTTATGCATTCTCTGTTCTCTCAGCCTCTTTGGGGTCAGGGCGCATTCTGCAAGAGGTGTGTTGGCTTATAAGGCCCTGTCATCTGGCATTTTAATGCAGGACATTTGTAACGCAACGGAATGGTCCACGCCCTTGACTTTCGTCTGGTCCTACAGCCGGGATCTTAATGATTCTCCGGGCTTGGTGGTTCTTTAGGCTGCTGTCACTTAAGACACTGTCAGTCCAGGGCTGCTTGGCGTGTTTTGACTTTAGTTCCCATTTGAATGCAGCCCGAGTTCCTGAAGGGGAAAGTCTCAGGTTACGTATGTAACCAAGGTTCCCTGCGGGAACGTGACGCTGCGTTCCCAGGCCACTCCACTCATGTCCTGACGGCGCTTACTGTGCCTAAAAGCTGGTTGCTGTCTCCATCGCTGGCTCCTTTATAACTTATATGTGCAATATCAATAATTCAACACCTGTCTGTAATTCGACAGTTGTCAGTTTTCTATATATTCTTATTCTATTGTATGTTTGTCTTTTATAGTACATCCTAGTTTTATAGTACATTGTATTTATTTGTATTTCATTTTTTCTAAATTTCTTCTTTGTATTTGTATATTTATATTTTTAAATAAGCAGACACTGGAAAAATAATTTCCATCGGGATTAATAAAGAAATATCTTATCTTATCTTATCTTATCTTATAATGCACATTTCCGGGTGCGACGTCACGCTCAGATGACGTCACACCTGTCTATTGGACGAGATTAGACACATAGTTCAGAGCCGGAAACACAGCGAGCGTTCCCCATAGCATTTGGACGCAGCATCTCATTCCCTCAGCTAGTTAAAAATTTAAAAATACATAGAATAAAATCATTAAGGCAAGGAGGGATGGCAGCATGTCAAGTCTTTTCCCTCAGGCCCAGATTCCACTCCACAGAATCCTGCTAAATTCACCTTAGAGCTCTGACCCATCATACTGCTTAAAGAACTCTTGCATGACGATTTACTGTAGAGAAAAGGCCATAGAAGCACATTAAGAAACTATCTAATCTGTTTTATGGTTAGAGATGATGAATCGAGGACGTTTGGTGCCTAAAACCAAAACTGAAGAAATCCTCTGACTCAAAGACCCCTCATCTGAATCTTGTGCCATGCTTTAAGCTGGCCTCTGGCAAAGGAATCGTTATTATGTAAGATGTTGGTGTAATTGGGATATAGTTTACTATTTTAAGCCTTTAACTGGTTCCATTTAAGATCTATTGTGATAACCAGACAAGACAATATAAATAATACATAATTTATCAATTTATTTGATCATTTCAGAATCAGGAATACATTATTCACTTCTTATTGAAGCTCTTTTGCATGTTGCCATGTTCTGAGCACTAGTTTGACTAACCAATCCATACTTAACGATCAAACTAAATAGTGAATTCAATTGAACAAGTCTGCTATGTAAAAGAAAATACAACAACAAAACATCAGTTGTTTTATACAAAAACACACTTTCTCTTTATCATGATTTATTTTCTTACACACAGTTTGATTTGATTTTTTTGATTTAAGAAACATTTGACACAAGTTAGGTTTAGGTTTATCCTGAAACTTGGCTGAGAAAGCTTTTAGTTTAGATTCGAACTCTGTTTTTGTACCACAATAGTGATAATGTCACCATTTTGCATATTGCAATTCTATCACCATTCTCCCTTTACGGGGAAACAAAAGTCAGAAAGTGAAGACATGGATGAAAAGTGGATGGAAAATAGTCAGTGTTATGATGTTTAAGATGCAACATAACTTTGGAGCTTTTTCATAGAAAAACCTTTTGCGTTGTTTAAAAATTACTGTCTGGTTAGACAACTTTGGGAAAGAGACTTTTTTGCTATTTTTTTATTTGGGCTCTTTGACTCTTCTACTTAAATAACCCTTTCACACTCTACTTCTCTCAATTGGCCCAGAGCGGGTGTCTACTGCAGTTGCTCACAAATCTGGTAAGGACTTGGAGCTTCTTTAGACACACAACCGCTCCGCTGAACATACTGTGGTAATTCTACTGTACATTTTAGATCACCCCCCCTTCAACTTCAAGCTGACTCCTGACACAACACATACTCCCCCACAAGTCATTTCAGCATAACCTGCCCATACTCGCATCCTCTTGGCTTCAGCAATGGATTCCTCATCAATTTTATTCGTCAGTTCTCCTGCATTAATGCTGTTTGCTTCTGACATCTAGTTTAGACATAGTCTGCCCTCTATGTCCAGGTCAGCCCACTCCACCCCCTCAGCCTCTAAGCACTTTACTGTTCTCTTAGTTTTTTTGTAACTAAAGCCAAATGGGAAGAATAATGTAAAAAGATGTCTCCTTATTGGTTCACTGCTGAAACGTTCACTTTTTTTTTTTTTTGGGGGGGGGGGGGGGTGGTTGCTATAAAATATTGACTTTTTTTCATCACTATCTCATTTCCTGTTGTGTTAGTTTTGTTTCCTGCTCGCTATGACTATATTAGGAGCTACAGCATCTCTTTACAATATAAAACATCTTACCATGTTGCTTACACCCCTTAACACTGTTTAACAGTTCATTCTGAAAATAAAATCTTTCTGTTTAGTTAACTAAAAAAATAAACCTTTATAAAAATAAGAAAGTTTTAACTGAAATGTAAAAAAGGAACGGAATAACTATCAAAAGTTCATGTAAAGTGTATTGTAAGTAAATGCTCAGCCAGATATTTAATAAAGCTAACACAAACACTGATTATTTACTAACATAACCTTGTTTAAAGATTCTTAAGTCGGTCTATAGAACAGACAATAATAATAATAATAATAGGCACACGCAGCTAAGGATTTCTTTCGGTTGCAGAGAGGTGCAATGGACATTTACATAACCTGAGACTCTTTTATAAGTTAAAAAACAAATGGAAAACACATTTATAAGTAACAACACACTTTTACAAAGTGGATCAAAGTACAAAGTACATTTCAGAAACTCTGAAAGGGAGGGTACCTTTGAGAATCGACCACTTGGCACTGATTGGACGAGACTTCTGTCAATCATTATATGTGCTCATATAAGCAAACTATTTCTATAGTTTTTGCAAAAAGTAAGGGTTATAATGACTGTAATGGGTTTAAGTATCAGGAGGAAGAACATGATTATTTGGTGATGTGAACATATCAGCAGTCCATGGAGCAATTGTCAGTCTTTGTTAGGTTAAAAACAAGCTTGAAGGAAGCTGAGTCTTTGCAGAACAGTTGTCTGGCTAGAGGACAATGTGGCTAGCGCTTTTGGATAAATACAAGTTGCATATTTAACACGATTATGTTAGCAACAAACCACAGCATTGATAAGATAATGGCGTTCTTGGAACTCTTTCAAACACTCAGTACTTTTCTCGCATGAACTGCAGACCTCTTGAGTAGCATCAAATTGTATTCCACAAAAGGCACCATACATTCTACTATTATGAAAATATTAAACTCTCTCTCTCGTAGAAATCACTCTGGAAGCAGGGTACAGAACACCAACACGACAGCAAATTTATTTTGCTCTTCTCATTTACGTAAACACTGAAATCATACTCTATTGAAGCTGGAAGAGCTACTCGTAAAGTAGAGAAGGAAAGAAAGCCGGAAAGAGAGAGCGAAAGTCTCCGTGCACCTGAATTTATGCTCTCCCAAAGGACAGACCCATCGCTGCCCGGAGACCCCACCTACTCCGCCAGTCACCTCCCTTTCAGGCTAACAAAACCTTTAAACACACATTCAATATGATACTGAAATGGCAATAAAGATATTCACTACTTATAATCACTCATACCCCTTATAATGATTTAAAATTTCTATTACACTGCACAGACAAAAACAACCAAAAACTTTATCGAAATCTAACATTAGTTTGCGGTATCTAGCTCCAAGCTTTCCCCCTGACAGATTGTAATGTCACTTCATCAGTACTTTTATTGACAGTAGTCTCATCCAATCAGAGCCAAGTTGTCAGTTCTCAATGGTACCCTCCCTTTCCGGGTTTCTGAAATGTATTTGTGTTTTGGAGTTTGTAAAAGTGTTTTGGAACATGTATATGTGTTTTCTAAAATGTGAATTTGTGAGTTTGTTTTATCATCCTCAAATGTGTTTTCTGAAATGTAAAATTGTGTTGTAACTTATAAAAGTGTTTCACGTTATGTAAATGTGTATTGCACCTCTTGACTACTGTAGTTACTCAACTTTTACATACAGTATAATTTGATCCAGACCCAGATTGCCAATTTGGAGAATTGCCGCTGGACCTCTCTACCATGACCTTACACTGGGCCTTTAGATTTGCCTATTTGTTGTGCAATCCTCTAAGCTTTAATGAATATTAAAAGACAACTTAAATCTTTTTGACCTTAGTTGCCTGACAACCTGTTGTTGAAGACTCCCAAAACCAAATAATGAAAATTGTTAAATTAAAAAAGAGGCGATTCAGCCAAACTTCCACTTTGAAGTTGCATGAACCGCCAATGTACTGCACCATAGTGCAAATCCTAGTTTCAAAGTAAAGAGTAAATAAATTGCACAGTAACATGTTAACCAACTGAGCCTGAAAGGATTTAATTCTACCCATGAATGAAGCGCTACAGGACAGATGGGCAGAAAAAGTGTAGACGTATTTATCTTGCATGCCACCATATGCTGACTTGAAATTTGTAATGGTCCTGAATTACATTATATTATTGAACTTAGCAGCACCAACAAGAAAAGTCAACTGAGGTTCTGACCATATGCAACTTTACCCCAAACCTTTAACATTTAACAGGTGACTGTTTTTCCAAAGGCTGTATCAAGAAGCCTATAAATTGGCAATAGGTGAACTTTGAATAATCAAAAAATTTTATTATTTGTTTGCTTTTTGCTGCAAGAGGTTCCTGATTTTCCGCTGCTGCTAAGATTGACCCCACTGCCACGCATTGTTATTTGTGCTTTAGTTTGGCTTTAGCAGATCAGTGTAACTGTAATTGACAGTGCAGCAAAGATAAATCTGCTCATTAGTATAAAACTCTTTGCTCTTTGTCTGGTTGGACATCACAAGAGGCTCATAACGAGCTCAAATTGAAATCTTTGTTCTGTCCAGATATTGTTTCATCCTCTTTGTTCCCAGCAAAACATTTTTACATTCTAGATCTGATTAGAGCTGAAATATTCCTAATTCCTAATATTTCTTAAAATCTAAAGCTATGCACCACATGAAAGTTCATTTTCAAAAATCCATAACAGCAAAGCTCTTTAACAATTGCTCTTATGGACCACCATCATCAGGACTTTTTTGTCAAAGTAGTTGCACTCTGTTTAGTGTCTGCTTATAAAAGGAGGAAAATGCCCTTTGTTGTTTATTTGATGGCAGTTAATATTTTTTATATAATAATAAGTTAATATAGTCGTGTTGGTGAAAGACAGAGCATATGTGAGTGCTGGTCATTTTAAAGTCATGTGATGTTCATCACTGTGCTCGATGGAGCTCGAGAGAGGAGCTGGAAACCCAGATATGAGTTTCATGCTGAGGAGATTTGGCTGTACTCTGAGGGCTCTGATATAAAGAAGAGCTAACCAGCCCTGACACAAATCTCACCCTGCGAGAGATGGGAACCAATTACTGCACCAGACACGTTTGCTAGAACTGTGCCCTCAACTGAGGTTTTAGCTAGAAGAATAAATGGAGCGGCTATCAGATGGATGTGTCACACTGACAAGGAGAGAGATGAAGGAGATTGGTGCTAGTGAACGAGAGCATCCTTTTTACAAAATTGAAGGGTTTGGCTTGCTAAAAATTATGCAGAGCAAAGTGGTTGACATATGCACTACTATTTTTCTGTAAAAATTCTGTGCTTAACATTCTATTTCATTTACTTGTAAAATATATAATGTGTAATAAATAGTCAAAGCTAAGATTGGCTACAAAAATAAATACTTTTAAGATCATCAACAACAAATGTTTACAAGCTATTTAATGTTTGAAAACATACTGCTCACCTTAAAAGTAACTCGCCGATAATCCAAATAAAAAATATGTTGAGTGAGATTCATCTCATTAATCCCAGTTTACTGTACATTCACATCCATGCACATGAGAAGCAAAGACCTTAAAAATGTCAAATTATTAATGCTTCTATGCTTTTTGGACTAAGTTTTTATTACTCCCCTGAATATCCCAATATGTGTTCAGTTAAATACTTTAATATTAGGGAGAAAAACAGTGCAGTTTTTCTTCATAATGTTGAAGGAATGACCAAGTCTGAGCCCTTAATATGAAAAAATATGTTTTTAAATTGAGATTAAATTACACCAATTATTGTATTCATAACCTGCGTAATTAAAAAACATGCCAAATTTAATCTAGGGTCTTGAAAATCATGAATCTTTCTCAGAATCTTTCCCAAGTTGAATGAATATGAAACCATTTTCATTTTGGTTGAACCCTAGTAAAAGTCCTCTGTTTTTAGTTTGAAGTCAAGTGATTAATTCTCACATGCGCTCAAACTGTCACATTTAGCAAAGCACTCAATAATAATGTATGCATGTGTGTATCAAGCCAGTCTGTATGTGGCTGAGTGTTTGCTCAGAGTGTTTATTAGTACGGAACAAAACCTCTTATTTATGCTTTAGGATATACGCTGAAAGTAAATTTGAAGCAAATCCATTTTTTTTCTGTAGAGAAAATGTTCCATTTAATTTGATGGCAGTGTAAAAATAATTAAATTTTACATGAGGCGAATTGCAGGACTTAAACTGGTGCTATTCAAGTGGCAGGAGAGACTGACAATGACTGACAGCTGAGTCAACCAATAAAAAAGTGTGCAGGGAGTCTGCCATCACAGCTTCGAACATACAACTGGCTAACCTGGATAACAATTTCAGCTGTACATTATAAATGTCTACATTTGGAGATTTCTCTCCAAACAAGGTTATCAGCAACTTTATTTTACAGAAAACAAATTTTAAAAGACATAATGTACACGCACTGGTAATAAAATACACCTTGTACACTTTGCTAGTGCCTTCAGAACGACAGCAATCCTTTGTGGCTTTGATTTAACAAGATACTAGAAACATTTTTGGATTGTGGTTAATTTTGAGATGATAGCATCATGCTGTTGCTGCAAATTGGGTAATGTTGACACAATGCGTAGTTGGTACTTATAGGCCAAAATGTGCCAACAATATGTCCCTCTCACCATTACACCACCACCACTAACCTGAATCGTTGAAAGAAGATAGGAGTAGTCCATTCTTTCACATCAACTTCTGACTCTACCATCTGAATGTTGGTGCAGAATTCCACTTTTGGTGAGCCTAGGTGAGCTGTATACTCAGTTTGCCTTAGTTGAAAGGAGTGATACTAGGTGTGGTCTTCTGCTGATGTAGCTCATTTGTCTCAAGGTTCAATGCATGCTCTTCTGAAATCTTGGTTACATAATTTGGGCTAACTGTTAGCTCTGAGCAAGTTATTTTCCCCTGCAGTACTGCTGATCACTTGATATGTTTTCCTTTTCAAACAATTCTTTGTAAACCCTACAGATGGTTGTGTGTAAAAATCCCAGTGAATCAGCAGTTTCTCTGCCAGCCGGGCTCCAAAATGCCGTGTTTAACATGGCTCCATGCCATGCACTTCGCCTTTCTTACCCAGTTTGGTGCTTGGTTTGAATTGCAAATCATTTTACATGTGTATCTAATAAAGAGCTGGGTGAGTGTATATCAAACACGTGAAACATATTACTGAACTCATTAAGTTTTGGAATGCAAAAGTTTTGCAAAACGTCTTTTTGTTAACTGGGTAGTATGTATTATGTGTATCATATTGTATATACTCGGCTTTGCAATTCCCCGTATTTGAGAACATAATGTTGTGTTAACTGATAATTAAAGTCCATTAAAAGTTTACTTTTTCTTGATGTGTAAAAATAAATTAAGAAATAGTTAAATTTCTTCTTCTTCTTCTGAAACTAAACTGACATGAAAACAAACAATTAAGCATTAATAGCATACTAAAAAGTACACATTTGCATCATGAGGCTTCATGCTCCAGGACTAACAATATCTACAATAAATTGTCATCTTAAATCCTGAGAAACTGCACAGTTTTGTGAGGAGGCTTGTCTCATTTTACCCCTTAAAATTGATCAAGTTATGTATTTATATTGAAAATTCAATTAACATTTTTTAATCCAATAGCCTTTATTCACGGTTATTGTTTCAACCATTACAATACACTACAAACATGTTTTAAACCTGAACATTTCTCAAGAAACCATACCCCAGCTCAAGTGTTTCCCCTGCCATTCAATAGTGGGAGCACAGTGCCCTTCCTGTAAGACTGCTGGCCCCGCTTGGACATGGGGATGTAACCAATGCAAACAGACTAACAGAATGTGACTGTAAACACCATATGACGTGTTAATTATGAAAATAATTATTTGCAGAGTGTGCCAAAAATGTAACTGATTTAACATACTTTGCATGCTTTTCTATCATGTGGTGAACCAATTTTTACAACCCGTCAACCAAACAACAATTGCTCCCAGCAGTGCCAAACAGAAGTGCAAAGTCAGGAAAAAAACTCCACTGTACTTTCTCCTATTTTAACTTTTGTTTTAGAAATGTTTCACTCTCTGAAGAGTTTAAAGACTTTTGCTTCAGCAGGGAATAAACATATTTTTTGACAATTTAAGTTGAGATTCTCTTGCAATTGAAAACCTGCAAGCAGATGATTTGAATTTAAATTAATATATACTTATGCTACAATTATTTGCATATCATATCAATATGATTAAAGTTGTATATTGTTGAAATAATATTATTTTATAACCATTTTGCCAGATAAAAATGCAGATTTGTATATTGCTGATTGACTGGAAATTGGATTGTTGAATTCATGTAACCATCAAGTTTGTTTCTGTACTTTCTAGTGACTTCATCCAAATCTTCTGAGCACTTGTGAAACATTGTCAGAACATATAACTCGGTAATAGCTCTGAAACTATTAAAACTTTATGGTTGTTTACCAAATCACTGGTTTTGTATTTCTCACTGTTTCTTACACCCTGAAAGAAGAAACAAATAAACAAAAACTCTTAATATAAGGCAAGATGGATTTTTTTTCTTCCTAAGGGGTGCGACAGAAAATAATTGAGAAACACTGATATAAGGACTGCATGCAGATCAAGGGACAGTGAGCTGTTTGGTACTTTTATGACCAGAGTTTTTCCCTTTCCTCCATTTAAAAATAAGTATCATCAAACGCACATGCTTTTACTTTTTGTCTTTAAAATCCTAACAAGGTTGCCGAGTTAGAGGTTTTTCCTACCCCTAAACCCGATCCTGTTCAAACGGTATTTTGACAAGTACCAGGTGAGCCTAAAACTGGTTTCACTGTCTAAATTACAGAGCTCCGGTATAAAATCAAGCAAGAAAATCATCAGTTTCATCAGAGTTTTCACAAACACCGAAGCAGGGCTGTGGATGAACAACCAAACTAAGTAAAATATTTCTACATATTACTACAAAAAGAAAATCCAGTTCTGAAACAAACATGCTGGTGGGGACAGGGTTAGATGTTTTACAGTCACAGTTTTATATTCTTATTACGTTATTCCAGCTAGCATCCCGCCACATCCTTGTTGCCATCCAAGTCGTGTAATAGGTGATGCAGGTATGCTTCTTCTATATACAGTACCTACAGTATTATTGATTTGACTGTTGAGTGTGTTAAATTGTATCAGTTCTTGGTCATTTCCATGGATGTTCAATTTCAGTATTGAAGCTAAAATCATTTTTTTTTTGCTTTTTATTTTGTCTGTTCAATAATTTTTCACTGTGTGAACTACATTCTTATAAATTAATTAAGAAACTTAACATATTACCTTCAAGCATCAGTTCTCCTCAAAGGGAAATCTGTCTGTTCACATGTATGTTCCCTTCAAAGTGATATATTGAAGATATTTTAATTACTATGTTATTGATACAGATTGCATTGAATGCAGCATCCAAACTACTGGTAATACAAAGGTTAGAAAAATGTACCGGAAATTTCAAAGATTTCCAAAGATATTTCTTTTTATCCCAAACAAAGGAACGAGTGCCTCATGCCATTTGGCTGTCCTTTTTGCTCCAGACATTGCTAGTATTCCAAGCTGCCATTGCTGCTGGCAGGTAACGTTCACTGGAAAACAAGGTCAGCTTCTCCCGTTGCCCTCCAGTCTCAATTATTCCAGCACAGATGCTTTAGCAGGGATTCAAAACATGGACTAAGAATACAGACTTGTTCTGAGGACCAGTACATGCTTCTTGAGAGATGACAAACATCTTGGAAACTGAGATATGAGCTCATCTGAGGATGTCTCTTTCTCTGGGAGCATTGGGGCTGATAATCATGAATCAATGGGAGTTTGTTATGAATCATGAGGAGGAGAGTGGAATATGTGTCCTGGATGTTCTGCAGAGTAGCACTAATGTGTAGGCTTTACATCCTTGACTTACAAGTTGTACTCCAGAAATAAGTCTATACATTCTGATTCTAGATGTCTCAAGCTGAAATGCAGACACAGCCAATATAATTATTAAATAAAACTTCGTAAAGTTCACTTGCCCTTCTGATTGTGTGAAAGCTGCATGTATTTCAACCCTGGAGTCCGTTGTTTATTGTACATTTCCAATGGTCTTATCATTACTGCCGTGATTATTTTATTGCACATGAACTTTGTAAGTCTTAGACACATCGATAAATAATGAGAAACACACAAGTGCTTGCAGGATTTATACATGTTTCTCAAATGTAATGAATTTAATTTAAGTAATTATTATATTTTGCTTACAAATTTATTTAGCTAAATATTATGCATTGCTTGTACTTAAAAATCTCTACTTTATAAAGCATTTAGAAGAATAAACGTTACATATGTGTACATATGTGTAAGTGATCAATGACTTTATTAGAATTTTTGTCAGGTGGAGTATCCATTTGAAGCATCACAAAACCCTAGAATACTTTTTGTGTAGATATGAGCATGTATATACTGCTCTCTATATTATAACCTGATCTATTTCTTTTGTTTTCTACAAGAAAATACCTTTTTGGGGGACATTTTTGCACTCGCAGTTTGAAAGGAATCTGATCTTTGTTTCAAAAAGAGCTGACATAGCTAGGCTTTTGTTGATATGCAATACATAAAATGGAGAATCTAGCAATCTGTGAGAAATTTTCCTGAATTTGTTAAAATGACAGAAATATGCATAAGATAGTAGTCTACCTGTACCTGCAGAGGAGTAAGTTTTTTAAAAAAGGTGCTCATGATCTGTAAAAGCACAAAGATCAGACACTGAGTAATTAATTACATCGTTTAACTATAATAGGAGATAATGAGATTAATAACTCTCATAAATTGAAACGTGTGTAACTATGCAATTTTTTCATTCATCTTCATGTCGGCTTTATTCCCTTTCGGGGTCGCCACAGCGGAATGAACCGCCAACTCTCTGGCATATGTTTTACGCAGCGGATGCCCTTCCCTGCCGCAACCCATCGCTGGGAAACATTCACACACACATTCACACCTTAACACTATGGGCAATCGTTCTTATTCAATTCACTTATTCCGCATTTCTTTGGACTTGTACGGAAACCGGAGCACCCGGAGAAAACCCACGCGATCACGGGGAGAACATGCAAACTCCACACAGAAATGCCAACCGACCCAGCCGAGGCTCGAACCAGCGACCTTCTTGCTGTGAGACGACCGTGCTACCCACGGCGCCACCGTGACGCCCACTATGCAATTTTTATTAAAGTAATTATGTTTTACTTCAAGCTCAACTTTACTCTACTTTGCTGTCAACCTTCTTCTGATGTTTCGTATTCTACATCTTTATGATGTTTCCAATATGAAAGCTGATTCTATTCAGTATATCAATCTCTGAAATGACCGATTTCTATTCCAATTTCAATTTCTCTTTCGCTGTGGTTGTGAGTGTGTGTTTGCATCTTTGTAAAGCACAGCTTAAGATTGGTTTCGATACCCAGCCCACCTAGTCCTCCTTGTATCATCAGCTGCGTACCAGAGACAGCGACCTAGCGCAGCTACAAGGAGTTGACAGAGTAGCAGTCCTGTGTGAGTAGCAGTACTTTAACATGAGCGTTGATTTTTCTCTTTAGCGGTGCTAGGTCATAGCACTGTCAGATGTACGAAGGGGTGTCCAGCCAGGCTTGAGCCATTCTTTAGTGATATGTTCGCTATTTTGCCCCTGGAGATACACCCCAACAAGCGTAGTAGAGTATTCCTACATATTGTTCACACGTGTGCCCTCTTAGAGGGACTACAGGCTAAATCTTTTATAACCCCAGGCACGGGAGGGCAGAGCAATAACTCTCTTGTAGGCTAACTCTCACAAACTATTGCTTTAGCTAGTTCCATTTATGCTATCTTCGCTCTTAAAGACATTTCCCCAGTGGTTCAAGGTTCATGTTTCTGTAGGTCCCTCACTGAAACAGTACGTGTATTAACTGCCGGAAGTCCAGCCTTCGAGGTGGTGAGTTCGGCCTCCGTTCATCTCCCTTGAGCTCAAGGATTGATGTTCGGAGTCGGTATGAGAGATTTTTATTGACTCACTGCCCATTAAAAATGAAGTCTATACTTTAGGCAAGGCGGAGGAGGGCCCGCTCAGTGCCGGACTGCGGATGTGCCTGGCTTGCCTGGCCGTTGGCTGATGCAAAAGGACCTAGGTTGTGGCGTTTTGCAGGGTGTTCTCATAGTCGGTACCGACATAAGTTGTATTGACCGACTGATGGGGAACGTAATGGTTACTTTCATAACCCCTGTTCCCTGAATAGGGATTGGAGTCTTGTGTCCCTAGGGGGTGAGTATGGCTCCAACTTCACAAACAGGAGGAGTGTCACAGTTGCATGTGCTTTATGAGTGATAGCATAGTCACGTGACCAGGTCGCTGACAGGCGTTTTAAAAAGAGTGTGGAGAGAGTTAAGCGCCCCTAGCGGAGCTTCCCATAGTCGGTACCTCTGTTCGCGACGAGTGTTACGAAAGTAACAATTATGTCATCAATTTATCAACCAGCCCTACGGTACAGATAGGTTATTTACTCCCACTTCAGCAGTGAATGATGTCTGTAATTAAATGAGCAGTGTTTTGGGATGTAGCACATCTTTTTATAGAAAACCCCTTTAATCTAATCACCTCACGTCTGGCCACACCCCTGGGATTTCTAAACTGTGAAGACATGGCACTCTTGTGTTGTTTTACTTTAAACAAATCGCTTGTCACAAGAAACGTAAACATGTAATTAGCTGAAAGAAGATATTTCGATAAAGCTCTTTCAACAAATCATCATCTTGAAGGCCACACTATATACATACATTTTCAGTTATACTGTATGAAACAAATGATTGAAATTATATATATATATATAATATAAAAACCTTTTAAGTCTTATTTAATCTATATATTGTTCTCTGGTGGTTTTATCTCTCTTTTTGTTTCGCAGAGGTGTAAAATGATTACTTATTCATATTTCTTAAATGCGATTAAATGGCATATTGAGCCACCACATGTTTGATTCGTTTTTCTGTCAGCTGCAAGGGTAAAGCTAAAAATAGCTCTTTGCTATGGAGCAGAGTTTTCCCCAGTGATGCAAATGGAAGTCGCAGGAGCAGCTGCACTGAAGCCAGGTTGTGTTAGATCAGACTTGGTCATGTGACGTACTGTCTGTCATTCATCATTGATGGAACTCCCAAACATCACCAAATGCTTGGTTTTGTTAAACTACTGCGTTTATCTTAACACTTTCATCTGATTTGTCATGTCTACCTTAAATTACAAACCAAAAACTATATGCATAAATCCTTTTTGTTCTTAGGAGACTATGATATGCATTTAATTAGGTCACGTTATTGTGAATTTTTTTCTATCATGTTTTTAAAGATGCTGCCATGTTGATTTATGATTGAAAAATGATAGTTGATTTATGATAGTACAAAACTATCTCCAAATCAGCCCCCTGTTTTTCTTCACAAGTTCATACACGCCTAGTTCATGCCCTCCAGAAGCCTGCGCTCAGAGAAGAAACAGCGACTCGTGGTTCCGTCCCACAAAAGCAGAAGATCTCTCAGCAGAACCTTCTCTCTCACTGTTCCTGGCTGGTGGAACAAACTCCCTGATCCAGTCAGGAAAGCAACAACACTAACAGCTTTCAAAAAGCAACTGAAAACTCTTCTCTTCAGGGAACACCTACTAAAAACAATCCTTTTTCCCTCTTCTCTCTCTATTTGTTGTTACAACTTCTATTATGAACAAACTAAAATACAAAATAGTAACTATAAGCACTTACAGTACACATTGCACAGCATGTTGCAATAAATAGTGTCTAGAAGGTTAAAATCCAATCTATAGATGAGCATCATGCCTACAAATTGCCCTTTGCTAAGGTTGTACATTTACATAACACTTTTCTTTTTTTTTTCTAAAGTCCAATATGGGCCTTTGAAAATTAGTTTCGCAAATTTTGTTTCATTTTTGTCACAGACCGTGACCTCAATGATGGGTGCAGAACAAATGTTACAATTTACAAAAATATTTTTTTTGTTCTCAAGTACACCTGTCTGCAGTCTGCAGATTGAGGTGTGAGCAGTTAGCATTGCTTTTCTGCCACAATGGAATATTGATCAGTGCAAAGATAGAGCTTATATGGCAGTATGTTGTTATATTTGTATGATATATGAAAAGGTGAATGTAACATGTCCTTTGTCAGCATCTGTGTTGTGTTGTGTGTTGGACTGGCTAGTAGTTAGCATTCTTATCATGGCGATATTGATCCATGCAAAGACGCACTTCAACAGCAACAATCAAGCTCAGAACTATACATGACATCATACAGCAGGCAATTCACAAACTTTTTAGCATTCCAAAAATGCTGTGATTCATTACATTCTGAATATCATTCATTCATCTTCATGTCGGCTTTCTTCACACTTTAACACTATGGACAATCGTTTTTACTCAATTCACCTATACCGCATGTCTTTGGACTTGTGGGGAAACCGGAGCACCCGGAGAAAACCCACGCGATCACGGGGAGAACATGCAAACTCCACACAGAAATGCCAACCGACCCATCTGAGGCTCGAACCAGCTTCCTTCTTGCTGTGAGATGACCGTGCTACCCACTGCGCCACCGTGACGCGTACATTCTGTATATTCTTTTGCAAATTAGCACATCAGTTTTTTCAATTTGAATGAATATGAATATGTATGATTACTTTCAGATTTGACCATTTGTTTCGTGAAATTGTAGGGGATGCTCAGCTACTATTGTTGTCTTAAAGCAATCACCCTTGATTTAGGGTTAGATGAATAGATGCATAACACAGATCCACTTATATAAATTATAAAGAAATATCTGAGTAAAAGTTTGACTGGACAACAGTGACAATTTTTTAATTAGCTGACCTCTTTTGCCCTGTATGATTGCTCATAGCAATAGATCAAAAACTATGTTGAGGTCAGGGCAAAGGCGAATCTGAATCCCATGTGTTGGTCTGCTCTTTGTTGGCAGTAATTGGGGGTGGACCCAGCTTTGACATTGAAGGTGAAAAACTAGCTGAAGGAGAGTCCCAGAACTCATCTTGTTTCTCCATCACACCGGCTGCTCAAATGAAGTAGAAATTGTTTCTTGTTTACATTGTCTGCTTGAGTCTGCAGAGCCATCAGTTAGAGAGCGGATGTTTAATTCATGGCTGTATCCACATGAAGAGGCTGCACAACGCACTCGCACCTTTCACTCTCACACACAAACACAAGCATATTGCTCTGAGGAGCCCACATACAGGTTGTGAGCTGCAATCAGCTTTAAACATAGCACTTTCACTCGTTGAGAATGGATTTACCAAAGGCATTCTTTTCTGCTGAAGTCTTGGTAGATGAATAAAAAGAGACTTTTAACACAGAAACAAGGATTGTAAAAAAAAGCAACTTGTGTAACATGTGTTCATTTGAATTTCAATTAAAAAGTGAGGGAAAATATGATTTTTTTCTTAAAATTTTTTATTTTAAAATGAAGAGAGAGAGAGAGAGAGAGAGAGAGAGAGAGAGAGAGGGAATTGGTTTTGGGAGTCTACAACAACAAATTGTCAGGCATCTACAATCAAGAATACTTTCTATGTCTTTTAATATGCATTTAAGCTTGTTCAATGACTCCCATATGATTTGTTTATTGAGTCATTCATGCCAAACCCTTCCAAAACATGATGCAACCGGAGCTCCTGGTGCAGCTGTTATTTTTATCCACCCCCAATAGCCAATACATCATAACCTGTCTTGCATTGGGGCAAATACACAGAGAAATACACAGTTATTTCACAGCTCTAAAAAGAACAATAAATTCAGTGCAAAAGTCAAACTAACAGGAGAGACAAAAGAGCCAGATGAACCTGAGTGTTAGCAGTAACATATACATTCCTGGAGAAACAGAATATTTAAATTAATAATGTTCTTAAATAACGTATCAATGAACAAAAGACACAACAAATGCAGTAACTCAAACCATAACGCAAGACTCTGCCAGACAGAGCTCAAAGCAGGATAAATAACATAGTCGTAGTTGAATATACATAAAATAAGGAATGTTAATGTCTGAAATGAACTGACTACTAACAGAACACGAGAAACGGATGAAACAAAAGCATAATCACAAACAACAGGGGTTGTAATTTGTAATTTGAATACTATGAGAAAAGAACTAGCGCTAAATATTTAACACTGTGTCAAAAGTTAGATTGAGGTACTGACATGGGCTAACAGAAGAGGAAACATAAATCCCTGAAGATTAGGTTTGTGAATAAAAATACATAAACGGTCAAGGCAAAAAATAGATGAAGGGCATATGGGATTGTAATAGTGCTAAGGAGTAATAACCAAATCTAAATGAATGGCGATGACATCTTTCTGCTCTGGTTTTGCATGCGCTGTGGCAGGGGGATACTAGTTACTCCTGAGTTTTGGACAATCTTGAGTCTGGTGCTGTGTTGGTCCTCTCCCCCTCTGGCCAGTCTTAAGACTACAGCCCCTATATATGTTTTCAGTACACAAAGGCTGCATTTTGGCTACATTATTGTGATGGTATAGAGCTGTGGTGGGTAGATTATATTGATTGTGAAAAAGTATTAATCAGATAACTGAATCCAATGAACAGATTCAATTAACAGCTTTAGCTTTTAGCTCACATGAATAGTTTTGTTGTGTTGTGAGAATCTAAAATGATCATAGTCTGGGGCTGCTTTTCAACTGATGGAGCCACGTGTATCCATATGGTTATGTGTGGATGTCCTGTTGTTCAAATCCCTTCAAAAACCTGCATGCCAGTCTCTGATGTATGGCTTTTACTGGATGACTGGATCATACACACCCTGGAAACAGCCTTTTATCTGTCCGTAGAGAAGTCACAGCGCTATTATTGGACATCCTTTTCTGCTCATGGTATGTTTTTTTATTTTGTATCAGATTAACTGGTTGCATGCTTAATTTTAATGTATAGTGCTTGTTTTAAATTGTTGTGAACTTGAGTGTACAGAAAGGCTCCTAAAAAAAGTATTATTATTATTATTATTATTATTATGTAATGAATACGAATGTGTTGTATATGTTCTGTACTTTTATACGTTAAAAAGTAAGATATTCTCAGTTTTTAACAATCAATTTAATGGAAGTAAAGACTCAGAAAAGTATGACTCTGATCAATTTTGACCCCAGGTAATCTATGTGTGAAGGACGTCATTAATTAGGGGTCGAGCACCGAAGGTGCAAGAACCCTATTGTTTTTCCTCAAGTCTTTTTTTTTTTTTTTTTTTTTTTTTTAATTATTATTCCGGGAATCATTGCGGGCACTTTTCGGTACCTGAACATATATGAAAAGTCACAGATTTTTGCACACGCATCAGACCCGGTGAAAAATTTCGTAAAATTTTGGTCCCAAAACTGATTTCTAAAAAATGGCTCTATAGCGCCACCTAACGCGTTTTTACAGCTTTTGAGCATCCAGTTTGTCGTAGGCGGATGAAATTTGGTACACATGTGTAAAGTACCAAGGTGTAACTTTTACTAATTGAAAGTCTATCTCCAAAATAGACAGGAAGTCAGTTATTTCGCAAAAACCTCTAAAAAAGGGCGTTTTTGCTCGTTCCACTTTTTGACGAACTACTCTCACAGACTTTATCCAAACATCTCCAAACTTCTTGAGTATCATCATAAGGGATACGGCATGTGATATTGAGAAGCTTGCTCGACTATCATAAAGTATGTGGTCGTGGCGGCGGGCCAATGTCCAAATTTCAACTCGAAACAGGAAGTTGTTATAACTCGGGCATAGAATATCCGATCCGGATCAAACTTGTTTCATTCTCATCGTAGTCCAAGCCTGAGAACAGTCGTACGACAACGAACGACATCCGCCATAGCGCCACCTAGTGGCGAGCATTAAAAGCCTGTTTTTCATAGTTTTACCCTTCTATTTCAGCCAGTGTATTGCATGCACACTTAAAACTTGTCGCATGCGTGTAAGACCTTAAGACCTACAAAAAAGTAAATTGGGTCGAGTTTTGAAACTGGACGGAAAACCGGATATTTTAGGTTTTATGTAAAAAACACAGACTTCATACTTTGACGAACTCCTCCTAGGCGAAATTTCCGATCCAGCTGATAATTGGTGTAGTTAGTCGTAAGGCATTTGGGATGAAAAGTTATCAAAAACGCAGCAGTTCGTCAAACGGCCTTTGGGTGGCGCTCTATAGCGCCACCTGAAGCGGTTTTGTAGATGTTGCGCAACCAGGTTATCGTAGTCGAATGAAATTTGGTACACATATGTATATGACCAAGCTGCAACTTTTACTAATAAAAACCCATTTTCCAAAATCTACAGGAAGACGAATATTTTGCAAAAACCTAAAAAAGTGTGCATTTTCGCTCGTTTCAAACTTTGACGAACTCCTCCTAGGCGAAATGTCCGATGAAGCTGAAAATTGGTGTTGTTGCTCATAACGCATTAGGGAAAAAAAGTTATCAAAAGCTAAGAAGTACGTCCAATGGTCTTTGGGTGGCGCCACAGCAAAGTTCAACCTTCAAAATTGTGCAAAAACATTTTACATATTTTGGACTTTATCTCCGTTCTAGGTTATCCACTATCAACAAAAACAGCATGCCAGGATTAACCTTGTCAGGTTGAACAAAAGGATATGCATCACTGTGACTGCGCTCCAAAAATTGGCTGTACAGCGCCCCCTTATATGTGACCAAAAACATCGCTTTAGCTGTTTTTTAAAGCTGTTGCTCAAGCAGTTTGTCGTAAGCGAATGAAATTTGGTACACATGTGTAAAGTACCAAGCTGCAACTTTTACTAATATAATCCCTTTTTCTAAAATCAACCGGAATTGAGTTATTTCGCAAAAACCTCTAAAAATGGGCGTTTTGCTCGTTCCACACTTTGACAAACTCCTCCCACAGATTTTATCTAAACATCTCCAAACTTCTTGAGTATTATCATAAGGCATACGGAACCTTAAAATTAGAACTTTTTTCAGCTATCATAAAGTATGTGGTCATGGTTGCAGCCAAGGTCAAAATTTTGTTTTGAAACAGAAAGTTGTTATAACTCGGGCATAGAATTTCCGATCCGTCTCAAACTTGTTTCATTCTCATCGTAGTCCAAGCCGAGAACAGACGTACAAAAACGAACATAATCCATCATAGCGCCACCTAGTGGCGAGCATTGAAAGCCTGTTTTTTTATAGTTTTACACTTCTATTTCAGGCAGTGTATTGCATACACACTTAAAACTTGTCGCATGCGTGTAGGACCTTAAGACCTACAAAAAAGTAAATTGGGTCGAGTTTTGAAACTGGACGGAAAATCGGATATTTTAGGTTTTATGTAAAAAACACAGACTTCATACTTTGACGAACTCCTCCTAGGTGAAATGTCCGATCCAGCTGATAATTGGTGTGGTTTGTCGTAAGGCATTTGGGATGAAAAGTTATCAAAAACGCAGCAGTTCGTCAAACGGCCTTTGGATGGCGCTTTATAGCGCCACCTGAAGCGGTTTTGTAGCTGTTGCGCAACCAGGTTATCGTAGCCGAATGAAATTTGGTACACATATGTAAATGACCAAGCTGCAACTTTTACTAATAAAAACCCATTTTCCAAAATTGACGGGAACACAGATATTTTGCAAAAACCTCAAAAAGTGTGCGTTTTCGCTTGTTTTAAACTTTGGCAAACTCCTCCTAGGCGAGATGTCTAATCAAGCTGAAAATTGGTGTGGTTACTCATAACACATTAGGGAAAAAAAGTTATCAAAAGCTAAGAAGTACATCAAATGGTCTTGGGGTGGTGCCACAGCAAATTTCACCCTTCAAAATTGTGGAAAAAATTTTACATATTATGGTCTGTATCTCTTTTCAAGATAATCCACTATCAACAAAAACAGCCTGGTATGATTAGCCTTAACAGGCTCAACAAAAGCATATGCATCACTGTGACTGCGCTCCAAAAATTGGCTCTACAGCGCCTCCTTACTGCCCCCTTAAATGCTACCAAAATCTTCATTTTAGCTGTTTTGACCCATTGACCACATGTTAGAAAGCCCACCAAAATTTGTTCGAAGGTCAAAAAACTCGAAAAAGGCCTGGAGGCGGTGCTTTCGCTCCGGCGGATGCATCGTGCGAGACCCCTTCCATCGCTGCTTGCAGCTTTAATTCTCTATGCTTTCTTCTAACTTGGATATATTGTAGTACTTTACATTTACTTTTATGCATTTTACAGACGCTTTTGTCCAAAGCAACTTACGGAACAAAATGCAATTTGTTACCCAGTCAAGGTCTATCTCAGCTTGTTCATAATAGAAGTTGTATCAAGTGATCAATAGACCATAGTAGGAAGAAAATAAAGTAAAAAAAAGTTTATGTTTTATAGTAGGTGTTCCCTGAAGGGTTTGGGTTAGGGTTTGCTTTTTGAAAGCTGTTACTAGATATATAGTGTATGAATGTATATCTGAACGTTTTTCTTTATTTCTGCAAACAGAATAATTGTTCCATTAAGTTATATGGAGTGATCTATTCAGAAGAATGCTGAACGCTTGCAAAAATAGATCGGTATGCATGTTGTAGCTTCTACAGCATGAGACTGCTACACCGAGCTTGATGGCAGTGACTTCATCCTCCCACACAACTGAAGTAACTCCAGAGAGACTCCAGAGCCTGGGATTCTGAGCTGTCCCTGCCTCAGCCTCCGCACAGGCCTCAAACCTCTCAAAAACCTGACTGCGGCTTTGATGTCAAGCTTTGAGCAGCTTTTAGCTTGTCAAGGGATAACACAAGTCAAGCTGTTGACAATCGTTCTTGCCTTTTAAATTAACAGTGTTTTCAGATGCTCAGAAGCACATGAGAGGGTTAATTTTGAAGTATATATCTCATTCAAATCTCTATTCTAATCTGAGCAGATCACGAACATATGTTCTCACAGTATGCTTGGATCAAGCATTAAGCTTCACTTGATTTTGATGATTTTCACAAATCATTTCATTTATAAAAATATGGTTTGAATTGATAGTTTTATGTACACATTTTTATTTTTTCACATCTGATACATCTAATAGAAAGCGTCACGGTGGCGCAGTGGGTAGCACGATCGTCTCACAGCAAGAAGGTCGCTGGTTCTAGGCTCGGCTGGGTCGGTTGTCATTTCTGTGTGGAGTTCTCATGTTCTCCTCGTGATCGCGTGGGTTTACTCCGGGTGCTCCGGTTTCCCCACAAGTCCAAAGACATGCGATATAAGTGAATTGAGTAAGAACGATTGTCCATAGAGTATGAATGTGAATGTGTGTGTGAATGTTTCCCAGCGATGGGTTGCGGCTGGAAGGGCATCCGCCGCATAAAACATATGCCAGAGAGTTGGCGGTTCATTCCGCTGGGAAGAAAGGGAAGAAAGCCAACATGAAGATGAATGAATGAATACATCTAATAGAACACAATTTCATATTAAGAATGCAGGAGGTCTACAGCATAGACGTGCTATACCAAGATGTAGCACCAGTATGTCTCTGCTAATGGTCAAAATGTGTGGAGCTGAAATCATAGGGAAAAACCTGAGAATATCAATTCTCTATATCTGTGGTTTTCTTTACATTGTTTACACTTGTCACTGCAATAGTAGACTGTGTGCTATTAATTCCTTTACATTCAAGGAGGACGAAAACGAAGCTGAATGTTATTTGTCCAATACCATCATTTTATTTTTAATATTTCTGCAGAAGTATTATTAAATGTTAACAGGAAGTGCCAGAAAAGCATAGGACAATAAACAAGCATTGCTGCAGTCTGTTATTTACTCCTATCTACTCTACCTGATCCTCACGAGGACTTTGTGAAGCTGCTTTGAAAGCAATTGCTAAAGAAGCGCTATATAAAAACTTGATTTGTTGATTGATTGATTGATTATTAAATTAGAATGATTCCTCCAAACAACAAAAACGCCAAAGTGATGAGTAGCGATAACATTGCGCTTGAGGACAACCCTTTCTGTGTTTAACAACGTTGTTCTTTGATGAAGCTTTTGGAGCTTTGCTTTGCCATGACTTTCCTTGTCTGGGAGGTTTATCTGTCCTCGTTAATTTAATTTTAGTTGATAGAATGTTAACAAAGCACTGTAAAGAGGCTAAAATCCAAATTAGTCAACCTAATTACAATTTAACAGTGCATTGTTTAGTTAAATAAATTTAAACAACAATCTAACTTCCACAAAGAACAGTAGAAATCAATGAAAAATGAAAAAAAGTAACATGACACATTTACGCTGTGTTTATAGTTTTTCACAATTGCTAAAGCAGTTTTTTCAAAACACTTGACAACTTTCCTGAACACTTAACATGATTAGCACAACATCCGTCTAGGTAGTATATACACTTAACGCATTTATTGTTCCTTTGATACAAAATGCATTCAGTTAACACAAATTTCAAACGCTTGAACTTCTTTTACACTCAAGCTCCACCATCAGCAAAAATGTCATTTTAAAGCCAAACTCTTTTCTTAATGTGTTATGGTTGACTAAATGTTGCTGTCAGAAGTAAACATGTGTTTAGTGTTTTGAAAACGGTATTATTGTATTTTGAAAAAGAGTTTTGGAGTTTTGTTTACAATGGGGGGTTTTGAGAATGAAATTACCTGCTTTGCCAACTGTGTGTTTTAACTGATTCGGTGCGTTAAGAGTTAAGCAAACTTGTTAATAGTATTGAAAAAACTGTCTTAGTAATTGTGAAATACTGTAACCTGTGAACTGAAATGCCCTTGGGTTCTTGGGTCTTCTTCTCACTCCTTACAGATCGTCATAGAATGCCCTGAGCACACTGCTGTTGTAACATCTTTGCTCTTAAATCCAGTTGCTACGCGTAACCTACGTCTGCATTGTGCTAAACACAATTGATCGTTTCCATGGGAACCAAATCTGGGAATTTACAATGTACATTGCATATGCTCTGTATTTACAGAATTTGTATTTTATTTTATCCAATTATCTCCAAAACAGTTCACACATTATATAAAAAAGAGGAAACAATTAGAAATTCACTTTTTAACAGTAAAAAAACAACAACAACAACAAAAGAATCTTCTGAGGCCCATTAACAAGAGTGGCAACAGTAAGTAAATTACTTCTTTAGCGTTTAGGTTTAATGATGTCAGGTTTGGCATATACCAAAACGCTGCAACAAACCCTGCAACATAACCACTGAAATCATAATGCTTAATTATATGAGTTATAATTATATTGGTTGCTGCAAGTGTTTTTCATGAATGAAATGTGTTTGTTGGTTCAATTATGTGGTCCTTGTGTTATGCCTTTGTTGAAGTAGTGCTTTATGGTAAGTGGAACTTGCCATTGTTGTGAAGGGTTGCAGTATGCGCGGAAGTAGATACATTAATGCACCTGCTATGCGTTATGCATATACATATAGTATGTGTTTTGCAAACACATATTGCTTATGTGTTTTCTTACTCTGTTGGGCTTACTCATTTAATAAAGATATTTGATAAGAAGTTTATTTCCATTTTAGCTGAAGGATAGACACGTATGTCTGAAAAAAAGAAATTTAAACTGACTTGTTGCTTATAGCCAGGAAAGTAAGGTACTTGTGGGGAAGGTGTGAATGTGGGGTGCTGTTACAGTTTTTAACAATTGCTAAAACCGTTTTTTCAATACATTTAACAAGTTTGCTTAACTCTTAACGCACCGAATCTGTTAAAACACACAATTGGCAAAACAGTTCATTTCCATTCTCAAAACCCCCTCTCTGTAAACAAAAACTCTAAAACTCATTTTCAAAATACAATAGCACAGTTTTCAAAACACTAACACATGTTTTCTTCCGACAGCAACATTTAGTCAATCATAACACATTGAGAATAAACTTTGTTTTAAAATGACATAGTTTTGCTGATGGTGGAGCTTGAGTGTAAAAGAAGTTCAAGCATTTGAAATTTGTGTTAACTGAATGCGTTTTGTATCAAAGCAACAAAAATTGTGTTAATTGTAGAGCCTACCTCGACGGATGTTCTGCTAATTGTGTTAAGAGTTTAAGAAAGTTGTTAAATGTATTGAAAAAACTGTCTTAGCAATTGTGAAAAACTGTAAATTTAATTAAATGAAGTGAGTGAGCTGGTTGTTAATTTTAACAAGTGAGCTTTAGTGGACATCATCAATGGAGAGTTGGATGATGATTGGTGTTGGATGAAGTTGTGCCCTTCCTGAAATGTTTTTATTAAAACTTTGCTTGGTTCTTTTTGAACCCAATGAATGATTTAGTAATGTCATCAGTAAAATTGTTCTCAAACGGTAAACGGATAAACAAATATGAACAGAAAGTATTTAAATTACAATTCTTCTTTCGTTTAATCGCTGCTATTTCTGCTTTTTTTTCAGGAGGCGCAGAAGGTGAATAACCCAATGAACAGTCAGGTTGATGGCCCAGCCAAGACCCTGAATGAGAAAGATGAAGCCCCAGCCAGCGAGGTGGGCTGGATGACCTCAGTCAAAGACTGGGCAGGCGTCATGATCTCAGCACAGACCCTCACTGGCAGAGTTCTGGTAAGAAAAAGATGCACAAATACCTGCCCCCAAACGCCTTGTGCACTTGTGAACACTTATTTTCCCTCTGAAAATATCTGAATCTTTTGTTTAATTTAATGCTTTATTAAATAGACCCTCATTGGGTAAACTGAACAGTTTTGAAATTAGGGACAAAATCACTTTTTGGGGTGTTTACTGGAGTTCTGACTCTATTAGCCTCAAAACACAAAACACTTATTCTGAGTTGAGTACTTTGACTTCCATGGCTGTTTCAGGGTCAGTGTCTGCTGTAGTTGAGCTGACTGGGAGGAGGTTCATTCTAGTGTGTGTCCTTTAGCTCATGCCTGTTCAGTGTTCTTATTACAGTGTCCGGAAGGTCACTCGTCACACTGTACCGGTGTTGTTCAACTTATGTCTATCTGTTGAAGTAGATTGTGTTCATGATTGTCTTCATCAATAACATGATTGGCTAACAAATGCCCTGCCTTTCTTCATTTGAAGTGCTTATGCAGTTTTGATAAAATTCGTTGATTTTGTGAATCAGTTAGCTTGCTGAGTTGCATTGACTGCCCTTTGGTTGAATTTATAAGCTATCCATCTGTACAAAAAGCCCCAAAGAATGCTACCCTTTCCGAGCAACATCATCTCAGATTTATAAAACACAACTCAATGTGTAAGTTTGGTTCCCAGTAAAACACCAGGCCAAAATGCTACTGGGCCAACATTGTATCCCATCAGAGAGATATTGGATAGCCAATGCGAGTGTTTAACAAAGATGTTACTCTACTTAACAGTTCTATGATAAACAGGTGAGTGAATCTCAGATGTCTTCCTGTGAACGCAAGGCATTCACGAACTTTATCATTAAAGGTATCAAATTAGATAAGTTTCAAGACTTGGTCATGGACACATTAAGATATCAATGAAACTAAAAGTAAGACTGGCTTGTGTATGTGCATTTGCATATGTAAATCAAACTTTCCTTGGATATGTACTTACAAAAACCTCTTAAGTTTGTTTAAATGAGAGCCCTATGAAGCTAGAGATCTACCAAATCAATTTGAATTTGAATGGTGTTGATTTGACAATTGTAGTTTAATAAAACTGAATATTATTTGACATTAAAACATGTTTAAGGAAGAATAAATAGGCAATTTGTCGGAAAACCTTAGAAGGCACCATTCTTCTCTGTAAGCATGAATTAACCATATTACTAGCATGATTAGCACTAGCATCATGCTAATACGCCTAATAAGCATTGACTGTATGTAACATGCACAATGTTTTTGTGACGTCACACATATTGGTTCTGGAAAAGTCGTTTTATTTGGAAAAGATTTCATTTTTATGTATCTTAAAAAAATATTTTAAAATATTCACCCCTCTCAGGGTGTACATGAAGGTCTAAACTAGCTCAATCGATGATTAGGTTAATGGAACCAGGGGTGGAGACATGTTTTTTTTTATTTTTAAAGTTGGTCAGTTTGAACATTGGAGTGAATGAGAACTTGCTCTCTTTTGGAGTCAGCCTCAAGCGGCCACTCGTGGATCTTCAGTCACTTCCTATCATGCATCAAGAGAGGAAAGAGGAGGTTGCCCCTTGCTACCAAGTCCCTAGCATTTATATAATTTATTTATACAATAATTCAAAACAACAGAATTCAAATTCAGATTGTTTTGACTGATTTCTAGCTCCATAACCATCTGGAATTTTTTTTGTGTGTGTATGTAAAGCAGTATTATAAACCAGTGTGCAGACGCTTTGAATCCATGTTCAACACATTCTGGTAATAGCAGTTCTCCTGCTATTCTGCTATTTGGTGTGTATACAGCTCTATTTTCCAGTGCATATTTAAACCCAATGCTTTATCTCAATTCCACCATTTGTATTGAATTTAGAAACACAAATTTAAAGTGGCTCAGTTCAGAACTAAAAATGAAAGCTTTGCCCAGTTCATACTGACATCAAATTGAGAGATGTGAGTTTCTGTGTCAAAGAAGCAAACCGATTTGATACACTTTTGAACAAAGCCTATGGAAATGAGTTTTTGTGATCTGACCTAAGTGGCCAGACAATACATTTTTTTAAATGATGGCTCAATGGATGATAGAGAAAGCACACTGCATTCATCTTTGGTTGGTCCATCAAAAAGTTTAAACTGTTTTCTTGTAGATAGTTTAAAATCATTTTTATGTGTGTGTGTGTGTGCGTGTTACAAACCTTTTTGCAACTTAATTTTGCTATAAGCATATGTGGCAAGACGAGGCTGCCTTGTATCCATAGTAACAGCAGTTTACATGAGCTCCATCATGCTGATGTGCAGAACTGTCATGCTGTTTGTGTCCTCAGCAAAATAATATAATGACAGGAAGATAAGGGGTGACTGTGGAAATCTGAAACACACCTCTTTAAATCACTCCAAGGATTAAAAATGCTAGGAAGCCCTGTCTACCCCAAAGGGGACAATTTCGTTAGAAAATCTAAATCTTTTTTATAACTGTTTACTTAGAGCTTGGCGGTATGACCAAAACTTGATATCACAGTATTATTTTTATTTATAACGGTATCACTATATTTGACGGTATTTTTGACAACTCAATTTCCTAATAATTCAGAGGATAACTACTGCTGTAAAATTATTTAAAATGAGCAGAGAAGTGTTAACTCAGGTTTGAATGGTCTCACAGAATGCTGCTGTTTAAAAAAGACACTACATGGTGAATTAATCAAAATTCATGGTGGTTGCTGTCAAAATACACTTTATTGTACATTTGCAACATACAAAGAAATTTAGGCTGGTTACAATGTGTTCCCTGAAACGGCACTGGGCTTTCATTAAGGCAACAATAAATATTTTTGAAAAAGCTAATGTTAAGTACAGAAGGTGTGCAGGTAGTATCCAAGTGTTTAAAATATAAAATAACTGTAAATTAAAGCGCTCTTTCACAATAGTATTGGTAACAGTGGTGTTAATAACGTTTACTTTTCTTGTCGTAAGCAGTCCGCTTTTCATTCTTGTCTTTGCGTGACTGAGTCGAGTTTGAGTCTGAGTCGAGTTTTGTGTTGCAGTGAAATCCTAAATCTGCAGACGTGGAAAAGCATGTAGATCTTCGTTTTATATCCCAAGACATGTTTGTGGCAGAGCTGAAGAAGCAAATATTATGTTTCCTGCGGTTACAACTTTAGCCGTTAACAATCACAAATAATGTTTTTTTGATCAGCATCATATTATTTTTAAGCTGAAGTATTTCCACACAACTGACATTGCTCCTGTTTTCAGAAGAAGCTTTTAACGCTTCCTGAAATTATTTTTTTGATCATGTTTCCATATAAAGATCATTAGAAAGCAGCGAATCCACCTGGGACTACCGCAAAACAATCCCCTCTAACTCTGCATTCACAGGAAACTAAGACAGTCAGCCTCACACGAACGCAAATGGAGCAAACAAAATAGCTCTACTCGCATCTGGATAGCCACTTGACCATCGGAAGGTTAGGAGACGCGAGAGGGTGTTTTGATTTTTATTTATGCTATTTATGTTAACAATTAAAAACCATTTTGACTTGATCTGTCTTAGTCTACCAGAGCCTCTTCCTGGCTGGAAGAGTACAGTTTTTCTTTAGTGACAGACTATGCCTGGCTATATACTGACATATCTGACCGACACCTTTCCATCACATCCGCCCGAGACACTCGCTGCTTTGTGAGTTTCAACAACTCCTCCAAATGTGAGCAAAAACACGTCGCTACAAGAGAGAGCTCTGATTGGTAGATGCACACTGTGTTGTTGACGCTTTGCATGCGCGCACACCAGTATGAAAAAAAAAATATGAAAAATGTACAGTACAGACCAAAAGTTTTTTCGGACTGACTGACTGACCTTCATCTCTTAAAGTAATGTGTATCTACCTGACTTCTGCACAGTACAACTGATGGTCTCGACCCCATTTATGAGGCAAGAAATCCCACTTATTAAACCTGACAGGGCACACCTGTGAAGTGAAGACCATTTCAGGAGACCACCTCTTGAAGATCATCAAGAGAACGTCAAAAGAGTGCAAAGCGTAATCAAAGCAAAAGGTGACTACTTTGCAGAAGCTAGATTAACATATTTTCAGCTGTTTCACACTTTTTTTTGTTGTGTATACAATTCCACTCATGTTAATTCATAGCTTTGACGCCTTTCAGTGTGAATCTATCATTTTCAATTTTCATTATCATGAAAAGAAGGAAACATTTTTGAATGAGAAGGTGTGTCCAAACGTTTGATCTGTACTGTATATCAGAAAACAACAGCAACAACAATAACTTGTATTCGGTATGAAACATTTTACCGCCCAGCCCTACATCAAGTTGCTTAAATGCCTGTCATTTATCCTGCCCTGACACTTGCAGTTCTGTCCAAATAAAGGAGATTGAGCGATGTTTTGTTTAAACATTTCAGCCCCATAATAGCGATGGATCGTGCATCATTGTATCATAATATATGGTTTCCACATCAGTCAGAGACACCTTGCAATAACCTTTGTTGCTTTGGCAGGATTCATTCTCTAGATTAATGCCCCCATATGCTTTTAAAGCTGACAGTATTTGTATTTGTCTGTTTTCCTCCCATCAGGATGTTAAGCCATACACTGGGCTCCCGGACGGTTGTCATATACAGCATTTCATCACATCCATGGCATTGAAATAACATCAGGCACAAACAACTTTGCTTGTGTCATAAGTATTACTTAACAGCAGTCATGGTCTCTAAATGAGATGTATCCCTCTCTCTCCGAATCTGCTTGTGTGAAGGTGGCATAACAAAAGACTCAATCATTGATCAGAGACCAGCTTTCAGCCATTAAATGACACAAGCTGGGAATTTCCTAATTGAAGCTTGGCAACTGCTCCCAGACGAGTTGTTACATACCTTCTTGACTGCCCAGATAGCTCTGCTGGCTGTTGAGGGAGACAGGGATTATTAGTTGGTTGGTTGCAAGGCTTACAATGAAATGAGAACGTTAGCTGCAGAGGAAGTGACATCAGTGTCATGAAATTACATGGAACTGCTATGAAGGTCATTTTGAGGTTAGACGAATTCCTCAGAATGTATCAATCATGGAATCCTTAGGAGTGAGATGAGTTTGACAAATTTGGCTGTAACAAGCTAACCATCTGATAAGAAGACGACAGTCTAATTAGTCCTGAAACAAAGATGTTGAAGAAGAGACATGCTATAAAGGTATTTCACATTTATTACATTTACATTCATGCATTTAGCAGATGCTTTTGTTCAAAGCGACTTGCAGTAGGGGAGAGACAATATGCAATTTGTCGCAGTCAGTGTCTATCTCAGTTCGCTCTTAGTAGAAGCTAATTAATCAACCATAGCAGGAAGAAAATAAAGAGAAAAGAGGCAAAAAAGTTTTTTATTCATATAAAGTGTTCCCCTACACGCTCGTGTTGTCAAATTATTCTCAGTCCCGGTGGAGTATGTTTCTCAGTCATCTTCTCCCTCAAAGTGACACTTTTTGTACAATGGCCTCCAGGACTTGCTGGTGTAACACCAGGTGCAGAAGAGGGGCATTTTAATTTTTAAGTCAATGGGAAATACAATCAATATCGTATTGTGGCACTTGCCATAAAATAGCACAGGTGAGGCTGTAAGGACGTGGAGGCTGAAGTTGTGTTGAAATCCATTCGCAGAAGTTTAATGAGAAAACAGATCAGTAAACCTAATAAACAATCCAACCAGCAATAACACACAGGGGTAATCCAAAATGTAAAAACTATGAGAAAATGAGAGGCAGGCAAAAAGGTCATACCTGTCATAATCCAAAAAAAGCCAACAAGGAACGCTCGGGAAGGCAGCAGAACTGGCAATACTGCGCAAAGTCTGTTTGGCCCTGCCCATGCTTTAATGGCCGCCAAACAGGAAGTGATAGCAGAAGAAGCAGAGGTAGTGAAGCCAGTCAATATTCAGTTGAGGGCTCCCTCTGCTGGCGTGGAGTTATAGATGCATCTCAATTTTTTTTACTTCACTGTGTTAGCCAATTAGGGGCTTGCTTAGACGGACACTTATAATATAGACTATAGAATATAAAATAACGTGTCTTGAAAAACAGTTGAGGATTTGAAATAATTTGAAATATTGTTCAGAAAGAAATGGAAACATAACTAAATATTATCACAGCTGTTTATGTTCTGTTTCTGTGAAAACATCATTTTCATTTGAGGTGTAATTAATAAAATAATATTGGCCATGAACACAAGGTGCCCATTGTACCAGCGTGGTTATTGCTCTGCTCTATTGTAGGAAATAGATTGAGTTGAAACAGTTGGCCAATGAGCCATGTAGGAGCAGTCAGATAGCTGCGATTTGGATTGCGTTAAATATTTTATATTGTATAAATGAGCAATAATGCATGTAAAAAACTCTGAGAGAAGCACATGCTATTTTCAGTTATTTGACAAATAATTTTAGCAAAAATACTTTCTGAACAAGTGCATTGGCTTCTACTTTCATACTTTAAGTTTCAGACTGCTCACACATACCGCCCTATCAGATCATTACTGGCAGAGTGTGTCTGGAGTCATCATGATGAGTTCCCATGCAGGGATTTTTAATTTAGAGCTAATGATTTGCTGCCAGAAAACTTATTAGTGGGGACAACAACTGTCATTTCAACAATGCTAAAACATAGAAGTCAATCCTACTGTGAAGTGTGACACAAGAATTAGATGTTACACTCTGGCACAAAAAAATTATTTGTAAGCAGATTGCGTGTGTTATTTTTTATTATGATAAAGCCTCACATTTATAACAGTGAGTTTTTTCAAATTAAAATGTTATAGTGTAAACAGTCAACCATTTAACATTTTACACAACATTTAAAACAAGGTAATTTTAACATGGTGGATTTTATTATTATTGTTATTATTATTACTACTATGTCTATTTATTTGTATTTATTGTTTAAAAATATACATTTGAAGAGTTCTTTCCAAAATGATATAAATCCATTTTAATTTATTTAAAAATAAAGTGTATTTTTCATTAAACGAAAGGCGGTTGAGGTATTCAAGCAGATATTGGGCCTTTTGGACAATCAATTATGGACTTATAATTCTGTTGCTAACTTTTTTTTAAAGGTATTATTACATTTTTTACATTTACATCGTAATGTTTTGTTCAAAAAGTTAAATATAAGTATCTTAACATCCAAGATTGCTCTGATGATGGCTGTAATGCTCAGATGCTCCCCAGGGGTTTTGTTGTCTTTGTTTATTTTTCCAGTTTTCTGTTTTGCTTCATCAGTTTTACTCGAGAGGAGCTTTTGAGACATCAGAGAGAATTCTCTGAACAATTTCTCATTGAAAGAGTTCTCTGATGTGTTGTCGGCAGAGCAGTGATGCTTCTGTTTAGATGCCGAATAGGGAAACTCCTAGAACACCACTATCTAGCTTACATCTGGCAAACCAACAAAATGGTTGAGAGCGCACTTCAACTTGCTTGGGAGTAACATTTTTACACTGAAAGATGGGGCCTTTCCTGCTTTGGTGCATTTTATTATTTTTTTTTCCACACTCACAGTCTCCTCCCCAATCACTCTATCCCATAATCAAGTGACCTTAACAACCTTGAACACTTACTTAATAAAAAAGAAAACCTGCGATGTGAACGTGCACTGTATGGATCATTTAAGGTGTACACACTTTCTTTTAGTTTAGAAAAGGACACAATAATGTGAAATTAAGTATCATTTTAATTTTTCTTTTTGCAAATAGTTCCCAGTCCAAAGTATTTTTAAAAATGTAACTCCTGGTGTCAGATGAAGACATTTGATGCTGTTTTAAATGTTGTTAAGTCTCTAAATCCAATCTATATCCGAAATAACTCAGAATATGTCCAAAGAAGAATGCAACCTTTATGGGTTTTGAACAGCATGGCGGTAAGTGATTAATGACTAGATTTTCATTTTTGTAGTGGGGTATCCCTTTAATGACTGAATTTGCAATAATGTCATTTATAAACATTAATGATTGTGAATTTCAGAAATTCAAAACTTGATTAATAACTTGACAAAACATCTGTATACTCTCTTATTTCTGTGTAGCTTTTTAACCAGGATCTATTTGAAGACACATTAAAAAAAATGTTCATAAAGTTTTTTAACAGATTTTTCTCTGTTTTCAGAAACAGAGCTCAGACGAGATTAGGTTACAGTTATTCAAAATGTGCTTGTTTCGCCAGCAGAACAAATTTCCTGTCTGGAGAAAAAAAAATCTCATTTGATTTTAAGGAAGACAAATAAAGCTCCTAACACAGATCACTGAAATAAGATGCCTCCATAGAGTACTCTCACAGTGTGCAAACAGGAAGCATTTTCCAAGATTTAAGCAACAAAAGCATGCTCTTTTCACAATTTTGATACATTTCGCTAGTACAATACAAATGTTTAGAGTAACAGGGAATACAATGACCAATTCAGGCTTGTTTCTGCCAACTATTCACAGTGACACCTTTAGGTCGAAAAAACTCTCAGCATTAATTTGTATTGCTGTTGTTTGTCAGAAGGGTCGATGGCAATTTAATCCTGTATTGATTCCTTACTGGTTCCTGAGATGAATATCGGTTTGTCTATTGAAGCCGTTGAGATATGGGGTTTGGCCAGTTCCTGCTTCTCCAGCAATGTCCACTTTCATTGCATTCACTCCAGACTAATCCAAAGCTATAGGGTCTACACCACGTTTTTCCATAAGTCATCGTTATGTGTTGTTGTTTTCATGTAATCCAGGTCTGCATTCAATCTGTTTGACTATTATAAGATCTAGATCATGTGCAGGTTTTAAAGTACAGGTACAGTACAGGCTAGCCTCATATTTTAGAAAACCATTAAAACCACACCAGAAGATGTGACATCACAAGTGGACGTTCTCTTGATGCTTGCTCACACTTGAGTCAGCCATTAGAGCACTTACCCGGAGAGACGGCATTGAGTCTGGACCCTATGTGTGATCACTGAAGAAGAAAAAAGCTAAGTCATTTTGGGAACACAAACATGTCTGCTATGGATTACTACAGAACCAAGGAAGAAAGAATGGGATTCTGAATCGTTTTTACTCTGTCGCACAGAATCAGTAAAAAAGAACACATGCTAATGAGCAAATTTCTGGATTTTAAACAGTTACAAAAGCAACCTTGTAGAGGTTAAACATGAGATGCATGCATTTGCCTCAACAGATTAGAATTACAACAAATGTATTGCTTTACTAAGGAAACTTTGTGTATAATCAAAAAATAATAGAATATAATTTAAAATAGGATATAAAGTTCAAAATAATAGAACTGTTTGGCTGGAGTATGTGGTTGATAGAAAATATTTCTTCAAACGTGCCTGTATTACAAAACAACAGAAAACAGTCACTTTGCAGTATACGATTCTATAAGACTTATAGGGTATCAGGATCTGGAGCGTACATTGTAGGATAGATCTCAGCGAAGCAGAGACAGCTGATCGTGAGAAGCTCTTCTATTACAGAATAAAGCAAAGCAAAGAGATGGCTAAAACAAAGGACCCACGAGGGGACAAAACTTGGCAAATAACATAAATGACACTGGTCACTGAAACAGAAACATTAACACACTAACTTACTACACATCACTTAGAATAGCATAGGGAAACGCACACAAAGACTAATAATGCACCCGAGAAGAACAGCACAAACACAGTATAAAAGTATAAAAAGGGAGACTAACAAGTGAGAGCGCGCGGGAAGACAGCTGAAAGGACAAATTAAACACGGGGCAAAGTCTGACGCAACAAGCCACAAGGTGAAGAGAGAACATAAACAACGATAAAACGATACAACCGCCTATCAGGGAAAAGCGAGGGAGTCACATGACAAGGGAAAACACATCGAGACGGAGCACGCGCGATTGGTGACAGAAGGGAGTGGATAGGGAAGCACAGACAGCTGCGATTCGCACCTTGAAAACCCTGACAATAGGAATCGTAATGGCGACAAAATTGTAATTGCTTGTCTTGAGTTTCCCGTTTTTTGATTTAATGTTGCTTAATGTTGAAATGATTGGTGATCTTCGGTTTTAATCGCAGTTTGTTATATTTGTTTTTTTTTTTATTTATTTTCTTTTATTTCAAGTAGTTATGTCTTTACCATTATCACAATGCATGTAATCTAAATGTTGGTAACCATGTATTCTTTGATTTATTAGAATGCAATCTCTTCCCATTGAACACAAAACAATTGTGCTAAATTTGGTAGTTTTCTGACACATCTGGCAACAAAATACAGGATGTGGGTAAAACATAGTCAGGCAGAGTCTAGCAGGAGTTGTGTGGGTTTGAATGAATCACTGAAGACATTCACTTTTATGAGGCTTAGGCCAGCAATAGCCCTTGTGTGCCCGTCTTTGCCCTTTATCTGTATTCCATACTCTATCCAATTATAAAATGTGAGTCAAATGTGTTACTGTGTTACCTTCTCCTCTGAAAGCTGTGTTCTAGACATACTGGGCTAGCTTAACTTCTTCTTTTTAACATTTGCAATTGCAGCAGAAAAGAGCCTGACATTCATATACAAGCTATTAACAAACGCTATAACTTTCCCGAATTGTTATACTTCTTTACTATCCATATTTACTATACAATTGTTATTTACAGAATAAGTGTAATGCCAGTTAAAAAAAAACTTTTTTTGGAAAGTTTAGCAACTGTTGAATGTGTGTATGCGTGCATGGGTATGTATGTGTGGTTGGGGGACACGAGGGCTGACTCACAGACTGCTCACTCACACAAAAGAGTCAAAACTCTTCAGAGATTCTGAGAAAGTTTACCGACAGCCATCTGCGACTAAGAAATCACCTTACATTTAAAATATCCTTCAAAGATTTGATTTATCCATCAACCTCTCATGTTTTGTCAAGACATCTTAGAGACATTTTTTTTCTGTCTGCCATATTTGTATCTTTAGTGCTTTATAAAATATTTAAGTTTCTCTTCAGGCCAAAAGATGCTTCCGATTTGAGTTACAATACTTCACAATGCAATGGGAATCGCACCACTAGTATTTGGCTTCACCTTAGGCTTTTATTAATGCTTGATTTCTTCAAGGTGTGGATTCAACTGTTGAAAAACAGTGTTCCTCTTCAATCAGTCTCCAACCTTCTCTTCTTGCAGTCCAGATCAGCTTTGCGGGTCACAGCCTTGTCATAAACCGTTTGCTTTCACTTTCAGCAGAGATGTCCAATTCAATTGAGCTCTGTACAATTGACATTGGTATTGACAGTCTATGTCAGAGTATGTCTTTACTTAAATTGATGGAATAAAAGATGTGTGAAGCCTGTGATGTCACAAATAATTGGTAAAACTGTGAAAGAACATCTTCCAAGAACTGTGATTGCTTTTTTCTGCTATATTTAAGGTGTAGCTATTACAGCATAGAGAAAATTACCTTCAAAATTGATTTTTTAGAAGTCGATCTGAAAATCAAATTTGGCTTGGCCCTTTTGGAACATGACATGAATAATAAAATAGCTTTGAAAGATTTATTATAAAACCCCCTCCCTATATCTTTAGCATTGACCAGCTCTTACTAAGACATTCTTTACACATTTATTTTCACATTTATGCATTTAACAGACTCTTCTATCCAAAGCAACTAACAGTAGAGGGAGAAACACTATACAGTTTGTTACAAAAACAAAGTCTCAGGTACAGGTAAAGTCTTAGGTAGAGGGAAAGTCTCATGTACAGGTAAAGTCTTAGGTAGAGGTAAAGTCTCATGTACAGGGAAAGTCTTAGGTAGAGTTAAAGTCTCATGTACAGGGAAAGTCTTAGGTAGAGGTAAAGTCTCATGTACAGGTAAAGTCTTAGGTAGAGGTAAAGTCTCATGTACAGGGAAAGTCTTAGGTAGAGTTAAAGTCTCATGTACAGGTAAAGTCTTAGGTAGAGGGAAAGTCTCAGGTACAGGTAAAGTCTTAGGTAGAGTTAAAGTCTCATGTACAGGGAAAGTCTTAGGTAGAGGGAAAGTCTCATGTACAGGGAAAGTCTTAGGTAGAGGTAAAGTCTCATGTACAGGTAAAGTCTTAGGTAGAGGGAAAGTCTCATGTACAGGTAAAGTCTTAGGTAGAGGGAAAGTCTCATGTACAGGGAAAGTCTTAGGTAGAGGTAAAGTCTCATGTACAGGTAAAGTCTTAGGTAGAGGGAAAGTCTCAGGTACAGGGAAAGTCTTAGGTAGAGGTAAAGTCTCATGTACAGGTAAAGTCTTAGGTAGAGGGAAAGTCTCAGGTACAGGGAAAGTCTTAGGTAGAGGGAAAGTCTCATGTACAGGGAAAGTCTTAGGTAGAGGGAAAGTCTCATGTACAGGGAAAGTCTTAGGTAGAGGTAAAGTCTCATGTACAGGTAAAGTCTTAGGTAGAGGTAAAGTCTCATGTACAGGTAAAGTCTTAGGTAGAGGGAAAGTCTCATGTACAGGGAAAGTCTTAGGTAGAGGTAAAGTCTCATGTACAGGTAAAGTCTTAGGTAGAGGGAAAGTCTCAGGTACAGGGAAAGTCTTAGGTAGAGGGAAAGTCTCATGTACAGGGAAAGTCTTAGGTAGAGGTAAAGTCTCATGTACAGGTAAAGTCTTAGGTAGAGGGAAAGTCTCAGGTACAGGTAAAGTCTTAGGTAGAGGGAAAGTCTCAGGTACAGGTAAAGTCTTAGGTAGAGGGAAAGTCTCAGGTACAGGTAAAGTCTTAGGTAGAGGGAAAGTCTCAGGTACAGGTACAATAAATGATGTCTCTAGCAATCACCCAAACAAATGCCTCTTTTCCACCGGATTTTAAAAACAACTCGACTTGTTTTGCTTCGAGTTTTGTTTCCAACTACTTCAAGTGGAAGATCTGAGTGCGCTTGTTTTAGAAAAGTCAATCCAACTCTGTCATTCCAGTTCCACTCAGTGCCATCAGAGAACATGCAACCATGTCAACATTAACACCTGAGATTGACATGTGTTTTTTGAGACTGCTTTTACTAGTGTAAAAGGAAGATTCAAAGAACATGCAACCATGTCAACATTAACACCTGAGATTGACATGTGTTTTTTGAGACTGCTTTTACTAGTGTAAAAGGAAGATTCTGTTGCCTTCTGAAATGAAATGGCTTTGAATTCAGTCTAAATGATGGTCTGACAAGTACTCTACTTAACCTGCGAGAGTCATGGAGAGGCGTATGAGGACATTTGAGCTCCTGAGGTGAACGCAGGCCAGGCAGAAATCTTCCAAATGCTCACGACTGACCAAACAAACATGCAAAGATTATATTGTGTAAAGTGCTTTTGATTTAAGAAATTTAGTCTTTTTAGCCACACAAAAAATGTATTTCATAGTTCTTTCTGTCATTTTTTATATATTCTAATAATACAATCTATAAAAGCATTACTGTATATAAATGAAATTTAAAGCAAATATCTGTTAGACTACTGGTTTAATAGTCACAAAAATTTTACAAAAGTATTGTATACTCTACATGTATAGTTAATAAAGTAGGGCTAATGTTTTCTATACAAGCATTTTATTATGACAACATTTGCGGAAAATAAAATCTCAGAAATAGCAGAATGATCTAGATTATACAGATTCCTGTTATATATGTAATCAACAATTGTGTTTTTTTCCAAGGAAATAAATAAATTGTAAAATATGACAATTTACCTACATATTTGGCATAAATAACAAATATTATTTATACCTAGAATTATTATTTATACACAGAATTGATGTAATAAAAATATAACAAATTTGGCATTAAGTTTTTTGATTAAGGAACATTTTCAGAGTCAATTTGGATATATTTACTGCAGTTTGTTTAGTTTATAAATAAAAAAGTTAGGAATCAACTTTCACCAGGTGTCCAAAAACAGTGAGTTAAAATCATCTTCGTAAACATCGTTTTCATTAGCAGTTCACTACCTTGCGTCTTTGTGCCCTTTCTCTTAAACATACTTACAGCAACTGTTGTGTTTGTAGCACTATATGAATTAACAAGTTGTGTTGCGCTGGTAAGTGAATCTGACCAATATTTGCTCTGTGGGGACTAAGCAATAAGTAATTAACAGGATGTCGTGTCACACCTTTTTTCCAATCATGAAGTACCAGCTCAGCTTACCTCCTAAAAAAGTACCCATTGAGGAGACAGAACATGCTGGAAATTACCCCAAAAGCATCCCAAGTTGAATTGAGTAGAGCCATTACTAAAGAGCTCTGTGGAAAAGTGGCCAAAAAAATGCTCTGAATAGGAATAATTTGAATTTTTTACATTTCATTTTTAATGTTCCCAGAAGAGTATTTAGATACTTCTTTAGATAACGATGGTAGTGTTAGCTTCTCTGACAGAATCAGGCCAAGCTCCACAAGCCAGGGACAGATACGGTGAGAGGTTTCCTGTCTTTCTGAGATGGAATCACAAGACACTGTTACTTTTCTAAACACACACCTGTATAGTGCATAAAAGATTACATGAGTTTATAATTTAGGCAGATGTGTACATGATTTTGTAAGTGAGCATCTGTGATTTGAATTTAACTCAAGCAGCGATAGGGAGCTAGTGAAGACAGATGAAACATGAAGCAAGGCCAAGGAACATGGGCTTGCTTTGTGCCTTGAAGATCTGCGGAGTTCTGAGTGTGTTTGGTGGAAGTCCTGCTAGAAGAGCAATGCAGTAGTAATGGTCAAGATTGGACCAGACCCTGAACCAGTAGGTGAGTTGCTCAGTCTAAGATCCAGTATGTCAGTTAAGACTTTTCTTTTGTTGTGGAGTGCAAATCTGATAGCTCAAGTTGTCTTAGTGATGTGGTGTTTGAAGGTCAGTTGTTCATCCTGAACCACTCCAAGATTCCTAATTGAAGAAGTGATGAAGTTTGAAACTCCATTAACAGATCCAAGTATGTCCTCCTGATAATAAGGCTCTGGTACATGTTAATCAAAATGACATTCTTGTCGACAGTTTTACTTTAAGTGGATAAGTAAGGCACTAAACTTGAAGTAACTCTGAAAGTCTTTATAAAGAGTGTACCTTATGTTACTTTTTTATGCAGACATATCTGGAGAAAGAAGAATACTTTTGTTGTTACTGATG
This sequence comes from Danionella dracula, assembly GCA_900490495.1. Classification (NCBI taxonomy): domain Eukaryota; kingdom Metazoa; phylum Chordata; class Actinopteri; order Cypriniformes; family Danionidae; genus Danionella; species Danionella dracula. The sequence continues at coordinate 3,354,588 of UELW01000844.1, read as the reverse complement.
AAGTGAAATGGCTTTGTTGTCTTTGGCAGTGTAAGTGGATTGCTTTACTCGAGTAGGTGAGGAAAACACAGAACCTTCTACCATTATTCAATGTATGTATAAACAAGTCATGATGTTTCTGAATCACATGGATATGAAAAATTGGTTTCTAGATAGATGACGAGACCATTCCTCTGACACTTTGGCTGCTTGCTATTGATTTGGGGATGATACCATTTTTAATGCAATTTTAATACACCTTTAGGCTTAAAAGAGCCTTGTTTTAAAAGTTTTTTGAAAGGAAAAACATTTGAAAAGAAATACTTCTAGTCCTCTTAATCAATTTCTAGAATAGTAAGTGTAAATTGTTGTCATTAAACGCTATATACTGTACTACCATTCAGATAACAGTCTGAACAGTGTGTCATCATGAAGGTTAACTATTAAAACACATGATAAATCACTTAGGATCTCATTGTATTTCCGAGGGAATGGTTTTACTTCACATGCAACTGTTCAAACAGTCTCTCACTATGGATCAACAACATTCTTCTCATTACAATGTTTGTCTGTTGGACTTCCAGTCCAAATGTTTTTACAGTTTAATATAATATGATAATCATGTGGTCTTTCTGCCCAACTCTCTCAGTTCAGGTTCATTTTTGGGCATGTAAATTGCAAAAAATATGGACTGGCTAGCATTAAAATTTTTATTTTTTTTTGGCACCCATGTTGTTAGATTTATGAGCACATACAGTACCTGCACAACCAAATTAATAAAAGCAGGCTAGGTTGGATTTAAAAAATGCATATGAGCTTCTTAGATTGTCACATATACGAAAAAAAACATACGTTTGTGTCTTGAGAGTAGCCTAAACATATATTGCCAAGCATTCTATTAATCATTGACTGGGTGGAACATGAACATGTTAGGAAATTATTTAAACTCACACATACACACACAGTAATAGTAATATGCTGTAAATAGATTTTATTCCCATGTGGATTACGCTGTGTGCAAACAATGTTTAGACACACCTGTAAGGGACTTTCCTGTGTGGCAAAGCTATCATTAACCAGGAGGAGAAACCTGGAACTAATTAGCTCAACTGCTCTTTTCACTGAAGAAGTGGTTTCTGGCACAAGGACTCATACACGCATCCACACAACGGTTTCATGATCACTTTTTCAAATGATGTTTCAGCAAGTCAATACAGGTAATAAGTGTTTAATTGCACATTTGACAAAGCAGTCTTTTGTCTGTATCTTTGTTTGAACTTCAAAAGGTTCTTTAATAATGTTGCCCTGGAAATGTACTACTATTTTCACCCTGGAGAAACATAATCTGGAATAAGTGTACACAGAAATGTATGGATGAAAAATGTCACTATAAATCACTTAGTATACGTTCATATTTGAGGAAATGTTCATCAGTTTACTTCTATACTTCTATGCATTTCTGCACCTACAAACCAACTCCTCTTGTTTCAGCACATTTCTCTAATATACACTCTAGAGCAAGCTTCTAACAGAGTACTACACCATTTCTTCCTAATATTAACCTTCCCTCTGGCCTCTGTAAATTGAACAAGAACACTCATATTCCCTGATTTAACAGTGGGATGTAATTCTATTTCTACCCCATGAAATTAGCAAATTTTGAGCTTTAGAATCTGGGCAATTGTAGCGAGCTAATTATTTTTACATAATAAGCTAGAGATGATCTTGCAGACAAAGCATAACATGGTTCTATTGTGCTATTTTCTCTTCTTATCGAGTTTGCAAAAATTGCCTAAAATATATTTACATGAAAGATGTAATAAAGAAATGCAGTATATTTTCAAGGTGCTCTACAGATCTGTCATCAATTTGCTATACCTACCTATAAGTAATTTATAATGTTGTTTGTACTAAATATTGGAAATGTTCTATAGCTTAAAGGGTTTATGAATATTTATTTTATGTATAGATTTCACAAGATTTGTAGAATTGTAAGTTGTTGTATTTAAACACATGAAACGTCTGAAGTTAAAGCACATGCATGTTTTTTCTAGATGCAGTAAAGAGCAGTTTTGAAGCTATGTGAGTAACGGAGCCGTTATGAGTCAGAGATTAGTGAGTGCTAATGACAGTCGACATGCTGACTCAATCTTACAACAGTTCTGTACACACTCGCTCTGCTGCTGGATACACTTCTTACTTTTAAAATATCTGTGTTTTTAATCATTTAGAACTTGTACCCTCTGGGCTTTAACCATTTATTACTGAGTCACTTTAAAGATAATAGGTTACTAAGTATGCATCACATATAATGTTACTTTCAGAAAAATCTAATTTGATAAAAAAAAATATGAATAATCCAAAGTGCAATTTTACTTTCCAATAATTTCTTCCACTATTTTACTATAGAGTGGTCATGTCTTATTTTGACAATTTTTTACAGTAATATGTACAAAAAGCTTAGCAATGCAGGATAAAAAAAAAGTAAAACAATGATTTAAATTTGATTGCCTAAATTCAAGGTTTTCATTCGCAAACATGTTTATACTTTATATAAGATCTCAAAAAAAAGGCTCAAAAGCAGTTTTGGTTCAGTTACAATCAATACACGATGGACACAGACTGCTGTGAATCTATTCTGAGCAGTTCTTAGAGTTTGTCCAGAAGATGTGAATAATAAATAAGTTTGAACCCACTGTGTTACAATGTTACATTTTACTACAGGGTTTTATAGTAAAACTCTCGTTTGTTTTTTACAAAACAAAAGCGACTCATCTTTGTTATACTTCCTGTAAATCACATACTGAAATCTCAAACGCTTCTCCTGCACAGAAGTTTATGCTAAACTATCCCAAACAAAATGATTAAATCAACTTTTCATTTTCAACATCACCTAAAACCAGTCACTCTGAAATATTTATTAATTTCAAGTCTCTAATTGTACACATTCTATGAGGTAGGAACAGAATTTTACCTAATGATCTAGAGGAAAAAAATAATTGTAACGAGTCGACAAATCATTTCTTTTTTTACTTGTTTACATACACGCATTTACCTGACAATAATCTATTGTACACAACTAAATACTTGCTTTAACCCACAGCCTTGGCATTGCAGTGCTAAAGACTGAGACTAGGCCATAAAAAGGTTATTTAAATAAGTGTTTGCGAGTAAGCATGCAGTCTCTTTCTGGCACATACATAAACATCACTTTAATAAACTAATGCAGATCAAGATCACAGTCAGTGTTTTTGGGTCTGATTCTGAATGCCTTGTCATCAAGTGTATTGCATGACAAATTTAATGTGATGTTCTCTGTAGCACTGCGTGGCCTGTGTGAGTGTGTAGGGGGTGTTTGCACGTGCGTGTGTGTGCGTGTGTGCGTGTGTGTTTATGGGATCACGCTCTGGGCTGTGGCAGGAATAGCTCTGGCACTGACAGGCCAGAGCAACATGGCTGAAGCCATTTGTGAATCTCAGCAGGGAAACGTCACACGTTTTCTCCCTTATTGATCCATATATCATCTAACAAAGACACACAGTTGATGCCAAGGAGCAAAACCCCTTATTCTCTGAGCAGTAGGGTGTGCAGAAGACTACAAATCACACACTCTGGCATCCATGTTGTGCAATAAGTCTGAACACAGAGGAGCATGGTCTTGGATCTGTGTCAGGGTCTTACCAATTTTTTTTTTTCAGTTTTGGGTGAGAGATTCTTCTCCCATAGGTTTTATACAGTGCCTTTAAATACTTGAATTGATTAAATCTTTTTATTTTATGTGTTCTTTCTTTGTGCTGTGTGCACATTGTTCATGTTTGTGTTGATAGAGCAAACGGCTGTTTAGATAGGAAAGGTTATTGCTAATTACCTCTTTTAAACTTGTTAGTAGTTGCTCAATGCCCCTTTTTATTTTGAATTATTTTCCCTGTGATACATAAGTTTGGTCTTACTGTAATTAGGATCAGCAAAACAAGGCTTTGTTAAAGGTGCCTTATTATGCTTCTTTTATATAATTTATAATAAATATTTATCACTGCACCCTTAACAACCTCCAAAAGCAAATGGGTTTATCATAAACAATGTCTTTAAATCACTTCAAATGGTTGTGCACATATTGTTGTGCTTGATGACACACTGACAATTCAATAATTTCGACGTATACATTCATCTTTGGGTGAGCCAAAAACACTTTTGGCCTGGGACATTTTTTTTCGATGCGGTTCTATTACGTTTTCCCTTTTGGATCATTCAGCACATAACAGCATGTATTTTCGGTTCATCTGATTGGTTAGTGGGCGTTAGGGGCATGACTACAACCATCGAGCCATTTTGAGCTCCCAGGAAAAGACAATAGGAATACACAAAAATGCATGAACAGAAATTAGGTATTTTATACGAGAAACAATAAAGATACATGAAATAAATGTCTGAAAAAAGTCCAGTTTACACTATACAGCACCTTTAAGCATCAAAGCAGATTGAGGAAATGTGCTCCGTTTTAAAACTGAAGTCACATGACTCAACATGTTTGTAAACATTTGGGTGCTTTGTTTGGACAATATTGTCAAATCTTTATTTCTGCTACAAATAAAAGCACGTTTTTGCTTCTGGAGTGGCCAAAACAAGGCAAACATTTTCAAAACACGAGCAGGTTTAAGGACATTGTATTGTATAATCAAAATAATTCCAATAATATATATATACATGAGCTTTCTGTGGGAAGGCTTTCATTCATTAACATGTGTTTAATTTCAATATTATAGTAAATATTAGAGGTGGGCATAGATTTCTTTTTAAATTTTAATTAACCTAGGTTAATTTTGAAATAAATCTAGATTCATCTAGATTAAAATGCCTCATTTGAATTCTGCCAAAGGCATTCAGAATATGTATCCAAAATAACAACTTGCTATTTTAAACGGGTAAGCAAGAGTGTATAAGTAATTTACACGTTGATAAAAACAAGCAATTTTAGTTCATTTAAACAGAGAGGTGAATTGCAGATATATGATGATGGTGACGGAAGTGACTTCTCACACGGGACCCCAAACAGATGTTACTGACCGCTTTGAATGGACGAGACTCTCCTCATCCTCAAAACTCAGAAACAAAAAGTAGTTTTGATCCCAAAACACTTTTTATTAAAACTTATTAGCCAGAGACAGACCTTGGGATCGAGTCGTTGAGGCTGTCGGTGCTGAAGAGAGCTATTCCTTTTTTTATCTGTTAAGGAGAGCTCGAGGACACTTCAAGTTAACTTTACATGAAGTAAGAACAGATGTTCTTTTTTAATATGTGGATATTGATGAATATACCATTCATTTAAATATGTCTAATTATATCCATGCTCTGATTCGAAAATTGCATATCAAGTAAAGAGATCTACAATTTTATATTGTGATTTGTTTTAATGATGTAACGTTAGAAATTGTATTTAAATTTTTGTATGGGCAAAAATATTAAGTTTTATTTGTCCCATCAGGCTTTTACAACAATGCCCCCCGATATGCAATAATAAGTAATGAATGGAAAATAAGAGATTAATTTAATCATAAAAAAACTATTAAGTATGTTAAAGCTTTAAACGAAGCAATAACTTGTTACACATGTTTATTCAAGAAATGTATTACGTTATTTAATTTAATTTTATTAAAATTAAAGCCAAATTTTACGTATTTTTCGATTGCTAGTCAATACTAAATACTGTATACACACAAAAGCGTTCTAAACATAAATAAAGCAATAACATGCTTCAAACGCCTCTGCTTGATATCCAAACTAAAGCAGGAATTGAATCAGTTTAATAGCTTTAGTGTGTATGTTTAAGCTCTAATTTACCACAAGCACACACGCACACGCACACACACACAAACAAAAAACACGATCTTTATAAATCTAACACAAGAGGAATAGTTTGATAATTTTTGTGCCTGACAGGCATTTATTATGTAGCGAGCTGCATCATTATGAGCAACGCTATAAACAGCAGAAGCATTGACCCTGGAGGCTTTCATACTGATGAAGAGTCATCCCTCCCTCATCATTTTCTTGAAGATGGACATGCTTGATCTTACGTCCTTGTGAGGCAGTGAGTGACCTGCTTGGCTTCTCCTCAGGGAGCCAGTCTGAATTCTGCTCACACACGTCTCTCTCCTCCCACCTCCAAGATGGACCAATCACAGTGTCCATCTACTCTTTCTGATGACGGTCACTGTGCTGGGTCTTTTTATTATTCCAAGACTCTCAAGCCATTCAAGGTCACCTGGACAGCACTATGTCACATGGGTATGACAAAGTGCCTCCTCCTATCAGCTGCAGGTCGGTGCTTTCCTCCCTCTGTGCTCTCTTAAATGTCTGCCATCCCTCCGCATTCTCAGTCCTGAGCTTTCTAAAGCAATAATTTTCTCATCTGTCTAGCCCGAGTCAAATTATTTTTTATGATTATCAAAAGTAAAATAAGGGTTAAAGTCTTACATAAGAGCTCATACTCAGACCTTTTTTGGGTGCTAATGCACATAATCCGACCAGTTTGAATTAATGACTTTCAAGGAGCATCATTTCACAGATTGATGGATCTGACTGGGCTATATTGAGCTCAGGTTCCTAGTTACGCCCTGGAAAACTACATGTGGATTATTTGGAAGTAATTCTGCTTTCATGTGCATAAGGCCATTTCTCCTGAATGTTGGCTGTTCATATGCTTTATATTGAGGATCTTGGGCCATTGTATGCTTGGGCGGAAGTGTGCTGAGAGACCTAAATTCTACATGTTTTCTTCACTGATGACCAGGTCTTAAGTTTGTTTGCTTCTATGTTAAAAAAAGAAAGCTAACGTTTATTAGATTGGGACTTTTTATGCCTCAGGAGACTGATGAAGCCACTTGTGTTTATCTATCAAGCCAAAGCTGTCTAGGGACGGAGACTTGACTTACAGAAGCTTCTTAGTTCCTCTCATGTTTATAAATAACTTTTAAAAAAGACTTTCTTTGAGTCAGTTGTATATAATTCCCTATGTCACCAATTTCTGCTAAACATACTTGAAGTTTTGGTCAGAAATGTATGAATGTGGATGGATTAGTGTTGATTTTTTTTTTATCATTCAAATTCTAACCCTAGAACTCAGTGGCCACTCCTGGTCGACTCCTGGCCACCCCTCCAAGAAGTATAATAAATTGTATTAGCAATAATTATACATTTTCAGCTCAGATACACAGCCAGCCATTTAGGCAAATGGCACACGACCTTAGATCACACACAGAAGCCAGGCTGATGCTGAGATCAGAGACTAACGGAGTGGAGCTCAACATCCAACCCTGGTCGCATTGACCTGTACTTCGCTCTGAGCCCTCCCTCCCTGGCGCTTTTGCACACTTAAAAAATAGAAGCTCATTATTGTCATTGAGAAAGAAGAAAACAACTATATATATATAATTTATATATAAATTGACCAATCCCAGAACTATATTTAATGAGTCTTCTTTGCATTAGAAGTCTCCTGGCAGTGCAACTGTGCAGTATCAGAGTGCGTAATGGTTCTTGGCCTGTTTGCTCTCAGATGTCCTAAAATTGGATGATGCAGAGATATATTTGTTAGTGGAAAGGTGGCATGACTGGAGCAGATTGCTGTGTTTGTTGGAACTAAATGAGAAATTGAGGTGGATCTGTATGTCATGAGCATCTGAGTTCAACAGGTCCTGCTCATCAGAACCATGTCTGTAATGCCAAAGCACGGTCAGAATGATAATGCCAGCAATCCCTCTATGAGCCTCACAACTTTTTTTTATTCTTGTAAAAGTTTTGACCACAGTGTCTACGTTTTGATAACATCTGAGTTTGCACTTTTGTAATTGAAATTTGGGGGATGCAAATAATCTAACTTTCATTGCCATATCTTTCATAAACACTGTCTATTATCAGCAGTGATCGACAAACATGTCTAGAAAATCCAGAATTCAGTACAGGTGACAGATCGCAGAATATGTTTAAGTCCATACAGGAAAATAACATGCTTACATATTATAAAATGTCTTTTTTCTGGATAAGTAGAACATTTGTTTTGGCTAGACACATAATAATAATATTAGCTATTTTCTATTTTGATGAAAGTTTATTTAAAGTTTACTTAAATTCAAATTTATAATGCTTAATGCATATTTTTGATAAAAGAGCTATCTTTATATTGGCTGCAATGCAAAACAACATTTTCTTATTACTGTCTATTGCAATAAAGTAATGCGAGACCATGTTCAGAGTTCCAAAACTAAGATTTATTAAACAGGAACCTCTAAGTTAAGAAAAAGCTGAAAGCACAGTTAAATTATCTTCAACTTAATAAAAATCAAAGCACAAGCAAAGCAGAGTTCTGTGAGGGAGACTGGACTAAACTGGACTGAGGAAAGCAGTGTTAAATAGGGCTGAGGTGGTTAGTTGGAGCAGGCGTTCAGTTTTCTGGGGATCGGGATCTTGAAGGAGGGATAAGTGGTTGAGTGGTTTCGGCTGATCTGGTTAGAATCCTCACGCTGCTCCCCAGCAGTGAATTTATTCCAGCTTGGAAATCTCCAGTGCTAGTAACTTTAAAAAAGCAACTAAACTCTTCTCTTAAATGAGTAGTTAGATCTGTCAGTTTCTTACTGACCATAGCTTTTCTCAGAAGATTTTGTTGTTCCTGTGATCCCCTCACACTTCTATGTGAACTTGTTAGATTCGATTTTGCTTTTGTAAAGTACTGTACAGTGTTTTCCCTTTTGTGTAATGCTGCTTTTCCACCTAACTGTTTTGTGATGTTATGATTTGACTGCACGTGCTTCTGGGGGCTTTTCACCACACTCTGTACAGCTGCTTTTTTTAAGCATTGAGATAAGGTTAAATAAACCAGAATGAATCGAACCAAAACTATTTTCTGATTGGAAAGAAAGGAGTGACGTGACCTCATGTTGATCAATAATTAGTCAACAGCAGAAATCCAGCGTTGACCAGAAAGAATATAGCATACTCTATAGGCCCTTCTTTCTGTCTTTTAAAGAAAGGTGTTCAATTATTTTGTTTCTGTTATTTTACTAAATTTACATTTGTTTCAATAAACACTAAAAAAAACGACTCTAGTTTTTTTATATGTCGACTTTGCTTTCACACCCAAAGTCTCCACAAATCAATCCTGTGTATCCCACTGAGAAGGTAATTGGAAGACAGTATCCAGTAGGTGTCGTTTCCCATGGAGTCAGGTGGTGAATTATTCACCAGTCACACGGAAGCAAAAGAGTGCATTGCTGCTTGAGAATGCATGCCATGCCTCACACTACAGAGAGCTGATGTATAGCATCCAGTAACTCTCACAATGTCCTTTACATATGTCCAGCACCGGGATTCTAAATGAGGCTTGTGTTTGTGTGGGAAGCCTTTGTTAGTGATAATGTGTGTGTTTCAATCTGTTCTTATAAATATGGAGATCTGTCAGCTGTAATCTCAGTCAGATTTTCAGATACAATGATTATTTGGGTATTTGGCTTTTTTGCTATTTCCTTGTTTGTGTGCTCTTGATTTTTAAGTGGCTAGGGGAGTTAATGAGAAACCAGGTGAAATAAATTAACATCAACACATTCTGCTTCTCAATGTTTTCCTTTTTGTTCACATTTGTTTCTGGTGAAAACTGATTGGACAGTGGTTAGGATGCTACGCTGATTGGTACTCAACAGATTCCCCTGTGTGGAGTGTCTTGTGTGGGTTTTCTTGTATTCTGTAATGTGTAAACATCTTTCAGAGTATCTAAAATACAGTTCTTTTCTAGCCACAGAGGTGCTGGAAAATGTGTTAAACAGGACATTTTGGCAGCTTAAACATAAATATCGTGTTAAGAGGGTCGTTTCTTTCTTCATAATTATAGGATATCCTGAACATTTTACTGATGTCTTGCTTGTAACAAAGAATAATTAATGTTTAATAGTGTAGAAATATAATTTTTAAAGAATTAGCTGTATTTTGAAAGTCTTTTTCAATATATTACTGCACTTAAACATCTTCAATAAATGTAAGAGTGTGCAATACAAGACAGTTGTTAAAAATGTTGTGAATGATTGACAGTTTTTAAGAACACTAAACAATGGTTTTATATTTTTCCCCCTCTACTCATTTGCTATTAATGACTTAGTAACCAATTGCACAAACCCATGTACAACATTTCAAATAAAACAGTTTCCAAACAGTTGCATTCTATCTCAGAAGCAGCAGCACAACACATTGAAATAGGAATGTAATAGGAAATAGGAAGTAGGAAATCTTGAATCTTCATGACCAATTCCGGTTTAAAGTAAAAATGGGTGAACTGTATGGGTGCAACTATCTAAACATTTATTTATACTCCTCACATACAAGTCTGTACAAATTTCACCTCAATTTGCATTTAACTTTAAGATGTAGCAAGCTACATACTTTATACTTTTTAGTTGCTATTAACTGAAAGTTACTAAATATATGCATTTAAAAATTGTGATTGTTGTCATATTCAATACAAAGAAAAGGCACTCACATACAGTAAATAACTAACTACAAAATGTTAAACAAAATGTTCATTGGAACGCAGATACTGTCCTAAATGTTTTTAATACTGCTATATAAATAAATATACATTGACATAAAATAAAACAAACTAAACTAAATCAATGTAGTGAGGTGAAATAGAAGTTTTCTATTTACTGAAATATATAATGAAACCTTTTTTTCACAATATTGGATTATTTGTCAAATTGACCAGTAGGAAAAATCTAACATTGGATTATTTTAGTAACAAATTCTTAATTTTTATTCTGTGTTAATTACTTAGTTAACTTCTATCATATAAACTGAGCTATCGTCTCGGGTTACGTATGTAACCAAGGTTCCCTTCAGGAACTCGAGCTGCGTCCAACGCTATGCTGCGTTTCCGGCTCTGAACTATGTGGCAAATCTCGTCCAATCGACAGGTGTGACGTCATCCGAGCGTGACGTCGTTCCCGGAAGGGTGCAGTATAAAGGAGACAGCAATGGAGGCGATAACCAGCTTTGAAGCCAGTAAGCACCGTCAGGACGTGGGCAGAGTGGCCTGGGGACGCAGCGTCTTGTTCCCTCAGGGAACCTTGGTTACCTACGTAACCTGAGACGTTACCTTTCAGGAACTCGAGCTGCGTCCAACGCTATGGCGAACGAGTGTCAAAACACGCCATGCAGCCCCGCACTGATCTTATGTGACAGCCGAATGAAGGACTGCCGAAGCCGGGGAGTCATCAAGGTCCAAACTGTAGGACCGGACAAAAGTCAAAGGCGTGGACCACATAGTTCAGCGCCGGAAACGCAGCAAGCGTTCCCCATAGTGTTGGACGCAGCTCGAGTTCCTGAAAGGGAACCATGAATGTTAGGGGGAGGAGAGAGAATTATTCATCTCTAGCAACCCAGGCACGAGTGCATTTTAAACATCTGGCAACCCTTGCAAATCTCATTCCCTGACTCAGATCAAATCAGACAGAGCAGCAGAGTCTTTAGAAGTTTTCAATCTCTGGATTTTTTCCCATAAAAACTTGGCATACAAACGTTGCGCGCCAGAGAGGAACATGTTTTATTGTTATTTGAGTGGCAGCACATTTCTGTTTGCTTGATTTTCACCTTGACTGCTTCCATGAGTCAATCTCATAAATAACATCCATTTAGTAACAACATAGAAGCTGTGCTTAGAGTGGCAGGGGCAGCTAGGGTGGAAGGATTCTTTTGCTACTAAACAGCTTCTGAGCCCAGAGCATCAAACATATAAACAACAAGCAGATGTTCTGAATCATTTAATAATATATTCCAACGACGTATTCTCTGCAATGGGGTCGACACATCCAGAAAACCAGCAGCAATTTAACAGAAAAAAACAGTTGTAAAATAAAAATAAAGCAAATAAAATAAAAAGCAGATTCTGCTTTATGACTCGATGACCGGTGCATCTCTATATCGAACCATCAGTCTGCTTATTAAACTATACCATTATTCATCATTACGTTTTGTTTTAAACCCCCTTTTTAAAAATATTTTATTATGTTCCTGATTAAAAATGCTTTTCTTGCTGGCTTTGCTAGAACGATTAAAACTAGGTTTCATTTTTATAAAGATTGCTTACGAGTTATTGAGCTTGGCCTCATGATCTGCCACTCTCTCCAGTTACGTGTTCTTTGTAACTTGTAAAACCTCACTGGCTGTTAAATATACTTAGATGAGCTCTAGATTGCTCCCTCTCTACATAACTCACTAGCTGACTGTTGCTTTTCTCTGAGGGCTGCAGTTTTCCTTACAAACATGTCAGATATCACCCTTTCATCTTTACTTTGTTGCATGAATGATGTAACAGAATAGGAAATCTATCTGATAATGAAGAAGCTGTGACAAGGATTCTTTTTCTTTTTCCTTTTACCTCATTTGCATGAAATTGCATATCAAAAACCTGCTCTTGGGGTTTTGCTCTGGTTACAACGGAACGTCAGGGTGATTCTGGATTCTGATCTGAGCTTCATCGGTCACATAAGAGCAATAACTAAATCTGCGTACTATTATCTCAGAAACATTGCAAGGATTAGATGCTTTGTCTACTGTCAGGATCTAGAGAAATTAGTCCATACTTTTATCACCAGCAGGCACTATTATCTCAGAAACATTGCAAAGATTAGATGCTTTGTCTACTGTCAGGATCTAGAGAAATTAGTCCATACCTTTATCACCAGCAGGCTGGGTTACTGTAATGGCTCCTAACTGGTCAGCCCAAAAGAAAACTAGGCAGATTTATCTTGGTCAGAATGCCCGTTGCACGGATCCTGACCAGAACTAGAAGCTTGAAGCACATAACGCCAGTCCTCAGGTCTCTACACTGGCTGCCAGTAACATTCCGAATAGAGGTTAAAGTGCTGCACGTCTATAAGTCACAAAACAGCTCTGCACCAATATATATCACAAATATTCTTACTGTATACAAACCAAACAGAGCTCTTAAATCATTAAGTTCATTACCACAAACTTTTAGAGCATTAGAACTACCAGAGTCTCACTCAAAACAGGGATAGTCTACTTTCAGTTACTATGCTGCCTACAGCTGTAACCATCTTCCAATAGATATTAGAGGAGCTAAAATCTTAGTCACATTTAAATCTAGACTAAAAACACATAATTTTATGTGCGTTTACTGGCTGACCACTGCTGTCAGAACAACAATGCACTTATAAACTTCTGTTTTTCTTTGTTTGATGTCTTTTGTTGATCTGTTTTTATTCCTCTGCAAAGCACTTTGAATTGCCAATGTGTACAAAAATGTGACATACAAATAAACTTGCCTTGCCTTGGTTATCTGGCACTAATCTGAAAATGCGTCATCACCTGCTGCCTAAATTATTCATAGAATGTGCTTTAAGCACACTTTTGAAGGGTTCTTGTCAAGAGGCATAGAGCTGTAAAAATGAAACTATTAGAATTTATGTAGGAGGGGGTCACTCAAACCGAGTAGAACAATGCAAAACAGTACATGTTCAGCAGAGCTGTAGCTGTTTCTAAACCATATTATGTCATGTAACATTCTTTGTTGGTTTGCCCGACAGTGTCATCTGATGTAATTGCTAGTTCTGACCCACCGGATATCAATCATTAGTAATCCATGTCACTGGCAATCTCTTCAGATGATTGTCCAATTGCTACCATGTTATTTTTCCTTATTAGAACTCAATTTCCCATCATCCACCGTCCATCGTATGTGGTTGTTCCTACATTGTGCAACTTTTACCTACTTGGATATACTCACTTTATGCATGCGCTGCTTTCTGCATCATTCTGGGTCATTTTAGATATATTTTGGTGTTGCTATTGAAGCTGTATTGTAGCTCATTTTTACTCAAATTAATCAAAATTAATTTCTTGCATTTTAGAAAGAAACTTTTCATATGTTTAATATATTAAAAATACTCTACATGTTTGAAAAAACACATTCATCAGTTTAGTTATGTCCTTATCATAAAACATTATCTTACAATAACAAGATTCAATAATGTTGTACAGTAATGTATTTGAAATTTTGTCTCTGGGATGACTATTTTTCCTGGAATAATGTGTCATAGCCACAGGCCTACGCGCAGCAAAACTGTCTGGAGCATATGAGAAGCCTTGGACTCGAATTCATGGCTTCCTCAGACTGTAAACATAACAGTGCAACTTGAAACGGTGAACGGCATAGCAAAGCTAGGTTATATTTAAAACAATACCTCTTTAACAACCATGTTCTCTCCTGTAATGGGTTACATGAGGAGTAGAATACACACCAGTGCCTAGCTGTTGAGATCATGATCTTTGGTGAGTCCCTGACAGCTCACTGTATTACCATTTCTGCATTTTACAGTTCTTATAATAAAATATGTTGCATTTAATACTTATATTTTATTGGTTCCTTTCTTTCCATGGGATACTGTGGATATTTTGAGCCACATTTGCAATGAAGTATCAGTATTAAACCCATCCATCCATCCATCCATCTTCATGTCGGCTTTATTCCCTTTCGGGGTCACCACAGCGGAATGAACCGCCAACTCACTGGCATATGTTTTACGCGGCGGATGCCCTTCCCTGCCGCAACCCATCGCTGGGAAACATTCACACACACATTCACACTATGGGCAATTGTTCTTATTCAATTCACTTATTCTGCATGTCTTTGGGGAAACCGGAGCACCCGGAGAAAACCCACGCGATCACAGGGAGAACATGCAAACTCCACACAGAAATGCCACCTGCCCCAGCCGAGCCTAGAACCAGCGACCTTCTTGCTGTGAGATGACCGTGCTACCCACTGCGCCACCGTGACGCTACCAGTATTAAACCAAACTAAATAATTTGTTTGACAAGGTGTTAAAAACCTTAAACTCATGAAGCCGCTAAAGCTAACTCATATCTCGCTGATTGTTTTTAAATTAGTGTTGAGCATACATTTTTTTTAATCTAGATTAATTTCACTGTAATATTGAAATTAATCTACATTAATCTAGATTAAAATACCTCATTTGAATTTTGCCAAAG
Source organism: Danionella dracula (assembly GCA_900490495.1). NCBI lineage: Eukaryota > Metazoa > Chordata > Actinopteri > Cypriniformes > Danionidae > Danionella > Danionella dracula. The sequence continues at coordinate 3,339,555 of UELW01000844.1, read as the reverse complement.
GCATTCGGAATATGTGTGCTACACAAAATTACAGCTAAAAGTATTGAGAACGAGTTTCTCAAGCCAGGTGGTGCTTTAGGTGGCGCTCCTATTTCCTAAATGCATCACAAACAGCTTGAGAAAGCGGTTCTACTCTCAGAATTGGTGATGAAAATATTTTTTTTCAATACGTTGATACCAAGTACCAAATTAAGTACTTCCTAATTAACCAGTACATTTTCACTGTTATCACAATTTTATTTCTAGAATCTCTCAACACTTGCAAAAACTTTTTTAACAGCTTTTTTGTTTGAAAATCAACATTTCTCCATTAGCAGTGGTTAATCTGTTTCTGTTTTGATCTACCACAGGTTCAGTACGCTGACAAATCGGAGGTTCATGCCGCAGTGAGGCTCGTGCCGCTGCTTACGTGCATACTTTGCTGCAAAGTTGACTGTCGGCTTTTCCTGCTAATAGTGAATTCTTTGTACCGTGATACCTCAAGATACGAAACTAACTTGTTTCAGGTTGGCCTTCGCTTGCTGAATTTATTGTATGTCGAAACAAGTTTTACATGTAAAATGCCTAATCCGTTTCAAGCCACACAGAAACAACACTAAAAATAACATGGAAAACCAGAGAAAAATAAACATGGATTCTTCTATCCTTAAAAGTACACATTATAATTCTAATAAATAAAAATAAATTAATGAAAGAAGAGAGAAAAAGAATGAAAGATTGAGGAGAATGGATGATGGAGGAGGAGAACCATGACCATAAACCAATACGATTTGTCAAAAAAGCAACTTGAAAATGTTCACGAATTTAGAACGCCAACATGAAACCAAAAGTGTGCATACAGACCATTGACTGATGCAGACAGGGAGACCAATAAGAGATCAGGATATTACGCATGAACACACATTATCAGAGCTGAAACTGACCAATATGAGAGTAGAACATTAGGTGGAGCATTGCATGTAGTCAAATGTTGAATATGTAATTCTCATGCATGTTTTTTCGTTTCCTCGTAATTTTTTTCTTATAATGAAACAAACTATACTTCGCTTGGCCTTTCGTGTTTTGAACTTTTCATAACATGAAACATTCGCATATCGGGGTACGCAATATTGTGCTGATTTTTTATAGATTTGATCAATCTGCTAGTAGTAAAAGCTGTTATCACCAGCATTGGTGTTGAAATATGTTCAGTCCACAGACACCTGTTAAGTGCATCTGCTCAACCGACTTCCTGCCATCATAAAGTGGTACCGGATGCTTTTGACGAGTACCGAGTACTGCTCTGGAAAACAGAATCGGGTTGATACCCAAAATTGATATTGTTATCTTTGCATCTCTGGTTTATTCAGTTAAGCATGAGTTGTGAAATGTAATGTTACAAAGGAGGTTGTGATGAACTATTAAATGATTAGTTATGTATAATTTAAAATAACTTAACGCAGCCTTCTTAAAGCGAAAGAGTGAAGATCCCTGTCAGTGCTACTCTGTTGCGGCTTCCTGATCGTGTATTGTCCTCATGATAATTCTCCTCACAGGTAGTTTGTAAACGAGGAGATCAGTTATGACAGTTTTACACTGCAGCAGTGTGTACCAGATGCTTTGGGTCTCCATGAAGGGTCAATCATTTAAGCACTGGCTCCATTTTTTCATGCATTACACACACTGATGAACTGCAAAACTGCCCATAAATTGCTCAAAATTATTTAGTAGTTATAGCTAAATTAAATAATCATGAATAGTCATTTAGGAATAATGACTCAAGTCAATAGTATCATACTGATAAACTTTTATTTTTAGAAATATAATTATACCAGCAGATTCTCTGAACAGCAACTGGAATGGACATGGTATAGAATAAACCGTGTCATATTAATGAGATCGTCCATATGTGTTTGAGTAAAAAGCAACAGACAAGTTCAGTGGATGGCAGAAACACTATCCTGTTGTAATTTTCCTAATGGCTTTGCTGGGAGCTCTGTGAAAGGCTGGCACCAATGTTTCCAGACCAATAACTGGGTCAGTTTAAAGACGATGCTCTCTTATCATCCCTGTTCATCAGAAGTGCTCAAATGTTCCTCGTTTAACGGCAGCCACGAAGAGAGACAGAGCAAATGCTGTGTTCTTCCTCACTGTGGTGGAATTCTGCTCAGTTTACTGAAGATGTGATCTCTGATGCTATCTGTTGAGGAGGCCTTCTCTCATTCCTTCCATCATCTTCTATCACCACGTTAGACTCAGTTAGGTTGATATGATCAGACGGTGATAATACAAACTCACACTGGAAGCCTCAGGACAGCTCACCAGACTCCTCCCAAACTGCCTTCCAAACATTTTCAACAATCTTTCAGTGTAACCTCTATAATATTGTTGCTACAAAGCTTCTATGCAACGAAAGCCCTTCCATAAGACCTGACTAAGCAAACTATGCCCTCTTGTGGAAGAATACAACCGAGAATTCAGCAGCTGTTCACCTTGAAAACTTAACTTCCTTAATGTGTGAAATCTCTAGTCAGAAGCAGCTCTTATGAAGGGTTTGAAGTGCTCAATATCTCTCGTTCTCGCTTATCTTGAGCCGCACAGCTCCTCTTCCTCAGGCAGCTGCTGACTGGAACCGGCTATCACCCAGACAAAGAGCTCCAATTAAAAATGCATCAAGGTGTTTTCTCACCAGACAATGAAGGATATCAATCCAAACACAAACTGCAAAACAAAAGCAGCCTCTGGTCATCAATAATGGATTTAGTGACCCTGAATTTTCTGGAGGGTTTGAATCTAGAGCTTTGACAGGCTATTGTCCAGTTTAGTGAATTATCTCATCAAGAGTGGTGCTAACAAGGATTTCAAATGCCACAGTTTGCTAGTTATGCTTGGGCTTCTGTCGACTGAGCACCAACATCCGAACAACTATTTTACCTCTGCACTTCACATCTTAATCTTTGTTTTAATCAATGTTTTTACATTTTCAGTTTTTAATCACTTTGATTTTATATGACTTTTTAATGCTTGATTTTATTAAATGTAATTTCTTTTCACTCTTAATTTCCAATGTAAAGTACTTTGAATTACCCTGTGTACGAAATGTGCTATACAAATAAACTTGGCTTGCCTTGGCCCAAGTACTACAATGAATGAATGAATGAATGAATGATATTAATAAATCTTGTGTTTTTAATTTTGTGCTATATCTGAACAAATGTTGGTTAGTCAATAAAAAAGATGTTTGTAAATCATTCTAATAGACACAATTGTATGAGATCATTAGGCTAAGTTTACAAAAGATCATTAAAAGGGGCAGAACACTAAATTATCATCCCCCTATATAAGCCATCAGCCTACTGTATACCACAGACATTCAGTTGACAAGCATTTGAGAAAGCTTCCAGCCTCATTCGCGAACGCCCTGCTTGGAATTCCATTCCTCACTTGAGACACCAGCCTCTCCAAGAAGAAGACCTGTGATGAGATCTTCCTCATCCAGGCACATTTCTGTCCCCTCACCAAAACGAAGAACGTCTCCGGTGAACTTGTAAGTCTCTTATCGCTCACCTCGGTTTGTAACGTTAACTCTTCCAATACAATTCTTCCAATCTTCAATCTCTTTGGGCACTTAAACATAAGTTGGAGCCCCATCAGTCTGAAAGCTAAACAAAGCTGAAATGTACAAGATGTTTTTCAATCTCCAGCTCTCATCCACCTCGCACAAAGGCCCGGTGTCTCATCAGCTGGGATCTTCCAGCCAGGTAGCAGGACAGGCTGTCAGATGAGAAAGCTCGTCCAGCTCAACGCAGCAAGCATTGAGAGGTGTAAACACTAGCCCCATGACTTCTTACCCCTCCAACTAGTGTTCCTGTACACGGGCCCTCATTCTATTATCTGGGGTTTCAAAAACATCAATAGTATCCAGCACCGTTATCCACTGTTGTATAAGTCACCAAACAGCCCATCCCCCTTCTCCCAGCAAGCAGCAGGACTTTTGGCACGTCCATTGAGGTCCCTCATCCCCGTCTAGTGACCTGGCTTCTTGGCCAAGGTCCAAGCATCTGCTCACCTTTTCAACGTGTAATAGGAAATTATTAAACTGAAGTTCTCTTAGTGGCCACTTGAGGCTGATTTTAAAAGTAAGCAAGTTCTCATTTACTCCAATGTTAGAACTGACAAATTTTAGAGCTCTTTCCCCCTCTGGCTCTATTAACTTTGTCGATTATGATCAGTAGTTTCATTAACACTTGAGGTTCTTAGAATGACTGATTATTTTAATATTGTTGTTTAAGACATGTAAAAAAAATTTAAAACATTAATTCAATTAGACATCTTCACTATGACCATGTCCCACCTCCGTGTATGAATTTTCTATTACTGACTACACCCACTTTGAACCTTTTTTAACTTTGCCAGAAACCTATGGGTAATGTCATGTTATATATAATCAACGTAATACCAAATTTGTCAACCTAGAACCTTCCTTTCTCCAACGGCAGCCCTTTTAGCCCATGCTACCCAGAGACTTTTATAACCAGACAGTATTCTCCAGTCAAAAGTCTAATTTCTCCCCCTTTTCAACCATCCCCACATATCCAAATCTTGCCAACTCTACAGCTGCAATATGCCATCCCCAACCCAGCAATCACATTACACATCTTGCATATTTTTTCTGTGATAACTTCCAGTCAGCCAACTCAGAGCACAACGTCGTCAATGACTTAATATAAACGTCAGAGCTGGTTTCATGATAGGTCCTTTCGACAAATCCCCCTTCATTGTTTTTAGGATTAGACCTATGGGCTTAACCACAGGAAAATTTCCAGGAAGAAACTGCTTATTATCAACGTATCTACCTTTCATAAATCCACTATCCCCAGCATGATCCCAAATAATTTCAAACAGGCCACTGGGGAAATGAGCCTGGCTTGTCTGGCTTTCCAAACTACATAACAGTAGTTTCAAAGCCCATTCATCCTATTTTTGGCATCTTTTTGGAATTAAATGAAGAGAAAAGTTCTACTTTGCTAACCAATTGACTTTTTGGTGTCACTTGGTATCTAGGTATGACTTTAGATTCGGTCAAATTCCAGTTAGCTCTCCCAAAAAGGAAACTGAGAGGATCACCCAAGTCACTTCTGAGTTACACCTTCGACCCTGCTGCACCAAACAAATTAAGGATCCAGACTCCAGTTCCTCTCTTTTCAGAGCTAATAAGTCATCCCCTGAAATCCTTTGTGGATGCATCCTTAAATTACATTTTAAAATCCATAACCCCTCGTACCTTGAAATCCTACTTAACTGCTTGAAAGTTCTTCAAAACATTCGTTATGTCCAACAACATCCCTTTCCCTGACTTTTCTCACAACAATCTCCTCGTTCATTCCTTACCTTTGTAAGAACTATCAACCCAGATTCAGTTACTGCACCTTTAATTCTGAAAAACCACATTCCAGAATTAGGGGCCCTCACCCCATCTCAGGGCGCCAGCGGTCTGATTCTATCAGAACGTAATCATCTCCACAGATTACGAGGGTCATCAGATAACCCCCCGCGTCACCTCTCTGCTCCCCTGAAGCCTGCGAACGCTCCGAACTCTCCACGACCCCAGGATCAGACACTGAGTGGACAAAGCCTGGCTCCACTCAAAGTCGTGCTCACCCAAAAACTGCTTTTCAGAAGACTAAAACTTGCTTTAAGAACACTTTTGTGCTCATACAAATATCTCCTGAAATGTACTTTCATGTTATGGAATAATTCGTACTGTACAGTTAATAGTTTAGTCAGTTAAAACGAATGAATGAATGAATGAATGAATTTCTGTAACTGCCCCCCTAATGTTTGATCTCGTTGGAATGCGGATAATGTTGCGGAAAGGATTTAATTGTGTAAAAGATTATCCGGTACTCTCTTGAGGAGATATAACTCCGTTTATTAATAAGTGCAAATCAAAGAAACCTCTCGTCAAGAGAAGAGCCTCACTGGGCTGGACCAAAGTGTGACGTCACCACCAATCCGAGGCAAGTTAGCACTCTCAGTGGCTAGAGCTGTGAAAAGAACCCGCCTCCCATTTAAAACCAAGGCGCGCTCCCCTGAAGAAGTTAGTCTTTAGTTAGTCTTTCTTTTGTCTTGTAGTTTGTAGAGTCTTTTTTCTTCTGAATAGTCTCCTCTCTTTCTTCTGAAGCTCTCTTCGCTGTATAGTCTCTTACTTACTTTTATCGTTTGGCGATTTCGCTCAATGAAAGAAACCCGGCTCGTAGAGACACAGAGCCGTGATCTGAAATTAAGACTGTCGAATCCAACGGGAAACTTTTCGGACTCTCAAGAAAGTTGCTGGGACACAAAGACCTCTCATCACAACCCGAGCACACCTCCCAGCTGTCTTCCCGGAATCTGCTCGTTCTGCCACGGACCACGTTCGACCAGATCGGCTCGAAAGATCTAAACGGTAGACTGCGATAATCTATCACGTCAGCGCGGGTTAACGAGAACAGAACGATTGTGGGAATGCTAAATTGATTACGTGCCCAAACTGATATTTAAGGATAACTTGAGGTCAAAACTTGTCTCTCTTGGTCTCTCTCTCTCTCTCTCTCTCTCTCTCTCTCTCTCTCTCTCTCTCTCTCTCTCTCTCTCTCTCTCTCTCTCTCTCACTCGCTCGCTCGCTCTAATCAGCCTCTCTCGCTCTAATCAGCCTCTCTCGCTCTAATCAGCCTCTCTCTCTCTCTCTCTCTCTCGGTGATTGTGTGTGTGCGTGTGTGTGCGCGCGAATGGTTAGGTTAGTTTAGCTTAGTAGAATTCACTTTTATTCAAATTGTGTGTCTAGAATAGAGTTAATAAAGCCTTTAAAAGACATTTCCTTTGTTTTAATCTATGCAGTTGATCCGTTCCCTGTGGTTCTGATTCCGAGATAATACGGTTGATTTCCCCTTACCGTATTATTATTAATTATTAAATGTGTAATAACCAGTTTGTTACATATATTGGTGGAGGATATGCGAGCGCTGCAATAGCGGTTTCACTGCGCAGACTCAATAAGGAATGCTTTTAAATGCTTGTTAAATGTTAAGGAGTTATGGCTTGCCCGGGACGCCGGAAGAAGTAATGACAGAAATTGCAAAAGGCAATTTTTATGGATATTGAGCTCAGAATTAATTTTAGAAAGGCCTGTGTTTCGTCTGAATCCAATCACCGCGGTCCCGGTATTGTTTTTCAGCGAATTACTAAACACCCGGTTAAAAGAATTATGCTAAGCGCTAATTCAGGGTAGTTTTCTATTGAAAAATCACGTGAAAGGAGAAACGTGATTCGTTCCAGGCTGCGAGAAAATGCATGCCGATTGAATTTTGAAGGCAATATTGCGTGTTGTGGTCCAACATTGACAATTTTGTGACGAAACTGCGCGAGGACGCAGAATGGTGAATTTGTTCATGAGTGGAACACGGGAGCGTGTTCTGTTTTCGTGAGAGGTGCCGCCCTCTCGTGGCCAGTGGAGTTTGTTTGGAAGAACAATTCTGCGGAAGCCACTAAACGCGCATGCGCAGCCCTTTGGGAGCGCAAAATATTAGTTGGCTCGTCCGAACGAGCGCGAAGCTTTAAGGAGAATAAAGCTCGTTTTATGGTAAATCCATTGTTTTAGGAGATGCGCCGTCATCTCGCAGCTGTTTAGAAAACAGTTTTAAGCGGCCATTTTAGTAAACGTCTTACGTCAGCCCGTAAACGGGCCCGACATTGGAGAACGAAAGACGCTATTTTTACAGGTACAAGAAATACGAGCTGTCCAGCGAGAAGCTCACGAGAGCCACCGTGTGGCGAGTGTGTGTTATAACAAGCGCATACCCGAATCGCGTGCACGAGGTTAGGTTGAAATCCATTGTCTGTGTGACTGAAACATTGTTTGTGTGACTGATATGCTGCGCTGATGTTGTTCACCCTGTCTCTCCTATAGAATCATTCTCCAATCACCTGTATAATTATGAATTGTGTTTGACTTATTTTATTTTTGCTTCTGTTTCATTATTAAGGGTTATTAAAGTTTAAATTTTATTTTCGGGTTATTTTATTTTCACTGTTACTTAATGTGACAAATTTTACCAGTTGATTGACAATCACGGTGTGTTTTCATCAATAAACATCACTGGCGTCAATTAACCAGGCTTACTGTCACATGTACAAATTTTAATTTGGGTTTTAATATTTTTAATTTTATTTCATTTTAGTTTTGTTAATTCAGTCCTTGGTTGGATTTTATTAGTGTTTACTGTGACAGACTTCACCTGTTAACTGACAAGCAAGGTGTTTTCATCCATAAAACGTCACTTGCGTCGATTAACAAGGCTTGCTGTCACCTGTACAAAATTTATCCTATTTTGTAACCATTTTATCATTTTTCAGTTTGAGATCCAATTACATTTATTTTATTTTATTTCTTTTGTTTATTATTTGTTCCTTCACTTTCTATTTTCCAACCCTCAACTCATCTCTTGAATTTTCACCACCTCTAGCTACAGTCCTATCCTATCTATCTCTTGGACTGCTCTCTTGCTTCTGATTCTGGTAAAGGATTTGAGCCTCATATCTAATTGGTTTAAAACCCTAAATTAGTAAATTTGGCATTCCCAAGAAGTTCTGTTCTGTATTACGAGACACATAATATCAGAACGATTCAGTCGGAAAACGATCCCCACGCGAACCTGAAGCCAGTACAGACACCTGACATTGCTTTTCGTTTCTTCCCCAAACTAATAGGAACGCGTGAACTCCTCCAGAAACGACGCCCTCGAGTGATCCGACGAAGCAAACCGATCACCCGGCCGTACGAACAACTCTGGAGTATGTACTCAATCCTATTCATAAAAGAAACAAGCATTGTTTAAACTGTTTCCTGTGACAGCTAACGATTAAATCAGGTGATAACTTTAGCTTCTTAACGACCCCAGTTATAGCTGAACTTAATCTCTGGTTTTGACAGTAGCTATAATAATTCAGGAATATTGCTTTCTGGTGTTAGATTCAAGAATTTCTATTTTTATTTTATTTTATATTTTATCACAATTATTTTAATAACTTCACTTTTAAGTGTAATTAATTCTCAAGCTTGTTTTGTTTCATTTTGCTTTCCCTTTCTGTTCCCTCAAGAAAACTTAACAGAGTTTTGAAGCACATTATTACAGTGAAAAGCACTTTGTTTTTCCCATAGCAACCCACTCTCTATTATTTTTAGTAATTTAAATTTTAGCAGTCCCTCAGTCTGGCTCAAGTCTCCCTTCCACCTCAAACGATGGCTACAACAAGAGAAACCATCACCCACTGGGAAGACCTGGAGAACTGGCTGGGTGAGCTAACAAGCACCATACTGCCGGAAGCAGCAATAAACCTTCAAGGTCACTCCCAAGATCAGCTAGACGAAGCCCTAACGAACCTTATGGCAAGAGATCCAACTCAAAGCTATGGATCCAAAGACCTAGCGAAAATTGTGGGAAGTCTCAGCCACGTCCTGATCGCCACCTTAAAGCTGGAAGAAAGAACAAAGTCACGCATGCAAAAGAAGCTGACCCGTGCAAAAGAGCAAAATGCCCACTTGAAAGCAGAGGTCCGGAGCCAACCAGCGGAATCAGAAAAGGATGACCACGACTCCAGAGACGAGATGCAAGCGCTAAGAAGCGATTTAACAGCTGTCCAACAAAAAATTGATGAGCTGTTAGACCATCGGAGCAGTGAAATGGAGAGGAGCAAACGAACCGAAAGACTCCTGGAAGCTGCGGAAGAGGAGCTCAAAACACGGAGCTCCAGAATAAAAACCCTCGGGACACATCTCGAGGCCACATGTGCAGAGATCCACGGCTTAAATGAACAGCTGACCGACCTCCAAAAGGAACGGACCGTAATGAAGGCGGAATTGGAGTACGCAAAAGGATTACGAGCTGATCAAAACAAGCCCAAACCTCAAGGGTCCTGGCACCGACCATGCACGGAGGAACCCTCCATTCAAGAGTACAAGCCAAGTTACTCTCAAAATTATGGGTTCCCCGCTACACCTCCTCCTAGAGTCAACCAAACCTCGGGAAGAAGAGAAAATGGCCAAACCGTCGTCCAGATGACCAGAGAGCTGAACGACCTAAGCAAGCTGGCCAGAAACATTACCCACTTCACACCAAACGAAGCAAGTGGAAGGGACATACAAGCCTACCTGAAGGACTTGGACTTCCACCTACAGATGAGAGCCTCTGCGACCGACCAGGACATGCTCTATCTGATCAGAATCACTTCTAGTCCGGAAGTACAAAGCTTCCTAGACCGACAGCCTCCTCAGATCACGTCGGACTACCACCTACTCAAGGAAAGCCTCATTCAAGAGTTTGGAAACGCAGTATCCGAACAAGGACTCATGGCTGCCTTGGAAACCAGACAAGGCCGACACGAAACGCCTCAAGCGTACTACACACGACTCCGGCTAGCCTACTTCGGAAGCCGCAATGAGCCCTACATGGAGGAAGACCCGAACTTCAGAACTCTGTTCCTGAGAAACCTCCATCCCGGAGTCAGTCAACACCTGGGTGTGATGGCATGCCCTCGAACCATGACGGCCCTCCAGCTGCGAGAGCTGGCACAGAAAGCCTATAGCAAACAAAAGATGGTGTTGGAAAAGACAAACCGAAATCCAACGATCTTAGAGGTGAATCTGCCAGAACTGCCTCTGGAAGGGGCCCACCAGTCAACCCAGTCTGAACCACGGAAACAGGGATGGAAGGAAACCCCATCCAACGGAAACTGGAGTCCAAACTACAGCATGAAACCAAAACAGGGCAGGCCATGGGACCAGACCCAGTCACGACACCGTCCCTATGAGCCGCGCCATGACAAGCCCTGGAACCAACGACATTACAGCGGAAGACGCAAGAGAAACAACTCCTGGAACTCAAGCTGGACCCCAAGGGAGAGGCAAAACCCCCAGTCCAGTAACGGAGACCAGCGACGATACTACGACCGTCACCAGCCAAGGTCAACCAGAAGCGAAGCGGTGTACTACCAAGCACCTGCACCCAAGGTGGACGTACAAGAAATAGTCCAGCTTCTGATGAAAGAGTTTCTCAAAACCAAAGATGAGGAACAAGACAGGAGGAAAGACAAAGCAGACTCCTGACCAAAATGAGAGCAGCGGAACAAAGGCGTTCTGGTAGCCCACTTAACAAATGCAGTGGCTTCAAGTATACAAAATCAAATCAATGAAAGTGCATCAAACGATTGAAAAGAGTCCAGCTCGTCGAAAGACCGAAAAGAGTCCAGCTCGTCGAAAGACCGAAAAGAGTCCAGCTCGTCGAAAGACCAACAGAGTCCAGCTCGTCGAAAGACCGAACAGAGTCCAGCTCGTCGCAAGATCAAATAGCGTCTGACTCACCAAAGCACCAAGAGTCAAACTCTTCAAGAAAACCAGAGTCAAGTCATCAAGGATTCAAGACGCAATCACCCGCTCTCACTCTCTCAAAACCAAGAACATTTCAAGTGGAACTGGAAAACACACCACTTCCAGTTCCAAACAAATCTCAGATAGAGCTGATCAAGACCAAGCCTCAAGACTCAAATAAATCTAAAACAGAGCTGATCAAGACCAAGCCTCAAGACTCAAATAAATCTCAAACAGAGCTGATCAAGACCAAGCCTGAAGACTCAAGCACATCGCGAACAAAGCTTAAAGACTCACCAGAACCTCAAACAAACGTAATCAAACAGAGCCCAGCTCTTCAAGAAACCAGGAGCCAAGCTACCAAGAACCCAGAATGCAGCCAAACGTTCCCTGACTCTCAAATCCAAGAACATCTCAAATGAAACTGACAAACACAGAGCTGCAAAATTCAAAACTCTCTCAACAGAGCTGAACAACACAGAACAAAAACTCAAGAAAACTCCAGCAAGCAGGTCAATACAAAGTCTCCAAGTCTCCAACAACGACAAAACAGATGCTCTTGCAAAATCTGGTGCACCAAACGGACTCGTGGTACCCTCTGACCCTCCCACCCACCCACCCTGCGGGTGACTGCTGTGACCTGGCGACATGCACTCAAGGCCTCCACAACCCCGGCCTCCACCCTGGTCAAGCTTTCGCCTCAAATTTCCACCGACGACCTGGTCAGCCTCCAGACATCTGACTCCGCCATCCAGGCGATAACCAAACACCTGATCGACCCTGTGTTGCATCCCAGTCGTCCAGACGACCTTGCTACGGACTCTGACTTGAGGCTCCTTCACGCAACAAAGCACTCCCTGCATCTGCATGATGGGCTCCTTCTTCTTGCCACCGACGCAACCACTCCACATCGCCTCGTGGTTCCCCGGTGCCAGAGGGGGGGTGATGCTCACGCACGCCCATAACGGACCACACGCAGGACACCACGGAGCCAAAGCAACACATGAGTCCCTGAAACAAGTGGCCTACAGGCCGGGAATGCAACAACAAGTCGCCGAATATGTCAAAGGATGTCTAACATGCGGCCAAGTCGAACCAGCAAACCCAAACCAAAGAGCACCACCAAAGTGAAGACAAATGAACCAAGTCCACGCTGGGTCCACCGAAACCAGATGAAGCCCACCAGAGCACCAAGAACCCCACCAAAGGGGGGAGTTGAGACAGACTGACAGACCATAGACCAAATAGCTTTGCTCTAACTATTCAAATACATACTGATGTTGCTTTCATTTTTTTTTTATCGTTTTCTTCCCTTTCTCCTCTGTAGCCAAAGCATACCAAGACATCCCAAATAGCTTTGCTCTAATTAATCAAATAGATATTGATTTTGTTTTACTTTTATTTAACCAAAAGGGGTATTCACATATATATCAAGTTTGTTTCAAACCCTTTATTTTAAGATGGTTCCTCTTGTCTCCCCAGCTCATTCTAAGTTATCCTCTCAGATCCATTAGGAATGTTAGAATAACAATTCTGTACTTAGTGGCACAACGCTCAACACTGGCCCTAGTGAAACAAAGAACTGAGACAACAGGAAACTAAGAATAGGATTGATCGACAGACCCAGAGTTTAACTGACCGTACCGACAAACGATCGGCGTTTCAGTGTTCTCGATCACGTAATTTAATCAAGTACTCTGCAATAACTTGAAAACTGAACCTAAACAGGCCATGCGACTAATAGCCATTCCTTTACGCTCTGTTACCAGGAAGATGCTCCGACTCGCCGTCTTGCTAAGCTGCGTTGTGGGGATTCAACCCCTACCCGAGGTGGCAACCCCCGGACCACCTTCAGGAATTGTACTCCGGGAACAGCCCGGTTTACTGATAACTAACTGCAAGACTTACTCACAGAGAGTATATGTACGCTTAAGTCCTGCAGAAGTGTATCGGTCTCACTCCGTTCCAAGGGCCCCCCAGACAACCTGGGCAGGATCCCGTTGGACCCAAGAGGCGTTGGCACACGCCCAAGCTGACGTAGCCCACATGCTACAGCAGTTGCAAAAGATGACCGTCACTCAAGCAGAACTAAGCGGAGCCAACCGTCGTCCCAAACGATTCTTAGGAACCCTACTAGGAGCCGCGGCGGCCGTCGGTACTCTATTTAATATCGGAATGAGTAGTTTCAACGCAGTCAACTTAGCAACCGTAAGACGACACATTGGAGAAATCCAAGACGAGCTCCCCGATATCAGAGGACGCCTCGATGTCCAAACACGGTCCCTACAGGCAATCGGGAAGTCACTCAACGGCACTATCGTGGTCCTAAACCGACACTCTACTCTGTTGAACCAAACAATCAAATCGATTAACAAACTTTTTAGCGTAGTCCAGAGCGACCTAGCCCAGATGCAGCTCCTAAACACCCTCATGGCAGATATGCTCCGCGAAGTTAGCTCCTCAATCGACAGTTTGGCGATGGGAAGGATTCCCACGTACCTGGTGCCCCTCAGCCTCGTACAGAATGTCCTCGCTTCGTCCACGGTGGGTACTCCCAACCCAATACAAGTTCACCTGGCCTACTCGCTCGGGAGCGCCATTCCACTCTACGTGGACCCTACGCTCGGCGACTTAGCCTTCCTAATTAGCCTACCGATTGTCGAGACGAACAATATTTATCGGCTAAAAGATGTCGTGAACGTCGGATTTTGGCAGGGCAGTACCCACGTGAAAATTCAAACCCCAGAGGTTGTCGCCTACCACGAAGCCAACGAAGAGCTTTACCTGGCGCCCAATCTGCGTATGTGCACCCGCACCAAGGACATTCACTATCTGTGCCCAAGCAAGCCGTTCATACGAGACAACACCGAGGGCATTTGTGGGTTAGAAGCGATGCGTCCAGACACGCGATGCCCCGCGGAAGCAACGCCGTTTTTCCAAGTCGAGCTAACACAAGCTGAAATAGTCGGAAACCGCTGGTTAGTCAACACGCCTGCCCGGTCTGCGACCCTCACGTACGATCAGCACGACACCGCCACACGCATTAACCTCCCTAATAGTACACTTTGGATCAACGTCCCCAAGGGCTCCATACTCCATATCGAAGACTTGGCCCTCTATCACCTGCCTGAGGAAGACTACCGCTCAGAGTTGGAGATCCCCTCTTTCTTCAAAAATCATGCCTTCATCCTCGAACCCGAGTTGGAAGACCTGATCAAAGAGGAGGGCACGCAAACGATCGACCTGACCCCTGTGGAGACCGCTCTCAAAGCCCTCGCGCGAAAACCACTCGCGATTAGCCCGATCTTTCGGTCATGGTCATCCGCGGACACCGCCCTGTGCATCTCGACAGCCATCGGTTACTTAATGACTCTCATTCTCGCGTTTCTACTCCACAAGAGAGTTAGCGCCATTCGAGAATCAGTAAACCGTTGCCTCCCAGATGCCCCGAGGATCTTCCGACGCCGCCAGGAGCAACCTGTTCATCTACCTGAACTGGACAATGAGTCGAACTTGTTGGAAATCACTCCAGTAACGCCACGGAGAGTCACCCTAACCTTACGCGACCCAGCTGAGTCCTCCTAAGGGGGGACAACACTTTGACCATCCCGATGCCTGCCTTTATAAATGACTCTTCCGATCCACGAGTGGAACGCCTGTTTCCCTGGCCTACGGCTTTTACGCTCGACGATGTCCATCAAGGGACCTCCCCGACCGTAAAGGGGGGATATGTAAGAACTATCAACCCAGATTCAGTTACTGCACCTTTAATTCTGAAAAACCACATTCCAGAATTAGGGGCCCTCACCCCATCTCAGGGCGCCAGCGGTCTGATTCTATCAGAACGTAATCATCTCCACAGATTACGAGGGTCATCAGATAACCCCCCGCGTCACCTCTCTGCTCCCCTGAAGCCTGCGAACGCTCCGAACTCTCCACGACCCCAGGATCAGACACTGAGTGGACAAAGCCTGGCTCCACTCAAAGTCGTGCTCACCCAAAAACTGCTTTTCAGAAGACTAAAACTTGCTTTAAGAACACTTTTGTGCTCATACAAATATCTCCTGAAATGTACTTTCATGTTATGGAATAATTCGTACTGTACAGTTAATAGTTTAGTCAGTTAAAACGAATGAATGAATGAATGAATTTCTGTAACTGCCCCCTAATGTTTGATCTCGTTGGAATGCGGATAATGTTGCGGAAAGGATTTAATTGTGTAAAAGATTATCCGGTACTCTCTTGAGGAGATATAACTCCGTTTATTAATAAGTGCAAATCAAAGAAACCTCTCGTCAAGAGAAGAGCCTCACTGGGCTGGACCAAAGTGTGACGTCACCACCAATCCGAGGCAAGTTAGCACTCTCAGTGGCTAGAGCTGTGAAAAGAACCCGCCTCCCATTTAAAACCAAGGCGCGCTCCCCTGAAGAAGTTAGTCTTTAGTTAGTCTTTCTTTTGTCTTGTAGTTTGTAGAGTCTTTTTTCTTCTGAATAGTCTCCTCTCTTTCTTCTGAAGCTCTCTTCGCTGTATAGTCTCTTACTTACTTTTATCGTTTGGCGATTTCGCTCAATGAAAGAAACCCGGCTCGTAGAGACACAGAGCCGTGATCTGAAATTAAGACTGTCGAATCCAACGGGAAACTTTTCGGACTCTCAAGAAAGTTGCTGGGACACAAAGACCTCTCATCACAACCCGAGCACACCTCCCAGCTGTCTTCCCGGAATCTGCTCGTTCTGCCACGGACCACGTTCGACCAGATCGGCTCGAAAGATCTAAACGGTAGACTGCGATAATCTATCACGTCAGCGCGGTTAACGAGAACAGAACGATTGTGGGAATGCTAAATTGATTACGTGCCCAAACTGATATTTAAGGATAACTTGAGGTCAAAACTTGTCTCTCTTGGTCTCTCTCTCTCTCTCTCTCTCTCTCTCTCTCTCTCTCTCTCTCTCTCACTCGCTCGCTCGCTCTAATCAGCCTCTCTCGCTCTAATCAGCCTCTCTCGCTCTAATCAGCCTCCTCTCTCTCTCTCTCTCTCTCTCGGTGATTGTGTGTGTGCGTGTGTGTGCGCGCGAATGGTTAGGTTAGTTTAGCTTAGTAGAATTCACTTTTATTCAAATTGTGTGTCTAGAATAGAGTTAATAAAGCCTTTAAAAGACATTTCCTTTGTTTTAATCTATGCAGTTGATCCGTTCCCTGTGGTTCTGATTCCGAGATAATACGGTTGATTTCCCCTTACCGTATTATTATTAATTATTAAATGTGTAATAACCAGTTTGTTACACCTTCATATTGCTAGAAATCTCCAAGTTGAGTCCATTATGGGTTACGTAAGCAGCATCCAGTTTTTCCATAAACTCATCTACGGTGCCCTCTCCCCAGTCTTCAACAAATCCAAAACCTCCATGCTTATTAGCAGAATACAATGCCTTCAGACCCCCCACCACAATCCCAGACTGCCTATCACTTTAGAAATCCTTAAATAGTATATTACCACATTCTGCTCAGTAACCAAAACCCCTTACTGCTGTCACTTTAGCAGATTCAAATTCCCCTGTCCCTTTCAGCCTTTACAAACGGTCCTGATATTTAAACTATTGGTCAGCCCAGGCCTGTTGATCCCCCTTTTTTCGAAGAAACTGGTTCCTAAAAGCAGTCCTTAAGCATGCGGTGGTCTCTTTCAAGGTCCTCCTTGCTCTTCTCTGGCTCTTCTCTCCAGAACTCAGAGCCCACTCTCAGACATCTCTTCTAGCATGCTAGATCCTGCCAAGTGTGCTTGCGTATCGTTTATAGCAAAACACATTAAAATCATTTGAATCATAATCATTAAAACTGAATAAAGGACATAAAATGATGTGACCTAATGCAAACAAAATGTCAGTTCATTTGCAAATTTAGTAAATGTTATTTTTATATACTTTGTTTTACTTAAATGGGAAGGAAAACATGGTTTCATTCATTTGACTGTATTTAATCACAAAGCTGCAGTTTGTTAAACTTTATGCATCATGAAACGTACAGCCTAATTGCCAAAGTTTGGCGATCTGAATGTTAAAAGTGAATCGAAAATACACACCAAACATCAACTACAAACATTTATTAAAATAACAGTTGAAATAAGCACTTGTTTTATTCAAGTGTCACCAAATCCGAAATGTTTTGCTCTCTAACTGTGAATGCAGCTGACTAACTCAATTATTACGTGAGATTTCCAAATTCTGACGCATGCCGTATTTTCTTGGCTGTAAGGTGCTATTTTTTCTCACACTTTGAACTCTGTGACTAATAATATGAAGCAGCTAATTAATTAAGTTTAAGGGCTAACTATAACCATGGTAAACTCTCTCTCTAGAGTGAAGTGGCTTAATATATGTCCAGAGCACCCTGCTGTGGTAACAACATTCCTTTGATACACAGTCGCTGCTATTCTGCAGTCATTGTTATTGCTTCTCGACTTACTTCTCTGCTGGCTTCTCACTTCAGGCTTCACTGGCTTCTCACTTCTCTGCTGGACTGTGTGTGACACACACATCCATGCACACATGCATGTACGCAAGCATGCACGTATGCGCACACACACACACACACACATACACGCTTACCTGACCAAAACAGGACAGTCATTCTACATCTACCAACTGGGGTCCTAAACTTCTACTAGGTGTATTAACACAAAAAGTACATACAAAATTTTCATAAATGCTCTGTTTTCATAATGTAATCAAAAAAAAATTTCTCTTTTTTTTTTTCTTTTTACCAAGAGGGGACCATACCCCATGAGCGAAATCTACCTATATAAGAGAGGACCTTAGAAAAACTCATGCTCAGTTGCCTAGAAAGTCGCTTTATTACACTGCTAACTTTCTTAAAATAAAAAAATGGCAAGGATATAAAATATACAATAATGTAATATGTTTACTTAAAAAAAATAACTCAAATAGATGCACACACACACACTAAGCGAACTCTACCTATCCAAGAGGGGACATTATTAAATCCAACCCACAGCTCTGTCTATAAACATGAGACTAAAATCTTTCAACAATTTTGCACAGAATGAGGCAGTATTTGAACTTTCATCTATTTCTGTCTTTTTTTATTTTAACTAAAACCATAGAGCAAAGATTACATAACGCCCTTTGAATGTTAAAGTATTAAAAAAATGAAACAATTGTCACTTTAAATTTAAATATAAGGAGTTAAAGAATGTTTTGTATAACTTTGTAGAAATTCCTCCTGAGGGAAGAAAATTGTTTATAGTAAAAAAAAGAACTCTAAATAGATGCACACACACACTAAGCGAACTCTACCTGTCCAAGAGGGGACATTATTAAATCCAACCCACAGCTCTGTCTATAAACATGAAACTAAAATTTTTCAACAATTTTGCACAGAATAAGGCATTATTTGAACTTTCATTTTTTCTCTCTTTTTTTATTTTAACTAAAACCATAAAGCAAAGATTACTTAACGCCCTTTGAATGTTAAAGTATAAAAAACTAAAACAATTGTCACTTTCAATTTAAATATAAGGAGTTAAAGAATGTTTTGTATAACTTTGTGGAAATTCCTTCAGAGGGAAGAAATATGTTTATAGTAAAAAAAGAACTCTAAATAGATGCACACACACTAAGTGAACTCTACCTATCCAGCGGGGGACATTATTAAATGTAACCCACAGCTCTGTCTATAAACAAGAAAACAAACATCTTCCCTCTATATTCATGCACATAAAGAGGCAGAAATTTAACTTTAATCTACTTCTGTAAAATAAATTTTTTTTATAATGCCATATAGCGAGATTTGTATGCTCCTTCTCAAATGTTTAAGAATAACAAAAAAAAAACTAATGTGACAAAATAAAATTACAGGGAATTAAAGAGTGTTTTGTATTACTGGATGAAAATTTCTCACGAAGGAAAGAAAATGTTCTTCATAAAAAAAAGAACTCTAAATAGATGCACACACACTCTAAGCGAACTCTACCTGTCCAAGAGGGGACATTATTAAATGCAACCCACAGCTCTGTCTATAAACACGAAACTAAAATATTTCAACAATTTTGTACAGAATGAGGCAGTATTTGAACTTTCATCTATTTCTGTCTTTATTTATTTTAACTAAAACCATAAAGCAAAGATTACATAACGCCCTTTGAATGTTAAAGTATAAAAACATTAAACAATTGTCACTTTAAATTTAAATATAAGGAGTTAAAGAATGTTTTGTATAACTTCGTGGAAATTCCTCCTGAGGGAAGAAAATTGTTTATAGTAAAAAAAGAACTCTAAATAGATGCACACACAGACACTAAGCGAACTCTACCTGTCCAAGAGGGGACATTATTAAATTCAACCCACAGCTTTGTCTATAAACATGAAACTAAAATGTTTCAACAATTTTGCACAGAATAAGGCAGTATTTGAACTTTCATCTATTTCTGTATTTTTTAATTTTAACTAAAACCATAAAGCAAAGATTACTTAACGCTTTTGAATGTTAAAGTATAAAAAACTAGAACAATTGTCACTTTAAATTTAAATATAAGGAGTTAAAGAATGTTTTGTATGACTTTGTGGAAATTCCTTCAGAGGGAAGAAATATGTTTATAGTAAAAAAAGAACTCTAAATAGATGCACACACACTAAGTGAACTCTACCTATCCAGCGGGGGACATTATTAAATGTAACCCACAGCTCTGTCTATAAACACGAAAACAAACATCTTCCCTCTATATTCATGCACATAAAGAGGCAGAAATTTAACTTTAATCTACTTCTGTAAAATATTTTTTTTTATAATACCATATAGCGAGATTTGTATGCTCCTTCTCAAATGTTTAAGAATAACAAAAAAAAACTAATGTGACACAATGAAATTACAGGGAATTAAAGAGTGTTTTGTATTACTGGATGAAAATTTCTCACGAAGGAAAGAAAATGTTCTTCATTAAAAAAAAAAAAGAACTCTAAATAGATGCACACACACACTAAGCGAACTCTACTTGTCAAAGAGGGGACATTATTAAATGCAACCCACAGCTCTGTCTATAAACACGAAACTAAAATAGTTCAACAATTTTGTACAGAATGAGACAGTATTTGAACTTTCATCTATTTCTGTCTTTATTTATTTTAACTAAAATCATAAAGCAAAGATTACATAACGCCCTTTGAATGTTAAAGTATAAAAACATTAAACAATTGTCACTTTAAATTTAAATATAAGGAGTTAAAGAATGTTTTGTATAACTTTGTGGAAATTCCTTCAGAGGGAAGAAATATGTTTATAGTAAAAAAAGAACTCTAAATAGATGCACACACACTAAGTGAACTCTACCTATCCAGCGGGGGACATTATTAAATGTAACCCACAGCTCTGTCTATAAACACGAAAACAAACATCTTCCCTCTATATTCATGCACATAAAGAGGCAGAAATTTAACTTTAATCTACTTCTTTAAAATAATTTTTTTATAATACCATATAGCGAGATTTGTATGCTCCTTCTCAAATGTTTAAGAATAACAAAAAAAAACTAATGTGACAAAATAAAATTACAGGGAATTAAAGAGTGTTTTGTATTACTGGATGAAAATTTCTCACGAAGGAAAGAAAATGTTCTTCATTAAAAAAAAAAAGAACTCTAAATAGATGCACACACACACTAAGCGAACTCTACCTGTCCAAGAGGGGACATTATTAAATCCAACCCACAGCTCTGTCTATAAACATGAAACTAAAATATCTCAACAATTTTGTACAGAATGAGGCAGTATTTGAACTTTCATCTATTTCTGTCTTTTTTAATTTTAACTAAAACCATAAAGCAAAGATTACATAACGCCCTTTGAATGTTAAAGTAAAAAAAAACTATTGTGACTTTAAATTTAAATATAAAGAGTTAAAGAATGTTTTGTAAAACTTTGTGGAAATTCCTTCTGAGGGAAGAAATATGTTATAGTAAAAAAAGAACTCTAAATAGACGCGCACACACACACACACACACACTAATCGAACTCTACCTATCCAGCGGGGGACATTATTAAATGTAACCCACAGCACTGTCTATAAACACGAAAACAAACATCTTCCCTCAATATTCATGCACATAAAGAGGCAGATATTTAACTTTAATCTACTTCTGTAAAATATTTTTTTTTAAATACCATAAAGCGAGATTTGTATGCACCTTCTCAAATGTTTAAGAATAAAAAAATAAATAAAAAAAACTAATGTGACAAAATAAAATTACAGGGAATTAAAGAGTGTTTCGTATTACTGGATGAAAATTTCTCATGAATGAAAGAAAATTGAAAAAAAAAAAACAACTCTAAATAAATGCGCACACACACTAAGCAAACTCTACCTATCCAGGAGGGGACATTAATAAATGTAACACACAGCTCTGTCTATAAACATGAAAACAAACATCTTCCATCAATATTTATACACATAAAGAGGCAGGAATTTATTTTTAATTTACTTTTGTAATTAAACACAAAAACAATGCAAGGTTTGCATGACGCCTTTCAAATAAATAAGGAATAAAAGAAATTAAACAGTGTTTTGTATGACTTCATGAAAATTCCTCACATGGGAAGGAAAATCTATTTTGTTTATTGTAAAAAAAAACTCTAAATAGATGCACACACACCCTAAGCGAACTCTACCTATCCAGGAGGGGACATTAATAAATGTAACACACAGCTCTGTCTTTAAACATAAAAATAAACATCTTCCAGCAATTTTTCTACTCAGAATGATGCATTAACCTCAACTGTAATCTGCACATCTGTAATTAAAACAAAAAAACATAATGCAAGATTTGCATGTCTCTGTTTAGCTGTTAAAGTAAATTAAATAAATAAACAAATGTCCATTTAAATGAAAATATAGTGAATTAAAGAGTGTTTGGTATTACTGGATGGAAATTTCTCATGTAGGAAGGAAAATTTAGTGTATTTAAAAAAAGAACTCTGAATAGATGCACACAGACACACTAAGCGAACTCTACCTATCCAACGGAGGACATTAATAAATATAACACACAGCTCTGTCTATAAACATAAAAATAAACATCTTCCAGCAATAATTCTACACAGAATGAGGCATTAACCTTAACTTTATTATGTACTTCTGTAATTAAAACAACAAAACATAATGCAAGATTTGCATGTCGCTGTTTAGATGTTAAAGTAAAAAAAATAAACAAATGTCACGTTAAATGAAAATTCACACGCAAATTCCTTTCTTTTAAACAATGTACAAACAACAACCTGCACTATCAAAAATGAAATCGACAGTGTGGGAACATTTAGGATAGTATGAACACGAGGAGAAAGAGGTCATTGACAAAAGCCATACAATGTGCAAAATCCGTAACATTGTAGTTTTGCACACACGTGGAATCATTGTGTTTGCTTCCATTGTGAATGAGAAACCATTGGCGCAGAACCCATCCCTGCGTGGAATTACTTCTGAAGTACAGCTTGCTCTAACCTTCTGAACTGAGCCAACACAGTTCTCCACTGTTGGCTACACAAACAGCCTGTCTGGCAGCTGCTCTTTCCAGTCTTGAATCTTTTAGATGTTCAATCCTCCGCCAAAAGTACCGTAAACCTTCAACCTTACACCAAACCCAAAGAGACTGTAACATTCAAATGGAAATGCAACCTAGGCCTGTGAAAGGACTTGTATTTCTAGTTTGAGAGGATGTAACATCCAGGTGTAATTGTGACTGATTTTCAAGTAAACCGTTGTGCCAGCATATTTAGGGTCAATTACAACTATAATTTTGTACTTATCTGAAGCTCTTTATGATTGCTTTGTGCATTTCCTTGACTTTTTAGCACAAGTTTTTGCCTTCCAACTGATGGAGCAAAACAAGCTTAAACAATCTTTTTTTTTTTTTAAAGAAATGTCTATGCTTTCTGAATGCTTGTCTGCATTGCTCAATGTCCTGACATGGGTTTATTTAAATCTGGCAAGTCTGGCTGGATTTATTGCATTTCTTGATTTCATGCACTGTATCTTGGTTTAGCATTTTTTTAATGAAAGGTTTTTACTGAAAACCAGATACAGTACAAGTACATTATTACATGTTAAAAAAATTCAAACCCAAATATACATATTTTTTCAGTGTCAAAACTTTTTTTCCTCTATTCATTTCTTTTAATGTCAAAATAAAGTCTTTAATGGCTCCATATCGATTTACCTCAACTCAGAATGAATACTATTTTCAGTAAATAATAATATACATTTTTATTTGTGTTTACAGTGCACATGCAGAGTCAGTGCACATAATTATTGTTTGAGATACACTTTTTTTCTGGATAGAATATCTAGCAATTAGCCTGAACACCAGATGAAAGCAAAACTATGAAAAACAAAAGAGTGCATCTTATTTAAGGTTAGGACCAGAAGGTTGTGCTGGATCCTTTCTCCAGTTCACATCGGGCCAAAGGCAGGGCTCATACAGTACAGGTTGCCAGTCCGCCGCAGGGTCACATTCTCTTAGAATTCACCCTCTCTCCTGACAGGGATTTAGAGCAGGGGTCATTTCAGCACAGGGGGCTGTGCCACATGGTGCACATTTTTAGCGTGTATGGGCCGGAACAGACAAATCATAGAAGAATAATTAAATTAATGGTTTAATGTTAAACAATAATTTTACAAAACATGTTTTAAAATACCAATTGCACCCCTTTTTAACATTATTTCTCAAGTAATACAGTGTTTTAGAAGTCAGGAAGAAGTCAGGAAGAAACTACTCTCTTCTTATAGAAATTCTTTTACATGTTTCCACATTCTGAGCACTGATTTGGAGATTCAGTTTATACCTAACTAAACAGTGGGTTAAATCAAATAACTCTGCCAAGTAATAAAAAAAAAACAATAAAACATTGTTAAAACATCCGTTTTAAATAACATAACATGCAATTTCCACAAAAATTGCCTTTGATGACCTGTCATATTAATAAACTGCATGTGATTCATACCTAAATAGTTAGTTGAACAACATATTAGCAGAATAATGTCTCTCACTTTCATTGTTAAGAAAGACTAAAATAAAATGCTGAGTCTGTAAAGTTTCTGTAAAGTGAAGACCTTGAGTCACACATTTGCTCTCTTTCTCTCCTTATCCAATTTAAGAAATTCATACAATTATTTACTAAACTCTCCCTGGTAATAACCTAAAATCACTCTTGTCTATGTATAAGGTTGGAACAGTTGGCCCGAAGTTTTGTAGTTGCATTTGCCATACAGAGCGAAATCTGCTTGAAAAACCTTTTGTAGTGGAAGAGTTCTCGCCTAGTGCTTTATAAGCAAACTTAGTTCTCCAATGAGAGGCTCTGTGGAAGAGGTTTAATCCTCTTAGAGACCCCGTTGATACTAAAAATGGATGAGTGGACTCAGTCGTCTTCATAAGATTCTATCATAGGATTTATTGCAAATAAATATTACAAACTTATTGCAATTATTACTTAACGGCTTTGGGGAAGAGGGCGTCTCTCATAAATGTGGATTCCAAAATCAGAAAAACAAGAATGCTTACGACTCTGATGTTAATATCACTATCTGGAAACCAAACACAGATATTTGGTTTTTAATACATTTTCATTAGTTAATATTTAACAAGTATAAAATAACTTAAAAAAATTTAAGTGTAACTAACTAAACCACACTAAATGTGCCACATTTAGGGCCCGGGTATCTCCCAGGCTCTTCTTTCGAGAACTCGCCCAGTACGCTTCTTATTACTCGCCAAAAATGCTTCGCGATTGGACAATTTGATGTAAGCAAACTCGTGAATGTAATTGTGGTTTCATTCACATTCTGATTTCATGCGTTTACATTAATCTGGTGGGTATTCTGAGAGAAGGAGCACTTCGCCCCTGCTATTGAATGGTAGGGGACACACTGGTCTGCTATAGGATCAGTGTACAGCCAAATCTTTTTACAGCAGCAATATTTTTGTAAGTTTCTAATTTGTCATCATAGCTGTGCAGTTGCCAGTTGTTTGCATTTGAATTTGCTATTGAGAGCATGCTGTTTGTGTCTTCATGTCAACTCTCGCACAACACCACACATGGCATAGCAGTCACTGGATAGAAGAGGTATCAGTGTCAGCAGATATGAGGACAGCATGTGTGCCTCTTCCAGCGTCTCAGAAAAAATCAAATCATTTGACCTCTTTTGACCATTGTTCTTCCCTCAAGTCTGTCCTGTGCTTCAGTGAAGCAACACTGTTCACTCCAGGGTTTCACTTCATTCTACCATGACATGAATTTTTACGTAAACCGAAGAGATACATGCATGTTGAAAAGAACAGGTTGCTAATCTATGTTTTTTTCAAATATTAATAACCTATTTTTATAGGAGTTTGTGGAAAAGAAACCAGAGTGTTCAAACCATTTCTTTAGATTTCTTTTTTGTATTTAGCTCAATACAGAAAGACTATACAGTGGAATATCTGCTGCAGTTCTGGAAAAACTGCACT
The DNA here is from genome assembly GCA_900490495.1 of Danionella dracula. Classification (NCBI taxonomy): domain Eukaryota; kingdom Metazoa; phylum Chordata; class Actinopteri; order Cypriniformes; family Danionidae; genus Danionella; species Danionella dracula. The sequence goes on along the minus strand of UELW01000844.1, from coordinate 3,313,669 downwards.
TAAAATAAGAGCTGGGCAAGACTTTGTTGGCTAACCAAGCTTGCTCTTAAATGACCAGATATTTAACAACGTATTGACTCCTGTAACAGTAACAGGTCTTGACATTTACTGAACCCACAGTGTAAGCTCACTATCACTATCTCCCACTGGTCTTAAACAGGCTCAGCTCTTTGGTTTAGTGGGTAAATCCTCATGGGTTGCAGAGTAACATCATTCTTTCATTGCTCCATAGTTAGACCACTTTTCAGTTTGAATGTCATTTAAGAACAGAGATAGATGAAGCTTCTAATATTTCAGAAAATTTGAATTTGAGAAAAATAATATTTTAAGGAGGATTTCTTTAAATTGCAGGCCTTGAATCACTATTAGGATTTCTGATAAGCGGAACAGTAGCTAGTGAGCTTGACCATGACATCTTCTATGTGAATGAAAAGGAAACCAACTTCACATTTACCCTCCAGACAAGTGCATCACACTAATGTCCCAGATGTGTTTGTTATATATGCTTAATCTGCACTTAAATTTGAAAAGAAAATGAAAGTGAAAAGACTATGAATGGAGCATAACAATAGTACAATTCTTGATTCTAATGAGTCTGATAATGTAACTATGATATGAAAATTGTTTATCTGAAAATCCTTTTACAAACGATTGTAAAGTTTTCAATGAGACTATAGTTTAGGTTGCAGTTGAGAATTATTTTTTGAGAAATCTGCATTTCAAACAAACAACGCTCTGCACAACAGAGCTTTTCGGTGTAACTGGTTATTTTTAAATAAAAAATGGCTAAGGTGATTATTGTTTAAATGCTGGGTACATCGCTGTTGTGTAGACAATGTAACTAGACTTTTTCAGGTTAGCGAAAGAGTTTGCCATTGAATGAGCTTGTGTTTTTTTTTTTACAAAGTCTAATGAGGGACAGAAAAATAGATTGAGTTGCTGTGCAAAATGGCTTATTGATGTTTTAAGTAGTATTTGAACATTTTACTTGGAGTTGTTTTTTTTAACCGTGTAAAGATACCTGGGTGCCTGTGGACATGGTTTTAAAAGGTTTCTTGAAGGTTTCATTTCAATATATTAATCTGCTTTTAGGTAAATATTTTAGCCCTTCTATGACTTATCCGATGGTTACCAATAGTAAAGTTTATAATCAATGAGCCGAGGAATGACAAGACTTCTCTCCTAATGATTGTGAAAATCTCTTCTCATTTCGACTTTTTGGCCTGTCTCCAGTTGCTGCACATGAGCCCATGTCGTCATCATTTTCTGTTTTTGTTTTTGCCTGAATGAACGTTTACACTCCATACAAGTGCATAGTATATATATGAAAAGAGCTTATTGCATGTAGTGTTTTAGTTTTAAGATATTTTCTCGTTGATGTCTTTCTTCAAGGCGTGTCGCATACCAAGACTTGTGCTCATGTTTGAAGCGTTGAATGATTAAATTGTTTTCTGTAAGTATACTTTCCTCAGCGGACCGTAACTAATGATTTCTCCCCCCATCTCTCTCTCTGCCTCAAGGTGGTGTTGGTGTTTGCACTCAGCATTGGAGCTCTGGGTATATACTTCATAGATTCTTCAGAGTGAGTACATTTCTGATTCTTATCTGAATGAGTTATTTTCAAGTCCATGTTTCCACCTTTTCATTGACCAACAGCATACTCTGAATATGCCATTTAACATCCTAAACATAAGCTTACCTAGCAAATGCAGACAGAAAGATAATCGTGTTAGGTTGTGTAACTTGTGTGTCTCATTTCCCATGGATTTGTATTGCAGTGAAGGAAATTCACAATTGAAGATAATGAATTGTATAGATAATTGAAAAAAAAGTATAATCTATATATAAATATATAAATATATATATATATATATATATTTTATATATATAAATATATATAAAAAAATGCCGAAAGGGCTTTCTTAGCTATGAAGGTGAATCACTGCAGGCTCTTGCCTCAAATACAACTTGTTACAAGGTTAACTGGGTTATTTTATTTACAGAGAATAGTGTAGGGCTTTTTCCTCTTGTAGAGAATAAGGTTAAATAATGAGCATTTGTACTGTTAGGAGTGCGATTACAGAAAAAAAACAAGCTTTATTTTCTTTCTGCTGTAATGTTTGGCCTGAAAGGCTCTGTTTGTTTCCATGGTTACAGAAGCAGTGCATCTTTATCTTGTATTACTTCACTCTGCTTCCTTCAGAAAGCTGTTGCCTTGAGATCAGAGTTTGCCAGAAAAACTTAATGCAGCATATTTATGTTCTTAATTTATTTAGCTTACGATTCTGTTATGATTGTCCTGTTTTCTTGTGTGTGGTTTAAGTGAGATTCGGAGTTTACATGAATGAGGCTGAGAGAGTTGTCATAACATGTGCAGATAAATCTAAGTTGTGTCTGCACTCTCACATACTGTCTGCATTTTTCTTGTTTGACAGTGACAACATTTTAGGTAATGCGAGTCATGATGTGCTATTATAGTCCCTGCAGTGCCGTGAATGGTATAGCTTGAACTCAATAGCTTCCTCTTTTGAGATCTTTGTGAGGTTTATTCCAGGTGAATACCTTGTTTGCTGAGAACACACCAAAGGTTGGCTTTTTCTTTCAGAATCGCACGTTAAAAGGAAAGAAACATTTTAAAATTAATAAGAAAATATCTTGGTTATGTCAACAATAGGGTATGGTTACAACAAAAGGTCCTATTGAAAAATGATACCTCGTAATACTAATAAAAATAACTAATAACTCTTCAGTAGGAAAGTTCACTACTGAATACTCCAAAAGCCAGTAAAAATTGCTCAGTAATATTATCGCCTAGTTTGCATAAAGGCTGCATGATGTAAATTACTCTCTTTTTTTAAACAACAAAATGTACTATATAAATATTTTATGATTCTATTAGTTATACAAAAAAAGTTACACACATAAGATTAAAAAAATGGAAAGTCCAAAAATAAATAAAGGTACATTATGAATAAATGACTAAAACATTAGAAATATTTTAAAATGTTTTTGAATATATTCCTTTGAATATATCTTTTAAACAACTTATTAATGAATGAAAATTAATTAATTAATAAACTGTTTCAAATATGTTTTAAAAATAATTAAACCATATCTTTTATTGAAATATTTCTAATTCATTACTGTCATTTTAATCAATTCAACATCCTGAGTAAAGGTATTCATTTCCTTAAAAACTAAATTTCCTTTCTGACAACTGATTTCAAACTCAAATCACCATATTTTATATTTAATAATCAATCACTTATTTTAATAATTAAAAATCATTAAAAAACTAACATTTTAAAAAGAAAATGTGTGTTTTGAACGAAAGCGAGTAAAGTAGAACCCAGTAAATAGACACTGTCTCTTTAAGAGACTCTTTAAGAGAACAGAAAAGCACAAAAATGACCCTGATCTTACACTCAAGTCCTCAGATTGATCTGATCAGAGCAAGAGGAGCAAAGATGTCGAGTCTCTGAAGCTCTCTTCTGTTAGCAGAGTACATTTCAGAATGGGGACGGTCCCTTCCCCTTCCAATTACCCACAGAGGGCCATTCCTTCTCCAGGTAACGTTAACTCTAGAACTGGAAGCTGACTGCTCATGAGACTATTCCACAACTCAATATGTTGCTGACAAATTCTTCTGTTAACAACATTGATGAATTGTTGAAGTCCTAGGGAGATGATGACAATGTGAATCACAGAACTACATTGTAAAAAATAAAATTGCCATTTGTCCGGTTAATGCTACTTTTTCAGTGTTAGTTATAGCTATTAGTTAATCAGGCAAATCAACATAAACATGCATGTTAGCTCAACAAAAATCCTTTAACTACAACATTTCACTTGTTTTTAGTGCACGTTGTAACTAGAAAAGTACAGCTTTAATTAGGAAGAATAATGAAACTTTGCGATCATTCTGTAACGTAACATCACTCGGGTTGGGATCCATATGCAGGCTTTTATTTACAACGTAATCCAGATACAGGCGGTTAGTCAGGGCAGGCAGCAAACAGGCGGTAACGGAGATCAGCGAGAGTAGTCCAAAGGGCAGGCGGCTAGGATCGTAAACGCAGAACAGGCAGGGTCACAACAGGCAGGCCGACAAACAAGATAAACGCTCAGAATTGCAGTAGATGTACAAACAAGACTTCGCGACGAGCCAAGGGAAACAGTCTGTTTAAATAGTAATGTTAATGTCCTTCAGCTGGGTGTGTAATCAGGATGTCCCTGGGGTGTATGAGGAATGTAGTGTGGAGGAAGAGCATGCGCCGGCAGAGCTGGGCAGCGGCGCTCGGGTGGCGCCGGCGAAGAGCAGACGTCGGCAGAGCTGAGCAGCGGCGCTCGGGTGGCGCCGGCAGGCGAAGAGCAGGCGTCGGCAGAGCAGGGCAGCGACGCTCGGATGGCGCAGGCGAAGATCAGACGTCGGCAGAGCTGGGCAGCGGCGCTCGGGTGGCGCCGGCAGGCGATGAGCAGGCATCGGCAGAGCTGGGCAGCGGCGCTCGAGTGGCGCCGGCAGGCATCGGCAGAGCAGGGCAGCGACGCTCGGGTGCCGCCGGCAGGCATCGGCAGAGCAGGGCAGCGGCACTCGGGTGGCGCCGGCAGAGCAGGGCAGCGGCGCGCGGGTGGCGCCGGCAGAGCAGGGTAGCGGCGCGCGGGTGGCGCCGGTAGGTGCGGAACCTGGGTTGGCCCTGGCAGACACGGAACCTGGGTTGGCGCCGGCAGACACGGAACCTGGGTTGGCGCAGGCAGACTCAGGCGCAGGGCCGGCGCAGGCAGACTCAGGCGCAGGGCCGGCGCAGGCAGACTCAGGCGCAGGGCCGGCGCAGGCAGCAGACTCAGGCGCAGGGCCGGCGCAGGCAGACTCAGGCGCAGGGCCGGCGCAGGCAGACTCAGGCGCAGGGCCGGCGCAGGCAGACTCAGGCGCAGGGGCCGGCGCAGGCAGACTCAGGCGCAGGGCCGGCGCAGGCAGACTCAGGCGCAGGGCCGGCGCAGGCAGACTCAGGCGCAGGGCCGGGGCAGGCAGACTCAGGCGCAGGGCCGGCGCAGGCAGACTCAGGCGCAGGGCCGGCGCAGGCAGACTCAGGCGCAGGGCCGGCGCAGGCAGACTCAGGCGCAGGGCCGGCGCAGGCAGACTCAGGCGCAGGGCCGGCGCAGGCAGACTCAGGCGCAGGGCCGGCGCAGGCAGACTCAGGCGCAGGGCCGGCGCAGGCAGCCTCAGGCGCAGGGCCGGCGCAGGCAGACTCAGGCGCAGGGCCGGCGCAGGCAGACTCAGGCGCTGGGGCAACACAACAAGCAAGACGGCATAACAAGACCCCCAAATATTAAGGACAGGAGCATGGCACACTTCAGCCAAGACTCTCCCTTCATCCTCAGTGATCAGCGTTTCCGGGGCAACACTGGCGTGGTCTCCACTAATCCTCGGAGCAGTAGACTCGGTCGTACTGACTGGAAAAGAGAGAGTTGAGGGGGATTGAACCACCCCTCCTCTTCTTCTTCTTCTTCCTCTTCTCAGTCTTCGGAGGTGGTGGTGGTTGTGGCACCCCCGTGGAGGTGTCTAGACCGGCCCTCTCAGGGCATGAGGCAGCCGGAGTCTGTACAAGAAGCTCTGCGCAGGGTATGTGGGGAGTGCGGTTCGTAATGTCCTGTGATAATACCAGCAATATGTTGTGGGCGCTCTTGCCCTCGCGGGAGTTATCAAACATTCTGCTGAAGCTCTTTGTGAATTCTAGAAACGTGGGAAACAGTACCCTCTCCTCTCCATATGGTCGTGGCCCAGTCTAGTGCCCTCCCGGTTAGCAGTGAAATGACAAGCGCGATCTTACTGGTTTCCGTGGTGTAGAGCGTGGTTTGTTGGCGAATGAAGTGAGAGCACTGCCGCAAAAACCCCTTGCATTTCGTAGGATCCCTGTCGTATTTCTCCGGAAAGGCGAGGCAAGGACTGACCTGCGGTGCTTCTGTGACAGCGGGAGCCGTGTGAGCGTTCGTTGACGTCATGGCTGCCGCTGGAGAAGGGACATGTAAATTCTGAAGCGTGTTTACTAATTCCTCGGTGAGGGATGTCAGACGATTCAGCCGATGTTGGTGCGCAGCGAGTTGATTCGCCTGCGTAGACAGCGCTGAAGACCGTTGCGAGAAAGCCGTTGGATCGAAGGGTGGCGAAGTCTTCTGTAATGTAACATCACTCGGGTTGGGATCCATATGCAGGCTTTCATTTACAACGTAATCCAGATACAGGCGGTTAGTCAGGGCAGGCAGCAAACAGGCATTAACGGAGATCAGCGAGAGTAGTCCAAAGGGCAGGCGGCTAGGATCGTAAACGCAGAACAGGCAGGGTCACAACAGGCAGGCCGACAAACAGGATAAACGCTCAGAATTGCAGTAGATGTACAAACAAGACTTCGCGACGAGCCAAGGGAAACAGTCTGTTTAAATAGTAATGTTAATGTCCTTCAGCTGGGTGTGTAATCAGGATGTCCCTGGGGTGTATGGGGAATGTAGTGTGGAGGATCAGGAGTTAATGCCCTCTGGTGGCCAGAGGAGGGAGTGCCGAGACTAGACTCCGTGACACATTCAGTCAGGTTTAGTCAAACTACAATGCTACCAAGTTTAATCAGTCGATGCAAAACTAAGAGTGCTATCATTTACATTGTATTTACTTTTATGCATTTAGCAGACACTTTTGTCCAAAGCAACTTACATATATATATATATATTGTATAATATACATACACTTTGAGTCCTGATTGGACACGAGTCATTACAGATGTCGTCACTGTTCAGAAAATGTTTTCTTATTTGTGCTAAAAAGGCTTATTAGAAGATAGTTTGTGTTGTGAAAGTGTGTTTATTGGTCTCAAGTGTGTTCTCTTTTGTTTGCTGATTGCAGGGGAGGAGTTTTTTTAGGCAATTTTTTTTACTTTTGAGGATGATGTTGGTTTGGATAGCAGTAATGGCAACCTCTTATTTTAGCATGGTAAATGATATAGCAGTCACATCAGAGATACTCACTACATGATACCAATTAGTAGGCGTGACAGATGTTCTCTGATTATGAAAACTGACTCAAAGTTTTTAAAGTGTTACAACACTTATTGTGACAATAATTATAAACTGTCACACTGAGTCATCTGCTAGAAATATTATGAAGACTAGCAATAGTTAATGATATTAAATATATTTTATACATCCAGTTAAAAGAGTAAAATCAATAAGCTCAATGATCATTACATACATTTTGTCACTAGGCCATATTTGTATTCATTGACAAAATAACACTATCATGATTGTCCCAACAAAGTATTTTATGTTCGCGCCACATATTATTTATTCTTGCAAAAACTACAAAATGTTTGATGAAACAATATAAAAGTCTTCGTGCTACATGATGCCTTATATTTTGTGTTTTCACAACATTTAATTTTTTTCAGTGTGCTTTTAAATGTATTATTCTCAACAACTTAGTTTATTAATGAAGAAATGTTGATACACTCACAATGTATAAGCGTATACTTTTCATTCCACCGTCTTGAATCCCATTCTAAAACTCACAAAATCTCATGAGACTTCCGATCACATTGCAAGTGTGGCATTGTCAATGACGGTATCTAGGGGTTAGGATATTACAATACACCAATAGCCATATTTATTTCTAAAATCCTTGACAATATAAAGAAATGGACAATGTAACAATATTTTTTTACAAGGAAAAATATGGTTAAATACTAAAGTTCTGCTCCCACCTGTTGCTTCAGTGCTGAATTAAACAGTGTAGAGGTTTTACTTTACAACATCCAATTTGATTTCTCATGATCTTTGTGATTAGTATTTTCAATGTATCTTTCATTTACTTCATATCAGCAGCTAGATCCATTCTCTCTGGAGTAGATTTGTTAAAAATGTTTGAGCAGGGGCACACAAATTAGTTCAAATTAATTTAAGATCTGGAGTATGAATGCATCTCCAATCTTCCATCACTGGTTTAGTTTCTGACCTCTAGTACAGGAGTTTGGTGCTGTGATGCAGTGAGGGTTTTCTCATTTGACTCAAGTTACTGACTGAAGTCTTTGCAGTTCCTGTCCTCACCAGAGAGAAATGTGTGTAACTGACACTGCAGTCCTCACTCTGGGATATCCACATTTGACCTACTGCACTGCGTGACTTGAGCGTTAATGGTCTTGATAATGGATCTTCCGCGGAAGGTTCTTGTGATTCATTTGCATGCCAATTATCATTAAATGTTCAGCTATCCTAGGAGCAGACCACGATTATCTCTTTTGATTTGCGTCTTGAAGTTGTAAGCCAGGAAAATTAAATAGAGTGAATCTCTCAAGTGCTTGTGTAAGCAGACTAACGTTGTCTGTGAAAACCTTCACAGTAGAAGTCTGGAGGCGATGTTTTGAGTGACTACCAGCTGGTGGTAAGATAACTGGACGTTTGGAAAGAATAGACTGTCAGAAGGAGGCCCTTTTCCATCGCTTCAATTGTCACTTCACTCAACACTGGGGATGCACAGCTCACTCTAGTGGCCGCCCTCTCCGGGGGTTCTTAATCCGTCTTTTGTTATAGATCTCATTTTTCAAAACAAGCTTTCTTTGGGATGGACAGATCTGCTGGAGATGAGCAATTTGAGAGAGTTGTCAATGAAAGCGTGCGTATTTGGTTTTTTTACCATATTAAAAGAAGCAACAAGTTTTGGACTTGCTGTTTAGAATTCTTCTGTTCAATTCTTTTTTTTCTTGCTTTAGATTCAGTGCGCAGCGATACACATACATGTTAACATTTTATCCAAGCGTCTTTTTCACCTTTTTTCAGTGGCATATTGTTAATTGGAGCAGCCTGTGCTTTTCCCTCAGGACCACAATGTCTTATTTTAGGATCTGAACAATGAAGCAAGAAATATGTAGGGCAACAACATCTCCTGATCTCCTTTAAGGAACGCCTGTATTTTGTGCCCCACTTTTGACATATTGGGCATTCATGGTTCATTGTGTGCGGTTAGCCACTTTAAATATAGAATTTATTTAATCAGATTAGAGTTCTATGAGTATTTCATAAAATGTCTCTTGTGAGAATAAAAGAACATTACTACTTTAAATAGTCTTTGTAATTGTTATGTTATGTTTTGACTATTAAGAGAGCTGATTTTTTTTGGCATGTCCTGATGTGAGAACATAGGCCAATCAGGGGCTGAGATGTTGTGATCATTGTATGGGGTATATCTCAAAAAGTAAATTAAGGGAAATATGTATTAATAAAAAACTGACATAAGTTAGTATTTTTTACAATCTTCTTGGAAAAACTCCCACTTTAAAATGAGATTATTTCAACACCGGTAGTACTACTTACACTATCAGCTGTGTTTTACAAAGCCTCAAATGTTCCTTTTTACATATTTTTCATTTATTTATTTGTATCCACATTTGTATTTTCTATCTAATCTATTAGGGTAGACAAATCTTATGAATTAGAGCTGTAAAATCCTTGGTCATTCACATAAACACCCTGGTACTGCATTGCAGGGATGGATAATCCACAGCGTCTAATTCTAGCATAGCACCTTACTCTTTGAAAATACTCTACACAGTCTTTCCAGAGATAAAATTTAGAGCTGGGTGATTGGCCATAAATTTTCGAGTTTTAGACTAAACTAAATTTTGATCTAAATTCAGGGGGTATTTTTACAACACGTTCTAGTAAAATAAAGAAATATAATACATTTCTGAGACTTGAATAATTTGGTATGTTTGCCAAACATGTTTAACATGCTACTTACATGCTAAATTAAGTCAAACATATGTCTGATAGCTTTTTACACAGTTTTAGCAAGAACCACATCAAGTTTGGGACATGTTACAATGTCACCTCACATCAGTGTGCATTTGTGCATTGTGATTTGAAGCATTGACTCAAGCTGTAGTCCACATCTTCCACATAATTTTGAATAGACTTGCTTCACAATTCTCCAGAATGCAGTTATGCCTATTGTACACTTTTTGCCATATCTTATCCTTCCCTTTGATTCACTATTAATGTGCTTGCACACAGAACTCTGTCAGCAGCCAGCCTCATGTGCAATGATTTTTTGTGTTTACCCTTGTTACGGCCCCTGCCGTTTTGAAGCGTTTCATTTTATTTTCTGTCACCTGCTTGTGGGCGCACCCGTGCGCACTTCTGATTATTCCTGCAGGTGACTCCAGCTGTCCCCTGATTCGCCAGTTGGGACGCCGATCACCAGCGAGGAGGCGGACCACTTCGGCTCGTTTGCGAATCAGCGGCGGCAGCTGGAGTTGAAAAGGAACGCGCCGACACCTGTTGAGCAGCGAGGGCTCTACGGAGTCCTTGACTCATGCGGCGTGGAGAGAGTGGCTCCACTCGGTTGCCGCCCGTTTTGTTCGTTTGTGCTCCCTTTTTGTTTCCTTCCATTGATGGGAGAGCGAGGGCTCTGCGGAGTCCTTAGCTCACGCGGCGTGGAGAGAGTGGCTCCACTCGGTTGCCGCCCGTTTTGTTTGTCCTTGCTCCCTGTGTTTGCTTTCGTTTATGTTGCCATTTGAGTTCACTTCTGTTTCCTACCCGGTGTGTCACGTTCGTTGTCTTCTGACTTCCAGGGTCTCAGAGACAGCTTAGAATGTCACGTGACATACATTCTGCACGTAGGATTATTTCTGTTATACACACTAGTTTAGCGGTGTGCGCCAGGTTTGTTTATTGTATAACTTTCTAGTTAGTGTAGATTAGTTCTAGCTTTGTGTATGTTAATTAGTTAGCTTAGAATTGTCTGCACTTTCTAGTTAGTTTATGTTTTGTTTTACCTGGCGTCCCTTAGTCTCTGCCCCTGGAGTGTGTGTCTTTGTATTTGATTTATTTTACCATTGGCAACACCAGTTCTGTTAATTAAAGCACATTTGATTTGTCAAGTTATTGTTTGTGTCCTGTTGTTCCCGTTTTCATTTCTGTTCCTCCACCTTTTTGTTACACCCCGACCCTAGACACCACCACCATTTTGGGGTCGTAACAACCCTCCTTCAGCAATGTGTCAATGATCTTCTTTTTGGCAAGTGTCAAGCCAGTAGTCTTCACCATGGTTGTGTAGCCTACAGAAACAGACTCATTTGTCGAAATATTCCAATTGTCATTGTTATTTTAGAAATCGTACAGAGAGGAGAAAGCAGCATACAGTAAAGAGAGTGTCATGTTGGTTTCCATGCCTTTTTTTATCTTGATTTTGGTCAAATTTAGTTTTACTTCACATTAGTTGAGTCTTCTTGAGCTAGTTGTTAATGCTGAACTGATCTCTGGGAGAGGACATTTGCCCCTTGCTTGAGAAAACTCTTGCATGACTATCACAGCAAACCAAACAGTGCTCCAAAACAAATACTCTCTCATCTTCAGAGTTTGAAGCGCCTGCTTCCTCCTTGGTTCCATTGAGTGGAAAAAACACTGGACTCCTGCTGCTTTGTGTATTTTTCTATTTAAGGAATATGCACATAGCCCCCTGGGGCAATTACAAGAGAAAGTTAATTTTAGATCTACCACTCAGAGGTCAGCACTGCACAGTGCCCTTGCTGGTGCTAAATCACTTTTTTGTGTGTGTGCTTTGGCCTAAATTCACCACTGGCATATTAGCCTAGACTTGCTTGCTCATCTTGCTTTGGGAGCACTAGCTCAGATTTTACCATTTGCATGACTTGTTCTCCTTCTGGTGAGTGGTGTAATTAATTTAGCGTATGCAGGGAGCTTAGGAAATCCATCTCGTAGCGATTAGGGGATACTGGTTCTGAAAGGGTGTTGCATCTTTATTGAAACAGGAGATGAAGAAAAATAGCTTGCTCGAAATACACCAGTGTCTCCACACACTGACATTGCTGTACGTCCTCCACAGGGATTCTTTTAGGAACTGAGGCCCCCTAGTGTTAGTTGGAAAGTTTACATCATTAGCAGCTCATTTCTGCAGAGCAAATAGCTGTCACTCTTATTCACAATAATATTGAACCCCTTTAGATTACCACTGCACCCTTAATAATTGTCGAAAAACACTATTTATCATAAGCAATGTATTCTGAAACTTTATGTTTCATTGATGTCAACAGTACTGTATTTTGAGAAGCTGCTAACATCTGGGATTGTTGTTTAATCTTAAAACTTGCATTACTTAAATACTACCTTTAAAAAGGCCAGTTTTACACTGCTTTTGACATTATGTTTCAGTTAGACATCACTTTTTTCATCAGAATGTTGAGTCATCAGCAAAACCATTCAGGGGCACACAAAACTTTTGTAGCGGCATAACCAAGTATGTCACTATAAAAGTTGTGTGTGCCGCTGAATGGTTTTGCTTGATTCCTCAGCATTCTATTATTAATTTAGAAGAGAATTTTATTAGCGATTATTTAAAGTTCCTATATTATGCCCTTGATATAGCACTTAGAATCAATATCTTAGCGCTGCACAGTTAATAACTTTGAAAATGCAATATCGTCAAAATCGTCCTGTAGTTTTGACCCGGCAAAATGTGCTGGTAACAGCACCTCATACGTGTGAACCAGAGTCTGACATGGGATTTGAGTCAGCAGAATGAACCAGAAACCACAGGAAAAAAAAAGTTCAGAAGATAAATCAGACAGGCTTACTTTTACACTGTATGATTTTTAATGTCTGCGTACTGTTATATGAATGATTTATTTTGTTATAAGTGTACTTGTGACAAATGTAGTTAAATCATAAAAGAAGATCTGATTGCAATCTTTACTTTTTTGACACGCGAGTCTTCCACAATAGTGTGTTGTAACATCCTGTAGCGTGCTTTATAAACGATTGCTAAATCGTAAATCAATCGTGTGTGCATAGTTAAGATTTGAGGAAAGGTAAAATACAAAGAGCCTCCATATGTGTGCTGAAACTACACATTTCATTAACGTATTTAAGACTAATACAAGTAAAACTAAAAATACTTACTGCGTGGACCTCCAAATCAATGAACATGGGACAGTTGGAAAATTGCCCGGTGTAAGAGCCAGCCTAGTCATAAATCCTTTATCAACTCTTCTTTGTTGCTTAACCAGGTGAATGTGAAGTGCTGCTCACAAGCAAAAGTTTTGGCTCCGGACACTCTCACACTTCAGGTCAAACTGTGTTTCCTGCTCGTCGTAGAAAGGGGCTGTACTAGCAATTAATATGATTGACAAGTGGGTGGGGCTTGGGCGGGGATAAGGAAAAAGGGCGGTGTTAAGGAAAACAAGCTGTTTTCAGCTCACAAAAAAGAAATGAGTAAAGGATTGCTCAAACATGTGTGAACTAATTTGTATACTACTTGAGGCATGTTTTTGATGAGGGGACAACACTTCAAGATTCCAGGAATGTCAGAAAATTCACGTCACCATCATATGGCACCTTTAATGAAATGACTTCTAACAGTTAATGAATGTTTTAGATACCTTAAACCTTCCCTCACTCTTATTCAGCAAGGCTTGTAAATTTAGTTATAGGTAATTGTTCTAAATCAAATATGTTAATCAAAATATTTAATTGAATCTGAGCTAGGTAACAAGATCAACATTTTTAACCATAATAGTGATACAATTGGAGGCAAAATATGCATTTTGATTAAACCTAAAAAATTATGTAAAATTTAATTTTACTTGAAAACTTTCTTAAATAGTCAAAAATAAATAGAAAAAAATATATAACAAAGACTTTTCTTTCTTCAAGGCAAGCCCTTTCCTCTAAACCTTTGAACTTATATATTTTTTCGCAACATATGACGCTACAGATTCATAACATTATGTGAACTTACATGTGCCCAGGATCAACATCGCACCAAGCACTGTAGCAAGTGAATAATTATTTAATTGTCATAAAAAAGTCCACAAAAAAAGCTCAGTAAAGCTCAGTAATTAACACCAAACATGCTCATTTTAAAAATGGCAGAACAAACCCAATGCTTGTCCTCCTCGTGTTTAATCCAATCAGAACACCTGCTTGCGTGCATTTTACTCATGCATGGGTTAAACTAAGCCTACTCAAAAGTCACCAATAGTTATTTTAACAGCTAAAAACAACAGAAACCAAGTTAATATTTTTTAATCTTGGCTGTATGGCACTAATGTGCTTAATGTTCACCTTCGCAAGCATTTAAACTGCTTAGTAATATCAGAGTCAGGAATAGAACCTGGGTCTCATGTCCTGGGAGGTGTTAATCTTGTTATTACTCAGCCAAATAGGCATTGAAGAACACAAACCACAAAAAGGAACTTTCTTCTTAGGAGGGATTTATTACTAACAAAAAAATACTTCTATAAAGTTAGAGCAAATTTTCACTGGTTATCTGCTTTCTAAACATTTAGAAATAACTGTGCTAAACATTTTAACATTTCAATTAATTTCTGTACCTAAGCTTTTTGTCATTATTTAAAGTAATGATTTCTATATTAAATATGTATGAATAATTTTTTTACAGTGTTAAACCACTTCATACTTATGTGAAAAGCAAGATTGTAGAATTGCAGTGTAAACCCATAGTTACAGGTTACTATAAAATATATTAAAAAATTATACTATTTTATTTACAAGCACAAAACAGAGATAATGACCTGTACCAGTAGTAATTTGTATCATCACTCAGTATACTGGCATGATAAAAGCCATAGGCATGCCTATCCATGTTTGTAAATTCCTTTGTGTGCACAACTGGTCTACTTCTTCAGTCAGGTGGATTGCAGGTCATTTTATTATTAAAGTTCCTGTTGTCCAGACTCAAAGGTTAGAGAGAAATTAGAAATACATTTCTTTGTTCTTGATTATGGAGCTGTTTTGAGCAACCCTCGGTTTTCATGAAATTTTAAAATACTCTGGCCGAGCTGGATGGAAACAAATGTGTAGCCAATCAGCAGGAGCTATCAAATTAGTACAGACAAGGATTAGTACATTTTTGTTTTGGTGACTTCAAACATTAACCCTATCTTATAATTACAGTTTTGGAGAAAAACAATGCCAGCGAGTATGTCGTCTTTGGTGGTGACCTTGAGAATAATAAATGATTTTAGATGTGACTTTGTAACTTTCTTTGGTTTGAAGATTGGAAGAGACTTCAGAAGTCTCTTCCAATCAGCGCCAGGTCGTCGGTTCTCAAATGGTGCAACCTCTTTCCTTTTTGCACCTCTCGGCCACCATAGGTCTCTAATGTTTGTGCATGTTTAAATAAAAGATCATTCTGCAAATCTTTTCAAAATGTACATGCATTACACTTTATTAGACAATTCATTTTAGATTGCTTTGAGAAAATAAGGCTTGTTTTATTTTGTCTTTCTCTACAGTCCTATAGAATCCTGTCAGAATTTCTACAAAGACTTCACGTTGCAGATCGACATGGCGTTCAACGTGTTCTTCTTACTCTACTTTGGCTTGCGTGTAAGTGTATGTTTTAAGTCAAAATGTGCAAATGTCAGAAACCTGTGCAAATACTATTTCATTTAACCATTTTTCAATCTAATAGTAATAGTACTGTAGTGTTCTCAAGGCATTATGGAAGGTTTTAAATGTATCTCTTGTCCCTGTTCTTTGTACCCTCTTTCAGTTCATAGCAGCCAATGATAAACTATGGTTTTGGCTGGAGGTGAACTCGGTGGTGGACTTCTTCACAGTGCCGCCTGTGTTTGTGTCTGTGTATCTGAACAGAAGCTGGCTGGGTAAGTCTTTTCCTAAATCATCGGTCAAGCTGTTCTTCTCAGTGCAGCTTGTTGCCATCGATGAGGGCTGAGACAAACTCAATATTTCAAACCCATGAACCTTCAGCCACAAAAAAATGCACCAATATGTTGGGGTCAATATAAATGAAATAAAGCAGGAGTTTTGGCTTGCTAGATTATTTAAAAACAACAACACAGAATTTTTTTTAAAGTTAATTGGTACCCCCATGTCAAAACAAAAATGTATTCATTCAAATAGGTCAAAGGTAAAGCTATTTATGAGTGGTGTTCCAGCAGAGTTTTAGCGACACAATGAGACTCACGCTAACAAAAACAAAGCAGATTGAAAGGAAAGCTTAGATGAGAAACCATTATTTAATAGTTAAGGTAATGCCACATTAGAGTGAAATCTAATTCAAATTAATTTTGAAAATAATGGCCAGGGACGAGACCACACAGACATGCTAATGTTACATGACTTTAGGGCATTCTCCACTCACTCTCTCAATGAGCTTTTTAGACGCAGTAGTGTAGAAGTAGAAGTAGAGCTAGAGGAACAAAGAACTTTTTACTCACTTGCAGTTGTTATTTTACTACCTTTCTTCTACATTGTGCCTGTTAATATAGATGTTCATTTATGTTCATTTAGATTTATATTTTAGAATTTGTACGTTTGCAATACCTTAGCATATTCTGTGTCTATAAATATTTTGTTATTACAATAAATATAATTGAATTAGTTACGGTATTTGTTTGGCTGCTTGACAAAAATACATAAAACAATAGCTGTTTACTACTATTAAAATGTAACATATCCAAGACATGGAAAGTAATAAATTGTCAGCATGTAAATATTTCACTATTTATCTATAATCAGATGGGTCGCATCTTGTTGTAATTGATGGTGCTATTGATTCAAAATAATCGTCTCATCATAAGTGTTTTTGAAATGAAATAATTAATTTTTCTAATTGTAATAGAACAAAGCAACAAGTTGGATGTTAAAATGCAAGACAAATGGTAAACTGACTGGTTTATGTGAATATGCAGAGTATATGTGTGTGTTACATAATTTCTGAAAGAAATTGATCAAAACATTTATCTTTGTCGATAGATAAATAACAAATACAGTTCTCACCTTAATACCACAGATTTATTATTATACATGTACCATATGATCTATGAAATTAAACTAAGAACTACATTGTCATTGGTTTAAACTTGCCCATTTACTCAGTTAATAATTTTCTAACATGATGTTACTTGTTTTCATAAATAATTACCTTCATATCTTCATAAGTCATCTATACCTTCAGCTCTGCTTCTGTGAAATAGTATAAACCTCCGGTTTCAATGAGAAACCATTTGACCATGAGCGTCACGGTGGCGCAGTGGGTAGCACGGTCGTCTCACAACAAGAAGGTCGCTGGTTCTAGGCTCGGCTGGGTCGGTTGGCATTTCTGTGTGGAGTTCTATTGTTCTCCTCGTGATCGCGTGGGTCCAAAGACATGCGGAATAAGTGAATTGAGTAAGAACGATTGCCCATAGTGTTAAAGTGTGAATGAGTGTGTGAATGTTTCCCAGTGATGGGTTGCGGCAGGAAGGGCATTCGCTGCGTAAAACATATGCCAGAGAGTTGGCGGTTCATTCCGCTGTGGTGACCCCGAAAGGGAAGAAAGCCGACATGAAGATGGATGGATGGATGGATAGTTTGGCCATCCATTTAACAATGTTGATATATAAGCCCAGAGCTCTCGATGAAAAGAACAAGCAGAGGTAAATTAAACTAACTCTTCGCGAGGTTTTTGGAGCAGACATACTGAGAGTCAGTTAGTTAAGTGTAAAGGTCTCCACAAACCTGAGCAGTAGCTGCACTCCGTTTTGCTGCATGCAGGAACTGCAACCCTCATCTCTCTCATCATGTGTCTCAAAAATGGACGCACAGACGTTTTCCTGAACACTAGATGTGAACAGCAAGTAAACTCTGGCCAGAACTTTGTTGGTGAGTTCCAATCCAAATACAGTTCAAAAGAAAATATAGATAATTTTTAGTGTGTGAGATGAGAGCGTGCATGATACACTAAAACATCATGTGATGAAAATAGTTGTGATTACGCACGATATGAGCGAGAACTTAACTCACACTTTTCCATTCCTTCAGTAAAAAAATATTCGAATAAATATAACCCCCTCTATATTGATATTGTTTATTTATGTGCATCTTCTTAAAAAAATTAATATCCTTATTACAGGGAGTGCTCATTTGTTGGGTATCAAAGAAAACGCCAGAGCGCAGTGGATTGTGGGTAATATCAACCGGTTGAGCATTCATGGATCTCCACTTCAGAATCTAACCGGACACTTTTTTATGTACACCATGTTTCCTAATGCATCCTAATTCTCATTCGCACCCATAAAATTGAGAATAGTGCACAGATTTGGACATAGCATGTGTGTGAGGTTCAGTTATACAGAAGAAGAAGAGCGAACTCGTCTGTAATTATAACCCCAAACTATTCGTTATCTGGCAAACAAACCATTTATATCCACAGCTTCCGTTTCCCCAGCTCTATTTCTAGTTATTCTATCTCTGATGATCTTTTCAACAGTCCGAACTATCCTCTGGAGTCTCCGGATATCTGATTCTGATTCTAATTATAGGGTACGATCATTATCTCCCATTTTTGCTATGAACGAGAGATTGTATGTGCCTTCACAGCTGCTGTAATGTTAAAGCATGCGCACAGTGCTTCCGGGTTGCTGTTAAAGCACGCATTCACTGAAAATAATTTTCTTTTATCATTTAATGAACATAAAAACTCCAAAAAAGAGAAAGGAGAACTGTGTTTTTCAGATGTTTACGAATGATTGCTTTAATGATAAACACGGACTCTCTCTTCTCCTCATCTTTTGTTCTCTCTGGGTTCATCTCATGGGGGTATTGTGTGCGGTTTGCGCCATCAAATGGCAAGACAGGTACCTTCAATCACGTGATCAGGGGAATCATTCTCAGCATTGACGCACTGTATGAAAAAAATGACTCGCAGTGTTTCTTGGAAACTGCCTGGTGTTTAACCTCACATGATGTGTAGAGACCTTTAGTTAACTTTGGTTTTTGAAACTCTGCTACAGCAATCTATGGTTTGTTTCAGTGGTGAACTACAAGTATCGGATGGCCTATAGTTCTGTAGCTCCACCATGTGGTCGAAGACTTTTTGTTGCTCCCTGACGCCATCAAATTGCAAGGAGTGCAATTACATCTCTATTTCACTCTACCTGGGCGAACGACTCACTGCTAAGGAATACAAAGACCCCAGTGAATATAATTCGCCCCAATGTGCCCTGACCTGTCTGTTTTTCGGCCTTGTCTAGAAGCATCAGGATAGGTAGCTTCATGTTAAAGAGCATCCTAGCCCATGGGCTCACAAAACTTGTGTATCGGTATTACTGGTCCCCCACACAAGGAGAGTACACTAGAATGTATTTTTTGTCACCCTAGGGATAGTGCCAATAGTTACTCTTACTTTGCTGGAAAACAGCTCTGATTGGACCCTGATTTTTCTTTTGTTATTTAATCAGAGATCATTTATTGGTCATTCATTTTAATTGTAGGGGAACAATTGTTTCTTTCCCTATTTTTGACTTCCAGGTTTAAATCAAATTCACTGGTTGTGACTAGTCACGTGATTCTGCCTGTACATCTCATAATTACTCTGAAGTCTGAGTTCTCTTATCAAATGAAAATACATGCTCAAGAGTTTGTTAAATCATTGCATTGTGCGTCTCGTTATTTCCCATTCCCATTTTTAGTAAAGGAACATATGTAAAGTAACAGTGATTTGTAGTTAGGCTTAATCCCAAACTCTCTCTGAGATGTTAAGTAGTTTGTAACCATTTTAGAATATTCTGATCTGCCTTAAGCACTTTGAGCACAGCTTAGCATAGATTATTGTATCAGATCTGTACCGTTTACTTACCAGTAGCAGATACAATTTTCATATTTAAAACTGAGTAATGATCTAAGACAGTGGTTCTCAGCATTTTTTAACAAGTACCACCTTAGAAAATATTTGCCACTCCAAGTACCTCCTTAATGAGCGTCATTAAAATAAACGACTCCAGTTTAGTCATGGCGTGTAGGCCTTCCTGTTCAGCTACAGCTACAGTTAAGTTTGGTTCAGTATTATATTTTATAATGTTTTTATTACATAGAATATTTGTTTATTTTAGCAATGCTAAACACTGTACATCTTAAATATTAAAAATATAGCAGGGCAGGAGTGGGACACATTTTCGACTAACTACACAGCAAAGCTTTCCCTTTCTCTTGCTGTCTTTAAGAGCAAGAGCAAGTAATGGTGAGGTAAAGACAATGGGTAAAAAAAGAGGTATTTTAAATAAAATATTACAGTCACTGCTGCCTTCATTGTTTATTTATAATCTGTTAACACAATGTTATTGGTATTATTAATATTCGTTTTTCATTCATATTTTATTTTCACACTTGATATTTCCATTGTTGAGAATTAAATAGATCTTTTAACAGATAATGAGAACAACTTCATCAACAAGTTTCAAGGTCAAAAATTGTGAATAAGTTCAAATACTTTGTCTCATTAACTAAAGTTAAGATTTTAGTATGGCTCCATCTGTACTGTAACTGGTAGTGAGAGCTTAAACTTAGTTTTTGCTGAAACTATGTTACATCTATGAATCTGTTACATCTTCACCTTTTCTCATCATTAGATGTCATTTATTTCCCTTTGTCCTTCATACTAAATCTTCATAGACAGATGAACGAGCAGGACTGTACAGAGCTCGCACGGGCCTGTGTTTGACACTGAAATAAAGGCTCAGCAAGAAACAGCCATTTTTTTTATTTTTTAAGTTGTTTTTAATGCCCTCAACTGGCACATTTTTTAAGTCAATAGCCATGTCAACACGCGATTCAGTGTTGTTTTAAAGTGGCTTGAGTTTCACTTTTTTGCTTTTTCTCCATACACAATGCGTGTCATCTCTTGGCTAAACACAGCAAACTAAGGCTTTACTGCAAAGACTGCAAAGTCTTACAGGGCGTTCAGACCAAGCGCTAAACACGCGGACAGAATGCGTGTCCAGCACCGATCTGACTGCTTTCAAACCCGGGTGCACTCGCGTGAGGACGTCCGCTCCGAGAACGGTGCAGAACTAAGCGCGAGCTCGCCGGGAGAGGTGCGGCGATGACGAGACCGGAGCATACCTGCTGCTGACCCTCTCATTCTCTCCTATTCCTTTCTCCTCTCCCTCAAAAAGTCTCCCTAAACCCTCTCAACTTCTTCCTCTGATAAATTATCATGCTTAGCTTTAGCTAACATCAGCACAATATCCATTTATATCTGGTTGATTAATTAAAAATGTGTAACTTACCAGATTCAGCCTCCTCAGAACCCACTTAATTCCAAACAAGGTCATTTTTGCTTCCACATGGATAATTAAACAAGTTATTAATTCTGGCTGGCCACAAACTGTGGTATTTGTATACTCTATTGTTGTTGCTCATGTTTCTGCTTCACAGAACAGTCATGTAACTACAAGAGCAAGCCGCTGATTGGTTGCTGTGCAAACGAACTTCGTCTGAGTAGGAAAGATTCCTACTCCCGCGATCAGTCCGGTTTGCCGCGCCTCGTCTCTTGCGCCTCGTCTCTTGCGCCTCGTCTCTTGCGCCTCGTCTCTTGAGCCTCGTCTCTCGCGGCATTCGCGTCCCCCGTGCCGCGTGGTCCGGACCCTTTGCCTTATCGCTTCTTTACATAGACTTTACATTGAAATCAGCCGCTCTTCCCAGATCACTCACGCTTGGTGTTTAGGCAGCATTAGTGGGTATATACACGATATATACTAAGTAACAGGAATACACTCAAACAGGATTGTCCAAACACCACCAGTGGTACGCTGTCATGCTGTGCATTCTTTTGTGAGGTTTTTTATTGTATTTTGTGTTTTCTTGTTAACTTTTATGGAAAATTGTATTTCTCTTCCCACCTAAGTATGTGTCCTGTCACTGAGTTCAGGTGCTGCTGGTTACCGGCGCTCTGATTGATCCCTATATATTGAATGCTCTGGCAACACTCTGTGCGAGGTGTTCATGTGTGCAGACGTGCTTCTTGTCTTCCCAGTCTTGCAGACTACTCTGGTCCGGTCTCGATAGTCCTCAGTCTGAATGGAGTTTCTGGTTTCTGGCACTTAAGCTGAGTTTTTTTTAGTTTGCTTCAGAAAGAGTGAGCGCTTGGGCGCTGCACGGCGCTGTTTGGACAAGCGTATCTGTTTATGTTTTTTGACTTCTGTTTGGAGCCTGCGTTCAAAGACAATAAACTAACATTTCTCTCGCATCTGAATCGGCAGTCTGGTTCTTGTGACATACGCGTACCACAGTTTGAGAACCACTGGTCTAAGAAATATTGAAACAAGTGAGGACATTTACATTGCTATTAGCATTAATACATGATGTTACTTTTGAAGAGTACATATTTAAATAACATTTGATCATTGATCTAATTGATCTACAATCTAATTCGATTACATTTCTATGCTAAGCTATGCTCAAAGTGCTATCACTCCAAACATAGAGCATAGAATCCAAAACCATTACATACCATTTATTATCTCTGGAGTTGTCGTGAGGATATAAAGTGAAGTACCCTGGAAGTAGATTTCAATTGAAATGTTTGAACACTTTTCAGTTTTTAATTGGTATAGTACTTTACTATTCATATGAGAGTATGAAGAGGAATTCTTGACTTTAGAATAGCAAGTGTGCTAAATAACAGTGTCTGCTGGTAAAGATTTTCCATCATAGCATATTTGTGTCAAGGATGGGTGAGTAACAGGTGAGACATGACGGTTGTGTGAATACTGGTTTGTGTAAGGCCTGTTGACAGACAAAAGGGTAAGGAAATAATATTTTCTATAAACCACAAAATATCAGTGACAGTCAAAGCAACACATCTTATAATAAATGGAGCATCTATTGTCTCATTAATTGTTAGTAGATCGATGCTTATCTTATTAACCCCAAATAACCATTTCATTCGTTCAGCTTGAGAAGGCAGTTGTTTAACTTTGTATGTTTTACGATAGCATTCTACAGAATTTTTTTTTCGTTTTAATGGTGCTCTTCTTTTAATAGTTTTCTTCCAAGCCAGCAATTTGTAATGGAATTAAACTAGTTCAGCATGCACAAAACAACAGACAATAGCTGAGAGCAATATATGCAAATTATGCCTACTATAATATGCGAGGCTCCGTCAAGGAGGGCGCGTTTGACTTCAGGGAACATGCTTTTTTATTTATTTTTTATGTTTTACTGTTCTAGAATAAAGTGCAATACCACTCCACTACATTAGGGGGCAGTGGCGCTCTCACTGGCAGAGTATGAAGTGTAGACATGAAGTGTAGAAGACAGGCGGAGAGAGAACGAGATAAAGAGAAATGAAAGTCTCCCGAAAGCTAAGACGACGAAATATGACGACGCGTTGGAGAGACAGGTGTGCTTACTGAGTCTAAAAATGTTGTCAGCGGACAGCATGAAGCCAAATAAATTAAGGCGTCACTTAAAGACATTACACCACAATCACGCTGATTAGCAGCTTGAGTTTTTTCAGTGAAAACGTGCCAAATATTGCCAGCAATCATGGTCAGTCAAACAATGTTTATAGTTTTATTAAGGATTTAATGTTTTTTTACATTTCAGATGCACCTTAAATCTTTTCTCCTACAGTTAATAAAGCTATTCGTTGTTGTTAGTGTAACGTAACATCACTCGGGTTGGGATCCATTTGCAGGCTTTTATTATCAACGTAGTCAGAACAATAGGCAGATAGTCAGGGCAGCCAGCAAACAGGCATTAACAGAGATCAGCAAGCTTGCAAGCTTAGTCCAAAGGGCAGGCAGCTAGAATCGTAAACGGAGAACAGGCAGGGTCACAACAGGCAGGCAGACAAACAGGATAAACGCTCAGAATTGCAGTAGATGTACAAACAAGACTTCGCCCCAAACAACGGGAATCAGTCTGTTTAAATAGTGCTACTAATGTTCTTCAGCTGGGTGTATAATCAAGGTGCCCCAGAGGTGTATGGGGAATGTAGTGTGGTGTAGATGGAGACGCATGAGTTAGTGCCCTCTGGTTGCCAGAGGAGGGAGTGCTGGGGTTAGACTCTGTGACAGTTAGTGGGTCCTTATTTTTTTTTTTCTCTTATATGTTATTAAGGATACTTTGTAATGTAGATTTGTTCTTATAACACATTTAAAGACAAATAATACTATTTATAGTTGCACGGGGGGGGGGGGGGGTGGATAATTGAGAAACACTGCACTAAAGCAACTCGGCCATCTCCTCATCAAAGCGCTCTTCAGCCAGCATTCTTGAAACTGTCATCTTTGCTGTCGCTGACTCCAGTCTTAATCTCTCCAATGCAGCGAGGAAGATATTGTACTCATCAGGGTCCCCGGAGAGCTCAGACGATGATAATTGTAGAGATCTTACTGGGCCATATTGGTGCTAAGGGAACTCAGGGTGCTAAGTGAGCTGAGAGAGGGAGAGGCTGTGCCCGGCAGTGCATTGTTAACTTGATTGCCCAGATCTCTGGTTCCTCTTGCTCTTCACCTCCCTTGAGTGGAGGATTCTCCAGAGGGAGCACCGGTGGCTGACTGAATGGATGCCAACCTCAATCTCAATGCTTCACTGGATAAAGTGGTGCGGTGCACACACTCTGATCTCTTAATCACTGTCTCAGCATGTCAACACCCTGGGCATTTGAGACAAGGACTGTGACCATTTTTCAAGGACACAAACTACTCATATTCAGAGCAAAGCCAAAGGCCGGACATAAACATTAAAAATATTTACAGATTCAGTCAGCCTCCCTCTTTTAGTAGACACACAAATAAGATATGAATTGGCCAGGGCTCTCTATGGTTTTCTGGTTTGACAAATAACCTTGTTGGATGTCATTCTTTAAACTGGAACATTTCTCCAATTTAAACACTGTAACTAGTTGGAGTATGTAGGCTCCAAAGCAAAAACACAAAGAGTAATTGTATCGCTTCATTTTTATGAAAAATTCAATTTCTTGCAGCAATGGAGCTGTCTCCCCATTGGCCTTTTTTGAGTGTGGAGATTATTTGGCCCACTCCAGTGAGAAGAAACCCTGGTTCTTGCTTTTGTCCCTTCTTGCCTTAAATTATGTAAAGGTCTCTTTTATGGTCTTTCAAACTCCAGAGCCTTGCTTCTTAACTTTCACCAAAAAACCTGTCCACATCACTCTATATCTATCATATTTCATTCACCCCTACACTCCCGGTCATACTTCTGAAACAAGTTTTTTTCACATCCCCTGTTACAAATTTGTGTCTTTTGGTGGAGCATTCCACACTCTGGAATATAGCTGAAGATCTTTTCCTGAACCTGACAGGGCAAGTGGAGTCACAACCAATAGGTTCGGCCTTAATTTATATACTTGAACAGGTGGTCAGCCTCAGGCACGGTGCACGGTCATGTGATTTGCTTAGATTATCTTTTGGTTGCTCCATCAACTAGAGCTAAGTGTGAGTTGTGGAAAATTGTTAATCACATTGTAGGAACAGAACCAAAGGTGAAGCTTGATTCCTCTTGTTTAATAAAATCACCTGTAACAAGTCAGATGGATACAGAGCTTAATCCTTTCCTGACTTTTGTCCCGCCAGAGTCATAAAATACAAAATATATCTATAAACAAGACATCTGAAGAGAAAGCAAAGTGAGAGTTAAGAAATCCTTTTATTAGGTTTACCAGTAACTGTCGTTCTCAAACAATGTGGTGAAAATCGTGAAAACAATGTGGTGAAAATTGTCCCAATAGGCCCATACGAAGTACATACATAATATAATAATGGACACACCATAAAGTTTGCAGTAGGCGTGCAAGTTAACTTGGGAAGGTTTAATTTGAAATTTGTTTACTATTATTTTTGGAATGTGTTAACCTAAGAAACTGTAGGAACTGTTTAACTGTAGGATGAAGCCATGGAGTATTTGACTTGACTTGTTCTTAGAACGAGTGACATGATAAGGGCGTCACCGTCATAGGAGGGTTTTAATTAGTAACTTGAGAGTAAATCAGGATCCAAATATGTTTATTGATCATTGGTTACAGTTGTGTACTAAAAAATCTAAAATTATTTACTTTTAGGTTTGAAATGTCATCGGTTATTTTAGTGATTACTATACAGACTTCCTAAATATCAAGAAGTATTTTAATCGATACAATATAATCTATAGCACTCTGTAGCTATGCTAAATGGTGTAACTAAATTGTAAAATTTTTCATTCATTAAAGCAATGTAAAGTAGCAATATTCTTGCATAGGTTACCCCAGTACTCTGTCCCCTACGCAAGACTTGCGTCCTCCTCGCACGTACCAATTTCTCATAAAATGGTCATATGTGAGGACTGCTGGTATTATTATTTATAAGTACTTAATTAAGGGAGTGTTGAATTCAGTTAATGTAGGCATGGGGTACATGTTTTTTATTATTGCTTAATAGTAAATAAAAAAAAAAATTGAAAAAGAATGCACTTGTAAAATTTCAGTAACGTCTGTTGTTTGCAATAAAGAAAAATAATTGTGTCAAGTCTAACACTATTCTGTTTTTGGTCTTGGTCTCTATGCTCTTTTGTCTCTGCTAGGTCTTGGTCTCGATAATCTCCAGTCACGGCTAGGTCTTGGTCTCTGTCAAGGCAGTTTTAACTACAATACCAGTTGTCTTCATAAATTAATACAAATAATTTATTATAAATTATTACGTTTATTTTATGTTACATTTTGACTGCAACCATTTGACTGCAACCACATATAATGAATATGTTGTTTGAATACGGCCCTTTTAATAACCCCAATTTATTTTTCTATTGCAACCTCAGGCTTGAAATGTTGAAACCTTCAAATGAAATTGTCCCTCACAGAATGGTTCTACTCCTGCTTTTTTAGGTAAATGGTGTATAGGCTTTTCATTCAGAAAAAGCATCTCAAAGAGCAAAGAGCCCTCTTGCAGCTCAGAGAGGCTTATTCTTAGGAATGATGAAAGACTGTGAAACAGGCAGCATATGAAATCTAGATCGGCCACGTGTCCTGCATCAGTTCACAAACTCTGAAGAAGCAAACAACAGCGGTTGTGAAGTTATATAATGATACTATGCAGCACATCAGAGAAGCAATAATCTCTAAGAGAAGAGCTTTAAGGGAACAAACTCTGCATAATACATGTACAATTGTCAGGCTCTTAGGGCTAAAGATGGCTAGTCACTGGTAAATACCAACCAGCACAAAAAGAGAAATATGCATAAGCGCGTTCATTTAGAGGCAGCAATCAGTATATTATTGTTGTTGTTGTTGAGATGAAAACTTTCACGTTCAACACGTCCTTCAGTCTCAAAATGAGATACAAAACAAAAGGGTCTGTGTCTGCTTATGATCTCAAAAGTTCTTCCATCTGGCAATTGTTTACTTTTGAAAGGAAAAGTCTAGAATAAATGTTTGATTAAAGGACTCCTATTATTCCCTGTTTGCTGGATGTGATATTGGTCTTGCTACTGTTCACTCAAAGGCATCACAGCTACAGTAACAAATATGCATCAGCTCCATGTGTAACTAAAGTTTTGGTAACAAATTCACATAGTTATGACATGTTGCTAAAGCTACGCTAAAAAATGTATGTTGTCGCATGCCAACCCAGTGTCATAGCAGTTTGTGACATAGTCACAAAATGTAATCTTTTAATTGGTGCTTAGGGTCACGAACTACACATTTTTTTCGGGTCGGTTAGAACGAATTTAATTCCTATGTATTTCAATATGAAGTAACTTTTGTGCCACCTTTACATATTTAGTTCTGCTGCCGGTGACCACAAAAGCTATATTTTGTTGTTGTTGTTGTTTCTGAGGGGGAACAAGCTACATGGCTGTTTTGCCTCGCATAGAGACCAAGGCCTCGACTGACGAAAACTTAATAATAATTTTTATATATATCTTTAATGTGTAGCATGATCAAATGCTCAATAGCATGTGACCGAACACTCTATAATCACTAAATTTCGGTCAGAAATCTCTGTTCTCATGGGCTGTTCATAAATAAAACCAGTTGTTTTGTGTTTTATTTTAAAGTGACATTTTGGATTTTAAATTGACATTTTTGTAAAGATTCATAGAGATTGTGAATAACCATCGGTATATAAAATTTAGAAGTGTTTGTTACCAGTGCTTTCTAGCCATTGTTTGAAAGTATTCTGTATTGGATAATTTCTATTAATTGCTAGTTTTTATAAGTTATCATATATAGTATTACAGTCCTGATTGGGCTAAACAAACAAACAAACACATTTAGACCATAAATATTGAAGACCGATAGCTCAATTCGAAATGATTGCTGCAGTAACCGCCCCAGATGAACTCATTTCTTGACATGCAGTTTATCAATTCATTTAAGACATTTAAGTCTATAATTGGTTGTTCTACAAAACCAGTTTGTTAATCTGTTATTTTCAAATTACATCACGTCTTTGACTCGTTGCAACCAAATCTATAGTTGTGTGTCATGCCCACAAAGCATAGACGCCTCCAAACTGTACTGCAAAGGCTCCGCAGGCACCCATTTATCAACAAAAGCATCTATTGTTCTGTGGCCCGTCATTCGCTGTCTGAACACCCAGCAAAATTTACGTGATAAAAATCCCTACTAGCTAGCCAAAATAACACAAATGCAACAAAAGACAGCTTATATTTTCCTCGTCATATAAATATAACTCCATACATACATCTGTTGTTGCTGTAGAGGCACTATCTCTGCACGTATCAACATTACCACATGGTGTGATAACAATTCTAACATCTTATTAGCCAATACACAACACAGGTAACAAAGAAAAATTATTCACATTATCACCAAAGTTTGACTCCATCTTTCAGTGTTAAACATGGAATGCAGGGCAAACATTCTGGAAGCAGGCCCCTCAAACCCTAATAAAGATACTGTTTATAATCATAACCCTGACTCTACTCTAGAAAGAACTTCAAGCATGGACGCCGGTTTATGTACTCGATAAAAAGTTTAAAAGCGCATCTGTACTGAGAATTGATGTTTTTAAAATGTTGATATATTTCACATAATTTTAAGATGACAATATTCAACTGTAAACACTACCGTGGTTTTTGAGACAGTTGGAAAGATGCATTTTTCAAATTTTAACAGCAACTTGGTCAATACAGTGATACCTTGTTGCCTCCTCTGTCTCAGTTAGTGGGCAAACATCGAGTTAATCTGTGCTGGTGTCCCTCTGGGAGGGCATTTCAAGCACGTAACAATGACTACTGATGCTTCCAAGTCAGGGTGGGGTACAATATGCCAGAGGTGCAGGATCTTGTGGTCCTGGACTGAGAATCATGCCTCCTGGAGCATAAATTGCCTAGAGCTATAGACAGTGGTCAAGTATATTCTGCAGAGACATCAAATGGGCTGAGGACTGTCCGTCCACCCTGAAGGTTTTATAGTGTGTGGAGTGGGAGATGGGGCTCCCATAACTACAAAACCAACTACAAACCTGCCTATTTTCATCTAGTTGATTAATCTGTTAAATCAGTTTTATCAGCTTAATGAGGCGACAATCGCATGTTTCATTTCAATTGAGTTTACTTTCTTATTGGTTGTGTCAACCAATAATGAATTCATTTTTTGTTTTTACCCAAAGTGCAAACTCGTGCGTCTGAAAAAGTTTACCTGCATTGTACAGCTCCACTCCCATCTAGTGGTGGGTCTCAGTATTGTGCTTTAAGACTGTTAAACCTAAAGAAACTTCAGAGGGAAGCATGATCCTCGTACAAAAAAAAAACCAGGGAAAGGAAATCATTTATGCTGTAAGCCTCTTACATATTCAAGCCCTCTCTCACGTGGCAGGCTGCAGGATATGCCCACACAGATGCATCCTGGGAGAAAAGACAGCTGAGTAATCCTTGATACTCTTTCACACATGTTCAGTATCCAGTGATTGAGAAAAACATCCAGTGGTTTGTGGCTGCAACACGTGATGTGCAGTCGGGCTGTGAGCCTGCAGATGTGAATGAAAAAGAATGAATGAATAAATGAATGACTGAGAGAGCAGCTGCACATTAAGCTGCTTCAGTTCCTAACGGTGGCCTGCTCTCCTCAATCCGGCTGCTCCAGCCCTTTGAGCCACAGGCCTCAATGTGCCATCAAGTTCAACAAAGGTTCAAAGGAAAATATAATTGTGAGCACAAAACGCATAATGAAAACATCAAATCTGAACAAGCTGCCATGTTCACAACATGGAGGATCAAGAGAATCTTGTTCGTTGAAGTCAACAGAAACACAAAATCTAGAGGATACGCTAGAGATATAATTAAAGAGCAGGCAGGAAAGAAACAGAAGTTATAGTGATGAACAAACTTTACTACTAAAATAGTGGAATTTTCCACAACACATTTTGCAGTAATTTCTGCCCTTTTGTATATTGCAGATAAGATGTGCAGTTTGTTATTTAAGTGATAGATTATTTAGCATTTTTCCTGAGGATTTGCACTACAAGTATGTCAGTTTTTCTTGTTTCAAGAGAGATAACTTTTTAGTGTGTCTGTGTCAATATATGTTTTATTTTCTTACTTTACCTGTGCCCTTTGCTTTGATGCTCAGTTTTTTTCCACATCAAATCATATGACATTAGCAGAATTTTTGTAATCACATAAAATGAGACAACTCATTTTAGAAGAGCAGTTTAGAAAAGAGGCATCTGAAACTGATATTCAACTCTGTCTGAGCTTTCCTAATTTGCAGCTGTTTGATATTTGTACACGCTTTCCTATGCTGCAAATTTTAGTCTTTCCTTCGCTTTCCAAACAATGAATTATAACATAGTTTTAAAAATTCTAAAAAAGAAAAAAAGCTGCTGTTTTGGGTCTGCATTGACTTCTGAAACTTCCACATGTGTGAAGATTCAGAAACAATCTGCAGTGACATCTTGTGGTCACTGGTAAGAATTGCCCAGAAATAATCTTTCCAATAATCCATGAGCATCCTGGTTTCGCTATTCTTTTTTAAGTTTTTTGTGTATACAATAGTGTGCACATAATGTTTCTTTTATATGCATTTGTGTTAAATGCTAATGGTTCTCATTCAAATTTGGATTGCTAAATAACTATAAAAGTCTCACAGCATCTCTTCTCAGCAAAAATCATCAGGTCAAAGATGTAGTGACCTCCATCTCTCTCTTTTTGAAAACTAGGATGTGAACCTATCCCTGCTTAATACGTAGCATGGTGAAGCATGAGGTTTGTGACAGATGTTTGAATGCAGGATTTGTTTCCAAACAATCAAATGCACATTTGCAATCACTGAAGTTGAGCTTGAGGTTTGTTCTGACAAAAATAGTTGATAACTCACTTACAGTAAAAAAAAAAATACATGCCAAAGAGTGAGAAAAAAATTTGTTAGATATTATAGAAGAAATCAAAACTACAATCGCTGTGTAGTGCAGTCACATAAAGTCTGGAAGTCTGTACTGCTCTGCATCAAAGCCTCACAATGTGAAGCAGTTGTCAAATTGTCTACTGGCAACCTAATGTAAACCTGAAACTTGTTTTAAGACCACACGAGGAACCAAAGAACTACAAAGACCTTCAAAAGCACTAGGAGGACAATAAAACTTCAGGACTTTAAATAAGAGACAAACAGGTTTTATTAAGCCACGCTTAAGGACATACACAACTTTAAAGTGTGAGTGAGGCAGGCCTGGCTCTTAATTCAGAACTTAAAAGAGACATAAGAAGAGCAATGAGTAAAGCCACCATCGAGCCAAGGCAAGAGAAGACAACAGCCACGATTGGCTTGCTTTCCATTTTCTCAACCTTTTTACAAACTGGGATTCTAAATTAAAATTGTTACCACCGAATTATCCCACACATGGCAATGTTTTCAAGAGAATTTTCACCTACTAACTAACCTTGCATTTTCTGTTTTGCTTATTAACCAAGAATTTGATGAGTCAACTTATTAAAATAGCTTTAAGTATGCACTCAGCAAGTGAT
Source organism: Danionella dracula (assembly GCA_900490495.1). Lineage (NCBI taxonomy): Eukaryota > Metazoa > Chordata > Actinopteri > Cypriniformes > Danionidae > Danionella > Danionella dracula. The sequence continues at coordinate 3,281,881 of UELW01000844.1, read as the reverse complement.
TGGATCAAGTCTGTAGCATAATTAACTTGTAGAAACCACACAGCCTCATCTCATAATGCTAGTTTCTTCAAATACTCACAGGCCATTCTGCTACATGTGTGTTTGCTCCAAAAGTTTTGTGTTTTATTTTAAATTGACATTTTGGGTTTTAAATTGATATTTTTGTAAAGAGTCATAGAGATTATGAATAACCATCGGTATAATAATTTAGAAGTGTTACCAGTGCTTTCATTGCTATTGTTTAATCTGAACACTGTGAAAGTTTTCTTTATTGGATAATTGGATTATTATTATGAGTTATTATAAGTTATTATATATAGAATTACAGTCCTGACTGGACTAAACAAACAAACACATTTAGACCATACATAATGAAATGAATTAAAATGAGAGCTCTGAGAAACACATTAATGAGAAAATGAGAGGCCATCATTTCTGGAGCAACCGCTATGATTAAATCAGGATTTTCCTTTTCTGTTGGATTTTACTTGATTGAATTCTCTGGGACACGAAAGCTTGTCACCTCACTTAAACAGGATGAGGGCGATTAATATTGAGCAGATCAGAGATTGAAATTGCAATCAGATTCCCATCCCTCGACAGGTGTTGCTGTCGAGGCTTCAAGGCTTTTTAGCATTGTTAAGAAGTATCTGGAAGCATTCTTCTGGTAGCTGCCAGTGAGAGCGATGCCTCTCTAGTGGGTACTTTGTTGTATTCATATGAGTGCTTTTCTGTGGAAATATAAGGTCTTCGTTTGTTATGCCAGAAAGGATTAGGATCAAAGAACAATGATCTCCACCAAGCTGCTAGTGTTTCAAAGGCCTCGTGGTGTTCTGGTCACCGAACCTGTTCAACAAACCCTCCGGCGCAAAAAGTCGTGTGCGGACCTTTTTCAGAATGGTTACCGGGTCAAGATGGGCCCGGGTCAGATTCATGAAGGGAAATACAGCGAGAGCCAAAGCTCAGTTTATCACTGGCTGCATGTGATGGCTAACTGGGGTAAGACTCATTCCTGTTGCTGATGGGCTCAAACAGTAAAAGATGTTCTGTGATGTCTACTTTAAATAGACATTTGTTTATATTATAGATTTGTTCTGTTATTACTTTCTTTTTTACAACTTTATTCTAAATAAAATATTAAATAGAGAAGTAATGCATTGAGTTAAACGATTTTAGATTTGCATGTCAGTAATGGAAAAGTCTTCCGTTTTTTTACTTATTAATTAAATAACCCTAACTACCATAGTTTCCCTAACTATTGAGTGCAACTGAATATAAACAGCAGCGATTCAATTGAAAAACATATTTATTTATATACTTCTGTATAGGCCACAAGTGACTACATTATAAATGGAATATTCACAATGAAGGTATACGTTGTTTAAATAAATTTATCATGAGAAAGATGTTTACATTGCTGTATCATTAAGAAGTCACCTCCAATTTCATTTATAAAAAAAAAAAACCTCATACATTGGTGCATTTTTAGGAGCGATATATGGCTATTTTTACTAAAGCCTTCAGTGGAAAACATTTGATATCACTGCTTATAATGTACCATCCCTAATTGAAAAGCCAATCAAGGTTTCGGAATAAAAGATTGGGGAATACTGTTGTGGATTCTAGTGTTTAATCCAATCATCTTCGTCTCCTCTCCTGCAGGTCTGAGGTTTCTCCGAGCCTTGAGATTGATCCAGTTCTCTGAAATTTTACAGTTTTTGAATATCTTAAAAACAAGGTAAGGTTGAGTAAGCATCACACACGCCTCTCTCTCTGTTTCAATAACTGCTCGGCTGTGGTCCACACTGGACCCTCTGGCAGCTCTCACCTCCACAACGCAGTGGGCAAGGCTTCTGCAGGGCTCGTGATTAAGCACAGGGGTTCAGGTTCCTCCAGTGTGGATGAGTGTGAAGCAGTGCAGGCCTCTGAATGACTTCTACTAGAAATAAACATCAATCTGTCAATGAGTCAGAGAGGTAATGGTTGAAAAGCAGCCAGTATCTGCGACGCTAGTGCTAGTGGTTGTATCCTCTTTTCAGAAATCGCAGTTGCAGAAAGTGTTTTGGGTGCATCACTGTATGAGTTAACTTTAGAAGCAGGGTTAACTTTGATGCTGATGTGTGGGTACTAGAAACCTTTAGTCTTCATTTAATTGTTTTGCGCTGATGGACAGGAGAAAAGCTGAATTTGATGATGTTAAGCTCCTTTTAACAAAAGTCTGCTCTTCAACTAGTATACAGCATATGGAGCAACAGAAACGGCTGATTCCAGCTCAATTCTGTAGTGCCTTCATGGAGTAGATGTGTGAGAACACTTTGACAAAGTAGGTCTAATCACTGTCAGATAAAGCCAGCTTCTTCAAAACAGCTTTTAAAAAGAAATGTGAACCTTTTCTTAATAATACATAAAAAAACACAGTTCCTGAACATGTTAAAATATAGCCAAACCTTTTTAAGCATCAGTATTTAATTTTGATGGTATCGACTATCAAATCTATAGTTGATATAGTAGATCGACTATCTATAGTTGATTACAGTAGTCTAAATTACGTAGATATGAAGAAAGGTTTTCTAGATGACGGTCTTCGCAGTCAATTGTTTTCTGATAACCCATGTGTTGAATCGCAGTGAGCGACATCCCGGTGAAGCCCGCTCCTGTGTGTGTCTGTGTGTGTTGTGCTCAGTAGATGACTGACTGATCTGTACGTCAGTGTGATGCGTTTCACTTTGAGAGGTGTGAAGTAACTCTCGTCTCTCACAGTAATTCCATCAAGCTGGTGAACCTGTGTTCCATCTTCATAAGCACATGGCTCACTGCTGCAGGATTCATTCATCTGGTGAGTGAAAAAACACACACATGCCACCCCCACCTTCCCATGACCCTGGAGAAAGAGAGGTGTGCGCGTGGCCGTTCGTGGGAGGAATAAGCTCCTGCGTGAGCGTCACGTCGTATGTGCCCCTTTGTGCTGTATGTGCTTTGTGTTGTTCAGTAGTTCATCTGAAGTTTCTTTTGCTCTTCCTTTATTTGTAGTTGTGTTTTCGTGCTGATCAGAAAGCGTCTGAGGCCAACTGTGCCACTAGATGGCAGCAGCAGACTATGAATACCTCTAAATCCTTAGTTTGGTTTCTCACAACTTTTCTGTGGTTTTGTGTGTGGACGTTAGATGGCTGTCAAGGACTGTAACTTTTTCTGGTCTGTAACTTTTTCCTCACTCTCCATAGGTGGAAAACTCAGGGGATCCATGGGAAAACTTCCAAAACTCTCAGCCGCTCTCATATTGGGAATGTGTGTATTTATTAATGGTCACCATGTCCACTGTGGGATATGGAGATGTCTATGCAAGAACCACTCTGGGACGCCTTTTCATGGTCTTCTTCATTCTCGGTGGTCTGGTAAAATCACTTTTCCTCTGGTTGGCACATATTCACTCCATTGCTCCCATTTCCCCTGTCTGCCTTGCCCCTATTTCCATATAAAGTTCCCATCTGACCCATCATCTTTCCAGTCTTCCTGCTGCCCTCAATATCTATCACCCTTTTGTACCATTGAAGCCCAACATAAAATGGAATGTACTAGTGTTGATGCTGAATGACACTGCCACTTCTTCTTCTTAGTTTAAAAAAAGTATTTGAATGATTGTTGCCATTCTTTTAAAAGGTTTTTGCGGTTTCAGGAAATCCCATCCTTCTATGTCCCTCCCCGAATTCCAACAAACACAGTGGCAAGTGGATGGCCTATAGCCCAGCCCGAGCGTCACCATAGCAAAATCAGCCTCAAACGCATTGTCATCAAAGCAGTGGAGATTTAAAATGAAAAAATTAAATGAGCATTGTGAGGAAAAACAAAGAGGGGATATATTACACATGTAGAAGGCCACGCTCTAGCAAACTTTTGCAAGATGACTTAGGACAGAGACAAGCCAGATTTATCCCCAAAGCAAAACAAATAAATGCAGGAGAAAACAATATATAAATGAAATCAAAACTTTATACTTACAAATAACCAGAGTGCTCCATAAAAATAACAAATAATAACTTACTCCCATATCATTCCAAATGCATGAAGACATATTTTGTATAAAGACCACGAGAGCATGGATTGCGCAATAGACACTCAATTAATTACGCCAGTCAAGGTAACTGGAAACTAAGAGAAACATCTTCCAAACACTCCATCTGCCATCAAGGGCTCAATATAAACTTTATGAAGCGATGAGAACACTCTCAATGTTCTTTCAATGGTTTAAGATTTAAGATATGGTTAAATGACTTCCTGTTAGTATCTTAAAGAAGATAAACACTAGTGAAACCAAGCCTTCGTTACTTCATAAACATTACGTTTATCCAGTGACCTAGATAACCTAGACAATCATTTTCATACAGTCAGGGACTTGTTGGAGAACATTTTTTGTTTTTTGCTCCAATTTAGAGTTTTCTGCCATTTTAAATTTCTTCATTTGTATGCCGATGAGGAAAGACAACTTAACTGGTTTGGAACAATGTGGGAGTAAGTGATTATTAAGTGTTTTCACGTGGAGTGTCCTTGAAGACTATTCTTTGAAACAATTAGCACAAAACAATTGATCAAGTCTTAATACTCTGTAGGAAGTCAACGAGAACATGAGGGGTTATCAGTACCGATTAAAAAATGGACAGCCAGACATGCCTTAGTTTAGACCCTCCACAGCTTAAATCACATGAAGTTTACTCACCAGTCTCCAAATCTTAAATTCAAGGAAACTCTGTGGATGACTTGGAAAAACAGGATTGAGACTCTGAGCTATGTGCAAACCTTCACCCCAAAAAAAATAATTATGTCATGAAATACTAAGTTATGTTTAAGGTGTGAAACACTGAATAATGACAGTCATGCAAGTTCAATTCACTTTTTCTCTCGCTGTAGAGATAAACGTACCATTAAACGTATTAACTTCTTTCTCTGTGAACTTCTTTTACATTTGAATTTTCCTGTAAAACAAGGGTAACTATCTTAGATAAATTACTACCTTTTTATCTTTGAATTATTTGTTTTGAAGCAAGGATATGGTTTTTATGTTGCTAAGCTCTTAAAGAAATAGATTGAGGCAACAGTTCAATTTTACAATCAGCATGCCGTGTATTATCCTACTCAGGTCATCCATCATCTACAGATATCAAAAGACTCATGCAAAGCTTATATAACGTAGCACAGATGCACTTCTATTCCATCGCTGTACAGAAAGTTCCAGCTGTCCTTCAAGCAGAGGACTGGAAGATATCTGAGATCTGTTTAATTTCAACCGGTCAATAGGTAGACTTCATCAAGGCCCTGGAGAGAGCTGTAGAGTCACACACTATCCGGTTTAGAAACTGACAGTTCATGGTTGTATATAGTGAGATAAAGCAGAAATTTATCAAGGCTGTAATCTTACAAAGTGCATCCAGCTCATTTAAAGGAGACTAATGAGTCTTAATGTGCTTTGTAGCTGTGGGCGTTTGGGCCGGACTATTAAAATCCTCTCACCACTGCGTTAGTGTTTGTTGGACAAAACATGGCATGTAGGTTTTTTGTGGTTCTGTTCTTTCGACAAGACAACTTTCTGTGCTGTCTAGTAAAATCAAACGACGGCACGACAATCTTTTGTCGTTAGTTTCACTAATCCAGTGGAGTGTCTCCAAAGTAAAAACAAAAAAAAAAAGACTTAAAATATAAACTCCGGTTTGAATATAGATAGTGGAATACTGGACCTCACAGTCTGGGTGTAAAAGTCCAGGCTCGGACAGGTCTCTGCGCTGTCTTTTTTAGCCTCTGCTTCTGTCTCCTATCTTCTCCTTAGGCCATGTTTGCCAGCTACGTCCCTGAAATCATAGAGTTAATAGGAAACCGCAAGAAATATGGTGGTTCCTATAGTGCGGTAAATGGCAGAAAGTAAGTATTCCAGGTGCCTCTGTGGCTTTGGTCACAGTGGAACCCCTCTTTGCATGCCCTTTTCTTTTTCTGTTCCATGCATGTAGGCCATGTTTGCTCGCTACGTGCCAGAAATTGCTGCTCTCATCCTTAATCGGAAGAAATACGGAGGGAGTTATAACTCAACTCGAGGCAGAAAGTAAGTCAAAATCCAGAACGGGTGTGAATGTGTGACTCTCGCACCCTCATCTCAGATGAGAGGGGGGCTGGTGCAAGCAAAACTGTTAGTACAAAAGAATGTCACACTGTGACTGGAGACCTTGGCCATCAAAGCCACATGTCCATGCCCTTTGCTCTGTGTCTGTAGCTTCTTTTTGTAAAACACATCTGCTGAGTTTTGGTTTGCTGCTGTTGGTTTTCCATCTGTTATGTGCTGCTGTAGTAGAACCAATGTTTGTTTTCTGTTTGTTTGCTCTAGATGTGAATGATAGAAGGCTTAAACTTGAAAATCACATGTTTATGAAAAGTTTACTTAGAGTCACTGCTGTCTTGTGTTTGTTACTTCCATCTGTTCTTTGAGTTCTGCTCGACACGCTTGATCCATGGCCTGCATGCTATCTGTGAAAAGAAAAAAAAAGCTCTGTTGTGCCAGGTTCTGCATGCTGCTGTGTAAAGAGCCTGCGTGCCTGTGTACGACTCCTCATTTCTCTGTGACTTGACTTTGGCCCTGATCTTCAGTCAGCACTCACCCTGAATGCCTGGATGCCTCAGCTCGCGCATTGGAGCTGCTCTATTGCAATTGGCTTGCTTTTTTGCCCTGTTTGGTGCTTTTGATCGCATCCAGTTCTCTTCGATATTTGTTTTGTATCTAAAAACCCTTGGATGTGAAACCCTCCACTCGTTTTTGTCTCAAACACGGCTCTGCTATCAGCACAGCGATTCTGCTCAAACTCTATTATTTAACCTCTAGAGCCCCCTTTTACCCGGGTTAAGTGTCGCAAAACAAGAAAAAGACAGATTTGTTCCAAGCCATTTCTCTGCGTGAAACAGGCCCACGGTCACGTCCGGCTTTCATCATCTGAATTTGTGGGCACATAATAAGCCGGGAGAAAGCCATTAGGAGCCTCTTTGTTTGATGCAGTTTGGCTGTCAGTGAAACAAGATTGATGAAATGTTTTGTTTGGCCTCAACCCCACGTTTGGATTTGCAGTCTGGTGTTGAGAGAGGGCCCTGTCAGAAGAGCTGAGGCTCTTTCATTTTCTCCCTTTCTTTCTCTCTGTCTGTGCTCTGCATATGTTTGCAATTACAGTAGGCTCCAGCACTCTGCCTGAGCAGAGAGACAGGCACCAGGCTTCACTTATTGTTTAAATATGCAAGGGGTGCTTGCTTATAAATGACACATTGGGATTCCTTGAGATGTGTTGCGATTCTTATTTCCACTCTCAGCACATTTCTGACAAGCTAGGACCAAGGCAGAGTATAAATGCTTAGGCAAAATCTGACAAAAGAACAATTCAATCTGTTTTAACAAGTACTTGTGTAGGAATCTCTGATAAACTGTTCATCAGATAAACTGTTTATCTGATAAAAGGCAGCATAATGATTTCATAATGCTTTTTGAAGCGCTGGCTGTTTAGGAATGCACATAAAGGAACATCTTCCTGCCAATAAGTATGCATGTATAAAAGATTAAACTCACATCCTGATTATTATTTTTTAATACATCCTGAATATTATAATTTTTTTCCTATTTTTTTGAATGAGGAATTTATATAATTTGGCTGCGTAATTTCTGCATAACTTTATTCACATTTGTGAAAAGATTAAACACATCTTGACATTCGTCAGAACTGACAGGTTAGAGAGGGGCACTCTAGGCTAAAGAAAATTAGGGGGAGAGAGAAACATAGAGAGAGAGGAAGTGCAACCTTTCTCGTGATTAATTCCTCTGAGAATCATGTGCAAAATGAAGCAAGTGCCCTCTTTTCTGTAAAAACCTGTGTGGCTGTTTTGACTAAGGCCTTGTTTACACTTTGACAAAGGCCTTGTTTGCTCAAATGTGAAAAAAAAATATCTGTTTTGTGAAAAAATGCACAACCTGTCCCAACTTTATGTCAACTTTAAATCTAGTTGGAAAAGTAGTCTTGTGTATCAAGTTATTGCCTTTAATAAAAAAGAGTTGACTCAGAGTTGCTAAAAATCGTATTTTAGAAAACAAAAAAATGTCTCTCCCCCAAACATTGAAGTAACCGCTCTTACTTCTGAGATTAGATTTGAGAATAGTGCTGCATGTTGGAAGGAATGACTTTTATTATTTGTCTCTTTTATTATGAGAAATCACTGCTACAGTTACCCACCAAATGTCAAAAGGACCTTGTAATACTCACCTTTTGTTGTGTTTCCTGCATTTTCCTAACAATAAATTATGGAAATATACATGCATTCAGTGACTGATTCGCTAAATAAGTTTGGTTTAAGAATGGACCAGTTCCCAGTTTATATGGACAAGCTTCTTTCTCCACCTCAACAACTATAATTAACGTAAAAGGTTATCAAACATTGTCTCAGGCTGTTTCAGTTACAAAGTTTCACACATTGATCCTCTTACTGCAGTAACACATTGTTCTGGTACTTAACAAATGCATGTAAGGTTTTTCAAGCTGTTTCAAGAGCTGTGTGCAGCATAGACTTATTTTAAACTATGTAAAAACATATTGTGAGTATACATACAAACCTTTTCCCAAAATGTAACGTTGTTGTTGGTTTAAGCATTAAATATAGGGATACTGGCCTAGTACAGCAAAGCATGCAGGAGAGGGAAGCCCTATACTATCAACCGACAGATAGATTGCTTCTCTGCATGTGATTGCTGAAAACGGAATGTGCTAGTTGTGGGATAATATTTTACCAAAGCATTTTCATTAACGTATATCAGAGCGTCTTTGTTTTCTGGATGAGAGTTCTTTTCTCTGTCACATGCTCTTAGCTGTAGCTAATAGTTGTCTTATGTTGTGTTGATAATACTCTGTTTTCCTCGGTGATGAATGCCATGGTGTATTGATTATTGTTCCCCTCGTGAGAAACGCAATCGAGCAGCAAAAGTGTTAAGAGCATCTCCACGAGCAGGTCTGCCTGCATCATGCAAAACAGGGTTTAGTACAAACAAGTCAATAAATGAGTCCTATGGGAGTCACTGGTCAATCTGGCAAAATTAAATGTATATTAAAAGTGAGCAAAAGTGTTTTCTGACCTTGGATGAACTTTTTAAAATCATAATAGGGGTACTTTAAATATGATAAAATGTAAAGTGTAAAATGTATTACTTAGTTTAGTCATCTAGATAACCTCAGAAATTAGATATGAACTCTAAACATGCCTCAGATTATTCCTAAGGGTCATAATTTTCGAAAAACAGGTCTCTGTAAGGTCAGAGGTCAATTATACTATGATTTAATTAACTTCAGTTGGTAATTTAAATTAAATCTTGAACATGCTTTTTGCTGTGTGACCATAAGAATTTTTTAAAAGCAGTTTTTCCATCAACAAATGAGTTCTGGATTTGAAATTATTGTTTAAAAATCACTATACAGATCTACTGTTAAATTGCCTGACAACTAAACACTGTTGATGAACATGTGAAAAAGCCCTTTTTTCTCAACTGAAAATGTGTTACAATATGTTTATTATATATTATATTATAAATGCATTTGTAAAATTTGTTTTTATTTGACCTCGATTTGCAGTCAGGGATGATGAGTACGCTGAAGTCTTGATTACAGGCTTGTGGTGTCTGATGTCGGTGTGTTTCAATGTGGAGTTTAACCATGGGACAGATCGGGCTCTTTAGAGCTTTGTACTGTTAAACCCGGCCAGCTTTTCTGTGGTTTTCATCAAAATGCAGCTGAAAGTGACATAAACCCTGAATGAACCATGAGCTCATGCATCGCCCCCTGAGCTTCACCTCTCAGTTTTGTTCTGGTTGTGGTCAGGTGAATAAGGAGATCGACTTGTGATCAGAAGGTTGGCGGTTCAATCCCCAGATCCACCGAGTTGAAGGTGGTGTGAGTGATGAGACATCTTCAACAACCACAGCTGTGGTGCCCTCGAGCAAGCACCAGTCCACTCCCTCCCCCGGGCGCTGCAGCCTTTTTTTTTTATGTAATAGATGAATGGTTAACAAATGCACACAACAATTTCCAGATACACATGATAATTGTATTTATATCTGATGTATTTAAAATGTTTATTTACTTTAAAGTTGAGGATTTTAACTGATAAATAATGAAAACCCAAAATGATGTATCTCAGAACATGTGAATATTTTAAATATTCAATATTGAAAACACCTGGTGGCATGCTCTAATCAGCTAATTAATTCAAAACAACTGTAAAGGCCTGTTTACAGATCTCTGTGTCCATAGTGTTGATAGAGAGAAGAAAGGAAAGAAAATGGAAACAATAAGGATAAATGCACCCTGGACATAAAACCCATTCCAAAATGTGAGGGAGATTCAAGAAAGGACTGCAGCTGGAGTTAGTACTTCAAGAACCCCCTTACACAGACCTTTGCAAGACAACAATTACACATAATTGTTAGAGCATGTCGTCATACTGGGAACAAAGGACATTGTGTTGAATAATCGATCAGAGGAACATAATCCTCTGATTATGTTTGGAAGAAATTAATGTGGTACTTGAGTTTCTCAGCAGTGCACTGAAAGCAGGCAATAGAATAGAGTCATTACTACAACATGCCTGGAAATTCCATTCAACAGATCAACAAAGGAAACACCAAAAACCAAAACTGTTATACAGTCTTCAAGACCTAACAGTGTCTGTAACCCAGCATGTGATAGTATGCAGCCTTCATTGGTGAAGGATGGGCTGAAGGGGAGGATAATGGACTGTAATGCTCAACTTTCCAAGCAGGGTGACACAAATGATCTGTTCTGAAAAGCACTTCCACATCAATGAAGACATATTTCAATTTGATTGTTATGAAGCTTTGCTAAGGCCACATGGCAAAAATTATGAGACTCAGAATCAGCATTTTTAATGGAAACTAGGAATCCACTAAAACCAAAACTTTTGTCAGAAATCAAAAGAGAGAAAAAACATGGTCAAAAAGCAAAACCCAAAAGCAGAAAATAATTCAGTAATAAATGAATATGTGACATTAATTAGTACCTTTGCATTTATATCAATGACTGTATAATAAGTGAAATCAAAGTATTGAAATTTCATTAAATAGTATTACATTTTATCTAGATTTACACAATTTGGTTCAACCAGCCAGGTCCAGCGAGAGAGAAAGTTCTGTTGAGATATTTTCTGTCTTTCTGGGGCAGAACCACAAGATACTGTTCCTTCTCTAAGTACAGACTTCTGGAGGCCATTTAGGATGGTACAAGCTTATGAAGGTAGACATGCTGAACTGGATATTGTTCTGTAAGCAGGAGTCAGTGATTTGTACTGAACAAACTTGAGCTGTGGTGTAGAGCCAGTGAAGAGTGATGAAGAGGGGAGTAACATGGGCTTGCTTCGGTCTTTGAAGATGCAAATTGCTGAATCATCTGCAGAGATCTGAGTCTATTTGCTGGAATTCTTGCTAGTAGATTGTTGCAGTAGTTCAGTTGAGCCCGGACCAAAACCAGAAGTTGCATGCTCAGTTAAGAAGGGCCTTTCTGATGTTGTGCAGTTTAAACTATCAAGCTTGAATTGTCTTATGGATGGGGTCTTTGAAGGACAACTGTTCAACCAGAGTCACTCTAATGTTACTAATGAGTCATTGGGATTGGGATGGGGGTGGGATTGGGTGTATGACAACAGATAGAGCTTGGTGTCATCAGGGTAGCAGTGGTATGGGAATCTGTGTCTGTGGATTATATGGCTCAGGGACATGGTGTATATGGAGAAGAGAAGAGGACCAGTGACTGAACCCTGAGGAACCCTCAAGCAGTCAGATCCATACCTGACCTCTCAATTCAAGACCAGTGAGATAGGACTCAAAGCAGTCCTGCAGAAGCATTGATGCCCATCACTAAGTGAGAGGAGAGATGAATTTGGTGGTTTAATGAAGCTGCAGAGAAGTCTAGTAGAATGAGAACAGATTTGGAGTCAGCCCTAGAACCTTGCAGTGTTCTGGTCACAGACAGTAAAGCTGTCTCTGTTGATTCTTGTCCACTCTTGAAGATTGGTTGGTTGTCATCCAGCTTTTTGGTCTGCGTCAGGAAGAAAGACATAATAATACACGAGTTGTACATATATAATGAAAATAGCCTATTTATGAATTGAAATGTAAACTTAAATGTTTACATGAATACACTGGGTTCTGATTCTTAACAGGGTTAACTATAGTGGAATGTAGACTCGTATGACAAACTTTAAAAACAAATATGTTCTTTCTTGTCCAAGCACAAGATAACCCACATTATTGACAATGCAATACAATTATTGTTTGATGTACAAGCAACTTATATGCATATCATCCATTGATTAATGCATCTATGAATCCACACATTTCAGATGTTACCAAACATTTTCTATTGGCATGCCCCTTTTGTTGGCAGTGCTTGTTAGTGCTGTAGATGCAGTTTATTCAAGCAAGAATCATCAAATGAACAAATGAAAAAAAATTGAAGGAAGAGGCTATGATTTAATATGTTTCAAGTAAAGTGAAAGTGACATTTTTAAAAACTGAACTATCCTTAAATAATTAAAAAAAATAATTTACTTGTTTGATTGTTGTGGTTGTTTTGGCAATTGGGAAAAACTCAACATTTGTTTAATTCATAACTTGACCTCAATTCTATGAAAATACCAGTCTGACTCCTAAGGTTTTGTACCTGGCCTTCAAGATTGCCAGTGTGTCACTTACTTCACTTACTGCGTGACAATCGTGCAAATGTGGTCTGACTCTGAATGATTTGCCTATCCTACTTAATGTACACTGATATCACTCTTTTATAACTGCTCTCAGTTGCCACAAGCTGGATTCTTCTAATTCTCCTTAAGATTCACGAGTAAACATAGCTAGATTGAAAAACTTTGTCTAGTTTTCTTCTGAGAATGCGGGGTTAAAATACCGACATTGTATGTAAACAATGCTTCTGAAACAAACCTCACAAAAGTTTTTTTTGCCTTTCATTTCTGCTTTCATAGTGGTTTTACATGTAGCATCTCATAACATAAGAAACGGAATCATAGTGGAATATGAGTTACAATCATGATAGAAATGTGGAGTGCCTAACAAATCCCATCTCAGAGACACGTAAGGAGCAGTCCTATAGTCCTTCTTAAACTCCAATCTTTCTCACTTTGATTATTAAGTGAAGATCTTTTATTGTATCAATTTCCAAGGTCAAACAAAGGCTTTTACTTCGGCTTTGAAACAGTATATCGTTTTAAGGATTAGAGCAGTATCGATGTTTTTGCTGCTGAAGCTGTTGTTCGAGCTTCCTTTTCATTTCTTTCTAATTTTGTTTGTTATTTCCATATTTATTATTTTCTTGCATGTTTTAAGATGCATGCTAAGTGTCAGCAATTCTTCATTGCCTTGCATAGTTTTTTGCACAGACTTTATTTTAATTTGGTGTGTTTTACCCAAGTGTTCTACTTCACTGTGTGTTGTTCATAGTCGAGTGTTGTTATTGTGGGTGTTTTATGTTGAAGACATCTTCAAAATGTTAAAATGATTAGTGTTCAATCTCTATATAAAAAATGAAATAGATGTATAATTACAATATTATTAGATTTTTTTATGTTTTGTTTTTGTTTATTGAACTCGAATTAGTTTTGTGATAAGGATATCCCAGCACAGTAAAAAACAAATTGGTCTAATCATCAGAAGCCATTCCTTGACATTTTTGTAGCAGGTCATTTAACTAGGAACAACAGGGCACACATTAATTACCTACTAATTATAATTAAAAATCTAAATTTGTCACAATCTTTAGACCATAACTAAGGTTTCAAATCTAATGTACAATAGTTTATTTATTTTTAAATCAGTGTTTTTTTTTGTGCTGTTGATTTTCATAAACTAAGTTTATTATTAAATTGTAAGGTATTATTTAAATTTTAATTTATGTTTTGAATTGTGCTTACGTATTGTTATTGTCGCTTAATTCAAGCAAGTCATCATACTGCCATACTCTTTAGAATAAATATATATATTTTAAAGCTTTAATCTGCACAAGACTGGCTATTTAATACAATTTAAAAACCCAAGAACACATGCAACAAAGAGCCAAGATGTCTGGCATAACTTAGACAGCATCTTTAAACATGCCAGAGACATGGCTGTGCTGTTCTTGTAAGCGTCGTCATTCTTAAACCTCCAATTTAGCTCTCAAACTGGTGTTTTTGAATTGAAGACTGAAAATAATGTGTCTCTCATCCAGCCACTTCTTTGCCTGATGCTTTTGGCTGTACACCAAGCCATCAACTGAATAGTCTTCTTATCCCAGTACTGTCAAGTATGCAATTACTACTGCAAGTCATTACAAAGAGGAGGCTAGATCTGCAAAGATCATTATCTGTGATAGCATCCAGACACTCAGTTCATAAAGCCTCAAGGAGTTCCTCGGGCACACAGAGTTTAACACGTTTACTCTGGATCAAGTACACTTTGCTGGCACCTGAAAGTAAACATGCACATGCACCCTATTACAATTGAGGTCAGCAGTCCCTGTTCCTAGTACACTCCAGAGCACTGTTTGTCTGCTGTGGGAAGAGCGTTTGCTTGGACAGATTTAGATTGATGACCGTGCCTGGTTAAAGCTCTGGAGGGTTTGACCACAGCAGTGTTAAAGAAAGCCAGCATGGGAAGTGATCCGGTAAACCCTGTGGCTACAGCCCTACTCAATCTTGTGATGCATTGGAAACAATTATTTGTTTTTTCTTTTGCAATTGCAGAAGTGGCCATTAAGTTGTGTAATGATGGGATGTAATACTGAGTGAGTCATGTCACTACCCACTCTTTTAAAAACAACTTGGATTTGTAATGTGATGCATGAGTGCTTAGTTTGCCACATCTGAAAATACACGGCTGAAAACAAGATTTTGATTGAGATGTAGTTTACACTTGTACCTATATAGTAGCAAGTGTCACTATTAATCTTGTTGGATTATGAAAAAAACGGGAAAAACCTGAACCGCTACAAACCAAGACTTTGTTTTACTAATAAGAAAACTAAGAATGGCACATTTTTGGAGACTGTCATCTCAGAGGTCTGTTGTGGGATGAGGCGGTTATATGTATATATGGAAACTCATTAAATCTAAACCAATTAAGTTAAAAGTAGACATACGTCTCGCTGACTACAGCGTATTATTGACAAAATTTTCATTGTAGGGGATTATCCTTGCAAAAAAAATATTTTACCCCAAACTTCATTGTACACCGAATACGATATTATATTTCAGACAATTCTGCACGACTGTAGGTTTAATGTGAATGTGTTACAGGACATTAGGACAGGAAATTCACAATGTTTTGTGAATGTGTTGCAGAAAATTAGGGTTAAGACAAGCATTTATGTTTAGTGAGTGATTAACATGTTGTCTTGACAAATGTCTTGACACAGAATGAAATCTGTACAGAGAAGGCAGAGTATGTATGACCAGTACTGCGCGTTGAATATTGGGGTAGAGAGGGGGCGAAGTGACATGGAGCTTGCCTTTGGTGTACATTACAACATGCATCAGAGCACAAGGGGTGGTTTGAATGCAGAGACACAGTTTACCAAAAATGAGAGACAATCTAATGTATTAAAAGCATATATTTTAAATGAGTTTTAAAGCATATAATGGCCTGTTTGCATTTGTTCCAACACAAGTTAAAGCCACATGTGCCTGTTGTGACTAGAACAGAAAGTACATGTTTAAAAAAGCTAAAACTTTAAATGTTTCAATCATTTGGGATTATTATAACTATATGCTTTTATTTAAGACATGGCAGAGTTTTGCTTGTCTTGATGGTGCCCTCTTCAGCTGAGTTTTCCCCCTTACAGGCATATTGTGGTCTGTGGTCATATCACGCTCGAAAGTGTTTCCAACTTCCTCAAAGACTTCCTACACAAGGACAGGGATGATGTCAATGTAGAAATTGTTTTTCTTCATAAGTAAGTATAGTTCTCATAATAGAGTTTTCACATAATGAATGTTTTGCTCATCATTTGCTCATAGACTGATGACAAAAGATTAATGTTTGAATCACCGGTTTCTGTGAATAAAGAGATAAAGAATCAATATTTCACTGCATTAGTTTACCACATGATGTTCCTGTAAAAGCATGGCCCCTCCTTGGAAAACAATTTGAAATGGTGACAAAAGACTGTTCCAAAGATGAAACCAAGGTAGAGACAATTGAGGCAAATGTTGTTCCAAATTATTTTAAGTTTTGCTCAAAGGAGGAACAAAACCATTAGATTTGGAACAACGTGGGGTAAGTGATTAAGAACTAAATGTTCATTTTGCGGTCCCTTTAAGATAACGGGTGAAGTTACACACAATAGCTCAGTTTGACTCTTCTTCTATGCTCCTTGACTAATAAGAGTATTATTTCATAAAGTTATTAAATCAAACGTTATTTACAATGTTACCAGTGCAGGACCATCATGCAGGACAGTACGAGCTAATATCATCATATTAAATTGATTGTGTCCTATTTACAAATCCAAGTTTGTATCCTAGGTATGTATTTTGCAAACAGGTCATTAAGAGGGATGAATTATTAGCTCTTTGATTTTTCAAATGCATGTAATAAGTCCAAACATATCATCATACCTTTACACTATTTTTATAACATAGGTTTGGTAGAAGCAAATTGTGTAGTTAACCAATCTGTTCCAGGTGTATCCTCTCCAGATTAAAAAAAGCAGGTACAGTATACATCCCCTGCTCCTTTCATTCATCAGAACAATAAGGGGGTAGCATTTTACAAAAACAGTTTTGATTGTTAATTAATGAAATTTTGAGATAAACAAAAAAAATGCTCTCATAGAAATTGAATTAATAATTAAATAATGATTAGTTGACGGTGATTTGCACCCTCATTTTATATTTTTTTATTATAACTAATGTGTACTCTTATTTATACAGATCACGTACAGTAATGGACTGAGCACTTGTTTGCGGATTTTACAGCATTTTCATGTCAATGTTTTCCCCCTCTTCTGCCATGTTCTAGTATTTCCCCTAATCTTGAGCTGGAAGCCTTGTTCAAACGACACTTCACACAGGTGGAATTCTACCAAGGATCGGTCCTCAACCCACATGATCTGGCTAGAGTAAAGGTGCCGTCACACCTGCACATCTGTTTGACAGACATGCCATATGTTTTCTTTGTTTTTCCATTAACACTTTTTATGTCCCCCTAGATTGAGTCTGCTGATGCCTGCTTGATTCTCGCCAACAAATACTGTGCAGACCCCGATGCTGAAGATGCCTCCAATATCATGAGGTTTGTTGGGGGAAGAGGTCCGTAGCGCTTCTTGAGTTAAGCTTTAAGAGTAAATTATAAAACTGTCATCCTGTAACGCTTGTATTGAAAGCTGATGTCTTTCACCCTCCTCTACTGTGAAGGCAAGGTGTGAATAGGATCCTCAGCATCTCAGGTCAAATTCACACGTTTTACCTGGACACAGATGATAGGAGCCAGAAGGAAATTCCTTTGGGATGGAGTCTTCTAAGATTGCTTTGGAAGATTGTGAAGGGAGGGCAAACATATTTCTCTCCCTCCTTTCATGCTCGAGATGTTCTTTAACCACAGAAAAGCACCCAGGCTGTCCTGCTTAAAAAAAAATGAAATATTAATTTAGGTAGACCCCAGAAGTAGTCTTTTCAGCTAATGTGTTTGAGACCTGCTTAATATGGAAATAAATTATTTGCTTTGCTTTAGCGGCTGGAGAGAAATCCAGACGAGCATGAATGAAAGTCATGCTGTTCCTCAATGGAAATCAAAGTTGAATTTATTCTTTTAAATTCTTTTAGCAGATGCTTGTTTCTTGTCGTTCAAAAGTGACTAATGCCACTGAAGACTGAAACAGACTGTATTTCAGAATGACAACTTGGTTTTTTTTTTGAAGATGAATATGTCCAGTGGTTTTTTTTCTCATAATTTCTCTGAGTTATCTTTTGTAAACTTCGACAGAAAAGTTTGAGGTCAGCTAAAGGTTTTTATGGAGATCCTTTGTTTTGCAGGAATACATTGCTGTAAGACACTTTAAGTGCACACACACGCACTCACACAAATATATATATAGAAGTGATTGAAATGAAATAATATTATTTACTCTGGAGGAAGTCTGTTTAAAGCAATGTAATTGATTAGTAATTGTTGTTATAGAAAAAAAACAATGACAATTGTGGAAGTGTTAAGGAAGTGTTAAATAATTTTCTTTGACTATGTAGTAAAATTGTGAAAGAATCAGGGAATTAGACAAAAGCTTATATTAAATTATCTTTAAACAAACTCATAACACAAAATTAGCTTTAATCCATATGCTACTTTTAAAAGAAATAAACAGAACAATTATAGTTCACCATGTTTAATCTCCCCTCTTGTCTTGATCCAATGATGACAAATGTTTTTAAAAAGTAGAACATTTGGACTTTAGCTTGCAATTAGACACGAGAAAGCTCTGAATATGGGCTGTTCAAGCGCACCTCATCTCAACCAATTATGTAAACATGGTCAATGAAGGAGTCTCTTAGAAAATGGGTTAATATGAGAAGTATGAAAAATATGAATAAATTAATCTGGAGAAACGAATGCAGAAATCTCAGAGGCCCGAGGTGAATTAAATGTTATATTTACTATAAATATAGCTTTTTGAAAGTTCTGAAACGTTCAGTGATAGTCTACAGTAATTCAAAAGATACCCTAAACGTATTGCTCACCTACAGGGCATAATAGGGTCCTTTAAGATCCTATGTGGGGATAATCAATTCATTGAATGACCCTTTAAAAAGCATTTTTAGGACTCGAATTCTATTCAACGCTACAGTTTCCTCTTAATCATATAATTTGTTCATACATTGAATCAACATACCCTCTCATTTTCTTTACAGAGTAATATCAATCAAGAACTACCATCCAAAGATCAGAATAATAACTCAAATGTTGCAGTACCACAACAAGGTAAGATGACGTTCTTAGGGCTGTGTCTAGAGTGTATCATAAACTTGCCCCATGTGAGAAAAATGATTCTTGATCACTGCACCTTAAACTTTGTATCGATCAGGAACAGCTGTTTTTCATTACCATACTTGTTAGATGTCTCTGCAGGAGACATTTTTAACTTCCCCTCCTCTGGTCCCATGTATCTTCAGGCACATCTGCTAAACATTCCCAGCTGGAACTGGAAGGAGGGAGATGATGCGATCTGCCTGGCCGAGCTGAAGGCTGGGTTCATAGCCCAGAGCTGCCTGGCACAGGGCCTGTCCACCATGCTTGCCAACCTCTTCTCCATGAGGTCATACATCAAGGTACTGTCAGCCCCTCTTGGGCTTTGATAAAAGGCATAGAGCAGAATCTGCCTCTATCCCGCTGCAGCTCAATCACCAGGGCCATTATGTTATTCAGTAAATCACCTTCTGATCCTGCTGGGCTCATTTGGGACTGGTGCTGCCATTATGAGGGAATTTATATGGTCTGATGGTATGGTGGAAGTTAGGATGTAAATTTGTGATTTTTCCTCTTGCAGTATTTATGGTCCTCCTGCGTGTTGATGGAGTGGGAAAATGCAAAGCGTGTGCCTGTTTCACAGTCAATAAATGACATCCTAAAGCTATTTTTATTTATCATCGAAGGGAAGCACACTGCTCAGGGTCATGAGGATTATTCTGTAAAGAAAAACACTAAATAAGATGGCCCCAAAGAGTGGATGCAATTAAATGTTTTGTTATTATTACGTGGTTCTGGTTTAAAAAAAAAAGAGCAAACATGTCAGACCAGGCTAAAGTCTGTAACCTGTAAAACTCATTCTCAAATCTGCAGTGGGCTATATTTTACTTGTTTTAATACTTTTTATAATTTATTAAAAAAAGATCCAAGCCATACATTTTGAGAACAGAAATCTCCTGGCCTAAAGTGATATGGAATGCGTTTATAATAACTGCTGAATGTGGCATGGGCATAAACATTTGCAGGGCACATCAATCTTCTCGTAAAGAACACATAGTGAGACAGCTTAGACCACCCATGCCGGAGTTCACATTCAGGCACATTTCTAACCTCTACGACCCATTTACACTTTTAATGTCGACCATAAATGAGATCAGAAAATGGTGTAAATGAAGATATCTGCCATTAGCTAGAGGATTTTTGCGCACTTGTATTCTCAAGTCTTTTGCTGGTAGGACTTTAGGGGTCATGATTGGCATGCTGTTGACATGTCATGTTTTAGGGTTTCAGAGGAGTGGCAAAATTATTGTGTGGATGATATTTTTAAAATCGGTGTCTTCGTGTTTGTGTAAATCTTAATCTGAACAATTGCGCATCACCTTCTTAGGTCCAGTCCAAACAAGTAGGGATTTGAGACTGAAACATTCCTATGTGTTTTTACCATCCATTCACACACAAGCACATAAGCGATTTTGAATGACCAAGCATTTCTTTGCAAAAGCTGGTGAAAATGATGTTACTTGTGGACGGGGTACATTCTAATCAGGCAGACAGCAAAGCCAGAGTTGTAGGCTCATCTAGAACATGTTAATCACTATTGGGAGGTGTCTGTTTGGCCAACATGACAAGATTTAGGATTATATACAGTATGTCACAAAGGTAAGTACACTAATGTATATTAATTTATATCTTTTCATACACAACTCTGCAGAAATAACTCTTTGACACAATGTAACAATGTAAATAAGTCAGTGTACATTTTGTATAGAAGTGTAAATGTATTGTCCTCTCAAAATAATTAAAAATACAGCCAATAATAGCTGAACCTCGGGCAAGAAAAGTGAGTAAAAGTAAAAGTGAGCGGAGCACCTCTTGCCAGCGCCCAGGCTGCTACACCTCTAATAGAGTGGGCTCTCAACTGCAGGTGGCAAGGGACATTGGACGCTGTGTATGCCAACCTCTGTTTATAGACAGCCTTCCCATCCAAAGCATACAAAGGGCTTATCAGAACTTCTAAGGTTCTGGGTCTTTTCTACATAGATTCTCAGTGCTCGAACTGGGCAATTGGAACCAGGGGCTGGTACTGCCTCCTCTCTGGGCAGAGCTTGGAGGTTCACTACCTGAGTTTTGAAGGAGATGGTAGGAACCTTGGACACATATCCAGGCCTGGCCTTAAGAGTAGCATGAGTATCACCAGGTCTGAACTTTAAGCAGGTCTTGTCAACAGAGAGTGTCTGCAGATCCCGCGACCTGGAGCACTGTCTTAATTGACAAAAATGTAAGCTCTGCTAAATTAAGTCGCTGGAGGACCTTGAAGTCCTCTAAGGACAATGGAAAGGTCCCAGGAGGGAACTAAAGGCGGCCTAGAAGGTCTAACCCTCTTTAGGGTTAACTCATGTCCTCCCAACTTGTTGCTTTCAACCGGAAGGTGATAGAGAGAAATCACAGCAATGTAAACTTTCAGGGTGGATGGAGACAATCATTGATCCAGACCCTCTTGAAGGAAGGTTAGCACGAGTTGACACCAGTCGACGAACCAACTGCATTTGTCGGCATAAGACAGTGTTTGAACCACAGAGTGTGGCATTAACCGGGGGTCCTTCGATTCCAGAGGTCTGGGTGTGGGGGCTTGTGCCCACAATCCCTGGGTCAGAAGGTCCAACCACAGGGGAACTGGCCAGGGAGGGACTGTCACGAGGGAGCAGAGTTCAAATAAACCATGGTCGATTGGGCCAATAAGGTGTCACCACTAGGACCTCTGCCTTGTCCTCCCTGATCTTTCACAGGAGCGGTGCCAGGAGGCTCACTGGTGAAACGCATATAGGCATCTCTTCCTGGGCCAGCAATGCGCCAGCGCATCTTTCCAAGGAGGAGCCTAGAACAGCTTAGAACACACAAGAAAAATAACAAACTGACCAGAAATACCATAGTTTCGATCCCCTCATAACTAAAAAGCAACGACTGATTTTGAAAAATGTAGTCGGGTAAAAAGTAAGATATTTAACTTTGAAATGTAGTGAAGTTAAAGTAGCAAAAAAGTGAAAATATTTCAGTAAAGTACAGCTATTTGAAAAAGCTAATTTAGTACAGTAACAAATTACACTTACTTTGTTACTGACTACTACTTCCCTGGAGACATGCATGGCCAGTCCACCACCTTTACCTCAGCCTCTTTAGCAAGCTCTTGGTTATCTTGATCATGTGATTTGGGTCATTATTATGTTGGAACACTCCTCTGCGGGCCAGTTTACAGAGTGAGGGGATCATGCTCTGATTCATGTTTCAGTACATGTTAAAATTCATTTTTCACTAAATGAAATGTAGTTCCTCAATCCCGACAGCATTCATGCAGCTCCAGATCATGACACTCCCACCACTATGTTTGATGGCAGGCAAGACACACTTGACACCATCTGAACTAAAAAGATTTATCTTGGTCGCATCAGACCCAAGTACATTGTTCCAATAATCATAGTCCTTAGTTTGCATGTCTGCAGCAAATTATTTACAAGCTTTCTTCAGCATCATATTTAGAAGAGCCTTTCACTAACAGGCTGACAGCCCATCCCTTAAATCTCTACAGCAATGCTTGAGCATTCATGCGTCTGTTTTTGAAGCCAATATTTGGATATGACGCTGGGAACGTGCATTCAACTTCTTTAGCTGACCATGGTGAGGCCTGTTTTGAGAAAAATCTGTCCTCTTAAAGTGCCTGATGTTTTTTTATAAAAGTCCTGTCACAATCACTTGCACCCATAATCAACCTACTGAAATCTTATTTTCTCTAAAATGATTCACATCCCCTTATGATACCAGAAGTTTTTCTGTTTAAAAGAGAAATATTCAGTACTTTCAAAAAAAGAAACTTTGTAGCGTCAGCATCTTCCTCTAGTAGACAGAAAAGCCTATTTCCTTCGACAAAATACTGGCGCCAGGACTTTATCAGCAACTTTTCTCTGAGGAAAACAAGCTTATTTTAAGTGCTAACCATAACAAACAACTTCAGTGATAGCAATTCACTTTCTAAATAAGCTCCCTGTGCTTGAGGTGTCTGTCGGTTTCTGTTAACAGCTGCGCCAAGGCAGAGTGAGACTCACATTAAAGAAGACAGTGTGTGAGAGAATAAGGGCAGTCTGTCTGTGGAAGGAGAAAACTGAGAATGGTCCGTTAAGCAGACAGGAGCAAGACTGATTCGAGTGGGCATTCAGGAAGCAGAGCAGAAGGGTGTAAGCAAGAGGTGTTAATGAGACCCTCACTCAAGAGTAGCTCACGTTCTCATGGTCCCATGTTCTCACTAAATATTGGTTGTCGGTTTGGATGCCACCCTGTGGTATTGAATGCCATTGATTGGCTGTAGGTAATAATTGTTCTTTTGGTGTGTGAGAAATGGGAAACACCTTCAAAAGCTCTGAAACGCAGGGTGCAGATGAACTGGGTTATTGAGAGCTGATACTAAATGTCTAGCTTCGCCTTAAGAACATTCTAAAATATCCATCAACCGAATAAAATACAATTAAGAGTGTAAAAAGATTGTTAAGAACGTTAACAGTTTTGCCAAAAATGTTCTAATGCTATTCTCAGCCCCATTCAATCCATGCCACTTCACATACACAACAACTAGCATGTAGACAGTAGCATGTAAACAAGTCATTATTGTTTCTAGAGCACATTTCCACAGCAGAGCTACCCAAAGGGCTGCGAAATCATTAATCATGTTTTTATATAGCGCTTTTTAGCAGTTGCTTTCAAAGCAGCTTCACAAATTCAGGTAGTCGGAATCAGGTAGGGTAAATAGGAATTCCCTGTGAGGTCCCTGGAAACCTCGCTGACTAAGGAAGGTGCTAGTCACCTCCCCAGCATAAAGAATGTACAAGCTTAAGATCCATCAATGATATGGACAGCACCTGAATAAAACAGAATAAAAACAAAAGACAAAACAAAACATACAAAGCCAAAACAGAAACTAACAAAAGAAAAACAATGGTTAGAAAAATGGATGAGTGATAAATGATGGGGATAGGTTAGATAGGCACATTAAACCACAAGGTTTTTTCAACAATTCATAGTTTATATATATATAAATAACTTTATATATAACTTTTTCAGGGTTTAATGTCAACAGCGGGCAGGTACCACTATGGCGGAAATTAGCCCCTAAGTGCGTTTTGTGAAAAACAGAAACACCTGTACAGAAAAAACAAGTGGTTCAATGTATTAAAATGAAGTAGACGCTTGCTTCCAGTTCTTGGAAGCACAGGTAGGCTAGCACAGCAGACAGCAGGGAGCAGATGAGATGACAGTGGACGTAAAACAAACAGTACAGAGAATAAAGATATTTAGTACAAAGAGATAAAACCAAGGAAACGAAAAGTATTTAAAACATATTAAGCCTAAAGTTAAATGTTTGTCCAATAAGGATAAGGACGAGACAGGAATATTTTGTAGACCCTATCAACAAACTCACAGCTGCATTGACAGTTGAGTTTGGTGTCAGAATTTGGGAGTAATACTCATTTTATGCAGTAATGTTTTTGGGGTTGGCTCTTGGAGTAGACGATCACATGGTTCAACTCAACTACTTGAGTGGAGGAAACAAATAAAAAAGGTCTCATTTGTGTATTCATTTGTTTATTGTTTTTAAGCTAAAAAACCTTAAATATATCTATCTCCTTCAGTCTTTATTGAAATCAGATGAGGCTGCTAGTATACACTCACTGGTCACAGGATTGAATTTATTAATATCTTTGTCATAAAAATTGATTGATGTGTAGCAAAGCTGCTCACACATTTTTTGTTTAATGTTTGTCTTAAAGATAGACCAAAGTGCTCAGTAGCCAAGTGCAAAATGACCATTATCTTTATTTAGAGATGAAGCCTGTTGTGAAACAACCCTTCAATCAATTATTTTAAATCAATCATTGTTAAGTCATAAAGTGCCATTCTATATCAGATTTTTAGTTTGAGTTATTTATAATTTTGTCACTTGCAGATTGAAGAGGACACATGGCAGAAGTATTATCTGGAGGGAGTAGCCAATGAAATGTACACTGAGTACCTGTCCAGTGCCTTTGTGGGGCTTTCATTTCCCACAGTTTGTGAGTAAGTATGCTTCTGCCCATCAAGCAAGAGCTCAAAAGCACACCAGTTTGTTAAACAATCTTACATTCTTAATACAAAGAATGCTGCTACAAAGTTTGTTGTTCAAATCTAGTTATTTGGCTGGTAACCATAAGGAAGCCCTTTAGCACCACTCTCCAAAAAGTTGTTGTTGTCTTCGAAGTGATGTCACAAACAAACGCATAGATTTTGGACTTTTATTCTTGTTTACTCTCAGGATCAATTTGCTTGTAACAAAGTTGGACATTTTTAATGGTTTCAAATGTACACATTTATATATACATATATATATATACATTTAATTTCCATGGGAGAGGTGGGTTGACTAAGAACCTAAAAGTGCCTGATATTTTCACATACAAGAGCTGAAGCAGCATTAAAAGGAAACAATGAAAGTTTGAGAGCTCAAAATTCTTTGGTTTCAGAATAAATGTATTTTCTTATAGTTAACGACGACGAGCTAAGATAGGCTTTCATGAACCTTTTGAAGACCTTACCCTGAGCTAGTAAAGCCAACCCCTTAACGCAGATTGAAAGAGTAGTTAACAATAGCAAACCTTCAGTGCTTTCGAGAGATGAAGGCTAACTTAAGATGTGAATCAGTATTACATAGAAATAAACACCAATGTCTATCCCTAGAATTAGTCTGAGACTTAAAGGAGTCCAGTCATCCTCTGGTCCTGATCTCAGTGTTGATGCTCAGACATCAAGGAAATGGCTCATTCTATTAACAAACTATACTCAAGCTCAAACTCCATCTCGTTCAGACAGCTTCATCAGCTTGTTGACCTCTCTGTTCACACTCTGACTAGGGAGGGCGGTGTCAACTTGTGATGTGTTTTTATTTTATATTATTTTACAAAATTGTAAGGGGTGAAAATTATTTGCACAATTGTGTCTCTAGAAAGCATTTAAAGTAAAAACTTCAACCCCCATTAAAAGAAAACATGACATCAGTTTACCACCCTTAACAACATATGTATTAATGCACAGGATTCCTACCATACAATAACATAAACAAAATACATGAGCACCAACTGTTCAGATAACTCTTTAATGTTGTGACACATAACTCAATTAGAACTAGTTGATCAAATGTGAATTATTTCTCACTTTCTTTTGTTGTGGTGGATGGAAATATGCTGTCCTGCTGAATGAAATCCCCTTTTTCTTTTCAGGCTGTGCTATGTGAAGCTCAAGTTGTTGTTGATTGCTATCGAGTACAAGTCCGAACAAAGGGAGAGCAGGTTTGTTTCGCTTTTTTGCACCATAAACAACTAACCAAAGAGGGATGATGCCTCTGTGTCCCTCTTTGGTTCAACATATCTCTTGAGAATATGACAACTTCTCAATAACACAAGATATTGTAAGAAAAGGCTGTCAAGTTTTCATCTAATATGGTGTCAAACCCTAATTGAGACAGCAGCAGCTCATGACTTAGAGCATCATTATATCAGATCACTGTTGGCTATTGGAGTCACCGCAAAACCAAAAGGCCATGACATCTGCTCAGACACACTGTGCTGTATTGATGAGGGTTTACTCTGAGAGTAAAGAGCCTTCTATCAATAACACCCCCCTGGCATTCTGTTAAGTGACCCATTGGAACTAATAACATGAAGTACTCTGTCTAAGTAACACGACTTTGCCAAACCCACCACCCCTCCCACATCCACAATTTGTGTTCCAATGTTTCTGTACACTGCACCTCTACTTAGTACTTAACGATGCATACAAAATAGACTCATACATGTGGTCTTTCGCTCTTCAAACATCAGCAAGATGGTGAGTTTCATACACTTCAGTGAAACAGCTATTTAGTTTTTTGTTTTGTTGTTATTGTCTGAAAAATGCAGTGAGCCCTTAATTATTTGAACACATGTAAGTATCGAAAATAATGCATTAGGTCTAAATTACCCCAAAAAAATCATTTTCCAAGGTTGTGCTGAAATTAATGTTATACAAATTAGATTTGAAACATATTTGTAAATTTTTAGATAGGTAAAATGTTCATTTAAAAACAAAGACAGTCAAATTGTGGTAAAAATGCCTTAATCTTATAAATAAAATATGTGGTATTGTCCATTTTCTATGTGATTTTTCTTTATCTTGAATGCCTTTTTGAACAAAATGAAATATTGATAAGGTTTAGTGAAGACATCAAACATGACATTTTTGAAGTTATTGTTTTCTTTTACGCTTGTGGCAGATACAAATTTAAATAGAGATGGAGAATCAGCATCTGTCAGGAATGTGCACAAGCATGCCAGAAACAGTACTGCCCCTTGTTTTTGACTTTCACGCACCACTCTGGGTGTAAAACTGTAAGATAAAATGTTTTTTTCATCTACTACACAACTACATCAACTGTTTGTAAAAGTCTAGATATACGTCATTTATGGAGCCTTTAATCCACAACTCTTAACAACACGGATTTAGTGTTAACCTGCAAGCTAGCCTAAATAATGTCCATACTTCATCATGGTTTAAGCATAACTCTAAACCTGGTGGCCTGGACTGGTCTGGACTAAATGTTCTTTTCCACTGAAGTTCAGCAAGCATCTTTTTTGTGAGATAAGAGTCTGTTTGCCATCTACTACAGAGATGGAGATACAGAGATGGTGGATTGTTCAGATACAGATGACTGACACATCGACTTCCTTGTTCCCTCTCTTTGTTTGATTTATAATGTCTTCTTGTTGTTTGCAGAAGCAGAAAGCGGTATGCCCTCTTCATTATGTCACCCCTCTACTGTTTAGATCTACCGTGGGAGAAATGCTTAAGGATATTGTACCACCCCCTCTCAAAAAATGGCCAAAACCTTTCGCTATCTCTTTTATTGTGGTTCTCTTTGTGCTTAATGCACTAACTTCTTTGCAGGCAGATAGAGTAGTTGCTATTGTTCGATTCATATAATTCTTCGTCTGTGCTGTTTACACTTCAACGTAGCGTTTAACCACTGCATTTTCCTTCATTGCTCTTTCTGTCTTTCACTTTCTCTTCTTTCTTCTTGGTTTATTGTCGGTGTTCATCAGCTTTAAGTCATGTCTGCCATTGTGCTCTCCATCTTCACACGGATAGTACTTCATGTTTCTGATTTAAAACACAAAAGTAAAGAGCCCCAAGTAGAAGAAAAAGTGCCCTCAGTGCATCCGAAAATACTTGTCCTTAAGAACGGAAGGGTCTCAAAATGCCAAATTTAGACTACAATAGTCTGTAGTTGCTCAAGTCCACATTGTTCATGACAACCATCTTTGCCTTTTCTGTCATTGTCACACTAACACTGTGTTACTTGTGTATCGGAGCGAGTGGGAGAAGTATCTGTGCATTCATTCTGTCCTGTGTGAGTGTGTGAAAGACTGATTTGCTGCTCATGTTTTTTTTTTCCTGGAATTGATGTCCATCATGTCCCAACAATGCCTGTGCGTCTCTGAGTAGATGTTTATGAAGTGAGGTCACTTCCTGTCAGTTTGGTGTTCTGTACAACAATCCAACTGCACAGAAGTTACTGCAACAGTTTGCATCTACGTGCACTGTGGGGTCACTGCACCATCTCTCTTTTCAATGTGCCGTTCTGAGTAACTGCATGCCTGTATGCTGCCTAGTGATGTCTGATGCTTGTTTGTTTCCCTTAATCTGAGGTTTGGCATAGAACAGAAGCCTACAGTTCTATCGGCCTGTGTGCTGCCCACTGCTTAAGGCTTCTGTCTGATGTCTTGTTAAAGTGTGTGCAAGCCTCACATTCTGGGAGCAGTGTCAGTAATTGAGTCAGTTTGAATTCATGTCCAGGATGGCATGTCAAATGTGGAGCGTCTTGCTAAAGGGGCTATTTAATCAGATGTAAAACTAAACGATAAATAAGTCCGCAAAGGGATTTCAAGCAAGATGGAGTGCTTTATGACATTTTCATTAACTGTCCGGCAAACTTCTGCTTTATGATGGATTAAATCCCCCTCTTTTAGCCTTCATCTCTAATGAAGTGGTTATTTGTCAAGCCCAGAGGAAAGGCTTTTCAGAGACTACATCTATCAAAGAGTAAATACATCAATGTGTATCAGTGATGCTGGTTTGCTTTCTGATTTTATGGAACAATGGAAACTTTGATGGAGCACTCCCTTTCATCTGGGCTGTAAAGCATTTGTGCTATAGTTTTGTTGAGCATTTGTCAAGTGGTTCAGCTACTACTAAGTCTTTTTGTCAGTTTCTAACACTTGGCAACCGATGTCTGTGTCTGTGTCTATCTTTTGTCTAATTAACGGGGAATGATACAGCGTTTCAGTGTTGCTTTGAAAACGTTGCTGTGCCTCTTGGTCTCAGAGCAGTTCACTAATGTCTGGCAGAAGTTGGTTTTGCATTTGTAAATCTCATAAATCACTCACCCACCAAGGAAGGTCCCTCAGAGTCAAAGAAGCTTCTTGCTTATTTGACTCTCTGCAATTACAAAGAAGTTTTCCAGGAAGGAGCTGATCTTACAGTTTTTAAAATATTTTTAGTTTTCAAAATATTGATAGTGCTATATGCAGCTCATTACGTCCAAAGCATTACAAGGCATAGTATGCTCTATCTTTGGCCTAAATCTGTTAGGTACGTCCCACAAGGAATCAGAGACAGACTCAATTGCAAGAGTAGGCTTTTAATGGAGCAGAAAATGACAAAATAATGAGCAGGCGAATAGGCCAGAAACAGTCACAAAACAAATAAAAAGGCACAAATAATCCACAGGCAGAATAGCCGGAAGGGTCCGAACTGAAAAAGTCACAAAAATAATTCACAGGCAAGTAACCAGGAAAAAAAACTAAATGCAGACCGGAATCAGATCTGGACAATCTTGCAAACGGAGGGTCAATCCCAGAGTGGTTCCTCTGAACCCGTAACTACAAGACACCAGGGCTAGGAACCAGAAGACCAGAGCATAGCTAGGCTGGAGAAACACAGGCACATCCGGGTTACCTGGAACAGGGAATAACTGAAGCAGCCAGAGAGAGACAGAACAACAGACTCACAAGAAAGGAAAGGAAACAGGGGTTTAAATAAGGTGACTAGTTAGCAGCAACAGGCTCCAGCTTTGCTTTAATAAGGAACCGGGAGGGAGAGACCAGACAGAGCCTAACAATATGTTTATATATATAGTAAATAAAAAAAATCTATTTATTTGGAGACTGGTTGAACTGTTTATCACAGTTTGTCCGACATTGGTTTTACTGTATGTTAAGTTGCATGAAAATTTCCCCATTTCCACACATTCTTTTTAGTTTTTAAATTTCTTTACACATAAATTAAGACAGGTAACTTTGCACTCAGACGGTTGCCTATTTCTACCACTTAGTTGTTAATATAAGTGCTTATCATCGTCCAGCAAGGCTTACCTTTACATCTGTGCAGTAGATCTTTTGAGGGAAGAAATTGTGTGTTTGCAAAATGGTTACGCTACAAACTGTGTGGACCTACATTCAACATTTCCTACCATAAACATTAAATAGTATGAATATTTGTCAAATATAAATATTAAATAATGATTCACATGGGCACCTTCTGCACCAAGCAGGCGTTCATATAACACCTACTGTATACTGTGGAACTTTGTTTGGTTCATAAACAGTTAAGCTGATCATGTTGATGTCACAGATGTCACTTGTTGGCTGCCAACTAGTAGTGCTGGTTAGCCCAACTATTTTTTTGAGTGTTTTGAAAAAATCGTTTACCTGCCTTCAAAATGCAACTGGCTGTAATCATTTTTAATGTAATGTAATGTAATCAAAGATTTACTTTTTGTGAGTGCTAATAACAGACCTTAATTAGATTAGAAAATGAAGATGGGATATTTTTATACTATTAGTCAGTTAATTATATGGACAGGTGAAATGTTATTCATTCTAAGGTGTTTAATGCATTAAAAATTAACTAGACAACATTTAATATTTTTTTAATTGAGGGATTCTCCAACTTTAAATATTTGGATAAGTTTTGGTGCATCTTTTACCCTTTTCTGTGTGATTCATAATTTAAAAAATCTGCATTTTAATTTCATTATGAATGAACTTTGGGCACTCTGCAGTTGCTCAGCTGAGGTTGTGCTGAAAGGATTTTTTTCCTCAATCAATGGCAAACGGATCAGCATGGTTTAGTTACTGATTCTTCAGATTGGGAACCCCTTCCAGATTTATATTTGCTTTGGACTCTTGGTGGGTGCTCATTACATGGCTTAGGTCAGCACTAAAGCAGGAATTGTTGTGTGGTCTAATTGTCTAAAAGTCTTTTTCTTTCTTTCTTTCTTTCTTTCTTTCTTTCTTTCTTTCTTTCTTTCTTTCTTTCTTTCTTTCTTTCTCTCTAAAAATGGCAATACATGTTGTAGTGTTGTTGAACGTTTGTCTGAAGCCAAGTATTATTTCAGTACTGAAATAAACATTTGCAAATCCAAAGCCACTTTTGCATGTTTTTTCATTAAGATCCTAATACACATGTACCATTCCTCTTGATTAGCATGTCTGAATGTGCAAAGACAGGTGTTCCTCCTGTTAATTAGAGCAACTCTCTTTCTGACTGAACAGTATTCTGATCAACCCGGGAAACCACGTTAAGATGCAGGAGGGGACCTTGGGATTCTTTATCGCCAGCGATGCCAAAGAGGTGAAAAGGTAAAAAATAACCTGCTAATATTTTTTTCTTCAATTGATTTTTCCTTCAGCAAATGGTGGAGGCATGATTCAAGTGGATTCAAGTTCAGCTTGTTTATTTTTCTTACAGAGCATTTTTCTACTGCAAAGCATGTCATGATGATATCACAGATCCCAAAAGGATTAAAAAGTGTGGCTGCAAAAGAAGTAAGCTCAGCCAAACACTTGTTCTTTTTCTACTCTATCTTTTCTTTCCTTTTCACAATGCAGAGTTGTTTGCCAAGTTAAATACTTTTTTTTACGTGCAGATTTGAGGTTGTTCAAATGCTCCTCAGCATTTTTTCTTTAAAGTCAAGGACTGAGAATTTTTAAAAACATGTTCAAAAAAGTCTACATTTCCAAAAAGCTTAGGATTAGATTTCTTTTTTCAGCTTTTTTTTCCAGGGGAGAGACAGTTTTATCTGGAGAGTATTTAATATTGCGGCCGATGAATGTCAATTCCAAGTCCTTCATTCTTTCTCCGTCAAACATGCTAAATCAAGGTTTAGTTTCTTCACTGGTTCACTAGTGGCCCTCTTATTTTAAATGCTGTTATTACACTTATTTATTATTCAAATTACAATGTATTTATTTATTTATAATGTTTTGTTATCAATACTCTGTGTAAACAGCTGTAAAATAGTACTAATCTGAAAATTATGTCAAGAAGAAGCCTTAAAGAAAAACCATACAGAGATAATATTTGTTACAAATATTTTAAATACCTGTAAAACACCTTTAATATTTTATTTAAAAGTGGGGTACTAATAAGTTTTTAACTTTCCTGTACAACCTCAGTGGTTCAGACATCAATGGACACCTGTTTGTGTGCAACACCTGCACAGAAATGCCTCTCTAAAATTCTAAAGTTAGAGCCAACCTGTGTCGGAGTTGAGAAAAAAAAATTAGTTGAGTGGTTCAGACTATCCAATATACACAGTAAAATTGTTAGAGCAAAACAAACTTTATTGAAAGTGTATTTGGTCCTTCTCCCGATAAAGTAAAAAAAGACTCAAATTGAGTTAAAATATCTGAACTAACAGCCAATTTTTCATTGAAATCTTTGGAACTAATATTAGTTTTTTTTGCTATACAATATGTAAATGTTTTTTTTTGCTTCTTTTCTCAATGTAACAGAAATGTAACCTTATTCATTTTCATTTTCACTGCAGTCGGAGAATTCATCTTTGGTATTCTTATTTTCCTTTCTTGATACCGCATCAAATAAAATAAACACGCTTTCCTTGTGTGAAAACAAGTGTTAAAACATTTTCGATAAGCACTCCTCGTCTAGTTTCAACAGGATGCCTTGAATTGCTGAAAGAATCAGACTCTTGAGGAAACCTAGTCATCAACATGGCTGTGAGATATTTACGGATCTAGAGTAAACTGACATGATTATCTGAGCTGAAGAGAAAAGCTGTCATCTCACTAGGGCATCAGTAAAAATGGAGGCAGAGGAAATGACACCAGTCAGGTGGAAAAACAAAAGGCCTATCGTCAGCAGATGCATCAGAAACTCACCCTGTATCATTTTACCAATCATATCCACCCTGCTTACGCTGAACACCCAGCACTAGAGCCTTTCAGTTGCACCGTTCTCTCAGCTCAGCGAAAACCCTTTCTGACAGAAAGTCACTGAGGTAGAAGAGAGATTATTAGCTTGAGTGTATTCCACTGTCATAGCTGCTCCTGTAGACATTTATATCATTTGATGGAAGAAGTTTTACTTAAGCTGGCTCATAATTGTACATGTAGATGACGAGCTTGAAGTCGTTAAACTAATGTTGTGTAGAAAGAAGAAATATCGAAGTAGAACACACATTAACATTAACGTCAGCGTGATGTGTTGTTATTAGATGACCTATATAAGCATTTGTCCAAACCAGTTAGACACTAGATGAATAATTCAGCTTCATTCTCAGTGACCTTTCAATGTGCACTCCTAAACAGCTGCCTTCCACAAGCAGACTTGTGTTTACGTTCAGTTTATACATTAATGATTTGGAAACCACACACATTACTTCAGATGACACATATATAATTAGGATTGGAGAGCTTGTGCATCTTTCTGAGGCCTAAATGTAGTCTTAGCTTTAGCTCATTTATTATATGAATTATACTTCTAGATCCACACTTTTAAATAAATAAAATGTAATAAAAGTCAATAATAAATGTTTTTTTTGTTACATGGACCATACCAAAATGGATTCACTCCTTAGGGGGACCACTAAGTGTGCTGTAATTAAAGTTTGTGTTAAAGTTTTATTTTTACAATTGCATCCTCTTCATAATCATTGACATACTTTCTGATGTACTTCCTTCCTTGCTGCCTTGGAATATCACCTCTTTATTTAAACTTCTCACTGATAGTGACATATTGTGAGTAAAACAGGTTTCCTGTGGCCCAGAGTACACTTGAACTGTCTCACTCTGATATCAGCTCTATATATCTATGTTGCATGTATCAGTCTAGCTGCTGCATCTCTCCTACACCTCTCATCCCTCCACTGTTGTCAGCCCAAAACAATAATAGGGCAGGGTTTACTGCCCTAAGATTACTCTGCCCTGACTTATACAGCCACCCTTAGACAGGAGAGAAGACTAGGATCTTGTCCAGTTGCATAGTTCCTAACAATACTGTTCTACAGAGGTATCCTAAAACTTAAGATTTGAACCCTAAAAAGATGTTACAGGGAAAGAAATGCAAAGAGGGGAGAGGAGTCATGCGCTTATCTTTTTATTCTGAAAGCAGTTAAATTCTTAATCTGCATTGTCTCCAAAACAGAATCCAAACAATCTGGCCCTCTTGCATACTTGATTTCACCACTCTGTCCTGGGTCCCAACTTTCAAGACAGCTACAATACTAGAACCATGGAAGCACCATGAATTGAAATGTTTTACGTTAATGAATCATGTCTGTAGTGAGTTCATTTGTCCTATCCCTAAGCCCTGCCCAACTTGGTAGCTATCTACTCGGATAAGCTTTCAGAACTGTTTTGTGAGCACCACTGTTAAATGAAAATGTTTTTAGCACACAGCGACATTTTCATTCAAAAGAAAACAAATGACACCGGAAAGGAAAAAGCTTCATCTTATACTATTAATAATACATTTTATTTTAAGTGCCTTGTAGGGCTCTGAAGATCACCTTACACTTAAGCAAGAAGAAAATATAGAACACATACAATAGAAAAATTCAGTTAAAATATAGTGAGCTATGAACAAGGTGGGCGAACATAGTGATGACTATGATGAATAAAACATGGGTACAAAGTTATTTTGTACTGATAAAATGAATTGTTAAAAAAGAAATATAAGATTATGTCACTGAAACACATTTCTTACTGGACCTCATAAATTAAATGCCCATAAACTATAGTTATGCATTAATGGGTTTAACAAACCATGATCCCCGGGAAGTAATTTCACTGTGAGACCAACCCAAATGTGACTCACATCGCCTGCAAATGTTGGCTAAAGTTTCTTCAATTTAACCCCAATTGTAAAGTCTAACGGAAATAAAATCTATTCAAATACACTCATCAAATTTTTTTTTTGTTACGCGTTGATGTGTGGTTAATTCCTCACAATCAATAATAAGGAGTAATATCTTGATTGACAGCTGTATTGAAACATTGAATTGAGGAAGTAACTCTGTAGGTGTCTTTGGCTCTGACCAGCAAATGCTTGCCTCCTTCTGCCTGTCGTATCAATGCCCCAAATTCATTAGTTTCTAAGGTAAATCTTCTAAATGCTGGATACTGTGACGCATAAGCAATATTTTTTACTTGTAAAGAAGCCATTGCCAACTTGAGGCTCTGAAGCTTAATAGTTTAGTAGTCTTGTGAAGTGTGTTAAATAGATTTTAAATGCAAAGACAGCATGACATGTAACATAGAGACTTTATTGAGTAAAAAAAAATCAAACAAATAAAAGATGGACAGTGACCAAGAGTGCTAACATAAAACCCCTGCGAGTGAAAAAGGGAGCATAAACATGACTTAAATTATCCACAGTACAGAGGAGAAGTTCTCTCTTCTTGGAGTGGGGCTCAGTGATAGGCCAAAAATCATCAGCAATTCTGATTCTTACTGCATGGATCATCTTTTAACAGTAAGCTCACGTTGTTGACTCGTTTTTTTTTTCCACAAAATGATAGCCACTAGATGTCACTCTAGATCTACAAATGAGAATGCGACACAATGGGAACACTAAGATCCTCATGAACGTATTTAGCAAGAATGTTATCAACCAATGTACAATGCAGGGTTTTTGGCTTGTCACCTATGTTTATATATGTAGGTCTACCCAAGGAGTCTTGAGTTTACTTTATATTGGTTTAGGACATATATTTTTAGTACACAAGTTATGTCTGTATGTAATATTCCTCTTGATTTAAGTGCAGTCATAAGTCAGCTTGTATGTGCCCACAACACCCTGTGAATCTTTGATTTTTAGCACAAGAGGCAGCTTGGAAATGCGGGATGTTGAAGGGCATGAGATTAGATCTTGAGATCATTCTTGCTAAATGGGTTAGTTCAGTTAAAGAGGCTTCAGCCAGCAGGCTCTCTGTGTAGTTATGTTCAGTCACTCACATCATGTTGTCTTGTCTCTTCCGCCTCAATGTGACTAACATAACATCATACTATGTGCTCTGATGAATGTCCACCCTCAAACTCTGAGGCAATTCGGCATGTAATTAAGCAGAAGCCTTGCTGCTGCATGTGTTCGCATTGCATTAATCAGTTTCTCCCCATAAAAGTCAATAGCGTGCCATTTTGAGAGACATGATCATAGTCACATCCTTCTGCATGCCTCTTCTCCTTAATCTCAGCTACTCTGCATTGTTCTGTAAGAATAACAGTCCCTGAGGTTATAGCTCTAAAGGGCAAGTCATTTAGCATATTATCTCTCAGCTTAAATTGGCCTCCTAATTCATGCTCATAACCTCCTTTTGGGGTATTGTGTGCTCTTTTGAGAGTGCCAGACCTTGTTATTCTCTGGCACATAAAGAGAATGTCTACCAGGAACTGATGAAATTTTGCTGTGGTCTCTCATAATGGCTCAAGTCAGGCTTAAACGAACACTACCCATGCATTTCCTGTACATGACATGTGCTTGAATTAAACGTGAACTGCATGCAAATGTATCCTTTTATCGGGAGTGAAGAAGCTACACACAAAACTCTCAAGCTTTGCTACAAGCGCTAATGATATTGATTAAGAGTAGAGTCTATAGTACGTTGTGATGCTGAAAACCCTGATGCTGCATGAAGGTATACGGGAACATGATCCTTTAGATGCAGTGGAAGTGATCTTAAGAGGTTTTGCTGCTGAACATTCACCCATTCCTTTGCCTGAATATCCTTTGCCCCAACTCCTGATCATCCTGTCATATCTGACCTTTTGAACTTTTATGACATGATCAGCCTTAGGGCATGGTTTGACCCAAATGAGACGACTGCTTCCGATTGCAATTTGGCATTTTCCATGCAATTTGCTGATGATTTTTCTGCATTGCATTTGTCTAAGAAAGGCTAAATAGAAACGTAGTCAAAGCTGGAGTGCCGTGGTCCATTCGTGGGTCAAGCCTGTCATAGCTTGCTGCTAAGGTATTGCACTTTTTGTTCCTGTTTGACAAAGTTAACCTGCAGTCTTCCCTGGTTGAGAAACTCTTTTTGATCCTTGCCATTAACCTGCTGCTTTCCTTTCCTCTCATCCAACACATGACTGTAGCCAAGATGTCCGTCTACAAGCGAATGAAACTGGCATGTTGTTTTGATTGCGGGCGCTCTGAGCGCGACTGCTCGTGCATGTCAGGCAGTGTACATAGTAACATGGACAGTCTTCAGAGGGCCTTCCCACTTTCTTCTGTCTCTGTTCATGATTGCTCAACTGGTTTACGTGCCTGTAAGTTTGATCGCCAAACCACATGCCGTTCGATGTCTGTGCTGTGATTCATGTGCAGTGTTTTAGTTCTTCCATTCTTTCTGTACCTGTGGCCTATTGGTTGGTGCAGTATCTCACATTGTTTTTTTGTTTGGTGAACTGGTGGTAGTTGAAGTCACGTGGCTTTTCTGTGCTGCAGTAGGTGGGGTAGGAGTGTGTCAGCGCATGCTGTGTTAGTGGAGCACTTGTGCAGTTCTGGTGACCTTTTGCAGTTTTTGCTGTTTCTTTTTTAGATGGTGGGGTACGGGTACATCTATCTATTATATAATTGAACAATGCTTTTGTCAAATGTTTGCCGTTAAGGGCTAACTGTTTTCCCACAGGTTCAAACACTGGATACAGACATCTCTATTGGTATTTTCTTAAATGGGCTCAATTTCAATTGCTCAAAATGATTCAAATGTTCTGCTCACTGGGGAAGATCACGTTTGTCTGTATTTGTTTTTTTTTGCGTATAAATGAAAAGAAAATAGAGAAATAGTATAATTTACATTTGCTAATAAATGAGTCGAAATTGTCATGCCGACAGTAGATTTGTGTTGAAGGGGATCTTCTCTTCATGAGGCGTAAGTATATCTCTAATTTCTGCTCTGCTATTCTTGGACAATCATGTTTTACAACCGCAAACCATTCGTCTCTATCTCTTCCGCCAACTGAAATCTTTGTAAAAATCCATATTTAGATGCAATTGGGAACCATCAAACTCTCCCAGTTTTCCACAGCAACTGACTTTCCGCTATGATTTTCTCTTAGCCACCAATCAGACTAGTCAATGTGTTTTATTTAAGACCTTGTATACCGCAGTGGGACTGTCAGGCTCAAAGGGGGAGTTAAAAAGAGATCTCCTGACAGGAACTCAATTGTGATGGCGGTGACTCAGACTGTTAGACGAGGGTAGATGACTGGAGCAGTTAGCTGTTTAAAGGACAGCACCGAACAGGGGTCTTCTCATTAAGCTGTAACAGATGTGAAATTCTAAAGTGCCTGTCAATTAAGAATGGCAGCGGTGCGACCTGCTGTAAAAACAGGGGTCAGATCAGGCGATCGCATTTCCTCTACAACTGCCTTCTGACTGTTCACCGCATCACCTCAGATTAACATCAATCCCCTCTGATGAGGTTGACTTTGAGTCTTGTGTTTTGGTTTGTGCTGATATCCCTGGATACCAGTTACTGGTCATTACATAGTTACTGATCTCTTCACATAGCGTTAGGCTTCACTGCATTTCATTGCTGCCATTTTATTCTTTCTTTCTGAAGTGAATGTGTATTTGCCAAGGCTGACAACTAAGGCCAGCTGTGGCTGTATTTAGCCTCTCAGTCACTGGTTCTGCTTCAAATCTAGCATTACATCTCTATAATCCACAAGTTCATCCATCTGACTGTAACTTCCCTCTGTCAGAAGTACTTTATTTCAATTTAAAGTGTTTCAAATTAGTTTTGAGTATATCCTTTTTGCTAAATAAAAAATGTTCAATCTCTTCATGTTTATACTCTATTAAACTACTACTAGTTTGAGACTATAAATCTACTTTGACAATATTCAGGTTTAAATATTTGTATTATGCTATATTTAAAAGCAAATAAATATTTTTAAGGATCAGCAATGAGATATTGAGATACAATGAGTAATATTTTTTTTTGTCTGTGCAGTCTTTATTTGCATGTCATGGCCCCTTTATGCAGTAAAGCGCATTTAGAAATGACAGATTAGCCTAATTTTTTTTTTTTTTTCAAAAATGAAAAATATAGTTCACACCGCAATCAGCAGGTCCAGTACAGATCGTTTAATAGAAAATAAATATTTGTTAATCATCGTGGTAGGTTTTTGTTTTGGTACTGGATGGCCAGGGTTTTAGCCCCACTGCTAATTAATCATCCTGTCTCACTCTGTGCTCCGACACCAACTCTCCTCACCCAAGTATGTGTAGTATGAAATCTCCATATTCATATATAAAGGCGTTTTTTTTCATTGTTTTGATTGCGTTTCTGTGGCTCTGGTTTGAATTTTCCCATATAAATTCTTGTTTGTATATATTTTGTAGCCACACTTTCTTTGTACTGATATAAACATATCTGCAATAATTTCCAGATTGAGTGTTTCTACAGTAAATGGGTTAGAAATCTCTACATGTGGCAGTAGTTCAGTTATTGCTGGAATAAATACTATTCCCCAGGATGCCGTCATTTTGCTGAATGTATGAAACGTGTGGCAGTAAATGCACTGAGAGAAGTAATGTTCCCTAGTGGGTGCTTTATCAAACAGTTGTTGTGCACTTTTTGTTCTGATTCTGTGCATGGATCTCTCTGGATGCTAATGCACCTGCCTGCCAAAGCTACACAAAGAATTACTGGTATGAAAATGAGACGTGTGAGAAGTCGACACCATGTCTTTTGCTTTCTTTTGGCTGCAGTCAAAGCCCCGTAGCTTGGCGACAAGGAGTAGCGAGGATTGGAGCACTCATTATAGTTCTGGTGCACAGCACACTATTAAGAAGAGTTTGTTATCTCTGCAAGTTCAGGCTTTGGGGAGCAAATATCCTGAACGACTGAGTGAGCTGCCTCTACTCTAAGTTACAGTGACAATAACAGTCCCTGCGCTCCACCTGCGAGACTTATCCCCTCATTACACCAGCTTTAAAGATCCTCAAGGTGCTCGCCAGCGCAAAGGCCATTAATTCCTGCTTTGAACTTATGAAGCTTCTCAGGGAAGTTTCCTGCAGGGAAGTTGTAGACATGCCAGTTTTGTAAACAACAATCTGCCAGCATACTGAGATTCAAAAGGAGAGGGTCACTGACTTTCTCAGTCTTTGGGGCCTTTATATCTTTTCACCCCTGATGTGGTTGGCTCAGGAGTTTGTGGAAGATATGACGTGCGAGGCAGGGTGGGCTGGCACAGCTCAAACACATGCTCTTGTACTCTCCTTGCAGAGTGGTTCTCAACACTGCCGGTTCTTATGCAGCCTGACATGAAAATTATGTTTGCATTTTCATTTCTCCAGCTCAGCTGGTGTGTCATGAAACTGGAGCTGACAGTTCTTTACCACCAGGCAGGAGCAGGGCCGGTCATCCCCTCTGCCGTGTAGGACAGATGCTAGCCAGAGATTCGCCTGACTCTTTCTTCACCCTCAGATCGCAAGCGACATATGCCAGGACCAGTGCCAGGCTCCTGCTTGAGTGCTTGTGTCACTGATCTGCCCTGGGCCTAAGCTCTGACCTTTACTGCAGCAGATATATTGTTCACAATAGAAGATGGGGGCTGCACTACGATTGTCCCCAAACCTGCTGCATTATTGTCTTTTCAAGTAGTATACTTGACTTCCAATTTTCAAAGCATTATATTACCAACAATGTACATGTAAAGCAAACTATCACTATCAGCATCCCTATCACTATAAAAATATAAACCAAGTCATGACAGCAGAACGGCGTTTCAATTTGGAAAATGAAAACATATGTAGAGTTTTTCCACTGAAATAAAAGCATTCGTTTTCCTTATGAGTTTTCATTTCATGTATCCTCAAATATCCTCTTTATCTTCAACAAGCTGCTGAGTTCTTGTACTTTGTTCTTAAGCCGCACTATTACTACCCAACATTTTAAAGTTGAAGTGTTGCTGAATTAAATAAAGGCCGCCCCTCCATCAGTCATCTCTTGCTTTTCATCAACTGCTGTTGATCTTCTTCTTGGTCTTTGTATAAGTGTAATATTGTGTCTGCCTGTCTCACTCTTTCATTTCTCCCTGTGTTCCCTTCAGCCAAAAATAAGTTTAAAGGATATGTTCAATCACGTAAGTGTTTTCCTCCTTTATCATTCCTTAGTGCAACCTGCCTGCTTTGGATAAGAGCCCCACTAGCATCAGAGCAGAAAGTCTGGCATCCTCATAGATTCTGAGGGATTGATGGGAAGGTCTAGGATGAGTGTTTCTCATCTGGTCAGCTATATCTGTGCGGTGATGCAGCTTTAAAACATGTGCTTGAGAGAATGGAAGGTTGATGTAAAATCCAGATGGGTTATAAAGAGCTTTGTGCTCTGCATGTTTGGAGACGTATGTAGTGTGATGCAGTCACCAGCAGATGGTGCTGCTACTCCAAGTAAAGGTCCACTTCTTTCTGGTGAATGTGTTGTGCTGAGAAACTTTAGATTCACTTCTTTTCCATTCCAGTTACATTCGACTAAAATAATGATCCACATATTGCATTCTTGTTATACATCCATTAACGATTATTACGATTAAGTTTATAGTTTTAAGATCAGATCTCAAACAATTGCTTTGAAACTCATTTTGTAGTATTTGTTTAGGAAAAAGCACACGTGTGATTTATATTCTTTTTAATTTATTTGGAATACTTATTTAATAACTGAAAATAGCAAAGCGTTTGAATGGAGACAATAAAACTATGATTTGCATGTGTTTGAGAAAAAATAATAATAATAGTAATACAATCTTATTCATATACATTAAATGCAACAGTTGAGTGCCTAATTCAATTAAATGTAACTGTAATAAACATATTTAAATGCAATTTAAACTGAATATGGACTTTATAATTTTATAATGATGTATTTACAAACCAGCTGTATTTTATAGCCTATAAAAAACAACAAGCTCAGTTACATGTCATTTAAAGCATACTGATTGGATATACTTTGTTGCTATTGTCTGTTGCACTTTTATACAGAGAACAATTGAATATGCAGTTGCAATAATATGTAGAAATGAACTTATACTTCTAAAGATTTCCTTCACTAGCTAACTGAACTTTCATCAGGCAGCATATCAGACCGAAATTTTCAATTGTCACATTTTAAAAAGATCTCTGAAATCCAGGTATGGTATTTCAGTAGTCAAAGTATGAAAATGAACAACAAAGGGATGTTGAGAATGAAAATGGGTGGCTTCAAATCAGAGCAGATTGCAGATTTCAGGACACACTTATAAAGAGACACAAAAATCTCCAGAGTGAAAATCAAGGCACTTTTAAACAGGAGTTTACCTAAATCTCCACACAGGTATACACATAATATTGCCACAATATCATATTTCTCATCTAATACATGTGCAAAGTGCACTAATTAAACTGACAGCATTATAAAATGTGCTTCCCGGAGCTGTCTTTTCTCTAATTTAACAGTGGCTTCGATAAGACTGCACAGTTGCGGCTCGTCACAGGATATACATGCAGCGAAGGGACAGTTGCCGTCTGGATTACTGTAAATCCACAGTGAAAGTGCCATAGTAGATGTTCTCAGTAGAAGGCTGCTTGTGTTTGACAGGGGCCAGATGAATCCGGAGTTATCTGTGGCTGCCTTTAAATCTATGCGGCAGCTGACGGCAGAAATAACCATCTATTTATTGCTCTGAGCATGGTTCGGGGAGCGGGCGGAAACTGCTTTCCCACTTACACCAGATATTGGTTAACCTCTTGGCTTTTGTAGAGATAGCGTTAGGCTCAAGTCTTCTGGCGCGGGTGCCCCTTCGAAAACTCCCTGTGAGAAACACTTCAGCTTCTGTACACACAACATCCGGCAGATCGTGCTGATTGTGTTTCTTCACCAGCTAACCGGAGACACGTTTGTGTGTTGTGTGGAGGTATTGATTTTCACACGTTTGTCGCCTCGACAAAGCACATTGGGGGAGAGATTGTTGTGCTCCCCTGTGCCTGCTCTTCTCTCTTCTCTACCTGCACTGTGAGCTGATTTACTTTGACGGTTATCAGCAGTGCCGTGTTCAGGCTTTGTTCTGTCGTGTTGCGGCAGAGCAGAAAGTGCTTCTAATTAATTCATGTTTATTAGCCATGGAAAACAAATGTCATATTGAACATTTCACCTAAAGCGCTTGCCAAGTGCTTAAGTAGTGTTTAATAAAACTGAGGGGTCATGGTCAATTATTCAAAGATGCACTGGCTACGTTTATGGCACACAGATTTGTGGATCTGTCTGTAAATGGAAAGAGAAATGGAAAAATAAATGGCTCAACAATGAAAATCATGTCAACTTGTATTTTCATACTTAAATATTAATGTGAATCTTATACAGTTGACTGATAAATTATGAATGCTGCTATGTTTTAATCATTTCATATTTACATTGAAAGCACAAGTAACATGAGCTGTTAGAAGACTAATACAGTTTTACATCCTTTTCAAATATTTTAATTTGAGTCCGTTTTTAGATTGGAGAAAATGATTTGACAACAGAACATCAATGCAGTTGAAATTTAATACTTTTACAATATTTGACTCGAAACAATACCTTTAACATATTTTGAAAAAGTAATTTGTTACGTTTTTAAAATAAAAATTGTTCCCCCTCTTTAAAAGTGTATGAGTCTGAAATCTATAATTATGTCTAAAATAGTTTAAGTCTTTAAAAAAGTAAATCAG
Source organism: Danionella dracula (assembly GCA_900490495.1). NCBI lineage: Eukaryota > Metazoa > Chordata > Actinopteri > Cypriniformes > Danionidae > Danionella > Danionella dracula. The sequence continues at coordinate 3,237,759 of UELW01000844.1, read as the reverse complement.
GTTTGGGACATTTCTGGGGAACCGTCGATTAACTTAAAAAAAACACACACAAAGGCACACAAACACGCACACATGCACGCACGCACGCTCACACGCTCACACGCTTAAAAAGACGATTTTTTACATTTTTGCAACAAAACAAATGATTGCACTATAAAAGTAAAAACAGATATCAACAACTAAAAACAGAATAACACAAATTATTAACATTTTTATAAGTGCATCTGCATGTAAATTAGAGAAATACATTACAACTCATAGTCATGTTATTGGTAATTACCTTCCATTAACTTTATCGAACTGTTCAACTATTTCTTTTTTGGGAAATGTTCAAAACTAGTAAAAAGTTAAATATTTCTTTTCCTCCTTGTTTCATGTCAAACCATGTATTTACAGTATTGTTTCAAACAATTAGCAGACAGTTAAAAGACATGGTTGTTTGACTAACTTGAGAATTTTAAATAATATGTCTATTCTGAAACTTGTTATAAAATAAGCTTTCTCTTTTGCACTTAAAAGGTACAGAATCAAGTATAAATATACTCTAAAAGTGTGTGTTAAGCTTTCCTCTCTGTCTCTGATGTCTCCGGTATGTTGCTGAGCCAGTCCCAGTCACCTCTGATTGTTCTTGTCTTCCACTGTTTGACAGTAAAGGAGGAAGTTAAGGTGGGTTTTTCGCAGGGCTCGATCACTCCGGCCGGCAGTGTGGGGGCTTCTCTGCCCAGTGTCCTGCCTACTCTGGAAAGCTCCAACACTGCTGTGTCTCTTGTTAATAACCGTAAAGGAAGTCTGCTCCTCCCAAAGCCAGCCTCACAGTCATGCCTCAGCCTGGCAGTTCTGAACCGGGCCCGCAGCCTACCAGGGAAATACCGCTACCGGCCCAGCACCCTGCCCTCCTTCACGCTTACCCCCGTGCACTGTGGGTGCTACCTAAGAACACACCCTCCCTCCTTCCTGCATGCTTTCAGAAGCCACTGCTGCCTGCATGAGGAGTCTGATTCATCCCTGCCCTAGCACTCAGTCTCCCTGCGTGTGTGTCTAAGTGTAACTGTATAACCGAAACTGTCTGCAAGAGGAGTTTAGGTGATTGTATACAAAGAAAACCATTTAAAAACTTTAAACTTAGAGTCTCTGACATTCTTTGTTTGTCTGCTGAGAGCTTTTGACAAAACCAGCAGTTCGTTATTGCAGGTCATCACTATCGAGCAGTAAAAAATGGACCAAACAATGTCATGGAAATGACAAAATAGAAAACTAAGTTAACCCTTCATTCAAAATTAGCTTACAATTAATCTTAAATGTTTTTTGCCACTAGAAAGGTAATAAATTTGACATGGTAGTCAATGGGAAAGCACTCACTTTTTGACAGCCTCAAGACATTAGTTGATGAACTGCAGCCCTTGTTATTTCCTGTTGTTCTTCTGAAAGTAAAGTATGGGTTTGCCACTTTGTCTTAAAGCAAGACATTTAAAAGGGAAATCAATTATTTTGTTGTTTATGTTATGTTGATAGATCAGCTAATAGGTTTCTCACAAATCAAACACAGATTATTTAGAATGAAACCACAATATCTTTAGTTCTTAAAGACTGTCTTCAGAAGGTTAAGATTTGGTTGCGTGTTGTTAGGATGATCAGGTCTAATCTGGATAGACAGGAGTTTTGTAAGAGGCAGCTTGGGCTTCCCAGTGTTACAGTCAGAGTAAGCTACGATTCTTCAGCCTTTGCTGCCTTTCATTACTGAAAGAGCTTTTTCTAAATAAAGTTTAAAATAATATGTTTCTCTCCCTAGAGGATTGAGCCTGTCCAGGAACCCCTTGTTGTCACCAGGGGAGGAGGTCTGACTGTAAGCTTCCCTTGGACAGGCATCCCAGGAAGCTCTACTGCTGTGGAGGAAGGGGACACTACCACCACCTGGCTGTAATCCTTCGGCTCAGAGGCCACCAAAATGTCATTAGAAGACCAGTTCTTGAAATCACGAGGATTTTGCACACCAAAAAGAGAAGCATTTGATTTTGTGGTGTTGGATGCAATGCAGCCTGGATGGGGTCCTAAGCATCCTCAAGTAGACTTCTTAGGATGAATTCAGATGCCGCTCCAAAGTTGAGCCAGTAAAATCAGGTAAGTATGAACCTGGCTCTCCACATCCCATTGGTAAGTCTGGGAACTATTGGCATTTTAAGTTTGAGGACATTAGTTGAGTTTCAGGAAGCTTGGCTTCCTTTGGTTTCCTCTTGGCTCAAACAAACAATCCGGCATGACTACAGGATGCCCAGGTTCGATGTGGTACTATTGACCAGTTACAGATGGCCCAGTCCTAAACAAGAAGGTCGATTCCCTTTTATGAAAAGGTGGCAATCGAGAGTTTTACAGGTCGTAATATCTAGTACCTAAACGCACAGGTGGGTTATGACTAACACTCGATCTACTTCTCCTGAATGCTCAACTCCTGAGACTTCATTTCAGGATCTTAAAGTCACTGACTGCAGTCCATATTCCTGGGAGATTGAATTGGACAGACATTGTACTAGCTGGAAACCCTGGACAGGAAAATGGTGACTGCGTCGCCTTCTGGAGAGGCAGAAGTAGACATATTTGCCACCCCAGAGAATGCCCAGTGTCTGCTGTAATATGCACCTTTCCAGACACCTCTTTGGATAGATGCACTGACACACTGCTGTCCCAGGATATTCCCCTAGTAACTTCCATGCACCCCTCTTGTGCAAGATCACATAGGACGTAGGCCTATTGACCCACCAGAACCTGGTGTGCAGAACTCTACTCCCTCATGACAGATCTCCTGACCCAGTGATTTTGGCATAGGCATCCACAACTGCACCTGTGGAAACTTCATGTCTGGCTTCTCAGGGGACCTCTGGTTAATTTAATGTTCCAAGGCTCAGACACTGTTTTTTGCTCGTGCTCAATTTGGATTGGTTCTCTCCAAGGGAACTCCAGTAGCCGCTCAGTTGAACTTCCTCCAGGAAGTGTCAGACAAAGCACTGTTTCTATCCACACTTGAGGTTTATGTCGCCATTATTTCTGCTAGTCACAAATTGATGGATGGCAACACGCTGTGCTGCAAAGAATTAATGTTGCGATTGTGTTATACCCTTTAGGCCCTCTAGTGCCCTATTGGGACCTGTCAGTAGTCTTTAGGATATTTCAGGGTTGTCCTTTTGAGTATTTAAATTTAGTTGAGCCTAAGTACCTGTTTCTTAAGACAGGGTTCCTGGATGCATTGCTTCGATCTTCGAGTGGGGGGTCTGCAGACACTCTCTGTCAATAAGATCTGCTTACCGTTCAGCTTTAAGATTATGTTGTACTTAAGCCCAGGCTTGGATATGTACCCACAGTTTCTACCATCGTTTTTTAAAACTCAGGTAGAGCACTAAGGAATTATATTGAGAGAACTCCGACCCTTAAAAGTTCTGATCAGCTCTTTGTATGCTTTGGAGGACAGCAGACAAGAGGGAAGGAAGTCTCCAAGCAGACATTGGTCCATTGGCTAGTGGAGGTGGTCTCTATAACACACACAGCATGTGGAGTCTCTTGCCCCCTGCAACTAAGGTTAGGGGAGTATTGGATTTCTTACCGTTGGAAAGAGGGTCTTTGCTGGCAGACACCTGCAAGCTACACCCAACACCTTTGCCAGATATTGTAATCGGCACATTGAACCAGTCTCTTCAGCTCTGCTGCATGGTGGCAGCACTGACTGACATGGACGAAGGGGTGTCCAGCTTTGAATTGAATTGGCCAGATATGGAGTGACCCATACCCAGAGTTTGTACTCTGCATCTAACCCATCGCAGTGAACAAACACACTGTGAACACACACCCGGAGCAGTGGGCAACCATGGCTGCGGCGTCAGGGGAGCAGGCGGGAAACTGGTGCCTTGCTCAAGGTCACCACAGCTGTGGTTGTTGAACATCGTTGTTTCATCACTCACCACCTTCAACTTCTAGTATCTAGGGGTAGAACCAGTGACTTTCTGATCCCAAATCGATCTCCTTATCCACCAGACCACAACATTGAATGTATTATTCCCACGGGATATGTTATACTTATTTAGCCTCTGGAGTTTTCCTGCAGCTTCATAAAGCTTTCACTCTAAAAAGCTTAATATATTCTCTCCCTGGACGGTCAACTGGTTCTCTTGCTCAAGAGGTTATGTCAACAGGCATGGGATGGGCCGAGCAGTTCTCTGAAGGTTAACTCTTGAATCAGTCCTTCACTGAATGTATAGTCTATCAGAAGGAATAAATCCAGCCTTTGAGGTGGTAAGTACAGGGTCTACTCATCTCCCCAGAAAGAAGAATTGATACATTTTCCTCCTCTGCTGTCGATTAAGGGAGGTGAGTTTAAAGAATCAACTATCCCTACAGAATTAAGTCATAGACTCGGTTCTGACTAGTGAAGTGCCCAGTGAGTGCCTTGCCAGCATCTGTAGTGTAAGGACTTGGTTGTAGCATTTTCAAAGGTTGTTCCCATGTCATTATTTGACATATGTCAAAGTGGACAACTAAAGGGGAACGTATTGGTCACTTGCATAAACCACCATTCCCTGAATAGGGAACAACCACTGAGGTTGAAAAAAGACTCTGGATTGCCTAGGGGGAATGTATGGGCTTCAGAAGTGTCCAGGAAGTATGATCTGCTTCCCCTTTTGTAGTGAACATATGCAAAATTGTATCCCAAAGGTGGCAATCTTTCAAGTGTTTATGGAGATGATTGGCCTGCTCCGAGGCAGGTTCTCATATCATCATTTGACATTCCGTATTCAGGGAATGATGGGTTACGAAATTAACCATTACGTTCATATGTGAAATATTTTCAAGTCATTTTCTTTTTTTTTTAATAGATTTTATATAATTTCTTTACTCAATTTTGGAAAAACTGGCTTTTTTTATTTTTCTTAGTTGTAATATATATATATATATATATATATATATATATATATATATATATATATATATATATATATATATATATATATATATATATATATATATATTATAAGCTGTTCGTCTGAAGCACACGTGCTAGGAAAGAGTGATCAAGTCTTGTAAAAGAGACCTAATTTAATGGAGAGCTAGTAGAGTCTTGCTGAAATGGCAGCACTGCAGGTGGAGTTATTTCATTGTCAAGCCTCTTTCTGAAGGGCACCAGTGGAGCTTGTAAATCTCCAAAGCCTAATTTGAAGAACAAGAGCAGCAGAGAGAAAGAGAGAGAGAGAAGTCCTGCCTGACCACTCGTGCAAACAGCATCCACAGCATTAAACAATCTGCGTGGTTAATGCCAGTGGTATTTTTAAAGTTGATTACAGCCATGCATTGCTCCTTCACAGTCTAATTGCAAATGTCAAACTCTGGCATTTCCTGAAGACACAGACATTGTGCTTGATTTGTCTTTTTCATTAGAACAATTAGATGACAAAGGGAAATCACAGTATGAAATCAAGAAGAAATACAATATGTTTGCAGCCTTTGGTTTCTAATATTTTGCTGTGCTAATGAATATCTAACTGAGTCCGTCTATGAAAGGTTTGCAGTGTTGCAGAGTTTCTGGTGCTAATATCTGTTTAATTTTTGAATCATAAAAAGCAGTGAGCAATAGCTGCTATCAAATTAAAGAAAAATGTAAACAAAAAGTTCCATACAATTTTCAAATATTTGTTTTTATTATGACAATCTATATGTAATAATCCTTCCCAGTTACTTAAAAAAATGAAACAATAACATTGATCAAATGTACAGTTATTTTATTTGAATTTTTTTTGTGTTAGTTGAATGGTTACATTTTATTTATGTAACTTTTTGATGAAATTTATAGTTTTCTAGTTTCACAATGACATCTGATTGTCTTAACATAAACAGTTTAGAACAAGTGTTGAAAAGGGTATGCATGTTAAGCTTTATGTTCTATGCCATTTCTGAAAGATCTTGGAACGTTAATTAAACCAAACGGGATTTGTGGGAATATTTTGTTACACCCCAGTTTTTGTCATTTTAAATACATTTTATTTTGCTCTAGATTGTTTGTTTGATAAACAAAATGTCGGTATTCAGACAAAGAGTTTAAATGTTCTGGGTGGCATGTTTCTGGTGGAAATCAGCACTCAGTTGTATGTGACGCCTCAGTTCAGTGGACAGAGCCATCACTCACCACTCTCTGACTGATGACCATTGATTTTACCATGTAGTCATCCATTAAACACACTCAACAAATTGCTCTTGTTTTCCTTTTTTCTTCCTCTCTGTCATTGTTCCACCTCATGCCCTCCAAACAATGACAGAGCGGTGAAAGAGAGTTTGATGAGATCAATGCAAACACAGCTAAAGCCGTTCCAAAGACAATGTCGGGATGTAAAACTTAATGGTTGTCCTTCTCTAAGTGTACTTATATCCATACTAACTATGTTACCTTTCTATTTTTGGAGGTCGTTTTGTGCAGTGATTGATTGAGTGTTGGCTTTTGTGTTCTTTAATATGTCAATTCCAGCACACTTTACAATTCTAGCTGTCCGCGGTCTGACACTTTTTGCTTGTGTTTGCAGTCGAAGATGAGCATCCGTCAACCCTGTCACCCAAAAAGAAGCAGCGCAACGGAGGCATGCGGAATTCACCCAACTGCTCACCCAAAATGATGAGGTAAGACGTTGACTTGGAGATGCTTCAAACAGGTAGGGGGAGAGAGACGGATGGAGCTGGGATGCTGAGAGTAGGCGGAGTGTAGAACGAAAAAGTGTGGAGAGGGAAAAAGAGAGCAGGTCTTTCAGGCCGAGGCATTTGAGCTGTCAGCCTGTCAGCGGTTAATGATAGAACTGAAATATTTCTGTCATGAAAGCAGCTCTGAGAAGCTGTTTGAAAAAGACTTGTGCTTTAAAGTCTCAGCTGTCATTGCCCCCCAGTCCCGTCCACATGTAGTTCTTAAACAGCGCTGGCACTAATGACGCTAGCAACCAATCAGCACAGCCAGCATGGGTACTTAGCCTCAGGGCTCTTCATCTATTGTGGGAACCCCTGTGAGGAGTGTTTTTCCTACTTAAGGCCATATGTGAAATGTATCATCACAATCAAAAATGAATTCAAATATTACCTTCCTTTTATCCTGTCCGGCGGAATTATAATGCTGCTAATTGATTTTGACTGATAAAAGGGCTCGCTTTCCGCTCATGTGGCCAGGAGACGTTTATTCTGAGCTTGTAAAAAATGCAAAGACAATGGCCTCCTTTGCTCTTCATCAAGTGAAAGTGCTTCTGAAGGTCTGGAGGGAAAGGACGACATTCTGCAAACTAACATAACATCTGCAGACCTTTAAAAATTAAAAAAAGGTGAGTCCTGTTGACTTTTTTAGCGGCACATTGAAAGAATCTGAAGAAAAAATTGTTGCTAGTTAGATTTGAAAACTCTTGGAGTGAAAAAGCTGAAGCTTCATATTGTCTCCAAACTTTTTATGTGTTTAATATAATTATTTGGCTTGTTTAATTATTTGAATACATATTTATAGGTATAACAAAAACTGCACAAGCAAACCTTCAAAGGACAAACTATGTAACATGTATTTTTCCTAAATATATGGGTTTAAAATAGTAAGCTGTAATATAAAGTTTTTTTTTCAATAATAACGAATCAAGGTACAGTTTATTCCAAGATCATCAAAAAATCAAACAATTAATTATTAATTTGTTTAAAGCATGTGCATAGAAGTAAAAAAAAGGGAAATGGTGGTTCCTTTTCCTGTCTCAAGTGGGGCTGGACCCTAAACTACATCTCTCGCTCTCTCTCACTCTCTCTCTCTCTCTCTCTCTCTCCTCGCTCTCTCTCTCTCTCTCTCTCTCTCTCTGTTTAATTGGCTACAAATTCAGATCACTCAATGTCGAACAAATACAAAATTTTAAGATCAGTGGGAAAAACAAATCACATTTTTACAAAAGTATATGGATCCAAACAGATGCGTGATCCTAGTAGCAATTCTATTCTTGAACCTGACATATTTTCTACAAATAAATATAATAATCTATAACCAAAAATCTACATTAGCTAAATAATCTCAAAGTAAGAAAATTATGAAATATTGTCAAAAGAAACCATTTTTCAGCTTTCTATTGCTGTCCTTTTTTGCAGTGACACTATTTGATTTTGTTTGGTTCTAGATCTAAAGGTGAATGATTTTTAAATTATACATTCACACTCCTACATGAAAGTGAGACATGTAAATGTTTACATATATAATAAATATTTATAATGTACTTTATAAATATTAGCAATCTTATAATACCTGTCACCTAAAGAAAGGACAAAAAGCTGCATTTGAATGCTTGAATGTGAAATCTTTATTTTATTGCTCAGAGTACAAAGACACTATTGACACTTTTTTTTTGTTAAATGCTGCTTTAGTTCCAGTTGTTGTGCAACCCTTGAAGCCAAGTTTCTGTAAAATATAATAAGCATCCCTGACAGAGATCTTCAACTTAAATAAACCCTCAAAAACAAACAATTGTGAAGAATGTTACATTCTGCTAACTGTCAACACTGCCAGCGATCTTGCCCTTTTAGGCAACCGAGATGATCAATGTTCTGCTCTTCTTTATGGTTTTCTTTGTTTTTGAGCTGAGAGAGAATGAAAAAGAAACTTTAAACGACTCCTCAGAAGGATCTCTAGTTTTCATTTACCGCACAAAACTGTTTTTCTGAGCAGATTTGAAGCTCCCGTTTGCCTTGTAATGTATGCACAGGCTCTTTGATCTACGAGTGATAATAATTCTTGGGAGTTATTTACCCTGTTTTGAAAGGCTTCAAAGCGGTGTCAGAGTTTTCAGAGCTTTAGGGTGCCTGTGTGTTCAGCTGGCTCTTGGGTACTGGATGACAGCTCCTCTGTTCTAGGTGTGAGCTGGTTCAAACCAGACCCTGCAGCCAAACATCAGGATTACCAAAGACAGACCGTGGACACTATCGACCTGTGCCCTCCTTCTCTATCTATTAAAACATACATTAAATACTTTACCTTTATGAGGTGTGTTTTATGCACAATGAAGAGTGATTATTTGTAGGAGCCCCGGGGAGCCTTTCTTCAGCGAGTAGGAAAGAGAAAAAACATTCACTGGATTCTGTATCAAGTGTGGTTTTTGCAGGCTTCTGCGCCTCAAGGCCGTCGTAAATAAGTAATGATCAACAGATTGGCTGTGGCTTTTTGAAAAGCATGCCTTTGTCAGTTTGCATGATAGGGAAAATTTTCAAAGCGAGAAGCTGCTGGAGAGGGATTGTGGGAGCCTGTGACTGGCGAGTGATGCACCGTTTGAAAAGCTGCTCTGCTTCTCTCTTCCTCGCTCTCTCTCTCTTTCTCTCTATCAAAATCATTCTTAAGGGTAGTCTTGAGGTATCTGTATAAAATAATCAGTTTTAAAAATATAGAAACATCATTTTTAACTATTTCAAAACACTTTAACAAACAAAACAATTATTCAAAGCCAATGAGACTACTTCTTTTTGATTTCATACTTTGATGTCATGCAAATCCAAAACCTTCCTGGTGCTCCTGCACTTATAATGTGGCTCTTCAGCTAGGCTAGGTTCAGCTAAAAGTATGTATTTAAGCCATTTCTGAAAACATCAATTCCCTTATCTGTTATTGTGTGAAAATAAAGTAATACATGTGTAACACGTCTCCTGTTCAAACACCTGAAAGGGGATTCGCATCTGAAATTCACTTTAAGGATTTAAGTTTTCCTGCCATCGGCTTTAGTCCTTTCATTTTCTGGTGAAAAAACTTTCATTGACCCAAGTATTTTAGCTTGAAAAATAACTACCAAAATGCATGGTGGTACATACCTGTCCCAAGCCTAAAGTACCAGACCCACATCACTACTGAATATAACTCCATTGCAACTGTTCTTTCCGGACATGCAGTTTGAGCTGGTTCATTGTCACCTTAATGGAAGTACAAAAAGATGTTCGTGGTTCCTTGCAAACAGAAAAGAAAATGGAATGGAATAATTTCAAGGAAGCTGCTTGCAATTTTTCAAAGACAACTCATGTAATACAATCTAGTTGTATGGCTCAGTTTACTCATATTTTTGTGTAAAACAAACAAAAGTTTAACTGCAAGGTAAAATACATTTGTGGTAGAAGACAGTATCATTTTATCATCATTTTTTCTGAGTGCCACCATATCTCCTAGTGATTGGCAGTGACTCTGACAGAGGTGAGAGAAAGGGAGAGAGAATGGGAGGGGTACTTGAGAGAGAGAGGGAGAGAGAGAGAGAGAGAGAGAGAGAGAGAGAGAGAGAGAGAGAGAGAGGGAGAGGGAGAGAGATGTGTGTTGCCAGTCACAGTGCACAGGAGATATTGAACTGACACAGGTCTATAGAGTGAGTGGGGAAACACACATCACCTTATGAAATATTCAATTCGTTTGTAAGTGCACTAAATGGTTTCTATGTTTATTAGCACCTGCTCATAACCTGCTATCATCTCCTTCAAGCATGCCCTATTTGATGACACCTATTTGATGTCTCTCTCACAAACTTATTCCAAGCTACACATGATAGTGTTACAAGAGTAGTGCCATCAAGACTAGTGCTGTACACTTTACCACATGTGATTAGTATTATTATTTGATTAACATCTTTATTATTATTAAAAATGCAAATGTATTTTATGCCAGATATAGTCAAATATCAAGTCTCCAATTGACTGCAGTGCGTTCTCAGTATTTACACTACAGTCAGGCCTGAGTGATGCTGACCTTTATTATATATCTTATCGGGTGAAAAAAATTGCAGTTAATCTATTCTCAAAATTGGGTTGAGCGCTTGATACTACGCAGCTTGAGGTTTGGCACAGATGTACAGACCCGTTTGTATGCTTATTGTGAAGTTACCGCATTAAACATGACGTGCTAACATGAATTCAGCTATGTGCGGAATACACTTACTTCGTACACACGGTTGATCACGTCTGCATCACCAGAGCATCTTGAATTCAACCGGAGTAACCAAACAATGTGTGAACTACACTTCTTAATACATTTCTTGATTAAACACATATATGACTTTGTTTGAAGCTTTAACATTCTTAATAGTTTTTATGATCAATTTCAACTTTTATTTTCCATTCATATAGCATATCATGAGCATTGTTGATGTAAAAGCCTAATGGGACACATAAAATAACATATACATGCCCATAAAAAATGTAAACACAATTGCAAAAGTTAAATTTTTAAAAAACAGCATATACAAACGTAAATCCTTTTATATTTAATATGCAATGTTCATAACAGTTATTAAAAACACCTAAATTAAAGGTATATTCATCAATAACCACATATTTTTTTTAAACTACATCCGTTCTAACTTTATGTAAAGTTAAGTCGAGCTCTCATTAACAGATAAAAACACGAATAGATCCCCTCAGCGCCGACAGCCTCAACGACTCGATCCCAAGCTCTGTCCTCAGCTAACAAGTCTTAATAAAAAGCGTAGATCAAAATGTATTTTTGTTTCTGAATTTTGGGGACGAGGAGAGTCTTATCCATCGCAGCTGTTAGTAACATCTGTTTGGGGTCCTGTGTGCAACGACATGTTTATTCACCTTCACCAACATGTTCATCTTTAAATTAACTAAAAGTGCTTGTTTTCATTGAGAATTTTTAGGTACACCGAAAACATACACTCTTGCTTAACTGTTTACAATAGCAAGTCGTTATTTTGGGTAGCACACATATTCTTAAAGCCTTTGGCAGAATAAAAAAAAATGCATTTTTATCTAGATTCATTTCAATATTACTATGAGATTAATCTAGATTTTAAAAAATCTATACACAAATATACAAAGGGTGGGCATATATGTGTGTGTGTGTGTGTGTGTGTGTGTGTGTGTGTATTTTGACAGTAGATTGACGTTATATCTCCTGTAAAATAATAACCTCTGTTTTAAAATATAACTAATAAGGAATAAGGAAGTTATTATGAGTACAAAAATTTTATTTTATGTTTTTGTCCTCCATCTATTTGTTTTTTCATGTTTAAATATCCTATTGTGCAAACTCATTTGAGCAAAGTCATCTAATTCAAATAAATCACAATTATTTTTTAGAGGACCTTGTGATTAATATGTTAATGTTTAAATCAATTGACAACACCGTTGAAGAGTATGCTTTTTTCCTTGAATAATATTGACTGCTATGAAAATCTGCCAGTTTAGACTGAGGTCCTGTCGTTCATTATTAGAGGGATTAATAGGTGGCTCATGTCTTTTACAATGTAAATTAGTGTGTTAATTACAAAATGAACAACATCAACAGTTATAGTGTCAGTCATTGCATGCCCTCCATGCAACACTGCTCAAGTTAAAACAGCTTATTTAACATCTATAGTTCATGTTGTGGTTGAAAATAACTAGTAGAATATTGGGATTTCAATTATGTGTTTTAGAGATAATCTGACTGCTTTGAGTGTATTAAGTGTGTTTTGATAAGAGCTCTTATCCTCCAAACCTTACTTGATCCTCACATCTCCCTGGTATTTACAACCCCTCTTTACGACCCCTCTTGGAGAGAGTTGTTGATCGCTATCTTTCACCTAAGCACACATGAACGAATCTGATTGGAAGAGTTTCCCAATGTACTTGCTTTTATATGTTAAATGTAACCAGAGCACAGAAAGAGAGAGGCATTTTGCTCCTACAAGGGAGAGAGACACAAGCTCAGCCATGGCATTTGGCTGGGTGGATATTGGGTTTAAAAAAAATACTTTTAAACTTATGTGAATACGTTTAAGACTTATGAAAGCTTTACTGATTATTTTTAACCTTCCTGCTATGGTTTATTGAGCAGTTGATACAATTTCTGTTATGAACAAGCTGAGATAGACTTTGACGGTGTAACAAATTGCATATTGTCTCTCCCCTATTGCTTTGGACAAAAGAGTCTGCCAAATGCATAAATGTTTTTATAAATCTAATAATTGTAATTCAGCAAAACTGTGAACAAGCTTTGTTTTTTTGATAAAAAAAACAAGTCCTAACAACAGAATAATACAATTTTGTGCTTACATCTTAGTAAAAAATCAATTTATATGCGTGTTTTCTTTTTTGTTAAATAGAGGTTTAGGCAGGCTCTGCACACTGTACAGAAGGTTCCCATGAGCAGGCAGGTCAGGACAGCTCTCAGAGAGCTTGTTTCCCTGCAGCCACATCTCAGAGATGGAGCTTTGTTGTCTGCCCTGAGGCCGTTTTCCTCAAAGGCTTACTTTCTGGCTTGTCTCCGGTCTGGGAACGAGCCGCACCTTGCCTTTGAGCTGCCACTTTCATGCCTTTACAACAGTTCTATGGTTTTCCACTTAGAAATGGTGCATGATCGAAAGCCTTGAGTTCAACACTGGTATGTTAAGCCTATTCTTTAACCATTTAGTCTTACTATCCAGAGTTGTTCATGAATAATACCCTGTAAATGAATACAGAATTAATTGAAGCATCACAGGTTTGAAAAAGTTAGAGAATGTGTTTGAATAGTTTATTTAATCAGAAGCACACTACGATTAATACATTTTTGCTGGATTGTTTTTCTTTTTGTTTATTGTAGTCTTATTTAACATGATTTAATTCTCATGCATTTATAATGTTTAGAATTTCATAATTTTCATAATACAAATTTAACAAGAGTTTAATGGACAATCAATTAATCTTTCAACAAATTTAGGCACTATTATTTTATGTTTCTGTTCATATGTTAATATGTTTACATGTTCTGTTCATACGTTTTTAGAACCCATCACTGTAAAATATACAAAAGCGTTTATAAATCATGCAGAAAATGTGCCTATTAGTTACTGTCAATAGCAACATTTTAATGTTTCTTCACATTAATTGTTAGCCTCACATTAAATGCTGGATTTAGATGTAGCAGACGTGGTAGGATTCCTTTCACGGTCAACATGCTCCCCAGATCAGCTTCACTAGGGCCGTCTGGTATAGCTTAGGTTGTTTGGACATGACGCCTTGCTGAAACATTAATGACTTTCAGATTGGGCCTGTAAAATGAGATTGGGCAAATGCCTGAAATATTTAAAGTGGGCCCCTGTTAAAGCTTTTACCGGTGGACACATCACATCAGGAGTGATGCGGGGTAAAAGCCGGTAATTGGCGTTCCATTCTGGTGCCACTCAGTGACAGAAGTGCTAGGGCTCCATCTCTTCCACTCCAGTGCTGTCACTGATGATGACTCTGCTTGCCTGGCAGCTCGGAGAGAGCTGGAGTTGTGATGGAGTCCACTGCACAAATTCAGGTTGACAATGACAAGCCATGTCAACAGAGGCTTGCTTACTGCTTGTTTATTGTCGATAGATGCCAGTTGAGAAGTGCTGTGAGTTTGCCTCTCAACAGATGGCGCAATTAAACTCTCTTGCTTTTTAACTGATCTGTACTTGCAATTAAGGGAATAGGGATGTTTTTCAAACACAATGATTTTTGCTGTTTTGCAGAAACGACCCTCTAATGATTCCAGGAAACGAGCAGATTGAGAACATGGATGCTAGTGTGAAAAGATATGACTCCACTGGAATGTTCCACTGGTGTCCCTCCAAAGAAATTGAGAAGGTCATTCTGGTAGGTGCCTCACTCCTGTTGGGTTTAGCCTCAGTTTATAAAACAGCCAGATGCTTATAAGTTGTTTTATTATCATTGGTTTGATTGCTGTCCACTATTGCTCCTGGTCTAGGGACAGCCATTTCTAATTTTCTAATAATCCTCAGTTTTTTTCCTCTAAATGTCTACGGTTTTAAACATAGTTGATAACAAACAGACGACTTGATGAATTTTATCAACTCTCTCAGGAGTTTGTTTACATCATTCATATACAGATTTACAAAATATTCTTTTTTTAAACAGGTGTCCTTTAAATCTAAGTTTTAAAAAATGAAATTGTTCACAATGAAAAGCAGAAAAGTGGTAATGGCATTTGTTTTACATGGTAAGTTTATCAGAAGATGCCATCACAAAGGAAAAGCAGAGTAGCAATGTAGATATTGATTTCTAGGGGTTTGGAAGAAAACAAGGAGTCATGGGAAAGACCGAAAAATCTGACCTTCCACCAACCAATTAGCTTGCTCTAGACTAGTGGCACATTGTCCAGAGGGAAGTAAATAAAAAAATAGCAGAGCAAATTAAAGTTGCAGTCTTTGGACGCCTTTTTTCTCTATGACAACACATAATCATTTTACAAACACAAGACTCAAACAGATTATGCTCTGAGGAGATTCAGTGAAGAGAGTCTGGTAGATGCCAAGTTTTCGACTCACATTGGGAATGTAATGAGACTCTGTTAACTTCGCTGCTAAGCAAGCATTGTTTCACTAAAGAGATTATGTATATTTGTAGTTGAAGTAAGCTTTAAGAAAGGAGATTTATTTGAATGAGAAGAGAACAGAGTCTCCTCCATGCACTGCTCTGGTTTAGTCCTGGTCTGGGTAGCAGATGAAAGCTGGAGTGTTTGCTGTCACCTCGACATGGTACTAGCACTTTCCTGCTTTTTATGGTGTGAACAAAGCTTCAAAAGAAAGGTCCCCTTGTTTATTTTTAAACCATTATCACTGAATTAAAATCACTGAATGGATAAAGCTTTTATAAATGGGAAAACATACACAATAGAAATAATAACGAGAGACAAATTAATAAAAATGAATGGATCCATATGTCACCTTCAGTGAATCTGTATTTTGTTTTTAATCTTGAGGTATTTTTCTCTGTCTATAGACTCGCAGTGAGGCTTCCATGACAGTTTTAAGTGGACATGTGGTAGTGTGTATATTTGGAGATGTCACATCAGCGTTGGTGGGGCTTCGAAACTTAGTGATGCCTTTGAGAGCAAGCAACTTCCATTATCATGAGCTAAAGCCCATCGTCTTTGTGGGCTCATTAGAATATCTGCGAAGAGAGTGGGAGACCCTTCATAACTTCCCCAAAGTCTTCATCTTACCTGTGAGTACAGCCTGAAAATGAGCCAGACACCCCTGCCATTATGCTGCACTATGTGTTCTCTTAAAATGCATTCATGTAGCTATAATTAGTTTTCAAGAATTGATGTTTCGGTGGTTTTTGTTGCCCGTCTGAATCATAGTCTTGCTTCCCTCTCTCACGCTTGTTAGCATTGACTTGACTGAGTGTAAAAAAACAAGGCAAATTTCTGCCATAAGCACAGTCTAGCCTTTAGATGGAATCCATCTCCTCTTCCCTCAGCACATAGTTAGATCAGCTGAATGTCACTGCCTTTAGAAAAGCAAATACTTGTTAACTCATTTCCCTGAGCTCTGGTGCTGTCTTTAATTTGTTTTTCTCTTTCATTCTCTTCCCCCCACACTTTCTCTCTCTGCTGAAGGGTACGCCATTAAGTCGAGCTGATTTAAGGGCTGTCAACATCAACCTCTGCGACATGTGCGTTATCCTGTCAGCCAATCAGAACAATATCGACGATGCTTCACTGCAGGACAAGGAATGCATCTTGGCATCTCTTAACATCAAATCTATGCAGTTTGATGACAGCATTGGGGTCTTGCAGGCTAATTCCCAAGGTAAGGGGTGGCAGAGGAGGATTCAGTGCTGAGGCGGTTGTCTTTGAGTGCTTTCCATTGTGAAACTCTGAGGTTTTGATCACAAGTTCCACTTGACCTATTGCTAAGAGTCAATGATATTCTTATATGCCATGATATTCTGGATAGTCTGTTATACAAAGGATACACATGTGGAATAAATAAGGGAAGTGGCATAGATATTTTTCTTTACATGTCCCCAAAAGCAAAATTAAAAGCAACTAAGTACTGAGTAGGGAACTGAGCACTCAGTAAGAGACTGGATAAATCAGAACACACATTGTTATCACACTCTTTAGTTTTATGCAGTCTGTCTCTAACACTTAAACGCATAAACCAGTTTGAAATGGGTTGAAAGTGACAAACATTGATCCTTTGCCATGCATACGTCTTATCATGAAGTTAACTCAAAAACCTGATGTTCAAAACCAAGTTATTACGGTATCTAAATTAATAACCTACAAACGGCTATTCATTACAATAGTCAACAATGTATATTATGCTTAATCAACTTAATCAGTTAAGTTTCTTTTTTGACAGTTAAATTGTATTAAAATGTTAATTTTTTTGGTACTCAGTAAACAGCGATTGCTCTATACCATATGTTTATTCATATTTCGGTGTTCAGTCAGGGATTCAACAGCAAGACCATGGTTGGTGAACACAAATCAAATAACCAAACAGGAAAGGAGAGTATTATAACCCAGAATCAAAAAGCCCAGCTCTTTAAAGTGTATACTAAACATAGTCCTGTGGGTTTCTAGTAGGCTACGTGACAGGATAAAGAAAACACAGAACAAGAATAGAAGTCTGTCATTTAGAGAATTTAGACAGAAATTAAGCGTTGATGAATTTCCACACATATACTTCACTAGCTCGTGCATGCAGAACCTTCATTATGATTTCTCCTTAAATCATTGCTCTGGCAGGGAAATAAATGAGCATATTTGTCTCCAGTTCCTGGACCACAGCGCATTTGTTTTCTGACAAATAGAGTGGAACAGATTGTTTATGCGTTCAGATAAACATGTAACCCTCGTGTGCCCATCAGGATTTATCATCATTAAAGAGCCTGTAAAAGTCTCAGCTGCTCTTCATTACCTAAACAAGACACTTTGCACAAGCTGGCCCACCACAATTACCACCACAGCCGTCACTGAGCACCACTTTAGCACAGAATTATGCTTTCTAACATTCAGGAGGACAGCTTTTAGATTAAATGCTTTCAATATTGTTCCAAAGGCTTATTCCAAGTAGTGTTTAGAGCTGGGGAAGAGCATATCCTTCAGTTTTTAAAGAAAATGTATCATCATTTTCTTTCCTTTTGAGCAAGCTATAGATGCACCAAACCCAGGCTACAAAGTGATGCTTCTTGGTTTGGGAAATTCCAATTTGATGACAGCAAAATTTTTTGTGCATTTACATTTTCCTAATTATTTAATAAACGTATTTCCCACAAAGGCTTAGTCATAACTACTCTATTACTTAATGAACATTGGGCTAAATCAATGGAATAAGCATGTCTGTTGTTAGTTAGAATCTATTAATCCAGAAATATTCTCTACTCGATTTTATTGATCTCTGAGTACTCTGGGGTGACTTAAATACATTTGTTTCTATTGTAATTGCTAAGGGCAAACATCATGGTTTAATCAGGATTGAATGATTGTGGTGTAAGCAGTTACATCATACTACATAAGACCATCATTTTTCTTCCCCCAAGCATCTGTTTCAGTGTCTGCGTAAAACCTGTTCAGAAGGTGCTGCTGAATAAATCACAGAACATTTTGCAAGGAAAACATAACAGCATAGGAACGCTTGAGGGCTCTTTGAATAAGGTGCAGAAAATAGATCTTAGGGTCTTAGAGTCTGGCTGTAGGCTTTGCACACATAGAGATCGATGTGCAACAATAAACACAGAGTTGCACAAGTCTCTAAGGCTCGTATTGGGTCTCGCCAGATGGTGCATTTTTTTAATATAAAAAGCTTTCTATATTTGAAAAATATTCTCAATAAAAAGTATTCAATATTTTCTAGTAATAAATGTAAGAGTTGTGTAAAACTATATTTAGTCTTCTCTGCAGCTAATATACTGACTTTGTGAAATACTGGCTACTTTATGTATTACTGTTCATGTATTATCTCTTTATTTGACATTTGCATGATTATTCTTTTTTTTTTTCAAATCTGACCCAGACCACTTTCATATATGGTCTTGAATCTGATACATGTTTAAAAAATGGCTCGTGACCTCAGTATGAACACTAATATCTCATTTTTCTGAATTTTAGCATCATTAAGACATCACGACGTACTTGTATTGAAATAGATAACAGGAAGAGCTCAAAGATGCATTTAAAGCGTAATGAAGTCCGACCTTAATGAAATTCATATCTGACCTCTTCTAACTCTGTCTCAATATTTTTCTTAATAATGTTTAATACTAATGTAGTTTGCTCTGGTCAGATACTTACGTCCAGAAAGCCCCTACAGTGTTATCAGTGCATTCTGTTAGATGTTGTTACTTCTTCTCCACCTGCGTGTCACATTGGTGCTGCATTTTGTTCATACTGAAGATGGATAGCAGGTGCATGTTATTTATACTGTGAAGAAACCTGGCCTTTTCTTTTTACAACAAGAAAAAATTGGGGATTTCACAAAAAATATGAATTGGGCATTAAGACCTACAGTTTAACATAGCCTAAATTGTTACCTGCTGTGAAGCTCTAGAAGCGATTCATGATAAATTGCCAACTTGTTCAAAGCCTGGTGCCATATTGTTTAAAATAAATATTTGTCAATATTGACCTCTGCGATCATATAAAAGCTATTAAGTTATTTGTCTGCCACAAAAAAAGCACGTTTCACATCTGGCAGGGATTTTCTCATATTTGAAGCCATTGAATTTAATATTAACTTGGCTGAGGCCAGTGATAGCCCCTGTGTGCCCACTTGCAGCCCTTGTCTGCAGTCATTGTGGATTTTGGCTCAAGTGAATTTGAAACTGACATGCTGTTAAACTGGCAACATGTGGCTATGCCCAATAAGATCCCTTGTTCAGAAACCTTTAGTGTAGTGGACTTCAAAGTCACAGTATATTTTATAGTTTTGCTACAATTCAATACAATTCTCAAATTTCCAAGTTTGGACATTAAATTATTTTGCAAAGTGATTAATCTAAATAATAAAGTGAAAATGACCAGATGGCCAGATATGGAGTGACCCATAACCAGAATGTGTTCTCTGCGTTCAACCCATCCCAGTGTACACCCACAGCAGTGAACAAACACGGATAGCAAAAATCTCATTAAAATATCCGTCTTTTAACCAATAAGCCCTATCAAAGTTAGAACAAATTCTGACTTCAATTAAAATATTTCACATATAAGATGCAGTCACTGGAATGGGTCGTGATGTAATTGTTCACAGATTTAAAAACATCTCTAAAGGGCATCCGATTTTAAGATGCTAGATGGCTAAATCAACAGTGGCAGCATATTTTTATAATATCCTCACAACTCACACTGCACAAGTCTATCGTTCAATTTTCCCTTTGTTGTCAGTTCTAATATTTTCAATAACATCTCAGAAATGAAAGACAATCCTGAAGAGAATGCCCTTTGAAAACTTTCTGACCTAATTTCTTGCCCCTCCCCAGCATTCTGTTTGTCGCTATAAAAACTGTATGCTTGCATTTTCCTCCAGTCGATGGATGTCGAAACAGGCTCACTGCATTATGCATATAGCATTACTGATTTAAAGTGTTTACTTGTCAGCTTGAAGAAATGCAAAAGTGTCAAGTCATGTGAATTCATACTCTTGTCACTCCAGCTTGTATTTCATGGCATTCCACATAAAAGGTTTTCAGGATCCACTTCACCAGTTTTATGGTAACAAAATGAACAGCATATAAAATTTATACCTGCTTGGGTGATGGAAGGTAGAAAATGCTAAATACGCCTGAGCTGACCCTTAAAAGCCATGAATCTATATTTCACTTTCAGAGACTAGCATGACAGTCTACTCAAATTCTATCACTCAGAAAGTGCTCAATGGTTTAGCAATGTGGTGAAGGAGAGAGAGCAGAGGAAATTTTAAATATTGGGTTGTAGATGGCCCTGAAAGAAAGGCAAATGTGAAAAACTTCTCTTGTTCTGTCACTGTTCTCGTCACAAATGTGCTTTTAACAGTTTCACCAATTGTTGTGTTCCATGCAGGTTTCACACCTCCAGGGATGGATCGGTCATCTCCAGATAATAGTCCAGTGCATGGCTTAGTGCGGCAGGCATCCGTCACCACCGGATCAAACATCCCCATTATAACTGAACTGGGTGAGATGCAGCTTCAGTCCTTCTGCTAACATGTCAAAGTCAAGTGTGATTAGAATCTAAACTCACACACACTGTATTGCAGATGTTTCTTATGAAGTGTGTTCCACAGACTGGCTCAAAGTCATGTCCTCATCAGCAGTGCCTTTAATGCACTTTGAGTTATGTAGACTTGTTGGGAGAGAGATGTAAAAGAGCATGTAGCAGCAAAATGGATCCATTTATAAATAACAATGAGGGTGGCACTATTCCCATGGTGATGGGACTCATGAAAGTTTAAGATCTCAGTAGGCTTTAAAGCACCAGAGGCCGAGTGTTTCAACTCTCCATTGACCCAATTATGCTCGAGCAGAAAGAGCCTTGGATACTAAAACTTTATGCAAAGCCTATTTTTCACATGTAAACATACACATATGTATTGTTAAAAAAAAAATCTTACATAAACACTTCTGGTTTATGTAAGAACCACTGGACTTGGTTATTACAGAAAACAAAGCAGTACATTTAAGTTAATTTTAATAAAAGTTAGTTTAACATTAAGTTTCTTTTCCACATTTATGACATAAGGAGGAGTTTCCTCCAGAGGGAATTTGAAGAAATAAATAAGTCAGTAAGTTACTAATGATTTAAAAACCAATTTGGCCTTTCAACACATTATGAACTAGATTTGCTCCCATTTCCTGATTTTGATCAGCAGTAGAAACGAGGGGTTATTATTTAAAAAAAAAAAAGTAAAATTAGGATTGTGTTGACATACTTGATACATTGTTTTCTGATGACTCAGTGATGTGATTATACACTATGTTTTGGATGAGATAATAACTTCAACTAACTAACTAACTTAACTAAACTTCATTTACTATAAAACACATGTTATTTCGTGATAGGGTTGCATAAATTGTTTTACAATTTTCAACAATTTCTGGACTATAGAGTTCACCTGAATACAAGCCGAACCAGTAAATTGTAATTTACATAAGCCGCACCTGTCTGTAAGCTGCAGGTGCCCATGTTATGTGACATATTAACACAGAAAGATGCTATACTGAAATATGTTTTAAAATGCTTTACTAAGCAGTGCCTTTAACCATGGCAGTAACTTGGCCATAAATGACCGTTGTGTTTCAGTCAATGTCTTCAAAGTGGCTAAAGTGGATTATGCAGAGAAAGCAGCTCAAATAGAATATAAAGCATGTGGCTAAGGCCAAGTTCAGACTGCATGTCTTAATGATCAATTTGCATATTTTTGTGAAATAAATTTTTCGTGGTTTTTTTCTCATTACAATGAATATGTGACTGATATCCATCTTCCAAATGCGATTCCAATGCGAAAATCATGTGTAGAATAAAAACTTGTGTTTTTCAGAACGCATTGCTAATGGACATAAACATTGAACTGCCTGCTTTTTGGCACACTTCTGACTTTATTGAATATCTGATCAAAGTCAACTTTGTTTGCACTAAATACGATTAAGAATTAAGAAACCGATTCATACACATGGTTTGAAGGGCTAGGTTAAGAACTGTGACTTTATTAATCTTCAAATCTCTGAGCATCTTCCCTTATTAATTTCTGCAAAATTTTGTCTTCTCAAATGTCTCGTATCTGCAAGAAACCAGATTTAGGTTGGACTTAAAACTCAGAAAAATGTGATGAAAGAAAAAAAACCCACAAAAGAAAGTGAGTCGGATTAAAAAAAAGGAAATTAGACTGTCATGAACTTATTTGATAACGGCAAAAAAATCGGATTTGTATCAGATTTGGTCTGAAATCTGAACATAGCCTAATTTACCAGATTATATAACCTGCTCAATACCCCTTTTGATATTTTTGAGACACCTGTGTCAAGAAATATCTGGGGTCCAAAAACGACTTTCAGAATATGCAGCTAGAAATCAACCTTTTTGAGCATAACCACATTTATGCTGGTACGTATGCATTCCTGTTGCCAAAGCACCTGATTAGTTATCGAGAATGCATGCCAAGTGACCATGATTTATAACTGACTTTTCAGAGGAATTCTCGTAGATGCTCATTTTCCTTCATCCACCGCCAGATCAATTGCCACTAACTGAAAAGATTTCTTTATATGAATTTCTAATAGTTTTTTTTATAATGATTTTAACA